>CM053787.1:940425618-941625618 GCA_028749045.1 Cupressus sempervirens
TAAAATATTAAAATGGAATCTTTTGTGGATCTTGAGTTTCTCACACATGTGTGAGAAAATACGTAGGGGGTAAAAGATGTTTAGAAAGGTGTTTAGGATTAATTAAGTGGGTAGGCTTAGAAGGATGAGAGTAATGGGTGTAGACTAGGTTTTAGGTGGTATTAAGATTAAATTAAATAGGATTTAATTTAATCATAGGATTATACAATTTAATAAGGTGGAGGGAATTAAATAAATTAAGATTTATTTAAAAGGGGATTTATGGAGCACAGTGCATTAAATAAATTTAACACATTAGAGGAAATGCATTTAAATTAAATTTTAAAACTTTGGGGAGGGGAACCTATTTAATTAAATAAGTAGAAGAATATGACAAAATTTAATTAATAAATAAATAAATAATTATAGTTTCAAAGGAAATATTAAATAAATTAATATAGTGTTTGAGATGATTTTAAGCATCTATATTTTGCCCCTCTTTGGTGTGATGTTGGGATGAAATTATATCAAGGAAAAGAAAATATAGGTTTTCCTAGAGAGGATAGGAGTCCTAGGAGAGAGCCATGTCATACTGACGACAAGGGAGGATGGCACCCCCTCGAGAAAATGGGGTAAAAAAGAATATATTTGGCCCCATTTTCTTGAAAATAGACACTGAAGGAAAAGGAAAGCAAAAAGGCTTAAAAGAATTCCTTGCATGACTTGTTGGTATGAACAGAATGAAGTAGGGTGAGTTGGATAATGATTAATCTAAATAATGAATCTAAATGCATCACAACTACATGATACTCAGGGATTCAGTTGTATTCATATGGGAAAGCACACCCTATTTTGATATTGCAAATGGAGTTATGCACCAAATGCTATAGTAGCATAGATGACAAGATTCCTTTGCATGGACTAGACTCTCAACGAAATAGATACTTTAGGAACATAAATGTAGCTTTCATAGTTATGGTGGAACAAATGACATAAATGTGCTGGAGAGGTTTGGGCACATCCAAATTCTTTTCAATGATCTTGGTGGAAAGTGTGCTAACCTATTGCCCCCAGTGAGCAATGCATAACCATAACTCAAAAATTGATAGAGATGTGCTAAATAATCATTAAAATATATCATATTGCAAAATGACCCATGTAATTAGGTTAAGTCTTTCAAATGATACTAAGATATTAAAGTTCGAGGCACACTTAGGGAGAATATTGCTGACACACAAAAATAAAATAAAAAAAATACCTTATGACCAATTAGTCATTTCATTCATAGTTCTTTCCATGAATGATATTTAGATGGTGAGTCTGTAAAGCCTATGTAGGAAGGATTCATCCTGTAAGGAAAAAATTGATTGTTTGATTGAATTGTATTGAAATGTTTGTGATTGTTCATTGGCAATTTTGTAAAAGGAAAAAGGTTCTCATATCATTTAGTCTTTGCAATCACTATTTTGATAAGCTCAATTTGACGATTGAAGCTCAGAGCCATGAGATTAGATTATGAATAGAAGAAGTTGGACAAGATATGATAAGATGATGGATTAATTGAATTAGAATGGAAGAGGAGTGTAGGAGAGTAAGTAATAAATGTTCTCTAGAGGAAAGTTTTCTTAATGGAAGACTAGAAATTTGATCAAGGTATATGCAAATAGATGGAAAAATGAAGCAATTGATTATGGAAATTAATTTGTATGAAATGATTAGAAGAATGGAATATGATTAGATAAGAGGAGAAATGAATTGATTGAATTGATGAAAAGGACTAGATTGGAACCATTGACAAGGGAGATCCAAGGAATGGTAAATGGATGAGAAGGTTGGGGATATCTAAATGGTAGAACAATATGGGGGATCAAAAGGTCTAGTATAGGAAAATGGGGAGCCAAGGGCCATGTTTCAAAGGAGTGACCAAAAAAACCCCTATATGAAGGATAGGAAAAATGGAAGGAAAAATGGTGGGAAAGGATGAATGAACATGGAAAAATGCCCCATAATTTAATTTAATTTATTAAATTATGTTTTTCCCCTTCTTAAGATTTTACTTTATGAACTTTTTCATTCAAATTTAATAATTAATTAGTAATTATTAAATGGATTTTACCTTTTAGGTTACCCTTTTTGGGGTTTTGATCTCCTTCTATACGAATTGATCTTTTGTAATTATCTATCATCTTTTTCATTTCTAAGAATAAAATTTGCATATTTTTAGAGAAAACCCTTGCCTCTTCTTGTTCCTTTTCTTCTCTATGATAGGTTTTTATATGCGGGTGTTCTTTAGGCTTTGTGGATTTGCATTGCTCAAATTGTTTAGTTTTTGTGTTATGTTAGTGTCTCCTAGTGAGCCTATTATATCTTATTTTTTCGGTATCTGCTTGGGATGAATTTTTTGATTTAGTAGATGTGACTCAAGTACTATGAGGAGAAGGAAGTGATTCTTTTAGTGTTGTGTATCTTGTAGGGGATGGACAATACCCCTTGATGAGGATCTCATCCGAGCATAGTAGACCATGTTATGGGTTATTTCTCATGGATTGACTGGTTAGAAAACCTTGTGTAGTTCATGATGTGCCTTAGTATGGTTTGTTACTTGTGTGACCCCTTTAACAAAGTCACTAGTTAGTTTCCTTGGTTGGCCTTGAGTGCTATTTGTGTTGCTCCTTATGGAGTATAGTGCATTGTGCTTCTTGTGTTCTCCTATTGAAATTGGATAAATGAATCTTATTTGTAATTCATTGTTATTTCATTATATAAATAGTGATGAAATGTTTCCTTTCATTGAGAAATGATTTTATATCTTGAAATCGTTATTTAAGAATTAGTCTTTTACATTATATCATTTGGGTTAATGACTTACATCCCCAAATTGCTCATTTCTTAATCTTAGAAAAAATGTAATTGATAAATCACATTCTTGTATTCATAAGAATATTTTAGTATACATACGCATGAGGTCATTGATGTTATATTGCTTGATGTGTGAGAGCATGTTCTCTAATGCTGCTAGGGTGATGTATTTTGTAGCATCATGTGGAAATTTATGCCTCTAGTGTGACTATTCTTAGGCATCATATGTAATGTGACTTGATTGATGTCTTGTTTTGTTTTACTTGTGGATCTTTAATTTCCACATGTTTTTTGGGCTAGCATGGGCTTTTTACAATTTTCTTGATTGGACTAGTCATCAAATCTCTCTCTCTCTCTCTCTCTCTCTCTCTCTCTCTGATAATTTTCACACTTGAATTATTGTTTAACTTATATCTTTTGGTAATATACTATTGGAATTGATAGTTCCCCCATTTGGGCCCTTTCTTTTGTTTCATGGTGACTATTTCGAATGTCTGTTATTGTAGCCTAGTTTTGTGTTGTGACTCTATCATGTTCATTTTGATTTGTTGATAGTATGTGCAAGGGATAACATTGTGTAGATAATACTAGTGTGTTTGTTACTATATGTAAAGATTTTAATGAAAATTTTATTTTTTTAATGAGGATTAAGTGTAATGTTTTTCTTGAAGGGAATTAAAAAAGATTTGTTTATTTTATGGTAATTGAGTCTTGATCCATTTCTTTGGAAATATTTTAGTTTCATTATTTATATATTCTTGTGGTATGATTAAATTAAGGAAATTTTTTTAATTAATTAATAATGGTTTATAATAATTAATTCTATCTTTTATTTCACATCTTATGTTGGTCTTGACATGTCTTCTCTCTTGTTGTTCAAAATGTTTCATTCATTGCTTGTTTTGGTAACTAGGATAATCTATTTTGGATAGGTTTTATTATTTTTAGTGGTGACTCTAAGTCTTATGTATTAGGTTTCTCTTATCTCCATCATTTCACAAGTATTGTCAAGAATTTTGTGATGCATTTTGAACAGAGTGAATTGGAGTCCAAACATGAAAGTTATTGCCTCTAGAATGAAGGCAAGTTTGTGTTGATTTTGAAATCTCATGCAAGAAAGAAGTTGTCAAGAATTTGTGTGCTCAGGACATGTATTATCTCACCTGGTTATGTCAAAAATCTTTCACAATACTTTGGTGATGCAAAATTTCATTTGAGGAACAACAGACACTTTTTTGCACTTCGAGAGGGTGCAAATTGATGTTGTAGATATCCTTTATTGACTAGAAGGCAATTTGATCATGAAATATTGTATTTATGGTCATTGCAAAAGTTAAAAAATTTATGCGATTTCTTAAAATATAAGTTTTAGTCCTCCATGATCTACTTGGTACTTATTTGGGATTCGTGCTTGGGTTTACATGTCCATCTAACACCAATCCACTTTTGTTATGTGAAGTGTAGATCATGAGGGTTTCCTTCTTGGTATAAATATTTCCTTTGGTAAATGAGGTGTGAATTATCCCATATTTGAGTTTTACCTTTGTTGTAGGCCTTGGTGTGGTGTATCTCAATTATTTTTTCCTCTCTAGAGTGGGTAGGGTGGTGTAGTTAGACCACAAGTACAATTAGTGTTGGATGAGTATTTAGATGGTTGGTGGTATTGTGAGTGCTCCCTAACTCATCTTGGGTTGACTTAGTACTATGGAAGTTGAGAGGGAATTCCACCTAGCCCTAACGATTTAAAATTTTATATCCCTAAGTGTGCATCTTTAGGTTGCTATCTCAATCAAGTTTTTCATTTATGGTTAACTTGAGGTTGGAGATTGAGTTTAGAGGTAGGTTGGGTGTAATATTCCTAGCATGTGGCTAGAGAGACATGATATCTTTGGAAATGTATCACAACCAATTTCATTAGTGAGGAGTTAAATCGTATGATTTAATCTATTAGTGAGATACTTTGTAACTCTTTTGAAAGGCGATTCCTTCTCTGGCCAGGTTAAGAAATCCTAGTTTTGAGTGATAGTTGATATTTCTATACCATAGAGACTAAGTTTCTCCTATGCTTGGTGGTTAGTTGTTGAGAGTATCCCTTAGGATAGTGAAATTTTGGTAAATAACCATCATCTTTTGGGTTTTGAGGGTAATTTTTCTTGAATTTAAAAGTTCTCATGTATTGCATGGTAGTGTTCTTGGGTGTTTTGGGATGGTTCTTCCCCATTAATCCAATTTTATCTGGAAGTGTTTAGTGTTTTGACCTTGATCTATGGTCACTTGGTAGGTGCATGTTGTAATTTGATACCTATCAACAAGGTAGAGTATATTTCCCCTTGCCTCATAGTGTATACTTCATGGCTAGATGTATTTTCCTAGCACATGTTAGAATGATTAGAATAACTGGGGGGGGTGAACCATTTATCCTTAGGTCCAAATGTACCAACTCAACTTTTAACAACTTAATCAAACTCATACATCCACTTGATCAATATAGCCAATCAAATATAATTCAACTTATTCATATCATTGTACAAATTATTGAGAATAGATTGAGGAAGATTGTTAAAGAGGGAGATTGTTGAGAAGAGATTGATATTAGTATGATCAATATATATGATTCGATCATTATTTTTTCATTGATGTAAAACCTATTATTTTTTGGTAAGACAAATACTTAGATGATTTAAGTACTATCACTTATTTGATTGATGAAGAGGATTTGATCAAAAGATGTAACAATGGCACTTAGAGGAAAGGTTGAGTTATGATATGAAAAAGGAGTAGCAGAATTAGATAGTGATAACATGATGTATTGATAATATACTTAATGTTACAAAGATTGGTTATACTAAGAAAGTTTAGAAGAATAGGTTACACAAAGTTTGTCTGCCAAGCTTGATAGAGTGGATAGTCGGTGCCAAGCAAAGTTAGTGCAAGCCGACTAGAAAATCAGTTGGAGCCAAGTAAAAATCTATTCTAGTGTATGCTGAGAAAAATAGTGGATGCTAAGTAAAGTTCACTTTATGTTGAGTACCAGTAAACTTTAGTTCAAGTTGAGTGATTTTATAGAGGATGTCAATCAATGCAGTATGTGTTGAGCATTAGAAGCTAGATAATGTTGAGTGACTACATTATTTGAAAGATCATGAATTCGATGGATCTAAGCTAACAAGTTTGTTTTCTTTGATTGTGTGAGCTAGGTGGAAGATAAGATTGATGAGTTGGTGGCACAAAATTCAAGGTAAACTATTTTTAGGTGAATTCAAAGAGGATTAAAGAAGAATTTTCTAGAAGCGATATGAAATATGGGGTATATTCATTGTATCCTACCTTATCTATCCTAACCCTAAATTGGATGATGGAGAATGAGTGGAAAAATATCTTAATTTCCCATTTATAGGAATGGCTAGTTAGAAGAAAGGTTTTCATGTGTGAGAACCTAAGGAAGACAAGGAGTTAAGGGTTTTGCTTCATCAAGTGAACTAAGAGAACAGTCTGCATTGGCATCTTAAGCAAGAAGGCTTAAGAGTATGAATGCTTGAAGGGTGAACAAGTTATCAGAGTTAAAATGTGTGAAGGCCAAGCAGAATGGAGGACTGAAACAAAGATCTATAATATGTGAATGGAGTTGTAAGTTATTATTGGATCAAGCTTTACTATTACTCTCTAAAAATTGCATCAGTCTAGGGTAAAATCCTTTGGATTAAGGTTGATCTAATAGTCATTTGTAAATCGTTTAACCGAGTAACATTCCAAGTGAATGGTCTAAAGTCCTCTAACAAGTCTCACTCCTAATAGGGTGATTGAAATCCTTTAATAGGGCCACGTTTAACAGTGTGTATTGTAACCTTTAATAAGGTTGGCCTTTCATAGGGCATCACTTTAGAAGAGTGAAAAAGGGTAGCATGTTACTAGTGGTTTTTCCCAAATTGGGTTTCCATGTAAATCATTGTGTCAAGTGTGTTGATGAATCTGTTATGTTTCATGTTTACTTTTTTGCAAGTTGTTTTGACAGTAACCTACACAATTTATGTGATTGCATAATCTTATGGATGCATGCATAATGATAAATGTTTTATGGGTTCACTAAGCTGCAAAAAGTTTTATTTATACATCTAGACCTAGGATAAATGATTCACTCCCCCTCTCAATTATTCTAAAGTATTTCAACACAAATCTCTATTTTAGTGTTAGCTAAATACCAGAAACATATAATAGTAAATAGTATAACACATGAAAAAAAATTCACACAAGGATGACACTAGGATTTAACTTGGAAACCCAATTTGGGAAAAACCACCTAGTAGCATGCTACCACTATTTCACTCTTTTGAAGTGAGCTTGGTTAAGAGACAACCCTATTAAAGGTTACATTGTTAGGTGTAATCTCGTTAAAGGTTAATCACCTTGATAGGAGTGGCCTTGTTAGAGGTCTTTTAAACATCCCATAAGAATGTCACCTTGATTAAAGGATTTATAATATGACTGTTAGGTCAACCTTGATTAAATGATTTTACTGGCATAATGGTTTGAAAATAACAACTAGGTTGATCTGATAAATAAAAATTCACTTTGCATGTGCAGATCTCCATTTAGCTCATTCCTAGTTCATTGGTTGGTCTTCATCACATTATCCATATCTAACCTACTTGGAAACACTTCAAGTAATCACACTTTTAGAAAATTCTTGCTTTTCCTCTACTAGTATTTTCTTCTACAAATTCAAAAAAATTCAAAAGTCCAATCTTCACCTTATCTCTTATGCATGCTTAAATAGATATGTTTAATCTTTTATCACTTAAATATAATTGTAGATCTTAGGGTTTGATTATATTAATTAAATCTATCCATCATTTTGTCCTTCTTCATCTTTTCTTGAGACTTATAGAAACTTCTCATTAAATCCTTTCCTTAGGTTTCTTAACAAACTCAATTCATGCATTAAATATGCCATCTCAATAATGTTTATCTTTTATTCATTTTGATTGATACACAACTTCACTATGTCAGTCTCAAATCTTGATTCTTTCTCAAGTTTTTAATATGCCAACACTCGATCATCACTATATTCTTTAGCTAGGTCATCATTGGGTAGCTTAGTCAAGCTACTAATGTGTCTCACTTTTCTTATACTAGCTTGCTTGACCTTCACTACACTCAATCACTTCTTCAATTTGCCATCATCTTTCTCGATTACTACTGTTGCTCAACTAATACTATTTTTCTTGACTATAACTTAAGTTCCTTAATATTTTTCTCCATATTCTTCATTAACCTAGTAACTTAATGCTCGGTTAAGCTTAACTTCTTGAATCTCATCAATCATCTCTTCTGCACTTTAATGCATCTTTCTTCTCTACTCTATACAATGATCAAAAAACACATTAAATTGTTAGATACTAACTAATCAAGTACTCTTTTTGGTTCTATCATACTCCATTTTACTCAAAAACTTTATAGTTCATCTAGTTATCTCTCTTTTCAAATCCTCTTCATTAATCAAACTGATATGATGCTCTACACTATTAGAAAATTTCTTACCATAAAGGTTTGAAATCAATGATAATATAACAATTATTATAATTGTAGTTTTTGATAATCTCCCTCTTTGGCATTGATGGGAACACCTTTAGTTACCATGCAATAACAAAAGTGTTCTTTGGATTTTCACTATCATCTCCCTCTATGATCTTCATTAATATCCTTAGTTTCATTATAATTCTCATCCATAATCTATATGGATCTTTGATATGATCCCTCTATGATACCAATTGAAATTCTTCATTCTAACACCAATTGTAATACAAATTGTATTCACTCCCTCTTTCTCATATTTCTCATAGATTGAATGGTAACTCGACATACTTCTCCCTCTTTGACAACAATGTGAAAGACATAATGTATTCTATTGAAAATAATTTGTTAATTGTGTATTATCTTTGATGTTACACAAAATGCCATATCATTTCCAGTCAGTGTATGCCAAGATCACTCAAGCATTGAAGACAGTTTCATGTGTCTACCAAGAATTCTAGAGTTTTCCAAGCTCAGAAGATAGCATCTACTAAGTTCACTTGGGTGACAAAGTGAAGTTTACAAAAGTTGAGTGTTAATCAAGCTCACTTAGTTAATGAAGGAAATTTTAGATTGAACCAATGTTAACTAGGGTCACTTGGTTACTAAAGGAACCTATGAATATGTAGTGTTAACTATTTTCACTTGCTTAACATAGGAAAATTATTTCTGAGTTAGTGTCTACCGAGTAGGGTTGGCTAACAAAGGATTTTCTTGTTTTGGCATATTAAGTTCAATTGATTTGTTTTTTGGTTCTAGCCAACTAAGGAGATGAATATTAAGTATTCTAAGTTGTATTAAAGCTGACTTGACATTATGTAAGATATAGATATAAGGTCAAGTTAAGGATTGAACATGAGGAAAAAAAGAAGAAGATTTGAAGATTCTTAGAGGGAGAAATTATAAGGATAAGAAAAATATACTTGTTGAGCTGTAAAGATACATTCAATCAAGAAGGATCAATTATACAAGCCAGAATTAACATCTGTAATAAACAATTTAGTTGTATTAGAAATTAGGTCATCTCATTGTTACTTTCTAACAATTGTATCAGTGATCTAAATCTCTTAATAGAGTTGGCTTAACAACTATTTGTAAATCCTCTAACAAGGTGGCATTTCTAGATTGAATTGTCTAAAAGATCTTTAACAAGGCCACTCCTAATAGGGTGATAAAATCCTCTAATAGGGTCACACCTAATAGTGTGTTTTATAGCCTTTAATAGGGTTGGCTCCTAACAGGTCTTACTATAGAAGAGTGAAAATTAGTAACCAGTTGCAATTGGTGGTTTTTCCCAAACTGAGTTTTCACGTTAAATCTTGGTGTCAATTGTGTTTATGCTATTTATTTTATGTGTTTTCAACTAAGTTAAATAAGGATAATCATAGATAATATCTTAATATTCTCATGTTAAGTAGTTTTCAAGTTATTTCAATATTTTCTGAGTTACAACAGTTTCTAGTGTAAACCAAGTGCATGTGTGTTTATTGAGTAACAATAGAATACGATTCAATCAAAGTTTATGTTTTGATTTGTATTGACATCTAAGAGATTTAAGATTTTTTTTTTTGTAGTAACTAATTCATCCCTTCTTAGTTAATCCTCTTATATTTCCAACAATTGTTATCAAAGCATTTGGTACTTGCAGAGAAGGTTTCAAGGACCTAAGATAAAGATTAGGATGTCTTACACAAGAGAGATTCCCAAATTGAGAAAATACAACTTTGTAGCATGATAAGACCTTATAAAGTTACATATGAAAACCATCAGTGACTTAGGTTTGAAATACTTAAACATTGCTCATAAATCTCCTACTAGTACAATGATTGTAGAAGAAATTGTTGAAAAGAAAAATCATAATATCGTGATCTAGATTGACATAGCATCAACTCTTAACTATGCTGAATTTGATGAAGTCAAAGGATGTGCTATTTCTCATGACATGTGGACCAATTGAAGGATATATATAGAGGTTATTATAACATGAAAAGATCTAAGGCACAAATCTTAAGAGGCTAGTTTGATCAGATGAAAATGAGAGAGGTTGAAAACATTGCAAAATATGTTGAGAGAATCAAAGACAGTGCCAGTGCTATCAAAGCCTCTAGAGGAACAATTAAAGATGTAACAATGGTAAGAAAGGTACTTATAGCCCTTCTTACTATCTATCCAATTAGAGTGTCTTCTATTCAAAAGATGAGACGTGATCCAAATAAAAAGATAACTATGGATGGTCTAGTTGGAAGTGTAGACACCTAAAAATCCTTTAGAAAATAAAGTATTTTTATTTTCTGAAAAATTCTCGATGACATCATCATTTATTGATTAATTAATTAATTAATTAATTAATTTTTATGCCATTAAATCCCTTTATCTTAATTAAAAATATTTAATTAAGGAATCCCTCCCAAAAATGTTTAAATCTTATTTAAACATTATTTCCTTATTTATTAATTATTTAATTAATAAATTGACCAAAAATCCTAAAATAAATAAAAAATTTATTTTTTTCCCAAAAGTTGGCCAATTTCCTTAAGATCAATAACCTCTTCCAAAATCTTCTAATCCTTCTTTAATTTCAATTAAAGGCTAATCTCATCATTTCCTACCCCTAATCCCAACTCAAAATATTTAATTAAAATTAAATATTAATCCTCATGTTTATTAAAAAAGTTTTAATAAATATCTCCTCAACCCAAACCCTTGAAATAAATAAAACTTTATTTATTTCCTAAAAATCTAATTTATCCTCACCCTAAGAAGTTCTAGACTCTTCTAGAAAGTCTTCATCCTCATCCTAGGAAATTCTAGACTATTCTAGAATGTCTTTATCCTTATCCAAAATCTAGACTCTTCTAGAAGATGTCTTTAAACCTAATCCTAATCCCCTCCTAACCTTGTCACATTCCCTAAACATGGGTTAAAACTTACTAACCCAAGCCAAAGTTAACAAATATCTCTTCCTTCACCCACCCTCATTAAATGCCATCCACTTGCCTATCCTTAAGCTAATCCTAAACCATCCTAATCCATCCTCTAATCATTTGCACAAGCCTAAACAAGCTTAAAACTTTCCTAATCAAGTCCAAGTCGAATTTGCTCTCATCACCCTCAAAATATCTCAACCATAAAACTTTATGAAGTCCACTAGGTCATAAATGACTCTTACAAGCCCTTTTATTGCTCTTACAAGTCATTATGAGGGTCTTTATGAAGATTTTATCTCTTGAGCCTCCTTTGTTGACTCATCCTTGCCCTTTCCTCCATCCTCTCACCATGTGACATGTGTCACTCCTTGATTGGCTATAAGGAAGCACAATCCATGTGCTCTCCTCTCATGCAATCTGAGCCTTCCATAAGCTTTTTCCCATCCTTGCATCTTAGCCCTCAATCCCTCAAGCCTCTTGCCTATAAATTGGATCCTTCCCCTTTGCAAAATAACACAATCCATGAAGTAAAGTTATAATGCTATTTTGAGAGCCAAATCCATACTAAATCCATCTATCCACACCAAAAATCCACAATCATCCATTGAAGCCTTTGAAAGCATATTGAGCATACATCCTATCCATTTAGATAAAGCTACTCAACAAGAGAGCTTCTTATTGAGAGAGTCCATTAATGGCTCATATTCTCAATTAAGAGCTCATCTTAGTCTATCTTGAAGTTTATGAATTTTGTTTAGTTTGTAGAAGCTTTATTTAAATTTGGTTTCTATTAGCATACTAACATTGCTCATATACATTTTGGCACGCCCGGTGGGACCCCGCATGGGTCATCTTCATTAGCTTTTTTAGTCAAGTTTTGTATGTCATTTGCTGATTTTGGCTAATTTTTCTTGTTTTTGTGATTGGTAGGATTGTATAAATTGGTTTTGTAGGTCTACATGAGCATGAAGAAGACAAAGGAACTCATAGTCAATCTCATAGTGTTTGCAGATTTTTCAAGCTTATAGGTGGAGAAAGCACTTGGGATTATTCTTCCTCTTCTTGTCTATATTCTTCTTATTCCATCTACTTCTTCTTCTTCTTCTTGTGGGAGATCTTGGCCATTTTTTTTGTTAAGGAAGCAAAATCATACACACTTCTTTTTAGTGCTTAAAATGAACCCCCAAATCATACTTAAATCCATTGAAAAACTAACAATTTGCAAAAAAGAAAAAATCTTTTAACAAGTGAAACTAAACCAATCTAATCATTTGCATCCTTGCAACATCAAGGTTTTAGATGCATTCATGCAAAATTAGGAACACTTCATTTTTGGGAATTTAAAAAGAACTTCAAGTTTCTATTTCAAAAGGTTCAAAATCAACACTAAGTGCACACTAAAGTTCTTTTAAAAAATTTCATGAAAACTAAGAGTCCTAAATGGTTGCCAAAAATTGTCCTAAAAGCTTTGTTATTTGTTCCAAACAAATGTCTTATTGCAAAATCTTGAATGTTTCTTAGGATTTTCATGCATCAAAACAATCTAGGAATATCATTTTTGGGCTTAAAACATGCAAACTAGAACACAAAATTTTGAATGAAAACCAAAGTCCAAAGAGTCATTTTCACTTTTGAGTCCAAAAAAAAATCTTGAATGATCTAAGGTTAAAACAAAGCACTTCAAAGTTCTTAAAACAACACACAAAATCTCAATCTTGAATGCTCAAAAGAAAACACTTGAATGTTTAACCACTTGTCTTTGAATGCATGTTGCTAAAATCACTCTTGAATGCATGTTGCTAAAATCACTCTTGAATGCCATGGATTAAAATCAAATTTTTCTTGAATTCATGATTAAAACAACAAATCCAATCTTGAATTCTAAGGATCAATTAACCATTGCAATATCAAACACTTCATTTGGAGCTTCTAAAAATTGAACAAAACAAATCTCTTTTTGCAATCTAGGTAAAGTTTGATTTTTGGACATTTAAGAAACCTTGTTAAGTTAAAATACAAATTTGAAAAAATCAATTTGAGTAGTTCCTTGGACTCACCTCTTTTCTAATCACCCATCAAATATTAACCATTGGTTGCAATCTCAGCGCCATTTATGGGGATGGGTCTACTTGAAAAAGGTGTTAAATGTTCCACAATCTAACTCACTCACTTGGTCTTTGAATGTTTGCTTTAACTTTATCAAAATTCTTAAATGATCAAAACTCTAGATTAAATCGATCACACTTCAAGTTTGGGCACTAAAATTGAACAACAATTGACGTGGAGAGCCTCCGGGCGCGCGCTTGAAATCGAATCTCACACACTTTTGTTTTGGGCTTAAAACAAACTCACACTCAATCTTGAATGCCTTAAAAAAAATTAATCGATACTTGACGTGGAGGGCCTCTGGGCGCGCGAGTTTGCTTTTGTTGACCCTAACTCTTCTTATTGTTTTCATTCTTCGATCGATTTACTTTTTTTGGCGCTTCAAGTTGGAATAAACATTGTATCTTAAACATGAGTGCTTGCAAAGTCTAGATCAGAAAACTTAAGCATCAGTTGGTAAAAAAACAAGTGTGTTTTTTAGCCCAAGGTCATCCAAATCTTCTCTCCCCTTGTTGTCTTTCGAGGCCATCTTGGGTGCATAAGATTAGGATCCAAAACCTTGTTTCTTTTTAGGAGGCCTACTTGGGGATTTCATCACCCCTTGGGACGACCTCAACTCCAGCGTTCCGGTGGAGTATAAAGATCGAGAGGTGAATCCAAAGACACCTCTCTTGGGATCAAAATTTTGTCACTCGGGCTAAGCCTCAAGGAACTTTATACCCTTGAGAAGTGAAAGAGGAGAAGTGGGTTACCGCTCCTCTCGGCTGTGTGACATCTTTTTGGTTTCATCTACGGATTTGGGCCTCACGTACCTTGTGTATATCGAGGACTCCCTAGCTATAACAAATTTCATCCTTGTAGAAAGCTTCCTAGGATGTTGGTGTGTTTGACGTGCTTGCTCCAAAATTTTGTCTGCTTGTTTGTTCATAGCTTTTGAATGAATGTTTGCCAATTTTGGTCGAAATCCCAGAAAAGCAGAAATCTCCCAACTCAAGGTATACTTAGCATAGTCACTGCCTTATCAGAAAATCATCCAAGCTCCCCCGATGCAACCGAATCTATCTAGTTCTTTGCCTTAGAACAATCCCAAATCCAAAGTCCATCCAAATCATCCCCCCAGCCAGCTAGCAACCCAATCCAAAATCACCCAAGCCTTTAAAGAGTTGTTGTCACTTTGCTAGATTTTGCTATCCAATCAATCCTACTAATCAACCAATCTCACCAAGGTTATCCCTTTGATAGAGCATTGTCTAGGGTAATCCAGCTTTGTCACTTGTATCCCTCATCACCTTGAGCTAAAGGTTGGGATCCACAAGTGGTCAATCTCGTGTCATGCCCATAGGATCACTAGTCTATCCTTAAGTTGACACAATCACCACCAATCCTGCACATAGGAAAGCAAAACTCTCACTTTTTGATAGCATACCCTTGAAGTCTTCCACCCACAAGAAAGCCAAAAATCTCCAGCCAATCCTCCTTAGGTCTGTCATGCAACTTTGACTCTCCCTAGGAAATCTTTCATCAGCCAATCCAAAATCTGTGCTTAACCCAAATCCAACCATGAGCTTCCGTGTTCATCCATACACAAGACCCCATCCCCATCAAACTCATCATCAAAGCATGAAGTACCAATCCTATCATGATGTGTTTGGTCGCATTGTCCTTGCTCCCGCCACCTCCTATTCCAATGATGATGAAAATCTTGTTGACTATGACGGGTATATTGAAAGCCTTAGAAACATTCCCCCAAGCATCCCCCAAAATCCAAGAGTTATTCCAAACTATCTAGTCATGCCATCTGATATTCCAGCTTCCCCTCCATCACCCCATCAACCAAGCTTCCAATCTTCCACCCCCATCACACTAGCTATTCCTATCAATCCACCTCCACCTTCGACACACGAGTCTCCAAGGAAACTCCTAGAGGAAATACAAGAAAAGTCACCTCTAGCAGTCAATAAGCCATGCCATCTAATCCAACCATGTGAAGTAGTCAGTGATGAAGCTTCCCCATCTATAATATCACCTCCATCTCCCATAGCTATCATCCCCATACCATCCATCAAATTGCTTAAAATCCTTCCACTTCCCGCAAGCATCAAAATCCCACCATCTGTCAAAACCCTCCAAATCCTATCCACATCACCTCCAAGCATTTCCCAAATCTCTCGTAATGACCCTTATGCATCCATCTTCTACTCACCCATCTCCACTACTGAATCTCCCATCTATCCATCCGCTGCCTTTGAAGAATCCATCCCTTCACCTCCTATTGAACCATCCACTCCAAACCAATCCTATCAAGATCCTGCCCAAAAGCATGTTGACATCCCCCAAAGCATAAATGAAGATATCATCGTACCATGTCTTCCATCCATAGTGCAGTCATCATCTCCTCCATCTCCAAAACCTCGAGCCATATCTCCTCCACTACAAGATATCTTGTCATCCCACCAGCTACATCAAGATCCTATCCTTCCATCTCCCCCACTCCATGCTTCCATCTTACCACCTATCCAAGCTATTCCACCATCTATAATCTACCCTCTTGGTTCACTTACATTAATCCATGGTGGCCCTCTCTTAGCAGAAGAATTAAGAACAGTATCTCCCCATTGCAATACACCTAATAAACCACTTCTACCATTTTCTGCAAGCAAAAAGTTTCCTCAGCTTGTTCAAATGCTCAATCGATGGCATTATCAAGGTCAAGGTTTAGGACCACAAGAGCAAGGAATCAGAGAGCCTATTATTGCACAAAAAAATCTAGGATTTCATGGTCTTGGATATGTATCCAAAGGCTCACCATCTAAAGGTGTTGGTACACCACACCCCCAAACCAAGCCTATCTCCAAGCCCACCATGCCAGCCTCCCATCACTCCTTCAAGAAATCTTATGTCATCCCCCCTCCACCATCTTTGCAACCCAAAACAACCTACCATATCCCCCCTTCATCCGCTAAATCCATTTTGGGTCCCTATGTCCCAAAATCTACCATCCTCCATCCTCCTATCAACCATCATAAAAATCCTATTCCATCCATTTCTATGCAAGATCAACAAAGGCACATATCAAGGCACATCATCCATCATCATCCCCCTACATGCTCTTTCATATCCTCTCCATCTCACAAAGCTTCTCCTAACCATCTTCCCAAAGCTTACCACAACAATGCGAATGCCAACTTCAAAATGCATAAAGCTAAAAATCCACATCCTAGGCAATCATATGTCTATTCTAAAAGACATACTCCAAAAAGGCAAAATCCAATCAAAGAATTCAAAACAATGCAAAAGCCTATGAAAAGAAAATCCAAAACCATGTGGATCCCCAAGAAAAAAGTTGAAACCCAATGCATAATGGCATCCACCATTGCTAATCCCCCATCTAGTGACTCATGTCCCCCATCTCCTAACTCCATCTTGGGTGCCTATATCCCCAAGCACACTTCCACAAATCCTCCATCACGTCCGCATCTACCATCTATCCCCCATATGCTCTTTTCACACCCGTTCCAACATGTGCCAATGTTGCTCTTGCAAGCATCCCCATCTCATGCTCCTTTCCAGCATTTTCATCCCTCCATCTCCTACCATCAATCCCATCTAATCCGATCTATTGCATAAATCACACATCCAGTGTACCAACAGCTAGCAACAAAATTGAACATTCCAACAGCCAGTAAAAAATCCCAAAAAAGCCAAAATAGCTGAAGAAAGCCAAAATCATTCCAGCTAAGTCCAAAGTCAAAAAGTAAAAAAAGAAAAGAAAAATAAAGCGTCCACTGGTGAAAACTTGGCAATTCAAGCGCCTTGGACAAGTACCATGATGAAAACTTGGCAAACAAGCGTCATGCGTAATCCTGCCATCCCCAGCTTAGCCTATCAGCCTCATGCTTTTGGTCATCTCTTGACATCCAACTGCATCTTCCAATCTATCCACCTATCCTCCATCCTCCAGCTTCCATCTCACACTATCCACTAATCTCCTGCAACTTCAGCCAATCATCCCAGCTATCATCCATGTCCCTAGCCCCTTCAGCTTTTTCCATCCTAGCTTCAATCCTATCACATCCATCATAAGACCTCCTTCCACATGTTATCTTCTGATTGGGGGCACTATATTCCTTGGAGATCTTGTCTTGTCCATCCTCCCTTGTCATTGATATCTAGCTCTAGGCTATCCTCATGCAAACCCAATGTCATCTCCTTATATCCATCATAATCCTAGCTATCTACCATCCTATCCAGCCATCTCATCTTGCTCCTCTAGCTATCCTTGGTCACAAAATCTCTCATCATCATTGGATGCATCCTGCCAAATCCATATCTTTCACTATCACCCCACCCTTAGCTTTCGCATCTTGCACAACATCGAACCCTCCCACTATCCTATCATCCTGAGCTTTTGCCCGCTATCCTATCATCCTGAGCTTTTGCCTGCTTGTAACTATCTTGGTCAGCTTTAGCTTGTAAATATCTTGGTCCATCAGCTTGTACATTCTCTTTAGCTTAGTACCATTGTATCTATCCAGCGTTCGTGTCAGTTCGTCCTTGATCAGCATCTTGCACCCATCGCATATCTTGGTTAGCTATTCCAATGCATCCTTTAGCTAGATTTCCTGTCACCAAAGTGTTATCTTTCTTAGTTCAACTTGCCAGACGCATCACTCATCCAAATCCACCAGCTTAGGTGCTCTCTGATAGGTCCTTGCAGGATATAGCTTTCCTCATGTTTGATCTTGGTCCGTTAGTACCTCGTCCTACCCATCTCGTTGGCAAACGGTTCTCTTTTGGATTTTCACTTTCTTTTGATTTGGGATCTTCCCTTTTGGGTCTTGAAGTATCTTTTCCAAGCAATCTCCTTGTTCCCTCCTCAAGGTTGCCACGATCTTCCATATCATGGTATGCTGCGAATGGGGCAATTAGAGCGTAAGGTCTTGATCAGGTCTTTCATTTGTTTTTCTTTTCTGCTTGTGGGTTCTCCAATGTCGTTTCCACGCTGCTTCCTCTAGGATTCATGTGTGATGCTGGGGAAATCCTTGTGTGTTTGTTTTGAGTTAGTTTGTCAGTCCTTTGGATGGTTGGTGAAAAGGCCTTGATGTTCTTGGTAACCTTGGCAATTAACCAATAGTCCTATAGCAAATCTAGTGCTCAACTACATGGTGGTACTTCTCTTTGAAGTATCCCCCCGCTCAAAAAGCTTTAATGGTTTTCCTTCATCTCCATTATCCCCCATCCATATCCAGCATCCGTCTCTCCTACCCCAGCTGATGCATCAGTATCTCTTTGAATCACTCATCACTCTTAGCTTTAGGGATCCACAATCCTAGTCTTAGGGATCCACCAATCCAAATCAATCCACCAAGCCTCATCTTTTGAGATCCACAATCCTAGTCCTAGGGATCTCCGAAACCCATCTTCCACTAATCTAACTCTTTGAAATCCTGTTGCATCAGCTTTATAATCCCCTCATCCATCTCCCTATCCTGGACTCCTTTTTATAGCGCTCTGCTCCTTCATCCTCCACCTTCCCTAAAGTCTTAAGCTTGCTTCCTCTTCTGCATCTGATTCTCCTTTATCATTCTCTCATAGTGAGAGTTTGAGCTAATTCAGCCCCTTCTCTTTGCCAATTTGAGTCTCCTTGCTCATCCCAGATTCTTGTATTTTTCAAGAAGCCACCAAGCCTCGCTTTCTCTCCCCGTTGCCTTCTTGAGGGGGCATCTCACAGTCCATTCTCTCCTCTTCTGCTCTAGCCTTGGGCATCTTATTTTCTTATCTTTGATGCCATGCCACTTGCGGCATCACATCAAAGAGGGGCAAAATGTAGACACCTAAAAATCCTTTAGAAAATAAAGTATTTTTATTTTCTGAAAAATTCCCGATGACATCATCATTTATTGATTGATTAATTAATTAATTAATTTTTATGCCATTAAATCCCTTT
This sequence comes from Cupressus sempervirens, assembly GCA_028749045.1. Classification (NCBI taxonomy): domain Eukaryota; kingdom Viridiplantae; phylum Streptophyta; class Pinopsida; order Cupressales; family Cupressaceae; genus Cupressus; species Cupressus sempervirens. The sequence continues at coordinate 940,445,008 of CM053787.1, forward strand.
ATCTTAATTAAAAATATTTAATTAAGGAATCCCTCCCAAAAATGTTTAAATCTTATTTAAACATTATTTCCTTATTTATTAATTATTTAATTAATAAATTGACCAAAAATCCTAAAATAAATAAAAAATTTATTTTTTTCCCAAAAGTTGGCCAATTTCCTTAAGATCAATAACCTCTTCCAAAATCTTCTAATCCTTCTTTAATTTCAATTAAAGGCTAATCTCATCATTTCCTACCCCTAATCCCAACTCAAAATATTTAATTAAAATTAAATATTAATCCTCATGTTTATTAAAAAAGTTTTAATAAATATCTCCTCAACCCAAACCCTTGAAATAAATAAAACTTTATTTATTTCCTAAAAATCTAATTTATCCTCACCCTAAGAAGTTCTAGACTCTTCTAGAAAGTCTTCATCCTCATCCTAGGAAATTCTAGACTATTCTAGAATGTCTTTATCCTTATCCAAAATCTAGACTCTTCTAGAAGATGTCTTTAAACCTAATCCTAATCCCCTCCTAACCTTGTCACATTCCCTAAACATGGGTTAAAACTTACTAACCCAAGCCAAAGTTAACAAATATCTCTTCCTTCACCCACCCTCATTAAATGCCATCCACTTGCCTATCCTTAAGCTAATCCTAAACCATCCTAATCCATCCTCTAATCATTTTCACAAGCCTAAACAAGCTTAAAACTTTCCTAATCAAGTCCAAGTCGAATTTGCTCTCATCACCCTCAAAATATCTCAACCATAAAACTTTATGAAGTCCACTAGGTCATAAATGACTCTTACAAGCCCTTTTATTGCTCTTACAAGTCATTATGAGGGTCTTTATGAAGATTTTATCTCTTGAGCCTCCTTTGTTGACTCATCCTTGCCCTTTCCTCCATCCTCTCACCATGTGACATGTGTCACTCCTTGATTGGCTATAAGGAAGCACAATCCATGTGCTCTCCTCTCATGCAATCTGAGCCTTCCATAAGCTTTTTCCCATCCTTGCATCTTAGCCCTCAATCCCTCAAGCCTCTTGCCTATAAATTGGATCCTTCCCCTTTGCAAAATAACACAATCCATGAAGTAAAGTTATAATGCTATTTTGAGAGCCAAATCCATACTAAATCCATCTATCCACACCAAAAATCCACAATCATCCATTGAAGCCTTTGAAAGCATATTGAGCATACATCCTATCCATTTAGATAAAGCTACTCAACAAGAGAGCTTCTTATTGAGAGAGTCCATTAATGGCTCATATTCTCAATTAAGAGCTCATCTTAGTCTATCTTGAAGTTTATGAATTTTGTTTAGTTTGTAGAAGCTTTATTTAAATTTGGTTTCTATTAGCATACTAACATTGCTCATATACAGGAAGATTGACTATATTTGAACTAGATAACTATGATAATCATACTCCTAGTTCTAGCAATCTTGAGTTTTCATTTGAAGCCAAGGTATAACTCAAGAAGAAAGCTAAAAAGTATAAAAGAGAACAATCTAAAATTAAAGAGGAAGACAATTCTGACAATGATCTTGAAGCCATTGAAGCATTACTTACAAGAAGGTATCCCAAAGGCAAAGGAAAATATAAAGGTAAAATTTCTTTAATCTATTTCTCTTGTGAAAGAGTTGGACACCTTGCTGCAAGATGTCCAAATAGAGAAGAAAAAGATGAAAATAAGTGCAACAAGTACAAAGGAAACAAGAATTTCAAGAATTTCAAGGTCTACAAGGATTAAGGTAAGAAATCTTGTTTTATAGCTAAAGATTTAGATAGTAGTGAAGATGATGAAATGGTATATATTTATGTAAAAGATGAATTTGATGATGGAGATAGAATGACATTTATCTCTTATGTTAGCAAGAACGATACATAGATTATAGATAGTGTTTTCTCATATCATATGATTGATGATAAAAAAAAGTTTAAAAACATGAATTATGATGGTGGTAGTGTGAGATTTGGAAACGATGAACCTTGTTGCATAAAGGGAAAAGGTTGTATCTCACTAACCAATGAACTTAGATGTGATAATTCTTATTGGGCTGAAGGACTAAAGAATAAAATATTGAGTGTGGTATAGTTGAATAATATTGGATTCAAGGTATAATTCATGAATGGAAAGGCCAAACTACTGGATGGAAAAGGAAATCTGGCTAAGTTTGGCAAACAAACAAAAGGTAATCTATTCTACCTAGATCTCAATAAAAGTTCATGTTATATTGCTCAAGTAGAAGAAAGTTGGTTGTGGCATAAAAGGTTATGTCATGTAAACTTTTATAATCCAATCAAGATAAGAAAGAAGAAAAGAGTAAGAGGTATTCCTAGCCCAAGGAAACTTGATATGGGCCTATGCAAAAATTGTCAAACTAACAAGATGGGAAGGACAAGTTTCAAAAGAAAATACTATCATTCAGAAGAAGTCTTGGAGCTAGTTCATACAGACTTATGTGGACCTATTGGAATAGAAAGTTATAGTGGAGATAAGTACTTAGTTCTTTTTGTTGATGATTATTCTAGAATGATGACTATAATGTATCTAAAAGAAAAGTTTGAAGCATTTCAAAAATTTAAGTGGTATCTGGTAAGAGTAGAGAAATAAACTAGAAAGCAGCTAAAATTTTTAAGATCAGACAGAGGTGATGTATTCATTTCCAATGAGTTCAAAGAATTCTACATTGAAAGAGGAATTAAGAGACAATTATCAACCCTTGGTACACCACAACAAAATGGTATAGCAGAAAGAAGGAACATATCCATCATGGATTGTGCAAGAATCTTGATAGAAGAAAAGAATGTTGCAATCAAATAGTGGAAGGAAGCAATTAGTACTACAGTGCATACATTGAACATAGTATAGTTGAAGATAGATTCAAATCAAGCTCCTTATGAACTATGGTATGGCTAAAAACCTAATGTAAGTTACTTGAAAGTATTTGGTAGCAAATGCTATATCTTGAAAGAATCTAGGAAAGGTAAATTTGATGTCAAAGATGATGAAGGCATATTCCTAGGGTACTTTTGTAGAAGTAAAGCATACAAATGTCTGAATTTTTCAACTCATAAGATCATAGAAAGTGCACATGTAAGAATTGACAAGTTTGCAAAAAATAGTGAAGAAGAAAGTAATAAAAAACTTGAGGATTATAGAAGATTTGTTTATTATGAACCTAATACATTTCCAAATCTATTTGGAAGTTAGGAGCCCTCACCTCCCACATCCCCAAAATATGTAAAAGCTACCAAATTGCAACTAGTTCAACCCAATTCATAGTTTGAAGGACCTGAGTCATAGTCAGAAGCTACTAAGCTATTGCCAAAGCAAACTGAGTCTGATGGACCTGAGTTAAAGATAGTGGGACTTGAGCTTGATCTAGAAGATAATGAAGAGGTTAGTGGAACTAATTGTAAATCCAAAGTACCTGTGTTAGAAATATATTCCCAAAGGCATCATGCACTTGATCAGATCATTGGAGATAAATTAGATGGAACAATGACAAAAGACAAATTGAAAGGTACATGTTTTCTTGCTGAATTTGAAACTAGAAATGTTAAAAATGCTTTGGTTAATGAAAGCTAGATTGAAGTTATGAATGAAGAAATTAAATAGATAGAGAGGAACAAGACTTGGACTCTTGTTCCTAGACCCAATGATAAAAATGTAATTGGCATAAAGAGGGTTTTTAGAAATAAGCTAAATAAAGATGGAGAAGTTTCCAAAAACAAAGCAAGGTTAGTGTGTAAAGGTTATTCTCAAGAAGTTATTGATTATGGTGAAAATTTTGTTCCTATTACAAGATTAGAAGGTGTTAGAACCTTACTAGCATAGACAATACATAAAGGATTTAAAGTTTATCAAATGGATGTAAAATCTGCATTCTTGAATGGAATTCTTGAAGAAAAAGTTTACATAGAACAACTTGAAGGTTTTGTGGATCCTAGAAAAAAGGATATGGTTTGTAAATTATATAAAGAATTTTATGGTCTCAAGAAAGCTTCCAGAGCTTGGTATGAAAGACTTCATAACTACTTGATAAATATTGGCTTTCAAAGTCAAAAAAATGATAACAATAGTTTGTATATCAAATAAGGACTAGACAAGAAGATTGTATTGGCAAAAATCTTTGTGGATGAAACTTTATTTATAGGAAATGATGATTTATGCAAAGCATTTTTAGAAGAGATGTGTAAAGAATTTGAGATGTCCATGTTTAGAGAGATAAAATTCTTTATTGGATTGCAAATCCAATAGAAGAAAGATGGTATCAACATTATTCAATCTAAATATATCAAGGAGATACTAAAGAAATTTGGAATGGAAGATTCAAGACTAGTTGGAATACCTATGTCTATTGGACATAAGCTTTCTAAAAATGATGATTCCAAGGAGGAAGATTAGACCACATAAAATCAATGATTGAAAAATTTCAATATGTAGTGCACACATGGCTTGATATTGCATTAGCAGTTGGTATGGTGCCAAGATTCTCAACAAATCCCAAAGAAAATCATATGATGGCAATAAAGAGAACCATGAGGCATCTAAAAATTACTAAAAATATATATTATGGTATAAAAAAAGAGGTAATTTGGATTTGAAAGCATTCACAGATGTTGATTGGGCAAGAAGTGTTGATGACAGAAAGAGCACCAGTGGTGGAGCATTTTTTCTTAGTAAAAGACTAGTGTCTTGGATAAGTAAGATGTAGAATTTTATTTCTTAGTCCATAGCAGAGGCAAAATATGTGGCAAAAATAGTTAATTGTTCAAATGTTGTTTGGTTCAAGCAACTATTGGTAGGTATGAAGATAGAAGTCAATGATCTAGTGGTTATATTTTGTGATAACAATAGTGTAGTTAATATATCAAAGAATCTTGTGATGCATACCAAAACCAAACACATTGCTATTAAAAATCATTTTTTAATTGAATTGGTACAATATAAAGAGGTAAGATTAGAATATGTGAATACTAAAGAACAAATTCTAGACATAATCACTAAGCCATTACCTAAGGATCCATTTTTGTATCTAAGAGGTAAGTTAGGGGTCATTCCCCTATCTAAAGCTCACTAAATGAAGTTTCATGATGCATCAACTAGAGCTTGTTGAGGATCAGTCAGTTGATCCAGTATTGAAAAGGGCACATTACATATAAATCAATACATGAGGTACATTTATATTCACTAAATATTGTCTTTGACATGAGATGTAAAAGAGGGAGAAGTTTGCTATCATATCTCACATAAATTTTATAGAGGGAGAGTATATATTTCCAGTAATGTAAAAGAGGAAGAATTTGGTCTAATATCAAAGAAGGAAAGTTTTCTATTAGGAGAAGATGTTGAAGATAGAGTTTTTTTGATAGAGGGAGAAACAAAAGGAAGAGAGATTTCACACTGATAGAGGGATTTCTCATGGATGAGAATTAGAATGAAACTAAGGATATGTTCCTTACTTTATTCTTGCTCTAAAAATTTCATTGTATTATGACATGTTGTATTGCCATCAATGCCTAAGAGGGAGATTGTTGAAAAAAATTAGTTAAATGTGTATTTTCTTTGATGTTACAAAAAATTTCATATCATCACTTGTCAGTGTATGCTGAGCTTACTTGAGAATTGAAGATAGTTTCCTGTATGTGTTGAGCACTCCAGAGTTTGTCAAGTATAGAAGACAGTGTCTATCAAGTTCACTCGAGTGACAAAGTGAATTTAGTAGAAGTTGAGTGTTAACTGGGATTACTCAATTACCAAAGGAACTTTTTGAATATGCAGTGTTAATTAAATTCATTTGGTTAACACATGAAAATTGTTTTTGAGTTCATGTCTACCAAGCAGGGTCAACTAACGAAGGATTTTCTTGTTTTGGCATATTAAGTTCAATTGATTTGTTTGTTGGTTCTAGCTAACTGAGGAGATGAATATTAAGTATTCTAAGTTGTATTAAAGCAAAAGTGACATTGTCTAAGATATAAATATAAGGCCAATTAATTGAGGATTGAACACGTGGAAAAAAATAGAAGATTTGAAGATGCTTAGAGGAAGTGAATTAGAAGGATAAGTAGAATATCCTTGTTGAGCTACAAAGATACATTTGATTAGGAAGGATCAAGTATACAAGCTAGAATTGAGATCTATAATCAGCAATTTAGTTGCATTAGAAATCAAGTCATCTCATTGTTACTTTCTAACCATTGTAGCAATGATCTAGATCTCTTAACATAATTGACTTAACAGCTATTTGTAAATCCTCTAACAAGGTGGAATTTCTATATTGAATTATCTCAAATACCTCTAAAAAGGCCACTCCTAATAAAATAATCAAATCATCTAAAAAGGTCACACCTAATATTGTGTTTTGTAACCTTTAATAAGGTTGGCTCCTAAATAGGGCTCACTTCAAAAGAGTGAAAATTAGTAACTATTTGCAATTGGTGGTTTTTCCCAAATTGGTTTTCCACATTAAATCTTAGTGTCAATTGTGTTCATGCTATTTATTTTATGTGTTTTCAACTAAGTTAAATAAGGTTAATCACATATAATATCTTAATATTTTCATGTTAAGTAGTCGCCGAGTTATTTCAGTATTTGTCGAGTTACAACATTTGCTAGTATAAACCAAGTGCATGTGTGTTAACCAATTAACAATAGAATATAGTTCAATCAAAGTTTATGTTTTGATTTTTATTGACATTTAAGGGGTTTTGGATTTATTTTTGTAGTAATTGATTCACTCCTCCCCTCTTAGTTACTCCTCTTATATTTCCAACAGTATTCATCTCTCTTTTGTTTTTGTACAAACTAATCTTTGAATTATCTTTCCCTCTTTCATATTTTCTCATGATTTTTTGCATCTTTATCAACTCATGTTACTGTCCTTCTTTTCACATATTTTCTACATATTTAGGAAGCTCCTAAATTATAACCTCTTGAATCAATCTATAAGACATTATGATCATAACCATTGATACAATGCCGCATCTCTTTTTAATTTTCTTCAGATAGGGGAATAACCCCTAACATAACTCTTATATACACATATGTATCCTTAGGTAGTTCCTTAGTGAATATATCAACTATTTGTTCCTTTGTATTCACATATTCTAGTTTTACCTCTTTATCTTGTACCAATTCCCTTAAGTGATGATACTTGATTGCAATATAATTTGTCTTTGTGTGCATCACATGATTCTTGGAAATGTTTATAACACTTTTTATTATCAAAATACATCACCATAGGTTCAATAATATCTTCCTTCATATCTTTCAACAATCTCTTAATCCACACTATGTTTAAATAATTAACTGCTTCTACAACATATTTAACTTCTTCTCTAGATTGTGAAATATAATTTTGCTTCTTACTTGTCCATGAAGTCAATATCCTTCCTAGAAATAAATTTCCTCCATTTTTACTCTTTCTATCATCAATTTTTCCAACCCAATCAACATCTATGTAAATTTTTTGCTCAAACTTGTCACTCTTCTTATACCATAAACCATAGTCTTTTGTTACTTTTAGATATCTCAATATCTTTTTCACATCCATCATGTGATTCTTCTTAGGTTTAGTAGAAAATATTGTCATAATTATAATAGCTAATGCAATGTCAGGTCTTCTACAAATAATATATTGTAATTTTCCAATCATTGACCTATATTATGCCTAATTTACCTCAAAAGAATCATCATTCTTTGAAAGTTTATGTCCACTAGTCATACGTGTTTCAATTGGTTTTGAATCTTCCATGCCAAAGGTTTTCAATATCTCCTTGATATACTTTGATTGCATAATGTATATTCTTCTTTTTATTTGATAGATTTTCAAACCAATAATGAATTTTATCTCTCCAAACATTGACATCTAAAATTATTTCTTCATCTCATTATAAAATGATTTACACATCAAATATCGTCCTCCAAATATGATATAATTAACAAATATTTCAGCTAGAAATATCCTATCATTATATTCACTTTTCAAATAAATACTTCTTGTTGGCAATTTGACCAGTTACACCAGCTTTGAGGAAGAAGATGAAGAAAAGAAGAAAAAGGAGTAAGAAGACAAAAAGAAAGAAGATGAAGAAAAGAAAAGGGTAGAATAAGAGGAAAGAAAAATGAAGAAGATAATTGTAAAAAGGAAGAAGAAAGAAAAATAAGGAAGATGAAGAGAAGAAAAGGAAGAAATTAGAAGAAAAGAAAGAGAAGGAAGAAAAAGAGAATAAAATGAAGAGGAAGAAAAGAAGGAAGAATAAGAGAAAAGGGGGAAGGAAGAGGAAGACAAGAAGAAGGAATAAGAGAAAAAAAGAAAAGAAGAAGAGGAAAAGAAGGAAGAGGAAAATAAGGAAAGTGTACCTATTTCTTCTAGGACACCCCTCACACTAGCAGTATTGATAGGTTCTAATGATGATGATTAGATTGAACTAATCTCATCACTAAGAAAGATCATTAAAAAAAATAGAAAGGTGAAAAGCTTACAAAGATCTTTGATGGAAGTCACAGAGAAACTTTAGAGTACCTTGACTATAAAGTTGTTAGAATCAAATGTGGAGGAAAGAGAAAAAGCTATAGTACAAGCTTTTGATACCGAGCTCACAAATTTGTTTGAAATTGAATCCATTCAATTCCAGACAAAGCATGATGCACAAATGTTTGAAAACATATGTCATAACATTAAAAATGACATTAGAGCTCTTGATTCATGCATCAAGGAGATAAGAATATGTGAGAAATAAGGTAAAGCATATTATTCTAAATGCACAATGTCATTTAAGTTTACCAATGATAGTGATGATGAACTAAAGAGAAAGCATAAAGAACTACAGGCATTGGTAGATCAACTTCAACAACCTAATCAGAAGGTTGAAGATATTGAGGCACATATAGGAAAGAATTATGATGAAATAATTCTTATTGAATAAATAGAGGGTGGATAACCAAGAGGTTCTTACTTCTAAGAGAATATTTATCTTAGAAGATAGAAATTTTGGAGTGGTAGATAGAGGAATGTCTTCAGGGAAATACATCTTTCGAGAAGTTTGTCTACTTAGACCTAAATACAATGGAAGTAGCATCTTATGTACTTTATAGCCTTCTCAACATATCTAAAGGAGTAAGAGAATAATGGGAGAAATATATCAAAGGTCTTAAGACAAATTTTGATGACTGCATTTCATGCCTATCTACCTAAGTGCAGAGGTATAGATCCAAAATTTTTATTTGTACATAAGTGTTCGAACATTTTTCATTGATGCCAAAGGAGTAATATAGGAAAATTGTATAATGAAAGGAGGAGTAATAGTATGATCTATTGATATATGTAGAAAGAGGGAATAGTAATCATGCAAAGTATTAAAATGTACTATGAGATATAAGGAAAGATGGTTATAAAATATGATGATCCATAAATTTTGAAGTTTTGTAAATTTTATTAAGGCCACAATTTTGTAAATTTTTTATCAATATTTTGGGGCTTATCCAATTTTCCTGTATGGTACCATCAATGTCAAATGGGGAGATTGTTGGAAATTTTGCTAAGTAGATAAGTTGTAGTTTTCATTTATGGAAACTTATATCTTGTATATGTGTTTAAGTATCAACTAAGTTATCAAGCAAAGCATATACAATTTTGGTATATACAGTTGATTGATGCATTATAGGAACATTTTCAATTAGGTACAAATAAGACAAGATGTTAGGATGATATGTTCAAGTGTGTGCATTAGTACGGTTAGTATGGAAGAAGATACGATAGTTTTACCAATTGCGACAATATAGAGTCAGGAACAAAGCATAATAGAAAGTGGTTAATTGTGAGTTAAGGAATTATTTGGTTTACAAATAATTACTTGAATTACTAGGGATGACATCTTAGATGTTAACCCCAAGAGGTAAAGAATTAATTTTGTATTTTGTCAAGAGTGTGAAAGCTTGAAGGCCAACTGGACAATATTTTGTAAATTGTAAAGATATATAACAAGATTACAATATGTGAAGTTAACTGTGCTTCTTAAGAAGACTATGAAAAATTTATGTGATGTGAATTCTAATGTATGATTGGAGGATAGAGAGTTTTGTGAAGATAAGTGAGTGATATATTAGATATTGAAGATATCAGCAACAAGAAAAGAGATTTTTATATCTATCTTTTGTATCAAGGGATTACATTGTAAGTTACATGTTTGGGCAGTGGGCTAAGCTTGTACACTATTTTGTATATGTATATGTACAAAATCCTAATAGGGTTAAAGAAACTCCTAATAAGGTTTAGGCTTCTAATAATTCCTAAGTCATCTAACAAGGACATAGACACTATATGCATGTAATAGACTCCTAATAGGGTCAATATCTTTAACCATATACTTATGATTAATGGATCATTTTTTGGGTGGTAGCCATCATTTTCATTATATTAAAATTTTGAATATCCATTGTGAAAATGCTTTGAACTACATTACATTGTTAAGGTTTTGTGTTTCATTTATTTTTAGTTTTTAAATAAAATTTAGCCTGGTTATTTTGTGCTAGTCCAAATATTGAAAATCTTTCCCTAGGGAAATAATTTGGTATCCTAGTGCCATATTTTTGTCTTTCAATTAAAAGAATTCATCAAATCTACAACCATTTTCCATAAACCTAAGTTTTCCTTTAAGCAGGAGATTGTACACCTTTCAAATCATAGAGTTTTGATCTTATTATCATGGCTTAGATGTCTAGTCGTGAACTCATATTTGCTAGTTCCCAATGTTATAGTATGGAGGCTAGTGGAGGATCATAGGGTGGTGTTTTAAGTGCCCCAATATTAAGATATACTATGATGTTGTAGCATCATAATTATGAAGAATATGATATCGAATCTTACGATTTCCTTTATGTCATATCATCTTAACTATTGGATGAAAGGGATTTTAGGATTAGGGTCCTGATGTCACAACAAAAGGGTCATCATGTGATCACAAGGGAAGAAATGAGGACTCATGACAATATGATGAAATGGTTGTCGTAATATCAAAAGGTGATGTTGGTGCAAGAATGATGTGAATATTTCTAATCCTACAACAAAAGGGAGCTCGAGACATTGTAGGGTATTTCAAAATGGATTTGCAAAGATACAATATGCTTATGATTGTAGGATTATAAGATAAAAATATATAAGGGCCGATGCCATGATAGCTAGGTGATTGTAAGGTAACTAATGAAAATGCAAGGTGATAGTTCAATGTCAAAGAAATGATGTGTTCTATCTTGATTGGTCGAAACTACAACACAAAAAAGGTGTATATCACATCAGGTTGGTGGGGCCAAAATGTCTTTGACAATATGATAGATCCCATTCTCTAATCTTATGAAAAATAGTGTTTTTTAAGATCTTAAGGCAGTGATAAAAAGTTATGATGCTACAACATGTAGTGTATCATGAGATTGTAAAGGTTAAAGTTAATTTTGGTGATATTACAAAGAAGAAAGGTAATAGTTTCTTGTAACATCATAAGGGTGAGATTGATGATTGCCAAAGTTATGAAATGGTCTACTAAACCATGATCATAGGATCATAAGGTGAAGGAAAGTAAGATAAGATGCTATTCTAGTGAGTGTAAGTTGCCTCTTGTAAGATTTTAAATATGTTAAAAGTAAGCTCCAATGTCAAGGTAACTAGTGTATCGTGGGATTGTAAAAGCTTTTCTTGATGATTACAATGATGCAATAAAAGATCTAATTTTGTGAGATCATAATATCATAGAGAATTTCTTTCTCACCTCAGATGTTATGAAGGGTTTGACTTCTAAGTCAATCATAATATTGTAAACTCTAATTTTGACCTAAAAATATGTTTTTACTTTTCTAAGCTAGAAATGACAAGCGACTTTCGACCAATGAGATTTGATTAATGTACATAAAGTGTAATGTTGGATAGTAATGGTGAAGCTCCCTTGAGGTGATAGTAGAAACTAGGTTTAAGGTTCAAGCATGCTAGAAATCAATGCAAAGGAACATTGATGATGTACATTGAACTATAAATACATTCTATTGATCAGTTACAGTTTACCATTTGCAAAGAGAAGAAAATCCAAGCAGTTGTAGAGTTTTCAATGCATACAATTTATTGATTCTAGTACTTAAGTATAGATTTTATCTAGTATTTTCTAGCATATAGTGAGAATGTATGATAAGGAAGTAGAAGAGATTCAGGCATTAGAGATGAAGGTTGCAAAAACTTCAACTTCCAAGGGAGGAAAAACAAGGAAAAGGAAACCTAATAGATTTGTTGAAGAATGGATTAAACTTTTCCCAAGATCCTCAAATGCTAATTCTATAGATGATCACACTTTTTTAGACTTGTATGATCTATGTAGAGATTTTACATGCTTTAGAGTCATAGGTTCTAATCTTTTCAAGTATTTCTATCATAACAGAGAGAAGAAGATCCTAGTATGTAATCTGTGGAAGAAGAACTTGGAAAAATTGATTTTTCTAGAGGTTGATTTGGTAAAGTCCCTAATCAAGTTGTACAATTTGGCCACTAAAAAATTCCATAGGAGAGATGGGACCATTCCTAGTACATTGGACCATGCTTCATTTATTGAAGCTTTTGGATTGGATGGTGCCATGGGCTAGCCTATATATTTGGAGGATCTATAGAAGGAATTTGAGAGAAACATAAAATCTTATAAGGGAATTCTATGCTACAACATTTTCTGATGGACTTAAAATGTGTGGGTGATTACCCTAAGAAGGTGGAGAAAATTATGCCTTTGGACAAGTTTAAGAATTATTTTATAAAAATAGTATATGGTGTCCATAAGGTGGTTGACAAGGATGGAACATATATTGTGCATGGAGTAGAGTTTATCATATCCAAAGATGTACAAGATGCATACCATGGAGGGGAATATGATTATGTTGAATATATCCTAGAGGTGATGAAGGAAACCATTACACTGGCTTAGAATGGAGAGATGAAAGATTTCAAGTTCCATCACTAATCATTGCTAATGCACCTAATCTTATACAAGAATATGGGGTACATAAGTGCTAATTTCATTGATCATACCACTAATGCAAATGGAGAGCTGCCAGTTTAGCTATGGACATGGGTATGGGACATTTCATATCAATTTTCTAATTTTGTATCTTTCTTTAATAATTTTAGTACTATCATTATGAAAATGTTAGACCTAGGTTACTTTAGGGCACTTGAAATCCTTAAGAGTCTTTTGAGACCAGCCTTGATCCCAAAGAGTAATAGATTAGGCCATAATTGGGGAGATATCTTCCTATTTCCAAACTTTCTTTGATGAGAGTATATGGTTGTCCCCAACCACCCCACATATTGCCAAAATTCATCCCTCCCAAACTGGCCATTATTGAATTTATGTGGGAGTTGTTTATGGTTAATAGGGGTACTTAGACCCTAAGGTTCATAGGGGAAAATTTTTATGTAGATGATTTAGGGCGGGGGACTTTTCAATTAGAAAAGAGGCCCTAGATCAAATTCATTCTTTCCTCCACCACTTCAACCTATCAACTAGTCCTTACAAGATGTATGATCCTAATAATTGGATGAAGAACACCCTCAAATAAATAAGGAACTATGTGTTACCCAATACCAAGGAGCTACCCCATGAGGATTTTTTTCCTAATATTGTTGTGGAGGGGGGGGTGGGCAGTAGATAAGTTGGTCAAACTTGATGATGTGTTGAGAGTAGAGAGGGAAATAAAGAGAATAGATCTCAGTTTCAAGGGATTTTATATGGATCTCCCCTATCCTCATAGGATTAAGAAGATGGTCATTGACCATGTTGAAATTATGGCCTAAATGCTAGAGGGACCCTTAGGAGGAGAAGAGAGGGTATGTTCTGAAACCTTGAACCTAATGTAACTCTTGAAGAAGAAATAGAGGAAGATGATCTTGTTGAGGCATCATGGGTCACCAGAGGAAACAAGAGATAAAAGGTTTTTCATATCCTTGTAGAGCTTCAACAGAGGAAACTATAAATCTTGCCAGGCAAGAGTCAATACTTTGCTAACTTGAGGAAAAGTTATCTACAAGATAGGGTTATTATAGCTGAGAACACACTCATTGACCTAGAACTAGCTGCAACAAGTTTGGATGATAGGATCATCCAAGTCCATCAGTTTATAGAGGATGATGAATTCATCAAATCTACAAAGTTAAAAAAAAAAATTTGTATAAAATAAAATATAGTGAGTTGGTGTTGAAGATGAAACTAAGAGAATCAGATGAACAACAGTTAGAACTGGTTGATAAGTTGCAAGCCTATGATCCTGATAGTAAAGTCATGAATTTGGAGGAGGTAAGAGACCTTGTATAAAGGAGTGGGATGTTGTTGGTTCCTAGATGGGATTTGAAGCAAGCATTTATGCTTGGCTAGATTTGAAGATAAGAAAATGCCATCTCATATGAGGCATATGGTGCTAATAGATTGCAAAGAGGATCATGATATAACATTGACACCAAATCCCTAACAGTATGGAGCATTGCTCCTTCATCAAAAAAACCAAAGTTGATGGATGTATAGAGCACAAAATAGGGAAACATAGTTGTGTGGATTTTTTAAGGTACTTCAGGTACAAAGATCTCAAAGGCCATGAAATATTTTTCATTCATGACTAAGGCCAAGGTAGAGGGGATATAAACAATACTTGTCAAGTTTGTACATAATTAAATTGATGTAAGGAAGCTCTATGAGGATGAGTTCAAAAAAAGCCATGTCTACAAGGAGAAGATTGAGGATCTTGAGGCCAAGGTCCAAGTACTAGAGGCTGAGGTTGCATCTCTTAGAGAGAAACTTGCAAATGTAGAGCAAGTGGCTACTATAGAACAAGACAATCAAGAGTAGCCAGCTAAGGTCACAACTGAGGCCCCAACACAAATAAATGAGCTGGAGGCAGAGGATAAAAAAAATCCTAGGGGAATGAGCATTGATGCTCCACCAACTCAGCAAGGCGATGGCGTAAGGACATCTTTCCTTAACTGTATGATTGGCCATAGGGTTGAAAATCCAAAGAGTATATCGCAATAGGCTCATACATCATATGTTGCTTTACAAGAGGTTGAGCATTTTTGTAATGAATTACTTTCATGGTTATCACCTTCATTCAATCTTTGTGGCCCACATACTCAATTCTTAGAGAGGCTTATTATGTTGATGGATAAAAAGACAGATTTTCTTGATAAGATAATCACAATGAAGGAGAGCCTGAAGATAGTTAAGGAATTAAATAGTTTCTTCACTAGTAAATTATAAATAATACAAGGAAAGATGAAGGTGTTATCTCAGGGAATTGGAGCCCTGCATACCACCAATTTTGGATAGTAGAAACATGTTGAGAGAATGACATGAATGGTCTAATGCATTCAGTGCAATATTGACTCAAGAGGCCATGGTGGAAAATTTTGAAGATAACAATGATGCCGCTTTCCATAATTTAATTGACTTCTTGTTTAGAGTAGAAATAGACTTGAATAAATTCACAATGGAGTCTAAAGTCATAACAGATGCTAGGTGGAAAAAAGCCATGAAGGAACTAGAAGAGGTTAGAACCAGAGAGTGGCCCACCAAGAAAGAGATCTATGTTTGGGAAGTAGTGAGAGAAATAAAGGCTCTACTAGCAAGAAGCAACTAAGAAATAATGAAAATTAAAGGCAACAAGAGATTAAGAATAAGATCATATACATTGAGCAATTCATCATAATGATAAAACTCTCATAAATATGCCTATCAAATTTTGAGACTTTTGAGGAAATAGAGAGCATAAGAAGACAAAGTGGAGTAAAGTTAAAGTTGCTGCAATAAAGTGCCACCTACTGACTTTTCAACTACCTTCCTAATTTTGGATCAAGTGTAGGAGAATTTTTTTGATTATCTTTTTGTATATGTCTTTCCTTTTCCTTTTCCATCAAGGTGATGCCATGCATCCTTCTCCCATTTTTAGCTTGTTGCAATTCTTTATAAGGATTTCCAAGATGTGGAGTAGAGGTTGAAAGTCTGTATATTTTTTAGTTATGTTATTTTATAGTCTATCCAATCTTTTGTGATTGTATGAATCTATTCAAGCTTGTGAGTTTGAAAGAACAATGAATATGAATGATTGAATTGCCAAATTTTAAGTTACAATGTGAGTCTATATCAAGTGTTGTATGTACTTTCAAAGGAAATTAATGCAAAAAAGAAATTTTCCATGTTTGTGTATCTAAATTTTGTCTCCTTCCTTACATATCTGTG
Organism: Cupressus sempervirens; assembly: GCA_028749045.1. NCBI lineage: Eukaryota > Viridiplantae > Streptophyta > Pinopsida > Cupressales > Cupressaceae > Cupressus > Cupressus sempervirens. The sequence continues at coordinate 940,461,262 of CM053787.1, forward strand.
ATCTTGAGATTGAAATGAGCAATATTCTTTTAGTTTAATACAATTTAAATAGATTGTATATCTCCTATTGATTTCTTTTAGTTCAAATAATTAAGTAATTGATTTCAATAATTGGTAGGGTTTTGGGTATATGAGAGGGATAAGATAAGAATGAATTTTAGAGTTCACTATTAACAAATTTAATTGTAAGTCAATTAAATAGGTCTATGACTATTGGTATTGACTCTATTTAATAATGAATAAGGAATTGATCAATTAATTTTAGTTGCATGTTGATGGTTTATACAGTTTCAATATATATATATATATAAATCAAAATTGATTTTCCATTTTATGTAATGAAGAACTAAAGTTGTTGGTCAACCCTTATTTGTAATAGATTTCCTCTTGATTATAATTAGACACTGTTATCAAGAAGTTTATTACAAATCTAAGAAGAAATTGTGACCAAGATCTGCTGTAAGAGATAGTTTTGAGGGAAAAAGGTATTAATAAGTAAGTGTCTGAAGAGAAAATCCAAATAATCAATCACTTTCATATCCCTCCAATTCACCCACCTTGGCCTTGTAGAGCCTAAAGAGTAGGGAGTATTTTGTACTTTGTTGAAGTTGGTTCAGAGCTAAGACTGATCATACTGAATATAGGATCTAGCTAATCCTTAGGTTTTTTTATGTCTTATGTATACTGGTATTGGGTTTAAAGTACCTAGTAGTCTAAAAAACAATCAACAGTGGGTATCATTCCCACCAGGGTTTTCCTTTGGCCAAGGTTTCCCTACTTAACAAAATATGGTTTTATGAGTTCTCCTATTTCATGGTTATGTTTAATGTTCAATATAATTAGTTTTCTTTCATATGCAAGTTATAAGGAAAATTTAATAATATCCAATTTTGGGCTAAAGTTTGTAGAATACTATTTTACCACCATCTCACTATTCCATATTTGTAACATTTCTATTATCATTAGTTCTTGAAAAACCAATTCTCACCAAATATGCATGTAATATTTCATTCCATGCTTTAGGAGCTTGTTTCAAGCCATACAATGCTTTGTGCAGTTTACAGAAGATTTTCTTCTTGCTAGGTTCAAAAAATCCTTTAGGTTGTTCAATGAAGACTTCTTCTTCCAAGATTCCATTCAAGAATTTAGATTTGACATCCATTTGATATATCTTGAATCCTTTGTAGGCATCATATGAAACTAATATTCTTACTCCTTCTACCCTTGAAACTGGAGAAAATGTCTCTCCATAGTCAATTCCTTCCTCTTGTGCATATCCATTGCAAACCAATTTTGCTTTGTTCCTTGTGACTTCACCTTTTTCATTCAACTTGTTTATAAATACCCACTTGGTTCTAATAAAATTCTCACCCTTTGGACTTGGTACCAATGTCCATGTTTTGTTCTTCTATATTTTATCAATTATCTCATTCATTGCTCTAATCCAATATTCATTCTCTAACAATTCTTGAACAAGTTTAGGCTCAAACTCACATAGTATACATGTGTAATTCTTCAACTTGTTTCTTTTCATCAATCCTAAATATTTATTTCCAATGATCTAATCAAGTGTATGGTATCTTCTTGCATATTTTGCTAAGATAGGTTTAGATATTCTTTCTTCTTGTTGTAGTTCACTTGGTCCATCTTCATCTCCTTTAGGTGTTTTATGCTAGAACTCAACTTTCTCTATATGATGTTTAGTCTTCTCTATCTATGAATCGACCTCTATAGCTTGATGTTTGACAACTAGGTGATGCTTGAAAGAGATTCTCTACTATGAATCAATAGTGTCTATTTGATGATGCTTGATTATCTCTTTTTCTTGTTCAAATAAGGTACTTGGTTATCCTTCATAGATGTTTACAAATTTTATGTAATCTTTAGGTTCTTTCTTGCATTCTTCTTCATTCATCTCTAAAAATCTATCATCTCTAACATTTACACTTTCTACAATCTTGTTAGTGTTAGAATTAAAACACGTGTATGTCTTTCTTTTAGTGGAATATCCTAAGAACATGCCTTCATCACTCTTTGCATCAAGTTTTCCTTTTCTCAAATCTTTCAATATGTAACACTTTCTTCCAAATACTTTGAAATAATTCACATTAGGTGTATATCCATAAAACAATTCAAAAGGGGTTGTGTTTGTATCTTTCTTGACTTGAACTCGATTGAGTGTATAGAAAAAAATACTTACAACTTCTCTCCAATATTTTTGTAAAAAAATTCATTTCCATCATTAGTGTTCTTTCATACTCCATGATTAATCTATTTCTTCTTTCAACTATTCCATTTTGTGTTGGAGTCCTTGGTACAAACATTTATCTTTTGATTTCTTTGTCATTGCAGAATGTATTGAACTTTGATATGAATTCATCTCCTTTATCTAATCTTAATTATTTTAATTTTTACCTATTTCCCTTTCAACTCTATCCAAATACCACTTAAACATTTGAAAAAACTTCAAATTTTTCCTTGAGAAACATCAAAGTCATCATTCTAGAGAAATCATCAACAAATATGATAAATTGTTTGTCACCATAATAACTTTGCAGTCCAAAAGGACCACATAAATGAGTACGAACCAACTCCAAAATATTATCAGAAGAATAAGTCTTGCTCTTGAAACTAGACTTCGTTATTTTTTTCATTTGACATTGTTTGCACATCACTTTATCAGGCTTTCTCAATCTTGGTAATCCCCTCACTCTATTCATCTTACTAATATTTACCAAATTATCAAATTTCATGTGAAATAACCTCTTATGCCATAACCAAACATCTTCAAACTATGCAAATAAACATGTATTGTTAGATAGGTCTAGATAGAACAAATTACCTCTTGTTTTCTCTCCACTTCCAATCAGTTCACTAGTAGTATCATAAGTTTTTGCCTTCTTGTTTTGAAATTCAACTCAGTAGCATGAACTATTTAGCTATGCTACACTCAACAAATTATATTTTAGTCCATCAACTCAATATGAATTTTTTGACATAGCATAAGGAAGGAGAAAACCCAAAGGAGATGTCCTAGCCCCTAGCAAATAACCACACAGTGGAAACACAATAACAATGAATGATCTGATATCAAATCACAAACATTTATTCATAAAATAACTGTTACATGCAATGTGATGGGCTGTAAGGCCTTCCTAGTTATGACCAAATACAATAGCAATTAGAATAATAGTTCTACAAGATACCTCAAGATCCAATCCAAAACCAAGCTAGTCTAGATCCACACTTTGGTTGAAACCTCCAAGATCTCAACTTGTGCTCACAAGCCACCAAGCAACCTCCTTGTTTCTAAACTACAACAACTAGCTCTTCTCACAAACTCACAACTCCACCACAATCTTGTTGTAAACTACCTCACATTTAGCACTCTATCCATAGACTCAAGAAAACTCACTCCTCTACTTCCTCCTTCTCTTCAAGCTTTCACAAAGAAGAGATCACACCTTGAAGCTTGACCTTCCAAAACTTGATTGGAAAAGCTCATATGCCTTGCTTAAATAGGCACTTACCACCCAAGATGTTACAAACACAATCAATGTGGGATAAAAGGTAAATGCAACTACCTTTCAAAAAATATTAAATTCTCACCCAAATACAACTAAGCACCCAACAAATATTAAATGCATGATTTATCCACAACCTTTTAGAAACCCACCTACACAATATCCACAACCTTCTAGAATTCCACCTACGCACCTCGATAAATGGAATGACAATCATTTTTATTTTATTTTTCTATTTATGCCACCTATGAACCTCAAAAATAGAAATTCCTCTTTTCTTTTCTCCCTTTTTTCTATTTTCTATTTTATTATTGTTTTTCTTTCTATTTTCGTCACTTTCTCTCTCCTCAATTTTTAAATTTTTTTTTCCCATACAAGATGCTCCTACATTAGACTCCCCTAGTAGATAGAAAAGTGTGTCCCACACTTTGATGCCAAAAGAAAGACTTACAACCATCTTCATCTTCACTAAAGGTTTCCACCTCAATAGGGACAAGAAAACCAACATGCAAATCTTTCACATCTGCATCACTCTGTTAAAGACCATAATGTCAACCATCCAATCATCATGCTCATTCCCAAGAACAAATTGAACATAATATTTCATTGACAAAACCTCATTCATGTCAGCAACTAGTGAATCCACACCAGTAACAAAAAACTCCATATCAACAAAAATATGTAACTTCTCAGCAACATATGCCAAACTCACAACACCATCAGTCTCATTGTTCACAACAAGATGCTCTACAACATACAAATCATCACCAACAACAACTAGATCATCCATGACCAAGTGCTCTACAATCTCTATGTCAGGCTCAACTAACTAATCATTAAAACCAATCTCCATCCCAACATCAACAAGGTTAGGAATATCTTCAACAACAACCTCTAACTACTCTGCAAGTTCTATATCAGAATCCACAATCTAATCAACAAAACCAACTTCTTCCACCTCAACCTTGTGATGCCATCTTCTCTCTCGAACAAGTCTCTTAACTAGCCAAAAAACTGTCTTCTGGATTGGTAGATTCCAGCTCCACAAATGTTCACAAAATTCCTTCCTCACCCCATCTATAACTTGATCAGCTAAGCTAGCTTCAAGTCAAGCAGTCATCTAAGAAAACCTCCTCTCCACCACATCACAAAGATTTGCAATTATCTCAGGGTCCAATCCTCTTGGAGCCAAATACTAAGATCTTCATAAACCCTCTACAAAAAATCCTTCCCACGCTCCTTATGACAACCTTGAATTGTTTGCAAGTCAGATCACAACCTACCACCTCACATGAACATTAAGGAACCACATCACAAATCTAGGACCACAGATTTGTAATCCACAAAATCTCTATGATCATGCCCAACAATATCAACCTTCCATCTTTGCATCCATTGATCAATCTACATGTCCTCCCAAGGTCCTGGTGCAAATTGCCACAACTTCGGTGATCTGTTTACATGTTCAAGAATAACTGTGCTCTGATACCATCTGACATTGCACAAGGTAGGAGAATCCTCAAAGGAGATGTCCTAGCCCCCAAAAAATAACCACACAGTAGAAACACAATAACAATGCATGATCTAATATCAAATCACAACTCTTTATTCATAAAATAACTATTACATGCAATGTGTCAGGCTATAAGGCCTTCCCAGTTATGACCAAATACAATAGCAATTACAATAACAATTCTGCAAGATCCCTCAAGATCCAATCCAAACCCAAGCTAGTCCAGATCCACACTCTGGTAGAAACCTCAAAGATCACAACTTGTGCTCTCAAGCCACTAAGAAACCTCCTTATTTCTAAATTGCAGCCACTAGCTCTTCTCACAAACTCACAACTCCACCACAATCCTGTTGTAAACTACCTCACATTTGGCACTCTATCCATAGACTCAGGAAAAATCACTCCTATGCTTCCTCCTTTGCTCCAAGCTTCCACTAAGAAGAGATCACACCTTGAAGCTTGACCTTCCAAAGCTTGATTAGAAAAGCTCATATGCCTTGCTTAACTAGGCACTTACCACCCAAGATGTTAGAAACACAACCAATGTGGGATAAAAGGTAAATGCAACTACCTCTCAACAAATATTAAATTCCCATCCAAATACAACTAAGCACCCAACAAATATTAAATGCATGATTTATCCACAACCTTTTAGAATTCCACCTACACAATATCCACAACCTTCTAGAATTTCACCTACACACATCGAAAATAGAAATTGCTCTTTTCTTTTCTCCTTCTTTTCTATTTTCTATTTATTATTATTTTTCTTTCTATTTTTGTCACTTTCTCTCTCCTTAATTTTTAAATTTTTTTTCCCATGCAAGATGCTCTTGCATCATTTTCACATCTAATGTTGTCATTTAATATAATTTATCCTTTTCCTTTCACATAACATGGTGAATCATTTCCAATCTTAACACAAAATCCATTACATTACTCTATATTTTCAAACTTATTTGTATCACCAATCATATGATGTGGGCAATCACTATAATTTATCCATTTATCATTCTTACTAATATGTGAAATGAGAGTAGTTTCCTTAAACTTTTCATTTTCATTAGATTCATCTTTCATTGTAATATTAAAAACTTCATCATCATGTTTATCGGAATCACTTTTAGAACCATCTTCTTTAGTAATGCAACAAGAGTTATTACCTTTTCCCTTGTAGTCTTTGTTACCTTAGTTTTATTTGGTGTCCCTCCTTCCTCAGTATTGATTTTCTTTCCTTTCCTCCTTTTCATCTATGTTAAGACATCTTGTAGCAATATGACCAACCTTTTTACATGTGAAACACATTATGAGGAGTTTACCTTTGTATTATTCCTGTTCTCTTGGTAGCCTTCTTTCAATTAATGCTTCTAGATCCTCAAGGCTATTATCTAATCCATACACTTTTCACAAGTTTACTCTTTGAACTTTTTCTTGTTTTAAATCTGTCAAGGGTTAGTTGAGATTTCAAAGCACATTCAACACTAGAAGGCATATAATTATCAAAATTTTATAATTCAGATGCAGTGAGTCTACCAACCAGATGATCCAAGGTTAGGTCATTACTAGGTGTACATCTGAGTTCTTGTATTTTAGATACTTTAATAACATAAATAGGAAGTAAATTTCTTAATACCTTTCTAATCACAACTTCTTTAGTCATGTCTCCTCCAACACCTCTAATTACATTCAATACTTCTTTTATTTGGCCACAATACTGAGCAATAGTTTCTCCTTTCATTCTCATGTCATCAAACTTTCCTCTCAGACTTTCAGACTTATCCCTTAACGTATTTTTGTCTCCTCCATGAATATGTGCCAATGTATCCCATATTTTCTTTGTAGTAGTATAGTTCTTCACATCATCAATCACACCATTACTTACGAAAATTCCAGATCTATCATCATTCAATTATGCTCTTGCTTCTCTTTTATTTTCTCAAATGTCATGGGTCTAGGTACTTTTATGTATTCATTATCCAAGTAATATAGTGAAAAATCTCCAAGCCTAGAAAGATACAATCTCATCAAACATTGTCATGCTAGGAAGTTCTCTTTGTTCAACTTGGGTACCTCTCTCTTGTACATCTTGATCTTGAGCTTGAGTCCCTTCAAAATTTCCTCACAAGCACAAAATATTTGATACCAATTTTTAAAATGATTAGAATAAATGAGAGGGGAAGGTTGGTGAATCATTTATCCTTAGATCTAGATGTACCAATTTAATTTTTAACTACTTCAAATAACTTAATCAAAATCATACAACCACTCGATCAATACAACTAATCAATTGTAATTCAACTTATTCATATCATCATCCAACTATTTGTTTTAGTGTTAGATGAATATCAGAAACATATATTACAATTAATAACATAACACATGTAAATAATATTCACCCAAGTATGACACCAGGATATGGTGTGGAAACCTAATTTGGGAAAAACCACCAAGTAACATGCTATCACTTTTTCACTATTTTGAAGTGAGTTCGATTAAGAGCCAACCCCATTAAAGGTTACAAAGATACTATTAGGTGTGACCCTATTAAAATATTTAATAAACCTATTAGGAGTGGCCTTGTTAGTGGTCTTCAAAATATCCCATAAAATGCCACCTTGATTATATGATTTACAATATGACTGTTAGGTCAACCTTGATTTAAGGATTTTACTACCATAATAGTTAGAAAGTAATAGCTAGGTTGATATGATAAATAACATCTCAATTTACATGTTTAGATCTCCATTCATCTTATTCCTAGTTCATTGACTGGTCTTCATGATATTTTCCATCTTTGATCTACTTGGAAAGACGTTAAGCAATCATACTTTCAACAACTTCTTTCTTTTCCTCTACTACTCTATTCTTCCACAAATTCACTAGTCAAATATTCTCCTCATCTCTTATGCCTCCTTAAATAGATATTTTTAATATTTCTCCATTTAATATAATTGTAGATCGTAGGTTTAATCAGATTCACTAAATCTATTCATAATTTTTTCCTTCTTAATCTTTCCTAGAGATTTCCAAAAATTTCTCATTAAATATTCACCTTAGATCACTTAGAAAACTCAATTCATGGATTAAATATACCAACTCATTAATCCTTATCTTTTATTCTTTTTGACTGATCCATAAATTCAACTATTTCAGCCTCAAATCTTGATTCTTTCTCAAACTGTTAATATGCCGACACTTAGTCATCACTATGTTCTTTAGCTTGGTCATCACTAGGTATCTTGATCTCTACTGATCTATCTTACTTTTCTTATACTAGCTGAAATGTCCCTTTTCTGATTTTATATGATATTTCCAACCTCTAATTAGATCTTTAAGATCAAACAACTAATATCACAAAGATCCACCAAATTTCTCAAGAAACCCCAAATCGGGTATGCTGAAAATAGTGCCAAAAGCTTCACAACTTCACAAATTATTAATAAATCTAAAAATGGACATTTTTACAGAAATTTCAGCAGTATAACAGCCTAAAAAATGAAATTTCCAGATCCATATATCCTTTACACAATAGTTCACAAATGTAGGACAAAAACTATGCTCATCGGGCTTCCAAAATTAACACAAAAATGCCCGGAAACACCACAAAAACACTAATAATCTATCTCATAATTTTAATCACATCCCAATACATATATTCAGATCTATTTTAACACCTTAAAGTCTGAAATACAACAGCAATCCAAACTGATATGAAATACTCAATTGTAAACACCAAACTCATACAAAAAACACACCCGAAAACCCACAAATCTACACTGTTCAGCACAAAGGCAAACTCTGTATGAGCATGCACATGGAATGGCTTCAAACTACCATCCTTAGCCTTCTTGGAAACCTACAAACTCCCATTCTTGGGTCTCCCTGGAAACCTACAAACTCTCGTTCTTGGGTCTCCTTCTCCACAGGTTTGGCAGCCTCTGAAGAATAACAAAGAATGAGCAAAAATCAAGTTCTGGAATCAGCCCAAAATGCCTCCAAACCCCTTAAAAGAGGGCATAACCGTAAATCACATCCAAGAGAGGTTAATGAAACATATTTTAATAATAATTTTCATTTATTAGTCCAACGGTTTCCAAAGATTAACCCCCTTTTTCTGAAACTTCACTTTCTTGGGCCTACCTGCCTTAGCAAAGATTATTATTTTTTAATTATTTGAAAAGGGGACATGACACTAGCTTTCTCAACCTTCACTAGGCTTTATCACTTCATTAGTTTTCCTTCATCTTTCATGGTTTCTACTATCACTTGACTATTACTATTTTTTTTTTTGGATATAACTTAAGTTCCTTAATCTTCTGCTCCAAATTCTTCATTGACCTAGTAGCCTATTTCTCGATCAAGCTTAACTTCTTCTTGACATTGATCAGTCATCTCCTCTATATTTCAACTCATCTTTCTTATCCACTCTATACAATGATCAAACAAAACATTATCTTGTTAGATACTAATTGATCAAATTCCCTTTGTAGTTCCATCATACTTAATCCTCTTTACTCAACAACTTCACTAGTTCATCTAGTTATATCTCTTTTCAAATCCTCTTCATCAATCAAATTGATATGGAACTCTACACTATTAGAAAATATCTTACTAGTAAGGTTTGACATTGATGACAACATAACAATTATTCTAACTGTAGTTTCCAATAGCACACAAGAAGTTCCTTGGTGAAGGACCTTGTATTCATGTGACACCTTTCCCCTTGTGGCCGACCTATTTGGGGATTGACAAGATTATTTGTGAGTTTTAGAGTTATTTGGTTTGATTCATAGAGAAGTCAATGAGGTTTTCTTGAGTGTTGTTAGTTTTTATTTCAGTCTTGTTGTATTTGGTGGTGGTGGGGGCGGGGGGGGGGGTGTGGGGGGATGGTGGGTTATGTAGTGCCTCTCCCATTTGATTCCTATAAGTCATAGCGAAAGATGTAATTGTGATTCTCATGCTTAGTGAGTGATCTTGTTAGGAATAATGAGTGGTAAACACCCTTAGGGAGATTTGATTTATATTGTTATATTAGTTGGTTGATTATTCTTATACATGGTTTATGAGATTATATTGTATTTGATGACTTTATAGAGGTTTGTGATAGTGGTTACCTAGATTCATATTGCATCATAATTTTATTTTGCGAGTACCTTAAGATGGAAATAGTGGATGCACTAAACATTATTTGTCCTGTTGCACTTTACTAGGTTCCTACAACAATGTTTACTCATGTGTTTGACCATGTTGACTTATATATTTTTGGAGTTATTTATACTATTGAGTAATTATTGTTGATTCCATTATTAAATTCTTAAAATAATTAGAAAGTGAGTATCCAGGTTGGACTTTGTGATTTATGTGCTAGGAATACCATCTTGCCTCTTTTAGTAAATTTATACAAATAGATTAATTAATTATTATTTAAATGTATTTAATTAGATGCTTTATTACATGATTTAACATAATTTTTTCTTCAACTATCATATATTGTGCATCTACACTTGATTGCGTTTGTTTAGTGTGCAAGACTTGTATCCTAGCAGTGACACATGGAGTTAGTAATTTGGACATTCATATCAAGCCAATGCCATCCCTATATGGAAAAATTATTATTTTAAATTAAAATAATACACCCTTCAATTAATTGGTAAAATCTAGATTCATTATACATTTGTGTCTAGACCAGTGAGTGTATTTGTGCATTTAGGAATCTGTAATGGTTACATAAATTGTTATAATAATGAAATTTAATTGTCTAAGGGAAATTTTGCAATTGATTTAATTTATTTTAAATCTTGACTAATTTTCTATAGTTGAATTCCAAGCAATTGGAATTGCCTAGTTTAATTGGGAAATGAGTAATTAAGTCATTAAGTTTTTTTATGTTTAAAAATTATAAGTTATTTGGAAGAATTCTTATAAGAAAGTTTTTACAAATTTTAAAGGCATTATTCACTTTGCATTTTATATTTTCAAAGAGAAATTGCTCAAAATCCCTTGTGAGCATTTCTTGTTTTGTTCATTGTGAGAGATTGGCTTGGTAGATCAATGTGAGATAGGTCTCATTGGATCTGTAGTAGGAAGATCTTCATTTTCCAAAAGTTGTTGGATTTGATGATTTTTTTGTTTTATTGGGGCATTTCCCATTTTTCCCACTTGGTTGTGAGGTAGGGCTTTCTTGTTTTAAATGTTTTAGCTCATTTTGTTTCTAAATAGTTGGAATATGTGAACTAGTGTCCCCTCCATTTTGCATGCTTTTATTTGACCTGTTTAGGTAGGTATGGTTATTTTAATATTGTGTGTCTTTAAATGGCAAGTTTAAATAGAGTTATGCTAAGTTCCAATTTATGTACAGCTTGTAGAGAAAATTCTATTTGATTTTTAGGTGTCTGAACCTCATTTGGGAAATTAGTTTTAATTTTTTCAATTTATTTGACATTTTATTTTTGGTTGTTTTGGCATTGCCTCATTTTATGTGCCATCTCGTTTTTGCCCATTTCTCTATTTGGCTTAATTAGAGATTGGATCTTGTAGTTCTTGCCTCAATGATTAACATTGTGGAGTTAGAATGGTTATAGAGTATTCTGGGGTATTTTATTTCCCAACCCAAAGTCATGTTTCAATATTGATTTTTGTGGACTTGTGTCTTTTACCGGACTATGAATTTGAGCACGTTTTGTGAATTTTATTAGACCCTTGGTCTTGTGACCATATTATAGAGTTGGGGTTTCAATATCATTATTATATGAGAAGTTTAAATCTTGATATTTTTCATGTTATGCTTATATTTCATGGACATTGGGATTCGTATTCAATCCATGCTCCTAGATTTAGGCCGATCGAGTGAGTTCGTCATACTTTGTAATTCATGGCATTATTATGATTTGTATTGAATCTATACTGCTAGATTTAGGATAGTTAACTATATTTGTTATACTTATATCATTTGTTGTATTTCTTACATCCAAACCTTACATTGGTTCTATTGATTATATTTTATAAGTTGGTTATGCCAATGCACAAGCACATGCACATGCATATGATGGGATCTTGTGAGACCCAAACTCTTAGATATAGGCTAGTTGAGAGATTGTTCATATGGGGTTTGGGTTGTGATGCAATAGCATCTCAGGCTAGTGAGTAATCTTGCATCAACCAAGAAAACATTGCTTAATTTATGTACAAGTTTTTTGTTCGAGGAGTAGTCATTGTTGCTTGTAGTTTGAAGTTATGCATAGTTGGCATCTTATTGTGGACCCATTGGTGATCCTTACCCTAAGTGCATGAAATATAATTTTTATTATGCTTGGACTTATGTACCTCTTTCTCCACTCTCTTACCATTTTGTGTTTCATGAAGTACATTTTGGAATTTCCTTGAGTGTGGTTTCCTATAATTACATGGCATCTTGCATGGTTAAAGGACATCTTGTGAATCACGTGTGGACCTATTCCTAAGAGCATAAATTCTATCTTGATCATTTGACAACTCTCTTATTTTCTTCTCCAAGACAGGGCCTAGTTGTAATTAAATGCCTAACAGGCCAACTTGTGGTCTTGTTGAGCTATCATTTTGCATGATGTTGAAAAACATAGATCCTTTTGAATCTCTATCTTAAAAATCTGATCAATGATGAACTCCAAGGTTCTAGATGGTTATTTTTCAAACTACTAGATAACTCAATTGAAGATAAATGTGTATATTCATGAGGAGGCCTTTGCTGGTTCCAACTAATCTACACAACCTATTGTTGAAATGTAACCACAAAGAGATTTTTTTTGGTTTTGTATTTTCTTCTTTATAATGAATGCAATTTATCAATGAAACTATATGAATTATTGTTTTAACTAAGTTTTTGAAAAGAAAATAATAGAGATAGAGTAATGAGAGATTAAAGAAAATTGCTGAAAGGGAAATTCCTAATGAACATAAGCCAAAGTAAAAATACATCTATGAATTAAATTATCAAAAAGATCTTGGTAGGAAACCAATCAAATTCGGAGTAATGCTTCCTCAACTCCACTAATAAAATCATCAATGGTAACTTCAATAATAATAAAAAGATGTTTCATGTTTCATCAAATTGCAAGGCTACATAAAGTGTGCTCACAAATGCTATGCAAGAAGAAAGATGATTCTTTCTCCAATTTGTCACAACAACATAATTTGTTAATACAAGGAAAACACTAGATCTAAAAGATCACATAAACATAACAACACAATAAAACCATTGGCTCCATTATTATTCATGAACCTGCATTAACAAAAATAATACACTCTAGCAAGAATAACAACACTTAGAACAAGAGCACCAATAACATTGATTATTACATCAAAATAATGGCCTGGAGATCATATTACATCCATGTATTTAAAAGAAATCCTCTCCTCTCTTTGTGTTTGGAGTGAGATCTCTTTAAATGCAAACTTATGCTAAAAAATAATAAAATAAATCTAATTTTATACACATTGACTCTTTAAATGGTGCTATGTAGGTCTCCGCCCTTGTTTATATCCATTAATTGTCACATGAGCCTTTACATGACATTAAAAGAATGAAAGAGTGAGAAGATAAGAAGACAGAAGCTATGACATGATCTAGAAATCTTTGGGAGCTCTAAAAATGGAAGCTCGACCTTCTTTAGGAATTTTTGGGAGTTGAACTACCATCAAAATATATTTCTGATGCATGGAATTCTCTAAAATATCAACTGACAGTTAACTATTGGTGTACTAACTCTTCTTCAAAACTATAAACATACCTTTGAAAATTGCACTTGCACACCTTGGTGATAGGATCCAAAATTCCAAAAAATCTTCTAAGTGTCAAAAATGAATTTCTAACATATAGGTTTTCTTCCCCTTTATACCAAGATGATGTTTGGATGTTTATTCTTGAACTTCTCTATTATCTCTGCAACTTCACTAGTCTCTAGTAAATCTAATGCATCATACTTGTTCTTTACTATTTTCCATTAGTTACTAAGTCTATTGTCATCTACACAAAATCCTCAAGCTTGGTGTCTAGTTATAACAAACCTCTTCTGTACTAAATGCCTATCATACATCATCTTCTAACAAAGCATCTTTGAATGTGCCTTTGAATTTTTGAGCTATTGATTGCACCAAGAAAAACTTAGTCTTCAAATCATCTTCAAAAAATCTCAAGACTAGTGACATTATAGTACATTTTCGCTTCCAAAAATCACTCTTGAGATTTATTATTTATTTGCTAGATTCCTTCATCTAATTCCTCCATAGTTTTATTTCTCGAGGATATCTTCTCTATCCAATTGTCTAGATTATTTTTTACACAAAATCTTGCTCCCTTTCCTAAGAGAATATGTCTTAGGTAACCTTGTGTAACATGGAAACAACATCCAAGCTATGGAACCTGAACTATGAGGTTGAGTCTCTAGAGAAGGCTAGTTTCCTTTACTATCTGGATGCACCTAACTACACTTGGAGAGGAAAAGGGAGAAGGAATTAATGAAATAAAATCCACCTATTCTAATCTAAGGGGTGATGCACCAAAATATATGGTTCAATCTTATCTCTTCCCATACATGCGTATTTAACTATCATGACACCAATATTATAGATTTAGACCTTGCTTAATCTATCAATCACATGTAGATCAGACAACCAAACAATTGACACAAGGAAGAAGAGATTCACTTTATATCATTCATAGACCAAAAAGAGATATAGTTATGAAAATGACAGACAACCACAATACATTGAAGAGAGGAAAATGGATCTTGCAAAGTACATCAATCGCTGAAAGAGATAAGGAAAAAAGTCATGAATGGTTCAGAGGTAAATGGAATTTACAATGTTCATGCAAAAACATGCCAAGGAAAATAGAGAAGAACTAACCTTAAGAAGAGTTAAAAAATATGCCTTTATAGTTTAGGCATAACTTTGATAGCTTCTACCCTAAGGCAAAACACAACTACTACCATTAATATTTGTAGAGAACAATCAAATAGATCAAGAAGATCTAATCCTTGGTACACGTCCAAATGAAAGAAAAACATCAAAACCAAAACTGGAAGAAACCCTAAAGGTGACATGAAACAATGCCATTAATACAAAAAACTCTCCAAATGGACAACCAAGAGGCAGGCAACATGTCTTTTATGATTTCCTAGAATAGCTATAACTCAAGAGTGGTTGGGATCGATCAAGAAGATCATATCATGTAGGAAAACCATCTTCTTCCCATTCTTGGCTCAACAAATCAGTAAGAATCAACATGAAAATAGGTCAAGCAACTAGGATGCACCACATGGACTAATGGTATTATTTATTTTTGCCAGCTCACAAAGTCTTCACAAGTTGATTGCCTTGTTACCTTAGCCATGCTACCTTTTAAACTCTAATCACAACCATTCCATGGAATTGTAGGCTTTGTTGGAACTCAAAATTTGAAACATAAGCTCTTTGGTGTGGATGCTAAACACTCCCAAAGTGGTGAGTCATGAAACATTATTGGGCACAAAATTGACAATTTGCAAGAAAGTGATAAAAATGAGTTTTATTTGGCAATTCAGTGATGGATTTTGATTTGGATCTTTATTAGATGACTAATGGATCAATTTTTTTGTTGAGTTGTTTGGAAATGAAAATTTTTTAGTCAGACCCACTTTGGGGCTTGATCGAGTTCGTCAGATTGATAAGGAAATATTTCATAAGAAAAATGATTAGAATGGGATCCAAAGTTTACATTTATTAGATTCCATATCAACAAAGGATATGTGGTATTACTTTTGGTGATAATGAGGAAGTGTTTAATGATTTTGAGCTCACATGGACTGAAGACGATAAAAAAATCTCAAGGATCTTGGAATTTCAGAGAGGGAGAGAGTGCAACAATTAGAAAGAGTTATTATTGATCTACATGCCCAACATCATCAAGGAGCTACTATCTTGTGAAGGAATATCTCTGTTGTTTGAATCAATACACATTTCAACAAAAGAAGAGTAGTGAGCTATTGGGTGGTAAGAACACATTCACTACCAAAGGACACAAAAATACCCACAGGAAACATGACTCTCTTGATACTTGTTTGAAAATGGTCCAAAAATTTTCCTTCATTTGTCAAACTTTGTGCAACTTCTTCTTTCCTAGTAAGTGGGGATTGCAAGGTTCTTTTAAACTATAATTTGAAAACATTTAAAAGGTGTTGATGGAGAATAGAATTGTATCTCTAAATGACCTGGTCATTCTTTACGCAACTCTTCTCAGGAGATACCTTCCTAGTTGAAGCTAGTCGAGAAATGCCCAATGTTGAGACTTTGAAACAAATTGAAAAGAAGTTGGAAGTCCACAATGGAGGTGGATGCTAGCACGGAAGTAGAGAAAAATCATGACATGGGATGAGTTTAGATAAAAGTCAAAAAGTAGGGCATATCTCTAAGATAAAGGTCATTTTTTTCCTTAGCATTGAAAAAGACCAGCAAAAACATTGGTGAAAGTGGTAAGATGATATCTCATGGTAATCTAGTGTGAAAGATGCCTGAATATGTCCAAGATTGTAAGCATTGTGGCTCTTCTAATACCATGAATGCATCTCTTAATTATTTTTGGTGAGAGTATTTGATGTATTGGAGGAGGAAAGATGATGTTATATTCTGTATAGATTGTTAGCCAAACATGGTGCAAGAGGAAGCAAGCAAAAAAGTATTGATCACCCACTCAAATGTACTGATAGCCCTGCAGTCTAGTTTTGCCTACTCACTCCTAGAGAGATTGCAGTTCAAAACCAATGACGAGGGAAGAATTTCTCTCTAGGAGGCATTTGTTTTGTATTAGAGCAGCCCACAATTTTGTAGATGGCGTCCATGGCAAGGAATAGAGCTAGCATTCAAAGAAAAAATAGAGCAAAATCAAGGCAGGGGATCTCCACAATTGGAGGTAGCTATAGAATATGCAAAAGTAGCTCATGTCAAAGGGATCCACTTTGAAGAAAGGCCTTTGAGCCATGTTTAATCACAAAGCCATAGATAAAGGAGCAGATGCCAGGGAGGAATAGTTGAAATGATTAGCCCCACATCGCCTGTGCAAGAAAAATTTGTAATGTTTTCAAGGCTTTTGAAGCTTGAACCATACACATAGGTCCTAGTCAACTAGAGGAAGAAGGTAATAAAATCTAGAGAGGAGGTATGACATGGAAGCCCACTAGAGAAGGTCGGCAGATTCTGGTGGTCACCATGTCGCCACCAAAAAATGGGAGGTTTCTCGACAAGTGACATGGAAACTTCCTAAAAAACTAGAAATTTGGCAAGAATTTGTAGTGCTGGTGAGGAAAAATTAGGATCTGAAAAGTGGCAACGTGTGGTGAATCAAGCTGTGACATGGATTGGTGACTGGATACTGAGATAGCAAAGATGACATGTGTCATGTGGTTGTTATGTCATGATAATGTGGTAAGATGTTGACTCATCACATGACATAGTGACCGGTGACATGGTGGCTATGTGGTAGATGTGTCAACCAACTGTGCAAAATCAAGCCAATTAGGAATTGACATGTGTCACTAGTGGTCAACTAGGTTTTAACCGGATGGAATCTGTAAGGGAAAATTCAAACAGTTTTAGAAAATATTCTCCCATGCAAGATTTTTAAATACATTTGGATTTTATTCTATAGTCCAAACTTTGGAAAATTTTAATTTTTTGCATAAATTTAAAATGAAGTACAGTCTTGAGGTCATAGCAGGAGCTTGATTTTCAAATCAAGACTCTAGGAGTTCCCGATAAGCAAATATAGGAGCATTATATATTGCTAGAATTGGGAAAAGAAAAACTTTCTAATTCTAGAGTTTTTTTTACATAGGTGGTCATTGGTGCACACTATAGGGGTTTTGTATTTTTAGTGGGATTGTCATTTATAGGCAATGATTTCATCAGTGCAATTATAGAATTTAGTTGGGATACATTTGATGTATTTGGTTGGCTCAATTTGTTCAAAATTTGATGCATAATGATTTATTTTGCCTCTAGTATTTCACAATTTGCTTGCTTTTTGATGGAACTTCTCAGAGATTTTTGTCTTTTGCAAATCACTTATGATATCTATCAAATATCTAAGTTACTTTATGCTTTTGGGAGGCAAAATTATTAAGGATTTGATTTACTAGCTAAGGGGAGAAATTAGAGAGATGCTTTTAACTTCTTGAGGAGGTTTTCTAATTAGACACATGTCAGACAGAGAACAAATTTAGGAATTCATCCTCTTCTATATATTTCTTTCTCTGATTCATTGTAGGGGTTCCATTTTTTCACTATGAAACTAGTTGGTTCGAGTTCTTGATATGTTTTCATGACTATGATACCATTTTTCCTTCAACAATTTTCTCTTATAATAAACATCAAGAAATGAGAATACAGATAGTTCTGATCTATTAGGTAGTTTTTCATTTCAATTTCATGCATCTTATTGTATTTTTTTTCAAAGAAATGAATGATAAGATAGCAACAAGTTAGTCTTCATTTTGATACCTTGTCTCTCGTTCATGTTGTTTGTGATCTTCTATGTTTTGTAAACAAAGATTATGAAACTCAATTGCAATTTGTTGGTTGTATATATTGATTTATTTTTCTTATGACTCAAAGAGTTACGTAAATAATTGATTCATCATCATAGGATTGTAGATCTCATGAAGGGATAGGTCAAGTATGAGATTCAGAGAGATGCAGATGTCTAATTCACAAAGTGGATAGATAGATCAAGAAGTCCTAATGTATGGCATATGTCAATGACTTTTAGGGATGTGTGTTAGGGGTTTGTGTGACTGCCCAATAAATAAGGCATTGATCAGTTTGAAGGATCATAGGGTTATGTTGTTCAGATCATGTTTTTCTAAAATCAACATTATTAATCAAATGTTTTTCCCTTTTATGTTGAAGAGCCAAAATAGAATGCCCTCACTTAGCTTATGAATTGCATTGTCTTGCATTTAGCTAATGCAGATCTATGTTATTGCATGAGTCAATAGGAGAAATAAGGTTTCATCTGCTATTAATAGATTCAAGAATGTGTTTAGCACTAGTACTGTGTAAATGAATCTGAGGTATACCCACCTAGGTTTTGTAGATCCTGAAGTAGAAGAAGGGTCTAGCCTTATAATTGGCTCAATGTCTAAAATGGTATGTTGAAAGTGAGAGTTAGTTGCCCCTAGATGTCTCTTGTTCTCATCGGGGTAATTTGAAACTTGTAGCATTTCAAAACACCAATAGGCTTAACCATGGTTGCCACCATAAATGCTAGTGCTACTTACCACCTAGGCCTACAAGGACACATGTCCTCACATCACTTCCTTGCATTGTTTAAAAATTGATTAGTTCCATTATTTGGGGAAGTGACGATTGTTGATCTCCACAAGATTAATGATCGTGAAAATATTTTAGTTATTACTGCACTTCCCCTTACAAATTTTGGGCCCATTAAACATTCAAAATCCACCTCAATAGACGCATAATCCCTTGGTGAATCAACATGAAGTATCTAGCATATCCTCAACCTCAACAAATTTTTAGACATTCCATTTTAGCATTGGTGAACTACAAAGAAAAATAGACCCACTAGTACATGTAGCGTGATGTCACTTCCCCTCATTCTTTAAAAACCTCACATCTTAAAAATGTGGGAAAGAGACAATCATGGATGCATGCAATATTTGATGGTAGACACATAAACCAAAAAACCTTTGCATAGTCAACACTCTGACTAATTAAACACCATCTTCCTACCACAAGCTTTGATACATCCATTCTGGTTCTAATAAGTTCTTTTGTAGCCCACAAGGGGAACATGTCCCACATGTCCACATGTTGGTATATCATTTCCTTGCATTGTTTAAAGTTCATTTGTATTCAGAAAGAGGGAATGTGACAATCGTCGATCCAACAAGATCCAATGATGAAAACATAACTAGGACCCTTTATGTATAGTTAAGCGCTTTGACCAATTAGGAATTGCCACATCACCAAGGTCATCCACATTTCATGTTATCATTGCTTCATGGCTTAACTCTTTAACTAATCACTGACCCCAACAACCATGCACACAAGGTGATTTTTAGCTTCACCATACTAATTGTGGGTTAAACTTAACCTTTTGTGACCAAGAAATCAAAGCAATAGTTATGTTGCCCACTTAACTAGATGTCATCATTTTAAAACAATTACCCTATGCCAACTACTAGAGATGATCATGTTGCACCTTCGCACATCTATAATGATTAAGCCACAAACTACAGTGACTGGATGAGGAAAGGGTAGCCACACGATCAAGACTAAAAGGACTTTGAAGGACATAACATGAAAATGGCTAAGGCATAAGATATAATAGATAAACCAAGGTTTTAGTGTATCCCTTGTAATCATTAATAAACTTGAATATTTGAAAGGATATGATTGTTGGGTGGACTTAGGCATTTAAATTCAAATATTTGGTGGAAGGGAAAATATGGTTAATATTTGTGGCAACTAAGAGGAGATGCAAGTTTGCTATGCATATGACTAGTGACCTAAAGCATTCATTGGGCTACAAAGTCCTAAAAAATATGGATCCTATGTATTATAAAACCCTAATCCTATCTCTAAAAGTGGGAAAAGTTTCAACATCCCACCTTTTACTTCTTTGGAACCTCAAAATTTCAACAAAAAATTGGCTATCTCACAGTAAGAAAACCTATGCTTGTGCACTTGTTGGAAAACATGAAAAAATTGAAAAACAAAACTATCCTACTATCGGTTAGAAATATAAGAGGAGTAATTGAGAGGGGAGGGGTGAATCAGTTACTACAAAAATAAATCCTAGATCCCTTAGATGTCAATACAAATCAAAAGTCTAAATAAACTGTATTTTCTTGAAACTCGACAAACACATATGCACTTAGTTTACATTAGCAAATGTGTTAACTTAGTAAACATTGAAATAACTTAGAAAATTCTTATCATGAAAATCTTAAGATATTATCTATGATTAATCTTACTTTAACTTAGTTTCATACACATAAATGAAATAGCATGAATACAATTGACATCAAAATTTAACGTGGAAACCCAATTTGGGAAAAACCACTAATTGCAACTAGTTACTAATTTTTACTCTTCTGAAGTGAGTCCTATTAGGCTACAACCTTTATTAAAGGTTAAAAACACACTATTAGGTGTGACCTTATTACATGATTTAATCACCCTATTAGGAGTGGCCTCGTTAGAGGTCTTGAGACAATTCAATTAGAAATGCCACCTTGTTAGAGGATTTACAAATAGTCGTTAAGCCAATTTGGTTAAAAAATTTAGATCATTGCTACAATTTTTAGAGAGTAATAACGTGATGACCTAATTTCTGATGCAACTAAATTGCTAATTACATATGTCAATTCTAGCTTGTATATTTGATCCTTCTTGATTGAATGTATCTTTCTAGCCCAACAAGAATATTTTGCTTATCCTTCTAATTCACTTCCTCTAAGCATTATCAAATTATTAATTATTTCCACACATTAAATCCTCAACTTGACCTTATATTTATACCTTACACATTGTTAAGTCATCTTGAATACAAAATAGAATAATTAATATTCATCTTCTCAGTCAACTAGAACCAACAATAAGGAAAATTCTTTGTTAGCCAACCCTACTCTGTAGATACTAACACATCAATGCATTTCTTATGTTAACCAAGTGAACTTGGTTAACACTAAATATTCAAAAAGTTCCTTTGGTAATTGAGCAAGCTCAATTAACACTAGTTTCATCCAACATTTCCTTCATTAAGTGAGTGAGCTCGATTAACACTCAACTTCTGCAAACTTTCCTTTGTCGCGCAAGTGAACTTGCTAGACACTGTCTTTTGAACTAGACAGACTCTAGAATGCTCAACAGACACAAGAAACTATCCTCATTTCCTTAGTGAGTTTGACATACATTGATTAGAAATGATATGAAATTTTTTGTAACATAAAAGGTAATACACAATTAATCAATTATTTCCAACAATCTCACTCTTTGGCATTGATGGCAACATGACATGTCATAATGTAATAAAATTTTAAAGAAAGAATAAAGTAAGGAAAATATCCTTAGTTTCATTTTGATTCTCATCCATGAGTACTCTCTCTATCAATTTGAACTCCCTCTACCTTCAATTTCTCCCTCTGTAAGCAAAAAATTGTCTTCAATATCTACTTCTGATAGCAAGCTTCCCTTCTTTGATATGGGTAGAAGCAAGGAGTTGTATCTCAATTTTGTGGAAGTCCACAGACTAAGATTGTACTCCTTTAGAAACAGGTACCTATTTTTTAAAAATGGGTACCTATTTTAGGCTCGGGCACTCAATCCTAGATTTGAAAAATGGGCATCCATTTTTAAAAAAATTGGGTACCCATTTTTTGTTTTCAAAAAATAGGCACCTGTTTTTGAAAACATAAAAAAATTGTATTTTTTAGAAATGGGTACCCATTTTTTACTTTTAAAAAATAGGTAGCCGTTTCTAAAAATTTAAAGTTTTGTTTTTTGTGGGAATTTTGTATGTTGATTTGACATTTTCAAAATGGGTACCCGTTTTTTGAATTTCAAATAACGGGTACCTATTTCTTACAACATTGGGTGAGATTTTTTCTCCCACCTTGGATTTTGGTTTGGGATAGGTTTGGTGAGACCAAGCCTATGCCTTGACCTCTCAAGATTTGGCTAAGGCATTGAACTAACAAATTCATGCCTTGCCATAATTTTTAGAGGGTCTTTCTGATCAAATTTTATAGTCTCACTGTCCTGATTTCAGAAATATAAATTTTATAGTGCTATAATTTTATTTACTATTTTTGCATTATTTTTTAATGAAAGGTGGTACCTAAATGTAAAATAGTGAAGTTCACTAAAACTTTAATAATTTTTTTATTTTATAATTTTTCTTAAATTAATTTATATGTCATCAATCTACATACAATTCTTTTGAGGTTAAATTTTTTTTTGTTTGAAAAAAGTAAAATTTTGATCAAATTATAGTGTCCATATATAAGAGGTTTTAAAATTTACCTTTATAGCCAATTAATAATTAATAATAAAAAATTATTTGATAAAAAAATTAAGGAAAAATATTGTCATCAATCTTAGGTAACTCCTTTTAAAAGGATTTATGAAAATTCATTTATTTGTGTCAAATTATGGTGTTCGTACACAAGTGTGGTATGGTCCTGAAACATGCATTTTGAAAAAGTGGTTTTCAAAGATCTATACCAAAAAAAAAACTTATCATATGGGTACACAAATAAATTACATATTTAAAAACTAGATTCTGAACACTAAATTTTTTATTTCTAAAGTTTTTCTATATTCAATCTCTAAATGCCTCAAATTTTGACATCAATTCACAAAAATTTTCAAAAATAGGAAAAATACTTCCACTTTTTGCCTAAAAGTGAAACCCAACTTCTTGCACTTACCCATATCAAGCCAAGTTCATTCTCATTAACATCTCTAGAAATATATGCTCTTTCTCTTGATAAAATTTCTATGAGATAATGTAAGAAAAATTCTCCCTCTTTGACATCCCATGCCAAAGACAGAATTCTATTAATATCAATGTACCTCATGTACTAATTCATTTGCAATGTGCCCTTGTCAATATTGCATCAATTGACTAATCTTCAACATGATCTAGTTGATGCATCATTAAACTTCATTTAGTGAGCTTTAGATAGGGGAATGATTCTTAACTTACCTCTTAGATACAAAAATGCATCCTTAGGTAATGACTTAGTGAATATATTTGTAATTTGCTCTTTAGTATTCACATATACCAATCTTACCTCTTTATCTTGTACCAACTCTCTCAAAAAATTATATTTAATAGAAATGTGCTTTGTTTTGGTATGCATTATAGGATTCTTTGATATATTAATTGCATTGGTATTATCACAAAAGATAACCACTGGATTCTTTATTTCTATCTTCATACCTGCCAATAGTTGTTTGAACCAAACAATATTTGAACAATTAACTACTGCTGCCACATATTTTGCCTCTGCAATGGATTGAGAAATACAATTTTTCTTCTTACTTGTCCAAGAAACTAGTCTTTCCCCAAGAAAGAATTCTCCACCAATGGTGCTCTTTCTTTCATCAACACTTCCTGCCCAATCAACATCTCTGAATGATTTCACACTACTAAATTTGGACTCAAATTTTGATGAATTTTGGTCAAAATTTTGACCAAGTATTTCATTGGTATTTTTGTTGTCAAAATTTTGACCA
This sequence comes from Cupressus sempervirens, assembly GCA_028749045.1. Taxonomy (NCBI): domain Eukaryota; kingdom Viridiplantae; phylum Streptophyta; class Pinopsida; order Cupressales; family Cupressaceae; genus Cupressus; species Cupressus sempervirens. Next base: position 940,485,574 of record CM053787.1, read on the forward strand.
ACTTGCAAGTTGGTTGAAATTTTGATGAATACATTGGTTGAAAAGTCTTTGCTTTGATTTACCATATTTGGTCAAAATTTTGACCAAATATTGGTCAAACACTTTCTAGAATTGGTGGAAATTTTGACCAAATATTGGTAGAAATTTTTTAGTAATTGGTCAAAATTTCCACCAATTTTTGGTCAAACACTTTCAAGAATTGGTGGAAATTTTGACCAAATATTGGTAGAAAAATTTCAAGAATTGGTGAAAATTTTGACCGAATATTGGTAGAAAAATTTCAAGAATTGGTCAAAATTTCCACCAATGTTGGGTCGAAAACTTTTAAGAATTGGTGGAAATTTTGACCAAATATTGGTAGAAAAATTTCAAAAATTGGTCAAAATTTTCACCATGAGGAGATTGTCAAAATTTTGACCAAAACATGAGGTTTAAAAAAGAATAGAGCAAGTGAATCGCCCAGAGAATGCCTACCCATGGACTCTCTCTTAGATCATCTTCTTGGACTAGTGCAATTTTGGAAGAGGCTTAGCAGCAATTTCCATTGTATAGCACATTTGTTTAGGAAGTTTGAAGTTGATCCAATGGTGAGCCCTCATCTAGCATTAGGTGGCTACTTGGTGCTCTAGCAATTTTTTATGAACCAATCATGGCTAATGGGAGATTTGTTAATGAAATCTCCTAGCGACCCTCCAATAGAATCAGTGCTGGTATTCAAGAAAGACACATCTTTTGGATTTTGAATGTTGGCATTAGCATCCTTTCTATTGGAGGGTCATGAAGCATCTTGATTGGTATTCAAGGGCTCCCGAAAGTTGTTTTTATGCAACTTCATTATCACAATTTGCGGAATGGTTTGATAGCATTTGTCATTGTGGTTACCTAAAAATTGAGGAAGTTGGATGAACTTATGGAGCAGGATAGGAGGAACACTGAGAGATGGGAAGAATAGTGTAGACCAACTTTAGGAGCCTAGATGGATATAGAATACAATTAGAGAAAAGACTAGAACCCACACCTATCATCTTTGAAGAAAGATAAGAATGTTGTTGGTTGTACCTATCCAATCAACTATATCCATCTGGGCTCCAAAAAACATGTTTCAACTGCTACATTCAACCATCTCAAATTAGAAAGTTTTGTTAATTAGATAAGAAAATATAAAGATGACCTCTCAAATTAGAGAGTGACTAAGAAAATCCTCACACGTTTGCTAAAGAAATTTGAAGTAGATATACCTATAGAGGAGTTTAAACATTATAATATAGTTGTTAGGATTCAATGTGTAGTTTTTGAGTCAAACTCATTGGCCCATTATTCATGAATAGTGGCTTACAAAATCCCATCTCCCATGAGAGGTAATTGAGCATTTAACACTTATTAAATCTAGGTGATGCTCATAGACCTGAAGCATTGAGACTTCATTGAAAGTTACCCATCCTAATACTACGACAACTCAAGCATGCTTGAGAAAATTAAATTTGAGATTCTACAATGAATTATCATCACATGTTGTTATTCTCAATTCAGATGCAATTCAATAACCAACTACGTAATCAATTTTCATTTGACAAATACCTTCAAAACTCATTTTCAAGTTACTAAAGGTATATGTAGAGGAAGGTCTAGTAGTGATGGAGAGGAGGAAAGTTTGTTAATGAAATAGACAATATAAATGTGTTAATGTTATAATCTGTTAGATAAATTATATTATATATATGATATATATAAATAATATGTGACAAATAATATATATGGAATAATTAACTTACGTTAAGAGTATGTATATATATGTGTGTGTGTATATATATATAGTTATAAAACCATTTTAATATATTAAGGATATATTACTTGTGTTATAACTATAACTAATGTAAGTTAATATGTTAAAGGGACATGTCTCTTCAAGAGACATGCCTCTTTATTTCATACATATATTCATTTGTATAGTAACTTGGAAAACACATAAAAGATCCGCAAGTGCTATTACAAGTTACATAATAGATTAATTGATCCTTTTTCACTAACATGGTATCAAAGCCAGGTTGCAAATAAATCTACAAAATGCTATGATAATGTCTAGAAAATTATCTCACAAACACTACTTCAACTTCCTTATAACTTTGTATGCAAAAATCAAACCATTAGCACCAGAGATTAAACATGACTTTTGTCTTCACTATCAACATTAGATTTCAACCCTCCTATGAGATAGTGATCACATCATATGGGAGCTCTCTCTCTCTCTCTCTCTCTCTCTCTCTCTCTCTCTCTCTCTCTCTCTCTCTCTCTCTCTCTCTCTCTCTCTCTCTCTCTCCTTTAGTCTTTTGATCTAGAAGACTAGGAAGAAAGAGAGAAAATTTCATTTAGGAACTAATCCTATTGGGTGGCCATGGTTGCCTTAAATCCTCTCCATTGTGGTGTGCTTCTCCTACTAATATCTTCTTTTGGTAGAGTTTGCAAATTTATATGATGATATAGATGTGATGTGGGGTGTTGCTAATGTTAACATTTTCAATGAAGGCCAAGACTTAGAAATAAAAAGTAGTACTTCACTGATTTGAGGTGTATATACCGTTAGAGAAAGAAAGAATATAGATTCATGGATCTTTAGCTACCATACACACTACTAGATATGGTCATGAGCCTCTAAATACTCATTGCGGGGAATTATTTGTGATATCAAAATGTGTAAATTATTTGGTTGGCAATTGAGAATTTGGTGACCATTGATAATTTGGAATCTATAGGATCCTCCAAGCTTAGCAAAACCAACTACTAAATGATCTACTAGCATTTAAACATGGTTCAAGTAATCAAATGAAGTATTTGAACAATTGGGAGTATGAGAAGGGGAGTTTAAGTAGTCAACATTGCAAGAAAAATGGAGTTAAATGCAATGCAGATGGGAGAGTTACCAATCTTGATGTTTCTAATATAAATTTTTGTGATCAAATTTCCAACCACATTTAACTCCCATTTGAGCTTCAAGTTCTCAACATTTTCCATAATTCATTCACTACAGTTTTTCCTACCTTCGGTGCCAATCTCATGAAGTTGGTCATTCTAGATGTAAGTGAGAATCCCCTCTAGTTTAGATTAGGCCTCTAGATTGATCAACATTAGTGCTCATAGTAGTGGTTTCACAAGACTACTTTCAGAGGATACTAGGAGACTGGAGTTGTTAAAGCATTTGGATTTTAGGGGATGCTTCTTTAATGGTAGAATCCCAAAGTCATATGGGGAGCTTAAAGGACTTAGATATCTGAGTCTTGTAGGTAATTATCTAACTAGAAAGATTCCACTGAATAATGGTATGTTTTTGCTATTGGAGAAGCTGACCATCGGCTACATTAGTTTTGATGGTGGCCTTCGTATGGAATTTGGGAACTTGACCAATCTACAAATTTTAGATTTGAGCTATGCTAATTTGGAGGGCACTATTCTAAAAGAACTAGGGCAACTTCGACAACTCTATTCTCTCCATATTTTCTATAATAAGTTTATAGGAACTATACCTACAAAATTTGAGAACATTAGGTCTATGATCTTCTTATACTTGTCAGGTAATTTTCTTTTAGGCACCATTCCAAGTGAAATTGGTAGGTTGGAGATCTTACAACTGTTGAATTTTGGGAATAATAATTTAAGTAGGGTGATTCTTGAAAGTTTTGAGGGTATGTATGGTCTTATGACACTGTTGTTGTGGAATAATTCTTTTAGCAACTGCCTACCTTAGGAACTAGGAAGAAATTCAGTATTGTAGTGGTTGGATGCATCATTTAAATCCTTCAATGGCTTGATGTAATTGATTTTTTATACAGAGGATAGTAGTAGAATAAATTATTTAGCATAGTGCATATACAAAAGAGGCCAATTCAAGTCATTATCACACATAAGAAAAACAATATTATCACTTCCTATAGCAGTGAACTATATCCCCATTAGCAACAAATTTTATTTTATTTTTATCAAAGGAAGGCAAAAAATTTCTCCTTAATTGGACTATGAAATATTTCAAGGTGTTGAAGTGATATACATATTAGTGGATCAATAATTAGGAGTGAGATAGAATCTTTTTAGAGGCTATAATTATGGGGGAGGGAGGCAAATTTCCTTCAATGAATCAGATTTGGAAGGTGGGGGAAATGCTAGACATTGTGTGAAAGAGAATAATCAGAATTATATTCAAATGAATTTCAAATTTTCTTTACTAACATAGGAAATGAACAAGGCTGAGACCAAATAGTCAAAGATGAGTGATCAAAGAAGATTATAAACTCATGGTATGTTCTGGCCATCTACTACCAGCCATGTCAGAGATGAAGTCTATCATATATGATGTGATACAAAATTGTTCAAAAAATAAAAGATTGGGAATTTTATATTGTGGAAAGGATAATAAAAAATGTTCCATTCCCACGTTAACCAAGTTTAGAGGGGAAATGTTTCATTCTAATATAAACTAAGAAGGCATTTTAAGATTCTATGGATTTAGACCTTCATGTACAGATAGTCTCTCTCTTATTTGTACTTCTATATGTGATATAAAGAGTCATTTTCCTTAATATTTTCCTTTATCTCTAAGGACGTCCTTATAGGAAATAAGATTGGAACATTAGGTATGCTACCAATATTGTAAAAACTCAATCTTATGATAGTATCTCCAAAGAAGTTGTGATTCATTAATCATCTGATGATTATGTTGAATAAAGTGAGGCTCTTAAGAAATTATCCTTGATGATTATGATTATAAGAGGGAGTCTAATAGTTCATTAGAGGTAACCTTGGAGAAAAAGAGGGAGCAGAAAATAAAAATGCTTCAATCAAAATTTTGATGATCTTGATTCAGAAGGAGTAGACCTTGTTGATGGATTCTCCACTAGTTAGAAATGATAATAGCTAAAGAACTATGATTCATGGTATAATATCTCATGTATGTATGTTGGAATGCCTTATGCTATTAGGATACCTATTGAACTAGGGAACCATGATGTGACTTGCTATCGAGAGGTTAGAAGGATGATAATGGATTTAGAAGGAATTTGACACTTCATCAGAGAGAACCTTGTGCTAAGAGGTTAGAAAAGTTGATACCAAACTAAGAGGGAGATTTGACACTTTATTAGTAACCTTGACAAGAAGATCAAAAGTATTCATGGATACTTCATGTGAAATTTTGATTTCATATGTGTATGAGCTTGTCCCCTATGTACATCATAAAGAAGTGATGACTTCTAAATGATTATCACTTGTATTAGGAAAAGTTATTGAAAGATGATGACCTTACAATAATTTGTATCATGATATACATTTTGTGTAAATATTGAAATAAATCATCAAAGGCTTTATCTTATAAATCAACAACTAGGAGTTAGATGTTATTAATTTAACTATCTACAAGTTGTTTGTATACATATATTTTAGTTACTTGGTGAATAGCTTGCCTTCATATTCTAAAAGGCCATTACTGCATTGAGTACTTGGTGAATACCATTTGGTTGATGTTTTGATAGGCCATTACTTATAGTACTTGGTGAATATCATTTGATTGATGTTCTGATAAGTCAACGCTCATGTTACCTAATATGATATTAAATAGTAATTGGTGAATATCCCATGTTGATATTCTAATAGGTCAATACTAATATGATATCATATTCTTGAAATCTTCTGATCAAAGATTCCATATATGTATTTTTCTTGAAATATTACCTATGGTGTGATATCTATGTGTTTTATCCTTCTTCATTAAGAGGGAGTGTTAATGTTATAATTTTGTCAGATAAATTATATTATATATATGAGATATATAAATACTATATGACAAATAATATATATGGAATAATTAACTTATGTTAAGAGAGAGAGAGGGAGTGTGTGTGTGTGTGTGTCTTGTTATAAAACCATTATAATATATTAAGGATATTTTACTTGTTTTATAACTATAACTAATGTAAGTTAATATTTTCAAGTGACATGTCTCTTCAAGAGACATGCCTCTTTATTTCATATATATATATATATATATATATTTGTATAGTAACTTGGAAAACACATAAAATATCCACAAGTGCTATTACAAGTTACATAATAGATTAGTCAATCATATTTCACTAATAAAATGATTCAAAATATGAGGATAAAGATTAAAGGAAACTTTTAATCTAAGGAATAATGATAGAATCTAGGAGTAAGGAAACTAAAGGTTTGATAAGTCAAATTTACAATGTTTTTATTGCAAAAGTATGGTCATTTTGCTAACAAGTGTTGGAAGAAGAAAGCTAATGCTGGCAAGTGCTTGATACACATCATAGAGGGGTTAGAAGATAATTTGAATTCCATCATCTTGATGTGTAATGTGACTTGTAAAAGTTCAAAAAATGTTTCATTTTTGGACAATGGATCTAGTAATCACATGACTTGAAATAGATAGTTGTTTACTAGTCTAGACACCAGTAATCACTCAGAGGTAAAACTCTGTAATGATAATAGTGTAAGTGTTAATGGTAAAAAAGTGATTGCAATGTATACCAATAATGGTGAAAGAAGTATAAGTGATGTATATTATGTACCTAGTATATAAAATGAAATCTATTGAGCATTGGATAGATGATAGAGAAAATGTGTAAAGTGTTCTTAAAGAACAAGGTATTTATAATCATTGATAAGTATCCAAGAAGAAGCTCAAAGAAACATTTTAGATGAGTTCTGGCTATATCATTTATGGCATGGAGATTTACATTTTGGTGGACCAAATTTTCTATAGAAGAAGCATATGGTGAAAGGGCTTCCTAGCATTCAACAACTAGAAAGCTCATGTGAATATTGCATACTAGCAAAGCACTACAGAGAGGAATTTGTTCCTAGAGATTTGTATACAATGAAAGCTGCATTAGAAATTGTACACACAAATTTGTATGGATTGATCATTAACTAGTAATGTCTATTTTATAACTTCTATTGATGATTTCAATTGGAAGACTTCAGTTCATCATCAGAAGTTTGAAGCTTTTAGTGCATTCAAAAGGTTTAAAGTGTCAATCAAAAATGAGATTGGAAAATATATTAAATCTCTGTGATCAGTTAGAGGATGTGATTATATGTTAAATGATTTCATTGAGTTTTTTTCGTGTGATTGAATCAATAGACAATTTACTACTGATTTCACTTTATTGCAGAATGGAGTTGTTGAAAAGAAGAATTGCACCATCATGAACATGGGTCATGCTGTGTTGAAGGAGAAGCATATTTTAATCGAGTGTTGGGGAACACCTATCATTTTTTTAATTTATATTATAAATATAATTCCAACTAAGAGTGTCAAGCTCTAAGTTTGTCAGTAATCTTGGAGTGGTAAGAGTTGCAATTTATCTCATATGAGGGAGGATTTGAGAAAGTGTGGCTTATGCACTTGTACCTAAAGACATGAGAAGATAGTTGTATGATTGAAGTGAGCAGTATATTATTATTGGATTCAAGGATTCTAAGGAATATAAACAATTTAATTCTATCACCAAGAAGTCTATTATCAAAAAAGATGTTGAGTTCACGGAGAAAGAGGCTTGGGATGAAATCATAGATAAATACGTTTTGGAGTTATATTATCTCATGGAGCCAATGATGAGAATGAAATAGTTGTATAGGATAGATAAATGATTCCTCAAAAAGATACACCTATATCAATTACTCCTACAAGAAAATCTTCTAGACCTAGATCATCAAAATTCAGTTACCCAAAACTCAAGAGTAAGATGATCAACCAAGTTTTGGAGGACATCAAACAATAAAATAAAAGTTAAGTAATGAAGTTTAAGAGAATTACATGAGCAAAATGAAGAAATATACCAAGCTTCAAACTTTTCATTAATTACATATGATCTTGTAAACCTTGAAGAATCTGTTAAAAAAGAGGTTTGATTTAAAACCATGGATGAAGAGATTGATGCCATAGAGAGAAATGACACTTATAATCTTGTAAGTTCAGAAAAAGACAAAAATATTAAAAGTGTTCAATGGATTTATATGAAAAAGTGAAATTTTTATGGTAAAGTTGAGAAGTTCAAAGCATGATTTATAGCCAGACCTGATACAGTGAGGATTTGATTATAATGGAACCTTTGCACCTATAGCTAGACTTGACATAGTGAGGGTTGTGTTCATTATTGTAGTGAAAAATAAATGGAAAATATGTCAAATGGATGTGATGTCTCCACTTTCAAATGGATTTTTGGAAGAAGGGGTTTGAGTGAAATTACCTCTATGATATGAAATTGATGGACAAAAAAATGTAAGGTCTACAAGTTAGGAAAAATAATATATAGATTCAAACAAGCACTTAGAATATGCTATATTAGGATTGATTAATACTTGAATACAAAAGGAATCAACAAGAGTATAATGACATGGAAAAAGCACTAGATGCAATGTTGCAAGAGGACAACAATAAAGGGCTAATTGGGAAAAATCTACATTCATTCATAAGTAATGTGAGAATGATTTTTGAAATAAAAATTAATCTTCCCTATAAACCAAGATAAGGAATGTACTAGTGATTTTAGAATAAAAAAGTAATATTGCCTTAAAACCAAGAGATAATTGTAGTCTAATTAATCCATGAGATAATTTTAGTAGTGATTTTAGAAAAATAAAAATGCTTCCCTATAAACCAAGAGATAATTGTATTCTAATTATTACACACCACAAGTATATATAATCCTTGAGATAATTGTATTCTAATTATTACATAGACTGCAAGGAGATATAAATCATGTGTACCTTTTGGTGAATAGAAATTAGATTCTAGTCCAATGGTGTCTGATGTGCTATTAATGAGACAAGAAATCTTCTATTCTATTAATGTTGCAACAAATCTCTGCACAATAGAATATGGAAAATAGTCACAATAAATAGTGTAACATATGTACATCTTTGATTGCCTAATCTCTATGTATTCATATTAGAGGAGCTATAAAATATCTACAATTAATGCAATATAAATTTTTATAATCAATGACCAATCACAACAAAACAAAACTCATGAGACTAAAACTACTTGTGTTTTTATCAAACAAGGAATCTACCAAAATTACAATTAATGACCTGTAATAGAAAAAAAAAACTCAACACACTAATATTACATGGGTTTTTATTGAAAATTGAATCCAACAACACTTATGAATTATAATATAATGAAGTTTTTGTAATCTTGTGTGCAATTCCCTAGGTCTCCAAGGATCAAAACATAAAAAGACAGTAAACATATGGATACAAATGTTTTGGAGCAATAACTCTTAATGAGCATACCATTCAATGTATGTCCACTCTACTCTTCTAGCAATCTCCACAACCCTTCTATCTTGGAGCTCTACAATATCAAATTTCCTTAGCTGAGCGTGGTTTGGTTCGCCTAGGTTAAGAGCTCAAAATTGCTTGCCAAGATTTTGAGGGCCCTTCCTTTTTCCAAGAGGAGGTACATAGAGTACACTCACTATCCCCAAGAGGCCATACTATATCTATGTTGGGATAGCGAGTTACACTGTTTCTAATATTAACTGCCTGATTTAGGACATTAGACTAGAAACAAAGAAAATAATTTACAAACAATGAAAAATGAAACAAATACACCTACTTTACTAAAACAAAAATGTCCTAAACTAGTATAAATACAACACTAAGTTATACAACAATCAAACTAACTCTCAAAAGTTTCCTTTACTCTCAAATTTGCCTTCTTACAGTCTAGAAACTAACATTTTAGTATACAGTCCATACATTGACACAACCAAGTAGCAACTTTAGGGTTTTAGAAGGTTAAATAGGTCCTCTTAGGTCTCTCTCCTTCCTGTTTAGGGCTTCCATCAGCCTCTTCATGTTTGGAAGGGTAATCAGAAACTTTTTTACAAAATTGCAACATTTCTTGCATAGCAACTTTTGCAATTTTTCTTGTTTTCAATTTTTAACATCTCCCTTCTCGCTAATTTGGGCATCCCTTATCTCTTCCATGCTAGGGAACCTTCTCTAGGCTAGAGAGCTATGCTAGGACTTTGATACAAGGACTCCCTTAAGTTCTAAGTCACTTGTTGCTATATACCAAGTAATGCCTTGATTCTAAGACCATTCAGTAACTTCCTACATCATAGTTAATGTCGCCAAAACACACCTAGGTCTTCAATCATTTATTCTACTTAATAATAATTTTCTAATAGATAAGAAAATAAAAAATATACCATGGCATGAAATCTAATGGTTGATGAGGATTAAGATCCCTCTAAATTAAGGGTTTAAGTTTCCTTCTCCACATACTTGGTGCTTGATAAGGTGGATTTTGTGTTGTGGATGTTTTGTGTACACATCATGATTGAACACCATATGTTTTATATTTGAATTCTTGAATATTCTTATTTATTTTACATTATTACATCCAAAATTTGAGGAGCATGCTACAAGGTTTCATGTAGAATCAAATCCAAGGTGAGCTTGTTGAAAGTGAACCAGTAAGGTGCAAGTGTTGATTCAAGAGTATTATTAGGAGCAAAGCACAAGTATCTAGTCCTAGCAATTAAATTGAGTTATCTAGCATGCAAATCAATGTTTTGAGGTGCAACATGAGTTGTGTTGTTCCCAATTGAAGCTATCAAGATTTTCTTTCATATACTATGGATAGTGTTAATAGGAGCACTTGGAAGGTGTATGTATGGATACATTGGAATCATTAGATGTATCTTTTCTTATAATGCCTTGTAATCTTATTGTAATTCATGAATATTGTTATCATAATTTGAAAACATCAATGTATGAAAATAGAAATGACAATAATTTTGCATTAGATGTGTACTATATCATTCATGCATTATTTTCTTGCCAAATGTAAGAAGTCTTTTTTATATGTATTTTAGAAGATGTGACATTTACATACCTAAATCTCATAGTAAGAGCATCTAAACTCCACTTTTGTGTTCTCTCTATAATGAAGAAATATGTGGTCTCACATTAATATGTAAAACATCTAGGAGGTTATTGGAATATGAATAAGAATGTGAATGGTTTTCTACTATAGTAGAAAATGATATCTCACAAACCTATTATATTAAAGCTCATATATATGTTTAGTGTGCATGAGATTAGGATCTCATGCATAGAACTCTATAAAGAAACCAATGTTTTAAGATTCTCTTTAAAAAATTAAGTCATGCATGGAAAAAACAAAAATATTTGATAAATGCATTGATAGCTTGCTTAAAAACTATTTAATAATATTATATAAAATTTGTATTCTAACAATATACAACACAAATTCACCCTTATAGGTCTAACATAAATATTTGAGTCTTACTAATTATTAATAATTTAATTTAACTACTTTTTTCATTTGCCCTTGAAGCTATTTTGAGAGAGCACTTAGGCTTGCAAGATTTAATTGTAGTTTCTCAACACCATTGTACAAGAAGGGAAAAAAGAGGAGACTGAATTTTATTTGTGGTCCTATTTTCACAAGAATCTCTTCTATCATTTTCTATATTGGCAGTTCATAATGTAAATCCTACAATATTGGAATCTTTTGAGTCAACTATAGTATCTATTTGGAAGTGTAATAGGTGTAGTATTGACTTTTCTTATTGGTACATTACAAAATAGATACCTTTGCAATATAAATTGCTTATACAACAACAAGTTGCTATAATCAAAATAATATGAACAAATGGAAGATAAATATTCTTGGTTAATGTGCCTCAAAAGTAGCACACAATGTTGGATCGACTCTCAGAAATAATTTCAAGAGGTGAAGATTTGAAGAACATTATGACTGTAAGAGATACAAAAGCCCCATTGAAGTATTTCTCAATAAAGAAATATAAGTTTCGATGTATGAAATGTAGAAGGTCCACAAAAAAATCAGGAAAGAAAGGCCATGGCTTCTACTTTTCTTGATGCAATAGGAAGGAAAAACATGATGTAAAATAATTTGAATGGAATGTGGGGTCGATAAATCTATGAGAAATTTTTGCAGTTCATGGTAATTTCCATCCTGCCATAAATCTTTGGTCTTGGCCTGAAAATTTAAAGAAGATCTAAACTACTTACTTGGATTTTACTTCTAGGGACTAGCAAGAGAAACTAGAGATTTGATGAAGAGCACTCTTCCATTCCTCAATTCTATTTTCACTATGCCAATCTAAATGGGTGTAATGCTTCTCAAATGCCTATGAAAATGCCCCTCCATTTCTTTGAGGCTATCAAATATTGTAGGTTGTACATCATAAAATAGGGAATTATGAAGCCATTTGATCTTCTCTCAAAAATTTAACAAATGGATCTTCAAGTCCACAAGGTCTACTAGAACAAGGGCAAGCACTCCTACAAACTAAAGAAATACCAAGTTGAGATTAGTTTGAGTTAGGGATCATCAAAAGTTTGGGGAGAGCAAAGAAAACACCATGGAAGGGGTAGACAAAATACCTAATTCGAGATGAGGCTTCTTTAGATAACTAAATGGGAAATCTACAAAGTGAAAATGGGAAATCTACAATATTACCCACCAATTTCAACATTACCCAATGCAGAATGAAGCCCCTACATAATAAGAATAATAACATACACCTATAAGCCTGAAACGCCAATTTATAAGAAAAATAACATACAAGTATAAGCATATATTTTGTTCTTTCTTTTCTTATGATCTGAGTTGGTTGAAATTTTGACCAACTTGGGAAAACTTACGACATTTTTGACCTATGTAGGGATGAAAACCAAAAATACGATGAAATCATAGCCCTGGTTAAAAATTTTGGTAGAAAAAAAATTGCAAATGTACTAGTGTCAAATCAAAGTTTCCTTCCTTTTTGTGCCATAACCTATATTCTTCAGTACCTTTCATATACCTCATGATTCTCCTAATTGCCATCATGTGATTTTCTTTGGGATTTTCCAACTGCTAATGCAATTTAAGGCATTGTGCGTACTACATATTGTAATTTTCCAATCATTGATTTGTATGTGGTCTGATCTACCTCCTTTGAATCATCATTTTTGGAAGGCTTATGTCCAATAGACATAGGTTTTCCAACTGGTCTTAAATCTTCCATTCCAAATTTATTTAGTATCTCCTTGATATATTTGGATTGACTAATGTAGATACCATCTTTCTTCTGCTAGATTTGCAATCTAACAAAGAATTGTATCTCTCCAAACATAGACATCTCAAATTCTTTACTCATCTCTTCTAAAAATGTTTTGCATAACTCATCATTTCCTATAAATAAAGTGCAATCCACAAAGATTTCTTCCAACACAATATTCTTGTCTAATCCTTCTTTGATATACAGACTGCTGTTATCATTTGTTCTTTGAAAGCCAATCTTTATCAAGTAATTATGAAGTCTCTCATTCCAAACTTTGGGAGCTTGGTTGAGAGCTATTGTGGTTTCATGATACATGCACCATTTCATCCAAAAGTGGGGCCCCCTAATTTATTTTTTGTCTTTCTAGACCCCTGGTCTAGTGTCTTCATCCAAAAGTGGGGCCCCCTAATTTATTTTTTGTCTTTCTAGACCCCTGGTCTAGTGTCTAAGTCTTTTTAGGGTTTTATCTATTGTTTTATGTGAAGCCCAGATCTTGACTAGAGAAACTAGTTTTTGAAAATCAAAGTTTTGGAGGGAGAAGACAATTTTTTGCAAAGAAAGGCACACCAATGCACCTAATTGGGTGTGTTAGTGTGCCAAAAACCTTAGGTTAGGGCATCACCTATGTAGCTACGTAGCACTGAGTTTGGACCCCAGGCTATGTAATGCAGAGATCCTCCTCACTCCCTCACCTTCACTTTATTTCTTCATTGCTTCAAGCTTTGAGCACACCACCACACCCAACGAGGTGTGCCTCCTCCATTATTTTACCTAACACAAAAAAAATGTTATACATTAAATTAAGGTATGTAGTAGCACATCTAGTTAGATGCACTACTACGCACCTTACTATGCACAAACTTATTATAAGGTGTGCAGTAGAGCACCTAATTAGGTGTGCTACTTCACACCCCCTAAAAACATAAAACATGTTCCAAGTCAAACATGAGGTGCACTGATGCACATTCCATATAGTAAAATTTTCTTATAAAAAGGTGCACCTATTAGGTGTGCTCTTTTTTGCATATCAGAGTTGTAAAATTGTTTTTAGGGTTTTTTCATAGTTTTGTAGATTTTGTGTTCTCAATCTTTTTTTGTCATCATTTGGGTTTGTTTAAGGTTTGACTCTCAACTCTCTAGACTAATGTTTGCTTTCTTTGTGCAGATGAAAAGGTATCCTTAACTTGTCGAGGTCATAACTTTTGGCCTAGAGCTTAGAATTCAAAATAGTTTACATCATTGGAAAGAACTAAAAATCTAATTTCAATCCCTAAAATAGAGAGCCTTTGGCTGCCTAGTTTTAGGGACCAATGAAAGTTTTAGCTTTAGATTTTGAGTAGAAGATCTCCAAAAAATCCAGTTAATAGGAACTAGAAAAAATTGTGAAAAAATATGGAAAAGTTTCAAACATTTGATCAATTCGGATGATCCAGTCTCTCACCAGGAAGGATTAGATAGCTAGAGAGAATAAAAAATCAAGATATTTACACTGAAGATCAAAGATACAAAGGTTAAACACATAAACCAGAATAGGTTCTTCATCTTATGCAACTATTAATAACAAGATTCAACATAGGTGCCTTGGGATTTTTGAAGGAGTTTAGGTCTACAAAATTTTTAGCTATAAAGAGGTATAAGTCATTAAAAGGATCAAATTAAATACACAAAAGTGATCTAAAACCCCATTTGAGCAAAACCCAAAAGCCATTTTCAAAATTGAGAACTTTGATTTTTTGGTGTATTGATCTTCCATGGTGTGCTGCTATGCTGGTTCACTTTTTTAGTAGTGTTTTGGAAGATTTTTGAAGAATTTAGAGGTGCGATGGTGCACTAGTGTGACAAGTGCACTAGTGCACTTCTTCCAAGGTGTGGTTTTTCAATGGTGCATCGATAGTTAACTACTAGTTCTAAATTTAGAGCTTTCCATGCACTGAAAACACAGTTTAACAACAATTCAACTCCTATAGACACCTAGTGAACATGGAGCTTCTATTTTTGGCACTTCTAGGCACTCGTACATTATTTGAAGTCTTTCTTTTTCTTATTTTCTCATTCTTCCTTTGTTTTATGACATGTAAAGGCTCATGCACCCACTAAATGATGTAAACAAAGGTGAACTCCTACTAAGCACTAGTTTGATAGTTAGTTTGTACATAAATAGATTTGTTTTATTAGTTTAGAAGCATACATTTGCATAAAGAGATCTCTCTCTCAATACAAATTGAGGAGAGAATTTCTTATAAATTCAGGAATGTAATATGTATTCCAGGTTTCCATTGTTGCTGCTACCATAGCTGTCACTATCATTATTTTGCAATAATATATGCTTTTGGTGCTCACATTTGGAGTATAGTGATTCTTGCCTAATTGTGTCATATTTTTGTGAATCTATGTTCATGGAATTATGATTGAGCCAAAAGTTTATTGCGTAATTTCTGATTGTGCAATCTTTTAATTTTGGTGTTTGCTACAAGTTTTACAAATTCCATTGACATATCTAGTTCAAGAAGAGATCACCATTATTGTTCCTTCATAGCTTTTTGTCTCCCATGAGTGCACTTTATTTGGCCTTGTGATTTGATGAAAAGTGAAACATCATATGGTTATTGAATTCCTAATAGATGATTGCATCAGTGGAATTAAGGAAGCAATGCTCCTATTTTCATTGGTTACTCACTGATTTCTTTGAAGGCTTAACTCACAGATGCATTGTTTTTGTAGCTAATGTCAATTAGGATTTATTTTTCAAATTATTTTCTTAAACTTCTTGTTACCCTATCTTTCTTATTTCCTTTGCTAATCCCCTAGCTAATTTAGGAATTCATATAGTTGCATTGTTAGATTGCATTCATTTAGAAAATAGAAAATACCAAAAACATATCTCTTTTATGGTTAATTTTTGAAACAACAAGCAGATTGGTCATCTTAGCCAAAATTGGTTCAAACCAGCAAAGGCTTCATGAAAATTCACATTTATCTTCAACTGAGTGGATTCTAGTAGGTCACAAGATTGCCCAGAACCTTGGAGTTGATCCTCGGGTTAACTTTTCAAGAGAGGAGTTTGAAAGGATTCCTGCCATTAAGCAGCCTGAAAAACGATAGCTCAATAAGATCATACAATTCTTTGTGTAATTTTTAGACCATGCCACTTTTGATAGTATCTACAGAACCTTTAGGTTGTTTTATGTAGAATTCCTAATCAAGAATTCCATTCAAGAATGCAGATTTTACATCCATTTGATGAACTTTAAATCCTCTATGTGTTGCATATGCTAGTAAAATTCTAACACCTTTTTGCAGCAAGAGAAAAAGATTCAATATAATCAATACCTTCTTCATGAGAATAACCTTTACACATAACCTTACTTTATTTATGGAAACTTCTATATGTTCATTTAGCTTATTTCTGAATATCCACTTTGTGCCAATTACATTTTTATCCTTGGGTCTAGAAACAAGAGTCCAAGTCTTATTCTTCTTTATTTGTTCTATTTTTTTCATTCATAGCTTCAATCCAATTTTCATTATCCAAAGCATCGTTAACATTTCTAGGTTCAAATTTAGCAAGAAAACATGTACCTTTCAATTTGCTTCTTGTCATTATACCATCTAACTTTCTATAATGATCTGATCAGGTGCATGGTGCTTTCTGACATATCTTGCTAACACAAGTACTTTGGATTTGGATTCTTTTCCACTAACTTCTTCATGATCTTCTATATCAAGCTTGGGTCTTACTGTCTATGACTTGGGTCCATCAAACTTGGTTTCCTCTAGCAACAACTTGGTAGCTTCTAACTATGACTCAAGTCCTTTAGATTGTGACTTGAGTTGTACTAGGTGAAACTCGACAAATTTAGGAAATTTTGGGGATTTAGGAGGTGAAGCCTCTTGACTTCTAGATATATTTGGGAATGTATTAGGTTCATAATAAAAAAATCTTCTATAATCCTTTGGTTCTTTGTTGCTTTCTTCTTCACTCTTTTCTACAAACTCATCAATCCTCACATGTGCACTTTCTATGATTTTATGAATGGATAAATTAAAACATTTGTATGCTTTACTTCTATAGGAGTATTGTAGGAATATGCCTTGATCACCTTTGACATCAAATTTACCTTTCCTAGATTCCTTCAAGATATAACATTTTCTACCAAATATTTTCAAGTAACTTACATTAGTTTTATAGCCTTACCATAGTTAATAAGGAGTTTGATTTGAGTCTTTCTTCAACTATACTTTGTTCAAGGTATGCACTTTAGTACTAATTGCTTCCTTTAAGTATTTGATTACAACATTCTTTTCTATCATCAAGGTTCTTGCAAAATCCATGATGGATATGTTCCTTCTTTCTACTATATCATTCTGTTGAGGTGTACTAGAGGCTAATACCTGTCTCTTAATTCCTTTTTCAATGAAAATGAGTTCACCACCCCTATCTAATCTCAAACACTTTAACTTCTTTCCAATTTCTTTCTCTATTCTTGCTAGATACAACTTAAATTTTTGAAATGCATCAAACTTCTCTTTTAGATACATTATAGTCATTATTATAGAATAATCATCAAAAAATAGAATAAAATACTTATCTCCACTATAACTCTCTATTCCAATAATTCCACATAAGTCTATATGAACTAGCTCTAGGACTTCTTTTGAATGATAGTCGTTGCTTCTAAAACTTGTCTTACCCATCTTACTAATTTGATAATTTTTGCATAGACCAATATTAGGTTTCCTTAGGCTAGGAATACCTCTTATTCTTTTCTTCTTTCTTATCTTGATTAGATTATCAAATTTTACATGACATAATATTTTGTGCCATAACCATCTTTCTTCTACTTGAGCAATAAAACATGAACTTTCACTAAGATCTACATAGAATATATTACCTTTTTTTTTTTTTGCCAGACCCAACCAGATTTTCTTTCCCATCTAGTAGTTTGGCCTTCCCATTCATTAATTCTACCTTGAATCCAATGTTATTCAACTATGCCACACTTAGTAGATTATGCTTTAGTCTTTCAACCCAATAAGTATTATCACATTTAAGTTCATTGGTTAGTGAGATACAACCTTTTTCTTTTATGCAACAAGGTTCATTGTTTCCAAATCTCACACTACCACCATCATAATGTTACATGTGTTCAAATTTAGTTTTATCACCAATCATATGATGTGAGCAATCACTTTTAATAATGCATGTATTGTTCTTGCTAACATGAGAGATAAGTTCCATTTTATCTCCTTCATCATCAAATTCATCTTTTATAGCCATATATACCATTTCATCATCTTCACTACTATCTAATTCTTTAGCTCTAAAATAAGATTTCTTTCCTTTGTCCTCGTAGTCCTTGAAATTCTTAAGATCCTTCTTGGCTTTGTACTTGTTGTACTTCTCATCTTTGTCTTCTCTGTTTGGACATCTTGCAACAATGTGTCCAACATCTTCACAAGAGAAGCAAATTAGAGGAATCTTTCCTTTATAGTTTCCTTTTCTTTTGGGATACTTTCTTGCAAGCAATGCTTCAATGGCTTCAAGATCACTATTAGAACTATTTTCCTCTTCACTTTCAGCCTGATTGTCTTTTGAAAAATTGTTTTTCTTCTTGAGTGAAAACTTGGCTTTAAATGCATACTCAAGATTGCTAGAACTAGGAACATAATTATCATAGATATCTAGCTCAAATGTTGTTAATCTTCCAACTACTACATCCAATGATATGTTATTCTTTGGGTCACATCTCATTTCTTGAATTTCTGATACTCTGATTACATATATAGGAAGAAGTGTTCTAAGAAATTTAATTACCACTATTTCATCTTCAATCTTCCCTCCTAAAGCTTTAATAACACAAACACTAGCTTTGATTCATTCACTGTACTTTGTAATGTTCTCATCTTCTCTCATCTTTATTTGATCAAATTGTTCTCTAAGACTTTTGACTTTAGCTCTTCTTACAATACCATGTCCTCTATAGATATATTTCATCTTGATTGACATTTCATAAGTAGTTCCATAGTCTTTGACCTCATCAAATTCGGCATAGTTGAGAGATGAAGCAATATCAATCATCATGATATTATGACTCCTTTTCTCAACAATTTCTTCAATAGTCATAGTTCCAACAGGTGTTGTGTATTTGATGTCTAGATATTTTAGCCTTGAATTTACAATGGTTTCCAAGTGTAGCCTCATGAGTTCCTTCCATGCTTTGAATTTATCTTTGATCATCTTTGGGATCTCCCTTCTATATCACATCCTAATCTTTAGCTTAGGTCCTTGAAACCTTTTTTGCAAGCACCAAGAAGCTCTGATACCAATTGTTGGAAATAAAAAGAGGAGTAAATAAGAGGGGAGGATGAATCAATTACAACAAAAATAAATCCTAGATCCCTTAGATGTCAGTACAAATCAAAACTCTAATTAAACTGTATTCAACTGAAACTTGACAAACACATATGCACTTAATTTACACTAGCAAATGTTGTAACTTAGTAAACATTAAAATAACTTGGACAATTCTTTTCATGAAAATATTAAGATATTATCTATGACTAATCTTACTTTAACTTAGTTGCATACACATAAATGAAATAACATGAATACAATTGACACCAAGATTTAATGTGGAAACCCAATTTGAGAAAAACTACCAATTGCAACTAGTTACTAATTTTTACTCTTTTGAAGTGAGCCTTGTTAGGAGCCATCCCTGTTAAAGGTTACAAATAAACTATTAGGTGTGACCCTATTAGATGATTTAATCATCCTATTAGGAGTGGCCTTGTTAGAGGTCTTGAGACAATTCAATTATAAATGCTACCTTGTTAGAAGATTTAAAAATAGTTGTTAAACCAAATCAGTTAAGAGATTTAGATAACTGCTACAATGGTTAGAGAGTAACAATGAGATGACCTGATTTCTAATGCAACTGAATTGCTGATTATAGATCTCAATTTTGGCTTGTATATTTGATCCTTCCTGATCAAATTTATCTTTGTAGCTCAATAAGGATATTCTGCTTATCCTTCTAATTTGCTTCCTCTAAAAATTATCAAATCTTTAATTATTTCCACACATTCAATCCTCAACTTGACCTTATATTTATAACTTACACATTGTCAAGTCAGCTTCAATACAACTTAGAATAATTAATACTCATCTTCTTAATCAACTAGAGCCAACAAACAATTCAATTGAACTCAATATGCCAAAATAGGAAAAATCCTTTGTTAGCTGACCCTGCTCAGTAGATACTAACACAATAAACAATTTCCTATGTTAACCCAAGTGAACTTAGTTAACATTGAATATTCAAGAAGTTCTTATGGAAATCGAGTGAGGTTGGTTAACACTCAACTTCTACAAACTTTCCTTTGTCACCCAAGTGAACTCAGTAGACACTGTCTTCTAAACTAGGTAGACATTAGAATGCTCAATAGACATAGGAAACTATCTTCATTTCTTGAGTGATCTTGGAATACACTAACTGGCAATGATATGAAATTTTTTGTAACAACAAACACAATACATAATTAATCAATTATTTCCAACACTATGTGTACATGATTTTACATATATGCAAGGTTAAACAAATCTATTGACTAGTTTGTTGAATTAACTTCCCTTCCTCACCAGTTGATTTTTTCATCCATGCATAAGAGTAGTCAAGTGAATCAGAAAGTATGAAAAGCATACTGTTGCATGGAACGCCTTCCTCCCAATGCTAAAAATAATGAAACTCTCCAATAGTGAAACATTTTCAATCTGAGCAAAACATGCTTGCTCTTCCTTGTGAAACCCTCCCTCATACTCAAGAGTAAGCATGACTAGAAAAAAATCATATTGTTGTAGATCTAGATGCCTAATGGGGCATCCTCTTGATGATATAGGTCCAGAAGGAACATCTTTGACCAATTGATTGTGCTCTGCAATAGTGGCATCTTACTAGTTTGGAAGTGGCTCCTCTTCTTGTAAAGAAAAAATTTATACCTTGTCTTCATTGTGTTCATGAGCACCTCCTTGGGAGCTACTCATATGGTGTCAAGCCTTGAGAATAAATTTATTATGATACTGGAAAAATCCTCTTCCGAATCATAACTTGAATCTTTCTTTTCTTCTTCCTCTTGCTCATGCTTGTCTTCCTACTAAAACTAATGATTTTTCTCTTCTTCTCCTTGTAGAAAGTCTGATCTTTCTTCCCCATCTAAAGATTGATAAAAAATATTTTATTCCTCAAGGGTAGAAACTGTAGACACCTAAATCCGATTACACTGCTTTGGTAATCCTATTTAGCTATCTCTAAAAGGTATCATTAATTAAATTCCTATTTAATTAATCTTTTGTCATCCCCTAGCTGATTAATTTAATTAATCATCTATAGTCCTAATTGATAAATCAAATAACCTATCATTTATCAATTAAATCCTATTCTCCTATCTAATTCCAAAATCCCAAATTTATTAAAATCACTTTAATAAATAAAACCCTCAAATCTAATAGCCCCTAACTTATCCTTAATCTTCCATTTAGCCTAATCCACCCCATCCACCAATACTAACCTAGCTTAGCTACTAACTCACCCACCCTCATGAATGCCATCCACTTGCACATCTCTAACATCCTTAATCTAATCCTAACCCAAGCCTAATCTCCCCCTAACCTTGTCACATTCCCTAAGTAAGCTTAAGACTTTCCTAATCCAAACCAAAGTCTCATCCCTCAAAATATCCCAACCATAAAACTTTATCCCAACCACAAAGCCTTCAATGCTCTTACATGTTCTTAAAAACTCTTACAAGCCATTATGAGAGCCATTCAAGGCCTTGAGCCTCCTTTGTTGACTCATCCTTGCCTTTTCTTCCATTCACTCATCCTGTGACATGTGTCACTCCCTGATTGGTTGTAAGGAAGCACAATCCATGTGCTCTCCTCTCATACAATCTGAGCCCTTCGTAAGCTTTCATCCATCCTTTCATCTTGACCCTCCATCCCTCAAGCCCTTGGCCTATAAATTGGATCCCCTCCCAAGCCATATCATCACAATCTTTGAGCTAAAGTTATAATGCTAGTTTGAGAAGCCAAATCCATATCAAAGCCATCATCCACACCAAAAATCTCAAAACAATTGAAGCTATTTTGAAACATGAGCATATATCCCAAATCTGCATAATAGACTCATCCCTAAATCAAGTGACCATCCTCATTGGGAGAGACATTCCATAGCTCATATTCTCATTTGAGGGTTTCACTTTGTCTATCTCATATGTTATGATTTTTATGCTAGTTAATGCTTTTGTTTTTGAATAGATTAGTATTACTTGCTATCATATTTTATCATATACATTTTGGCATGCCCGGTAGGACCCCGGATTTGGGTCAATCTAATCATTTTTTTAATTTTGTTTGATAAACTAATAAAACTAACATTGTTTTCTTACAATTGTTTGTGTTAGGTTTTCTGATTTTGTTGCAGGTACGTAGGTCACGTTTGGAAAAATGTGCTACCAGCCATCTCATCACTTTCCATTTTTGAGACCTCAAAAAAATTAGCTTTTTCTATGAACCCATGACCCCAGGAATGCATTCTCACGACGTGGGAATGAAGCCATTTGCCAACGAGAACACGAACCAGTGATAGTGAGTTCACAATTTTTCAATAGACGGCTGCCACATGACTTTAAAACTTTGTCTGCATCCCCACCAATGAATCCTCTAGCAGGAACACAGCTCAGAGAAACTGAGATCATCATTCTTGCTTTCAGGAACATGCCCTTTTTTTTAAACTCTATAAAGTTGTAATAAATTTATCTTTCGCGCATCGTAGGAACGTTGTAAAATCACAAACCAGCGAGATCACTCTGTTCAAAATGAGCTCCCTATTTTTTATTTTATCATCTGCCAGTTTTTCCTCGCATTATTGTGCCTTGATAGGCCTGCGGGAATGCATCCCCGTGAAGAAAAAATCCAATGGGATTGCGAACCCATGTTGCAGGAATGCTACCCTCGCGGGAACGTATTTTCTTGTATTTTCTCTGCAGGAATGCTATCAATTTTTGTTGGTCGGGTCTAAGTCATTGTCATTTCTCTTTACAAATTGAAAAAATGAACTTGTATGTCTAACAAACCCACAAATCAAACATTTTGTTTTGGAGCTTAAAAGGAACAACTACAAACTTTCAATTCTACATGCAACTTAAGCTAATTTAATTTTGAACACTTAGGAAATTCGTTAAGTTAACATAAATCAACAAAAAATGAAATTAAGTGGTTTTCATTTGGACTCACCATTTTTCTAACCACCCATCATTTTAACCATTGGTTGCAATATCAACGCCATATATGGGGATGGGTCCACTTGAAAAAGGTGTTAGCCATATATGGGGATGGGTCCACTTGAAAAAGGTGTTAAGTGTTCCAACCTGATTCTACTTGATTAGCTTTTTTTTGAGGATTTATCTTAACTTATAAAATTTTGTGAATATCCACAAATCTAGATTAGATCGATCACACTTCAAGTTTGGACCTTAAAATTGAACAAAAATCAATTGACGTGGAGGCCCTCTAGGTGCACGCTTGAAATTGAATTTCACACATCTTTGTTTTGGGCTTAAAATAAACTCACATATCAATCTTGAATTTCTTAAAGAAAATCAATCGATACTTGACGTGGAGGGCCTCCAGGCGAGCGAGTTTTTTTTTTTGACCCTAAGTCTTCTTGATGTATTCATTCTTCAATCAATTTTACTTTTGTTAACGCTTCAAGTTGGAATTAAACATTTGCATCTTAAACATGAGTGCTTGCAAAGTCTAGATCAGCACACATAAGAGTCAGTTGGTAAAGAAACAAATGTGTTTTTTAGCCCAAGATCATCCAAGTCTTCTCTCCCCTTCTCGTCTTTCGAGGCCATCTTGGGTGCATAAGATTAGGATCCAAAATCTTGTTTAAGTTTTAGGAGGCCTTCTTGGGGATTTCATCACCCCTTGGGATGACCTCAACTCCAACATTTTGGCAAAGTATAAAGATCGAGAGGTGAATCCAAAGACACCTCTCTTGGAATCAAGATTTTGTCACTTGGGCTAAGCCTCAAGAAACTTTATACCTTTGAGAAGTGAAAGAGGAGAAGTGGGTTACCGCTCCTCTCTACTATGTGACATTATTTTGGTTTCATCTACGGATTTGGGCCTCATGTACCTTGGGTATATCAAGGACTCCCTAGCTAAACCAACTGTCAGCCTTGCAGACAACCATCTAGGGTGTTAATGTGTTTGAAGTGACTGATCGAAACATTTGTAAAACATACACACTCCTTGGCGCAAGTATCACATTCTGGGAATCAAAAACTTCTATCTGATTGTTCCTATCTATTACTTGATTTTTTATTTGTTGAATGAATGTTTCCCAAATTTGGTCGATCCTAGCTTAGGGCACACTTAGCATAGTCACTGCCTATTTCAAAAGTTGAACAAGTTGAAGCAAAATAATCAAGATCTCTCAAAGCCAAGTAGATTCAGGAATTTATGTCAGAACAACCCAAACCCAAACAAAAGTTTCACAAAGCCAAACTCAAGCCATCTCAGGTATACCAAGAAATTGCAACTAAGAAGAAGGAAGTAACACCAAGCCCTTGAATTGCCAAACTGCACAAAGTAGAAGACAAAGCTACCGACGAAGCCCTTCAAGAAGCTTGGTTAGATCGCACTATCAAATTTAGCCAACATCTAGGAGTTAACCCTACTTATGCATTACCAACTAGGCATGATTTCTATTATTAGACCCCCTTGTTTCTCCACATCTTCTTGCATAAGCTCCACTTTAGAGTCATCCTTGTAAGTAAGCCAGCCATCTTTAGTCCTCCCCTTAAGCATTTTAGCTCATCCATCTCATTTAAAACCAAACCATCTAACGAACAATCCAAAAACTTCACATCCAAGCCTTCAAAATTGTTGTCACCTTGCCAAAAGTTTTCCATTCCTAACATCTTCCAAATCCACCAATCTCACCAAGGTTATCCCTTTGACAGAGCTTTGTCTAGGGTAATCTAGCTTTGTCACTTGTTATCCCTTATCACCTTGAGCTAAAGGTTGGGATCCACAAGTGGTCAATCTCGTGTTCTTCCTAAAGGATCATCAGTCTATCCTTAAGTTGACATAATCACCACCAAGCTTGCACGTAGGAAAGCAGACCTTTCATGCTTTGGAAACATATCTTTAAAGTTAGAATCCCCAACTCAATCCTGCTTAGTTTTTATCATATAGCTTTACCTTAACCTAGGAAATCATTTGCATAGAAAAGCCTTCCCCTTTTGCATCCATCAGCATTGTTGCATCTCATCCCTAGGAACATTCTGCATTTTCATGTCACCCATCACTCACTTAGCCAAGAAGAAGAAGGAAACAATGGAGCCCTATCATTTGGATCAAACAGCTTCGCTCCCCTTGAGCAGTCAACCATCCTTCAGCCCAGAGAGTACTATACCATCACCTACTGACATTGAAGCTTTCATGAACCAACCAGGAAATGCAGTATTGGTGAACTCTATTATAGACAAGAACAAAGAAACAATCATGGCTAACTTTTGAAGGGACAACATAGAAGCCTTCAACTTTGGAAGACCTCCTCCCTTATCAAATCCATCTCACCTATTGTTTGGACAACTACCATTCCCAATAGGCTCTTATGATTCAAATTATCCTCAATATGTGCCAAAGGAAGAGCCTCAACCACCCCATATGATCAACAGACCCAAACATACCAACCTCCACTCAAGTTGAAATCTCCCTTCTGCAAACCAATCCAGCCACCACCACTCCACCATTGGTCCATACCACTCCATCCCAAACCCCCTTTGCCCAAAATACCTCACCATTAAGTCCCTTCACTATTGCTACTGCTGCTCTCCAACCCAGCCTTCCAAATCCACCCATCTCCCAAATCAATACTCGTATCTTTGGCCAACCTCAACAATATACAACTAGGATGCCACCCATGCGGCCAAGTAATCAACCTTTCATCACCCCCAGCTTGTTTACCTTAGCTCAGAGCACAATTCCATCATTTCCACTAGGTCCTTGGAGCTCAGTGCCATCAGCCACAAATCCAGAAGCTACTACCCTCACTCCAAAAAGCTATCAAACCCCACTAGCTACTACCAATGTTCTGCCAAGCTCTCAAGTGACCCAAGCTCTTGCCACAACTCTACCAAGCTTTCAAATCTAGCCACCAAGCTATCAAACCCCATCAATTCCATTTCCAAGCTTTTAATTCCCACCACCTCCACCACCAACTAATCCATTACCTCCTATTACCAACTATTTTTCTATGCCACTTCTAGGAGGAAATCCACCACCACCAACCACCAATTACTTGACCTCTTTTTCCATGCAGATACCTTCTCAAATGGGGGCACAACCCACATATATTGGTCAAACTCCTCAAATCCAAAGTCAAGTTCCTCAAGCTCCCCGATCTTTTCCCCAAGCTTCACAATCATCTTATACCTTACCTCCACAAAGCAATCCATTTATCCCATAGCCAACCCACATCCCTCAATCCCTATCCCAAATCCAATATCAATAGCAAGCCTCACAACACATGTAGAAATATGTGCCACCTCCACCTCAGCAACCCATCATCCACCATTCAGTTTCCCAAGCCATGTACAATCCCTACCCGCCCATACCTCAAAGGCATCCATATTCCATTGCCCCAATTAGCACATACCTACCTCAAGGCACTCCTTCATAGGGGGCACCCCAGCCATCACCCATTAATTTAGAATGGGAAGCCATGAAGACAGCTTTGAAAAACATCTAGGAGGGAAATGATCCAAAAACCTTCAAGTTTGAGAATGTCTATCGTTACCCATTTGACAGAGCCATTACCATGACACCATTTCCCAAGCATTTTGACACACCCAAATTTGACAAATTCAAAGGAAAAGGAGACCCTGTCACACATATCAAAGAATTTTACATGCATTTCCAAGAAGTGGCATATGATGACGTCTTTCTCTTGCATCTCTTTCCCAAAAGCTTGGCCGGACCAGCTCTTGAATGGTTTTATAGAATCCCCTATGGCACAATTAAAAATTTTGCTGAATTATCTGAGGCATTTGTAGCCCAATATGCCCATCTTGTTGAAACAGAGCTATCAGTAGTTGATCTTGTCCACACTAAGCAAAAAGGTGGAGAAAGCCTTCCCGAATATCTGTAAAGATGGAAAATCCTTACCACCTGCATATCTTGCACCTTGCCAGAGTGCCATTTGGTGGAAATGTTTATTGATAATGCCCATCCTAGCTTGGCTCACCACATGACCATGAACTATTTGCAGACCTACAAAGATATCAAAGAGAAAGGAATGATCCTTGAGCAAGGAGTCATTAAAGATGGTGTGGTCAAGATTTACAAGGAAGCCAACCAAAATCAAACACATTTAGATGACAACTCTAGGTATTGAAACAAAAACAAGCACGTTACAATAGATGGGGTTACTGATATGAGACATGTGAATATTGTTGGTCCTTCCCAAAACTAGTCCAACCCACCTTACCAACCAAACAAACAACAAGCTATCAACTACCAATAGAAAAATAACCAAAGCTATCAAAATCACAATCCAAGACCCAACTTTCAAGGGTCTAGCAATCAAGCTAATGTCATCAATATAGTTGTAGGGCAAAAGCCCAGATTCCAACCTGCACCTAGAAATTATACACCCCTTGGTGAACCTTTGGATGTCATTTTTGAGAAATTGACTAAGGAAAACCTCATCAAATTTCCTCCTACCCAGCAAATTGACCCAAGCCAATCCAAAGCTGCATTGTACAAAGATAATGAGTACTGCAAATTTCATAGGGTAAAAGATCACACCACCCTCAGATGCATGAAACTGAAAGATTATGTGCAGGATCTCATTGATCGAAAGGAAATCATTGTTGGTTCCCAAACCTCTCCCAATGCAGGCTTACAGATCTATCAAAATGCTTTTTCTCCTCACAACAACCAAAATCCTGGAAAAGCACCTATCTAAACCAACAACAACAACACCAACAACTGCTAGCCAAACCAACAGCATGGGAAGAACAATGACCACACTTCATCCTATATAGACTATGTTAGCCTCATATAGGTTGTATATCTGAGAAAGAGCCTTCTATCAATGTTATCAATATCCAAGGACCAAACAATGAGTGTGCAATCACCACTCGCAGAGTGTGATTTAACATCGCAGGCCCACCCATTTCACCAGCACCATCAGCTCCATCAAAAAGCTAGTACAATATCTTGGAACACCTCGGGAACATGCCAGCCCAAATCTCCATTTTAGACCTTCTCCGCACCGGTCCTGTGTACAAAAGCATCCTTGATAATGTTCTCATAGAATCCCATGTCCCTTTAGATATCAATGCTACTGATTTTTGTAATCTAGTTGGACACCTTTCATCCTCATGTGCCCTATCTTTCAAACCCATTGACATACCCATGGTCGAGCCAGGTCACACCCTTCCGCTTTGCATAGCCATCATGGTATCCAATTTTGCCATAAAAAGAGTAATGATAGATAATGGATCAACCTTGAATATTTACACCCTAAAATTCATAAAACAAGCTGGGTATACTGAGGTAGATATCATTAGTGAAGTTATCACCATCAAAGCTTATGACAACTTGGAAAGAACCACAGAAGTAACTATTTTGCTGCTAATCAAGGTTGGGCTAGTCATCCAAGAAACACTCTACCATGTCATTGATCTAAACCTACCATTTAACATCCTCCTCATTCACCCATGGATTCATGCCATGAAAGCCATTCCATCTGTAGGGCCCATTTGCCGTTGCACCAAAAGCCATGACTGTTAGTGAACATGGAACACCACATAATTAACCACCTATGGGCAGGGGAGCATGTCGCATCACCCAACAATCTCCCCTTCGACGCACATACCAGGTGCTTACGCAGGTCGGGAAGGCACCGGGGAGATTTGAACCCATGACCAAGCCAAAACCAAGCTCTGATACCAATTGTAGAGCTCATTTTCCGTTGCACCAAAAGCCATGACTGTTAGTGAACATGGAACACCACATAATTAACCACCTATGGGCAGGGGAGTGCGTCACATCACCCAACACCATCCACTTACCATCAGTGCGTCAAATTTTTGCATCAGGGCATTGAGGTAACCATCCATGCCAATCCAGAACCCTTTGCTTACTGCAATGCGGTTGAAGCCTCATATACAAACCATTTCCCTAGAATTGATATCAGCATAGCCATCGCCAGCTTATCCCACACTTTTAATGACCCACAAACCATCCTTGCCTCCACCCTATCTACCGTGAAGATCAATAACAAAGGCTATGGAGAGTATAGTTTGTCAGATGCATTTGTTGTCAGGGCACTCCCACTTGATCTGCACGCCCATGGATGACCGACATATCACAAAGCTAAGGAGATTCCACCTCCTCCATACAAAAAATTTGGCCCAACAACCTTTGTATCCTCAAAAATCCCTCTTCACGAGGAGCTCACTCCAAATATCAACAATTGGTTACATAAGGATGCACCTCCAAGAAATCAAGCATGAGTTGATCACTTCAGCCAGAAGTATCCCTAAGAATGTAAGCTCATCATTGAAAAATGGAACTATCAAGGTGGTGGTCTAGGACCAGAAGAAAGAGGCATGTAGTGCCCCATCGACGCACACAAGTGGGAATCGAAGTCAGGTCTTGGCTTTGGCATACCCACAACTGGGGGCACCAATGCAAATGGTCACACTTTTTTGAACATTCACCACGACCTTTACAAAATTGAAGACATTCCTAAGGAAGTTGAAAAGAGAGCCTATGATGATATCCCAGACCAAATCTTCCTCGAAGGCTCTGTTCTCCAAGAACTATCCATCCATTTCATTGACCTACCACTCACCCATCCACAACTCATAGATTGGGACCAACCAAGTGTCATACACATTGATGAGTTTACATCAGAGGAAGCACTTTCAAGATTCATGGGAGCCAAAACTCCTCACAAGAAAACAAAGCCAGATTCTGCCTATATCTATAAGCTAGATCCCAAGGGGTATTTTGGAGAAAATCCCCAACCTAGTTCTGATACACCCAAAACTGGAACTAAGGTGAATCCAAGACTAGCCAAGGCAGCAAAGAGAACCCCTCAGCAATAAAATCTAGAGTCACAAGCAGAACATGAGGATTTAGCATTGCCTCCTCAAGATAATCAACCAGAGGTGTCTTCTATTCTAATTGAGGATACTAGAGAAGTCAACATCTGTTCTTTAGAGATCCCTAGACTTGTTCCCATTACTGCATCCCTATCACAAGACCAAGCTTATCTCCTCTTTGATGTCTTATGAGAGAACATTAGCTGATTTGCATGGTCATATTAGGACATGCCAAGGCTGGATCCAAAGCTTGTAGTTCATCATCTTGCAGTCGATCCAAAGATCAAGCCTGTCAGACAAAAGCTTAGAAAAATGCACCCCAAGGTAGCATTACTAGTCAAAACTGAATTAGAAAGAATGTTAGCTGCTAAGTTTATCTAGCCTATCGACTACTCAGAGTGGATCTCCAACATGGTCCCCATCACTAAACCTTTCGGTGACATCAAAATCTGCATTGATTTCAAAGATCTTAACAAAGCTTGTCCAAAAGATGATTTTCCCTTACCCAACATCGATATGATTGTCGATCTTACAACTGGACATGAAATTCTATCCCTCATGGATGGATTTTTTGGGTATAATCAAATCAAGAATGTAGAAGAGGATCAACATAAGACAACATTCACTACCCCTTGGGGAACCTTTTTCTATAACATGATGCCTTTTGGCCTAAAGAATGCAGGGGCTACCTATCAAAGAGCTATGACAGCCATTTTTCATGATCTCATTCATAGCATTTTGGAGGATTATGTGGATGATATCTTGGTCAAATCTCATACCTTCATGGATCATCTTGCTGACCTGGAGAAAGTCTTTGATAGGTTAGCCAAATATCATCTCATGCTAAATCCCAAAAAGTGTGTCTTTGGGGTCACATTTGGCAAGCTTCTAGGCTTTATAGTTTCTAAATGAGGTATAGAGATTAACCCCAAGAAGGTTAAGGCTATCTTAGACATGCCTCCTCCCTAGACACTGTGACAGCTTCGCTCTCTTCGGGGAAAGCTTCAATCCATCTGGTGCTTCATCTCCTAGCTTGTAGATAAGTGTATGCCATTTACACATTTACTGAAGAAGGATGAAAACTTCCAGTGGGATCCTTTATGTCAACGCAGCTTCAATCAGCTCAAGTAGTATCTCACCAGTCCCCCTATCTTGGTTCCACCAGTTCCTAGTCATCTCTTGATCTTGTACATATTAGCAACACCTACTACTCTAGGGGCACTTCTAGCACAGCTCGATGACTATGGTAGAGAAAGAGCCATCTACTACATTAGTAAAACCCTAGTTGGTTATGAACTCAATTATACTCCTATGGAAAAAGCTTGTTTGGCAGTTGTTTTCTCAACTCAAAAGCTTTGCCACTACATGCTAAGTCATACCATCCAACTAGTCTCCAAGATCGACCCTCTCAAGTATATGCTCTCTAGAATAGCACTTATAGGTCGTTTGGCCAAATGGGTTATGCTCCTTAGTGAATTTGACATCCAGTATGTGGACAAAAAGGCAATCAAAGGGAAAGCTATAGAAGATCACCTAGCTGATGCACCTTTAGTAGATATATATCCTTTGATCATAGAATTTCTAGATGAACATATTTGTCTAATTGAAGAACAACCCCTATGGAAACTCTATTTTGATGGCTCATACACATCTCATGGATCTGGGGCAAGAATATTGTTGGTCACACCTCAAGGAGATTACATTCCAAAAGCCTTCAAGCTAAAATTCCCTAGCACCAATAATATAGCTGAATATGAGGCTCTCATAGAAGGATTAAAGATAGCTGTAGAATGGAACATCAGTGAGTTACAAATCTTTGGTGATTCTCAACTCATCATCAAGCAGGCCCTAAATGAATATCAAACCAAAGATGAAAAGCTATTACCCTACAAAGAGCTAGTTGATCAGCTAACCCAACATTTTACAAAGCTTCAGTTTACACTAGTGCCTCGAATGCAGAATAAAGTAGCAGACACTATGGCTACTATCAGCTCACTCTTGGAAATTTGCCAAGCAGCCACATAGTATGAGTTTTTAGTCGAGCAGCTCCTCACACCTACCTATGCGAATGATGACTCAAACCGTGTTTGTATCTTGGTTGGTCTCCAATCCCCTTGGTACCATGAGATTTATGCTTACCTTAACGATGGTACCATATCCCCTCACCTCACACGTACCCAACACCAGAACCTCATCCAAAAATCATCCCGCTATGTTATCGTA
Source organism: Cupressus sempervirens (assembly GCA_028749045.1). Lineage (NCBI taxonomy): Eukaryota > Viridiplantae > Streptophyta > Pinopsida > Cupressales > Cupressaceae > Cupressus > Cupressus sempervirens. The sequence goes on from CM053787.1 coordinate 940,518,108, forward strand.
GCCAATGCCCTATATCATTAGGGTTATCATGATACTCTCTCTTGATGTTTAGATGAAAATGAGGCTACGATGGCATTAAAAGAAGTACACTCCAAACTTTGTGGTGCCCACATGAGTGGTATTTTCCTAGCGTGACAAATCCTTAGAGTAGGCTACTATTGCCTATCATTGAAGAAGACTCCTGTGACTTTGTTAGAAATTGTCTCTCATGTCAGCAGCATGCAAATCTTGTGCACGCTCTAGCACAAGATCTACAGCCTATTGCACCACCTTGGATTTTCACTTGTTGGGGCCTTGATCTATTTGGAACTATCACACCTCTCTCATCTGATGGACATAAATGGATAATAACTACTATAGACCATTTCACTAAGTGGGTGGAAGCAATCCCCCTAGTCTCAGCTATAGGAGTTCAGATCTCGAAGTTGATCTTGTACCACATTGTTTGCTGCTTTGGTATCCCATCCACCATCTTCACCGACCACGAAGGTAACTTTGAAAATCTCAACATGGAAGAATTATGCACTTCCCTCTGCATCCATCACCACTTTTCTAGCCCATATTTCCCACAAGGTAACGGCCAAGTAGAGGCAACTAACAAAACCCTAATCAAAATCCTAAAAAAAGTTGTCAATGATTCTGGTCGCGATTGGAACCTACAAATAAATCCAGCCCTGTGAGCCTATCGAACCTCCTTCCATACATCCACAGGCACAACTCCATACTCCCTAGTTTATGGTGCCAAAGTAGTACTACCCATAGAGGTTGAAATTCCCTCCTTACGCATATCTTTGTGAGGGAAAATATCATATGAAGAATATAGAGTAGCCAGACTCACCCAACTAGATCTCTTAGACGAGAAGTGACAACAAGCCTATGATCATCTCACAGTCTATCAAACTCATCTCAAAAGGAATTTCAACAAGAAGGTGCTTCCATGACACTTTCAGCCGGGTGACATAGTCCTCAGAGAAAATATGAAAGTCCAAGCAGATCGAGAAAAGAAAGGCAAGTTTGAACCTACTTGGTTTGGTCCTTATGTTGTCACTGCATCCTTTGGCTCTGGAGCCTATCAGCTATCTACACTAGAAGGAGAGCTCTTGAATGATCCTACTAACATCATTCATCTCAAGAAGTTCTATGCTTGAAGATCCTTGGTATACCTAGCTTTTGAAAAAAAATTTAAAAAAATAGTAAAGAGAAATAAGCATCCAATGGTGAAAACTTGGCAATTCAAATGCCTTGGATAGGTACCTTGGTGAAAACCTGGTAATTCAGGTGCCTTGTGTACTAAGACTAATCCATTATCTATCACTATCCTATCCCTCATCCATTCACCCACCATCCCATAAAACACTTGCTTGTTCCCTTGGTGTTCCAACCAAATATCCAAAATCTAATGAAGCTTGTACAGCTTGTAAATCTTTTACCTTAGCTTGTAAATCTTGTACCTCAGCTTGTAAATCCTGTATCATCCCTTGTATCATAGCTTGTATATCCAAATCTTGTCGAAAAGCTTGTACCATATTCTAGCTTGTATTATATACCAAAGCTTGTATCCTAGTTTGTATCCTATCACATGCACACAAAGAATCCCATTTTTCTTAAGCTTTTCGCAAACCATCTACCTATCTGCCTATCAACTATCGCAGACATCCCACCCTTCACAAACATTTCCATCTCACAAAAACCAAAACATGAACAACCTTGTACATTTGTAACATATCTTGGTCTAACAACTTGTACATCCTCTTTAGCTTAGTACCATTGTATCTATCCAGCTTTCATGTTAGTTCATCCTTGATCAACATCTTGCACACATCGTACAACCCTTGATTAGCTATTCCAATGCATCCTTTAGCTAGATCTCCTATCACCAAAGTGTTATCCTCTTAGTTCAACTTGCCAGACACATCACTCATCCAGATCCATCAGCTTAGGTGCTCTTCGATAGATCCTTGTAGGATATAGCTTTCCTCATGTCTGATATTGGTCTGTTAGTACCTTGTCCTACCCATCTCATTGGTAAATGGTTCTCTTTTGGATTTTCACTTTCTTTTGATTTGGAATCTTCCCTTTGGGTCTTGAAGTATCTTTTTCAAGCAATATTTTTGTTCCCTCCTCAAGGTTGCCACGATCTTCCATATCATGACATACTATGAATGGGAAAATTTGAGTGTAAGGTCTTGATCAAGTCTTTTGTTTTTTTTTATTTTTTTCTTGTGGGTTACCCAGTGTTGGTTCCACTCTGATTCTTCTGAGATTCATGTATGATGCTGGGGTAATCCTTGTGTGTTTGTTTCGAGTCAGTCCGTCAGTCCTCTGGATAATTGGTGAAAAGGCCTTGATGTTCTTGGTAACCTTGGCAATTAACCAATAGTCCTATAGCAAATCTAGTGCTCAACTACATGGTGGTACTTCTCTTTGAAGTATCCCCCTACTCAAAAAGCTTCAATGGATTCCCTTCATCTCCATTATCCCCCATCCATATCCAACATCTATCTCTCCTACCCCAGCTTATGCATCAGTATCTCTTTGAATCAATCATCACTCTTAGCTTTAGGGATCCACAATCCTAGTCTTAGGGATCCACCAATCCAATTAATCCACCACGCCTCATCTTTTGAGATCTACAATCCTAGTCCTAGGGATCTTCGAAACCCATCTTTTGCCAATCTGACTCTTTGAAATCCTATTGCCTCAGCTTTAAAAACCACTCATCCATCTCCCTATCCTAGATTCCTTTTTATAGCACTCCACTCCTTCATCCTCCACATTCCCTAAAGTATTAAGCTTGCTTCCTCTTGTGCATCTGATTCTCCTTTATCATTCTTCCATAGTGAGAGTTTGAGCTAATTTAGCCCCTTCTCTTTGCCAATCTGAGTCTCCTTGCTTATCCCAAATTGAGCCTCATTTTCTCTCCCCGCTGCCTTCTTGAGGGGGCATCTCTAAGTCTAATCTCTCCTCTTCTTATCTGAGACTGGGGCAACCTTGTTGCTAAAGCATCTTCCTCATGTCGTCTCCATTTGAACTTCTTTGAAATAGTGTTGTCTCAACACTATGTCAAAGAGGGGAAAAATGTAGACACCTAAATCTGATTACACTGCTTTGGTAATCCTATTTAGCTATCTCTAAAAGGCATCATTAATTAAATTCCTATTTAATTAATCTTTTTCCATCCCCTAGCTGATTAATTTAATTAATCTATAGTCCTAATTGATAAATCAAATAACCTATCATTTATCAATTAAATCTTATTCTCCTATCTAATTCCAAAATCCTAAATTTATTCAAATCACTTTAATAAATAAAACCCTCAAATCTAATAGCCCCTAACTTATCCCTAATCCTCCATTTAGCCTAATCCACCCCATCCACCCATACTAACCTAGCTTAGCTACTAACTCACCCACCCTCTTGAATGCCATCCACTTGCACATCTCTAACATCCTTAATCTAATCCTAACCCAAGCCTAATCCCCCCCCTAACCTTGTCACATTCCCTAAGTAAGCTTAAGACTTTTCTAAGCCAAACCAAAGTCTCCTCCCTCAAAATATCCCAACCATAAAACTTTATCCCAACCACAAAGCCTTCAATGCTCTTACATGATCTTAAAAACTCTTACAAGCCATTATGAGGGCCATTTAAGGCCTTGAGCCTCCTTTGTTGACTCATCATTGCCCTTTCCTCCATCCACTCACCCTGTGACATGTGTCACTTCCTGATTGGTTGTAAGGAAGCACAATTCATGTGCTCTCCTCTCATACAATCTGAGCCCTCCATAAGCTTTCATCCATCCTTTCATCTTGACCCTCCATCCCTCAAGCCCTTGGCCTATAAATTGGATCCCCTCCCAAGCCATATCATCACAATCCTTGAGCTAAATTTATAATGCTAGTTTGAGAAGCCAAATCCATATCAAAACCATCATCCACACAAAAAATCCCAAAATCATTGAAGCTATTTTGAAACTTGAGCATATATCCCAAATCTACATAATAAACTCATCCCTAAATCAAGTGACCATCCTCATTGGGAGAGCCATTCCATGGCTCATATTCTCATTTGAGGGTTTCACTTTGTCTATCTCATATGTTATGATTTTTATGCTAGTTAATGCTTTTGTTTTTTAATAGATTAGTATTACTTGCTATCATATTTTCTCATATACATAAACCATTTCATCCTATTCTATCTTCTTCCTTTCTAATGGAAATTTCTCAACATTAAGGTATGGAAGTGTAGGCTCTTGATGGTTGCAATAGGGAAAGGAAAACTAGAGAGGCTCACTCCTTCTAAAGCTAGCAAACTTACATTTGGTGGTTCTTCTTGTGATGGATTTGAAAATGTGGCTTGAGAGTGGCCTTTGGATCTTGTGTATTTTTTTGTAGAATAGGATGGTTTCTTTGCATGAAGTAAGAAAATTTTCTCCTTGGAGGCTCTTCTACTTCGGTTACTTGCACTTGAGCAAGCTTGAGGCTTGTCTCTTCTTCTACCAGAACCAATCTTCTTGCAAGGTCCTCCTCAAAATAGGATTTTCTCACTTCCAACTCCTAAGAGTGGAAGAGAGCTTGATTATGTAGTTATTTTTGTAGTGCCTCTCCCATTTGACTTTTGTAAGTCATCATGATGGATGCAACCTTGCTGATCTTTTGTTGTGATGGGATCATGATTGTGACCCTGAGTGGTCTACACCGTTGAGGTGTTTGGATTTATGTTTCTGTATCAATTGTTTTGATTGTGCTTTTGACTAATCTATGAGATTATGATGTTATTTTGGTTCACCGAGATTTGTGCCAATGGTTACCAGGATCGATGTGGTATCATGAGGTTGTTCCATGATTACCTTGAGATGTGTGCAGAGATTGCACTGTGTTCTTTTTACCATACTACACTGGAATAAGTTCCTATAGTAGTGGTTAGTGATGTTTATGACTATGTTTTCTTTTGTGTTTTAAGTGTCTTTTGTTGATTCTGTAAACAATCATTATTAAATGCTTAAGTAATTTAAATGGGTTGTTCATGTTGATTTATTTGGTTATGTGCTGCGGACATTTACCTTGTTACATTTTGATCTGAGAGATATCTATTCTTATGTGATGTTTTACATTTGAGATGACCTGAGGGTCAAATGCTATTCCTTGATTTTAGTATCATAGATATTAGACTACTATATTGTTCAGTTAATCATATTGCATGATGATGCCATTTTGAGATGACAGTGTGTTTTATGATGATACCTGGTTATCTGGTATTTGGACATAACTCTGATTATGTTATGTAATGGATTTAATGCTATGGTTATTTACTTCATTCCTGCGTTGTTATGCTTTATGCGAACATGAGTGATGTAAATAGATTATTTTAATTTAATTAAATAAATTGTTAAATTAGGTGATTTAATGCATTTATTGCTTTGGCTATGTTATTATATGCAATTGCACTTGATCATGTTGTTTAGTGTGCAGGATTTATATCCCTGGTAGTGGCACATGGAATTAGTGATTCAACCATTCATATTTTACCAATATCGTCCTTATATGGTCGATGTATCCTTAATTAAATGTTTAATTTAAACCTTTCGGTGATTATTAAATCCGAACTCATTTGCATTATGTGATTAGACTAGTGAGCATGTCTATACATTTAGAGGTTCACAGTGTTGCGAAAGTTGTTAAGGAGAATTTTGTGTTTTTGGTTTTTTGAGCTTTTTAATTGATTTATTTTAATTTTTGGCAGCTTTTCCATAGATGAATTCCTATTTATAGGAATAGCCTATTTTTGTTTGGGTCGATTCGGGGTTTAACTAGGTTGGCTAGTTATTTGCCCTAATCGATTATTCACTCGAAAGTGAATAAGTATCCTAAGAGGAATTTAATTCCTCACCTCTCACTTTAGAATTGGAAAGTTGGAGAGAAAAACTCAAAATCCTCTTCATGAGGATTTACTATTTTGTTTTTTTGTGGGAGCTACAGGCATGGGATCATTGCGAGGTTGAGCTTGTTGGATCCAGCTCAGGGAAACCTTGAATTGCCGCAATTTTCAGCCACTTCTACGAGCATTTTATTTTCTGCTTTAGTTTTTCGTTTTACCCTTTTGGCTATGAGGTAGGGCTTTCTTGTTTTATTGTTTCTACTCTGTTTATGCTTCTATTTTTGGTAGCCGTTTGTTTGGAGGTTGAGAACTAGTGTTCCCCTCCATTTTTGTCTGTTAGTTCTACCCAGTTGGGCAGGTATGAACATTTCCATGTTTTTTGGGATGAGGGTTTGGAGTTTTGCACCATTATGCTGGCCATTTTTGCATACAGTGTTTGATTCCTTTTAGTTTTAGATTTTTGAGGTTTTTGAACACAAAGGCCAAATGGGTTTTAATTTTGAAGTTTTTCAAAAATTTGGAGTTTTTACCTCGTTTTGTGTGTCACCCTATTTTCTTGACTTTTCTTGGCACAATGTGGGTCGTGGACCTAGATGATCTATTTGGATATTAGTCAGACCACTATTGCACCTTTTGTTGCATTGGGATGCGTATCACACCCATACTCCTGACTTTGTGTTCAGTTGAGTAATTTGTTACCTGTTATGGTTTCATTTGGACCTTTTCTTTTGTTTCGTGAAGGCTAGGATTCGTGTAGAATCCATACTCTTGGATTGAGGCCGGTTGAGTGAGTTCATGATGTTTGGTCTTGTTACATCAATGGGATTCGTGTAGAATCCAAACTCTCAGATTGAGGCCAGTTGAGTGATTTCATGATGTATGGTTTTATTGGCTTTGGCATGTAGAATCCGTCCTTCCCATGTTGCTTTCAGTTGGGTGTTTTCTTTGCATTGTATTCTCATTCCTGTCCTTGTGTTATGATTTTCGTGATGGTGGTATAGCACACACGAGCACATCCACGTACATTTTTTGAGTGACTTGCAAGGCTCGATCTTTCGTGGTACTTCCAGAAGTTATGATCATTGGGGTTGGGATGGGAGTATGCATGCCCACGGGCACTTGTCATAGGATGAGCATGGGTAGGGTAGGGTAGCATATGGAGGGGGCTTCTATCTCATAGCCTAGTGACCTTAGTCCCATAGGGTTGGTGGAGGATGGGAAGTTTTAAATAAGTGATAACTAAACAAAATGTGACTGGTAATAAAACTTAAGATAATTAAATGGTACTTTTTTGTATTGGCCCTCCGTTGAGCAAGTTGAGCTACACAGATCCGAGCTTGGGGTTTTTTATGCCAAGAAACTCTCCATGATGTTAGTCCCTACTTAGCAGCATATTGAGTGTCTGACTCAGACCTTTACTCCTTGCATTGTCCTAAGTTCTTGGTTCAGCTATCATACTGTCTAGCATGAGTGTTAACCATGGATGTTCTTTTGTGTGTGTTTGTGGTTGGATCATTATCTCCATCAGCATGGCGGGTGTGGACCTATGGGTGCCACGTGGTTGGGAGGCATAGCTACTTTCACCACTGCTAGGGATAGGTGTATAGAGATGATCTTTTGTCCTAATGCGACCGTTGCTAGATGTTTTCACTTGGTACTTCAAGTTTTGAAGTATGCTTTCTTGTGATTTATGCTTTCATTGGGATGCTTTTAATCATGTTTAGATGATATTAGTTTACTTGACACATTCCCTTATCATGATGTTTAGCATATGATTAGATGATATTATTTGATTTAGTAGTATATCTGTTGCTTACTGTTGTTTAGCATGTGATAGGTGATGTTATCTACTGTAGGATTATCTTATGTGTTATCACTAGCATGTTAGATTTCCTTATGCTTATACTTGTGCATGTTTTAGTAGTGATGTCCCTATTATGATAGTACTGAAAATTTGGTCAGTGGCTTGGGATTTTATGCGTGGGGGATGGCTAGGATCCATGATGGTCTTATGATGCTATTGACGGTTGGGAGGAACCACGTACTTAGTTTGGTTGTTCAGCTGTTGCAATGTTCTTCTATTTTTTGTGATGTTTATTTTAGTACGTTCTTTTCTATTATGGTTTAGATGGTTAGATGTTCCTCTTTCCTTGCTATTTGTGCACTTGAGTATTTGCTCCTTGAATTGTGGATCCGGTACTCCCTAGTGTGGAGGTTCTTTGGTCTATTTTTCCCTTTTTTGAGTTTTGGAAGTGTCTTTGTTTGGTTCCCAGGATTGTGGTGAAGTCTTCCGTTGCGATCTTTGTGCTCCATGTATGATGGTTTCATGTGCATTCATACTTTAAAAAAAATTCTTGGCTTGTATTTCATCCTTGTTTCCAAGGATCTCCGGGTGGAGCATTACAATTTTTGTTGAGGAGAGACATGAAAAGAAATTTCTTGCCTATACTACCCCTATTGGACCTCCCATTGTTGAAAATCAAACTCAAGCTACCTTGGAATCTCCTCAAGTTTCCTATCATGGGTCAACAACTTCTCATCTCATTCAAGAATCTTGGCCTCCACATTGCTTTGGAATTCCAACACCATATCCTTAAAATATTTATATGGGGGTGTTGGGATTGGAGGAGAGTAATAGTTTTGAGAAAATTGGCTATAAACAACTTGGAGCTAAGATTGAAATTGGAAATATGAGGGCTAAGGAATATCCTCTTTATGATATGGGGGAAAATAATATGGATTCCTATGATAGGGATCCATAGTTAAAAATTCATTAAAGCTGAAAACTCATAGAAAATATTGAAAATCATAAAAGATTAGAGATGACCTTTACATACTAGCATTATGTCTGTTTGAAACTAGAAGATGTGTACTAGAGTTACCATGGTGTTGGATTGAATGCCTCCAAAGGCTTTGTTTATGGGCCCGTTTGGTAGATGGAATTAGAATGGAATTGGCATTCAAAATTCTAAAAAAATTCTAATCCATTGTTTGGGTCCGCACAATCGAAATTGGAATTGGGAAAAAGTGGAATCCGGTATCCCCATTTGACCCCCAAAACAAGGATTCCAAATTCCTTCAAAATACTTGTTATTTGGAATTCCTTTTTTAATTCCCATTTTAAATCCCATTTTTTGAAAATGAGGATTTCAACTAAAGTAAAATTTAATTGGGTTTGACTTCCGGATGCCCATTTGGGGGCACTTTTTTTTGCACTAATTTTTGAAATTTAAATTTTTTAAATGGGGGGAAATTTTTCCGCTATTACTTACTCATATATTTGCCACTGTTGAGTAATTTATCACGCTTTTTCTGCCTAATCTGCCTTAGTAGTTACTGCAAAAAAGTTTAGTGAAATAACTTTTTCACATACATTGTTTCTCAGTTAAATGAATCGTATGCAGGACAAAAACAATCTACTCTATTGATTTTTTTCTGGTGTAAAAGTGTTTCCAGGTAAGATTTCGTAAAATTTTAATATAAACATTTATACTTTATACCTGTGAGTTTGAATGTTGTGATAATCAAATTTTTTATTAGATCTCTACAAATATATATATTTTTTAATGGGATGTTTCTGACTCTTATTTCATCAATTCTTATGATTTAGATTCATTCAATGAGACTTGAACAATATACATATTTCATATTAGTAATCATGTGAATTATAATCAATGGTATTTTTTTTATAGAGCAAGAGTCATAAAAGTTTTAGTATCCATTAGTACAATCTCATCCTCATCCATTATGATAATGTTTACTTTCAACATGACTTAATCTTTTTATACTTGTTACAAATGTTTGGACTTCAACAAACCAAATAAGTACATGATGATAATGCTGCAACTGGATGATAATATTTTGCATGTTATTTTGGCTAGTATTCCAATTCCACAATGTGCAACCAAATAGAGGAAATCTTTATTCTCACAATGAATTCTTGGTCAACCAAATAGTCCCAAATTGGATTCCCTAATCATAATCTGGATTCTAAGTTCCAGAATCCCAAAGCCAACATTCTAAATGCCAATGCTTAATTTATATTCCAGCAACCAAATGGGCCCTAAAGAATAACACCCCAATTCTCAATATACCAAGATCTATTAGCTAACCAACAAAATTATGTAGCTAAAATGATTAGTCCCACTAGGCATGCCAAAAACTATTGACACAAAATCATGCACCCTTACCCAAGAGAATAAATCCTAGGAAACCTTATGTAACATGGAAACAACCTCCAAGATGTAGGACTTGAATTGTGAGGTTGAGTCTCTAGAGAAGGCTAGTTTACTTTACTATCTAGATGCACCTAACTATACTTGGAGAGAACAAGGGAGAAGGAATGAATGAAAGAAAATATACATATTCTAACCTAAGGGGTGATACACCAAAATAGATGCTTCAATCCTATCTCTTTCCATACATGTGTAGTTAACTATCACGACATCAAGATTATAGATTTAGACCTTGCTTAATCTATCAATCACATGTATATTAGACAACCAAACAAATGACACAAGGAAGAAGAGATTCACTTTATATCATTCATAGGCCAAAAAGAGATACAATTATGTAAATGATAGAAAACCACAATACATTGAAGGGAGGAAAATAGAATCTTGTACAATACATCAATGGTTGAAAGAGATAAGGTAGAAAGTCATGAATAATTTAGTGGCAAAGTGAATTTACAATGTGCATGGCATAACATGCCAAGGAAAATAGAGAAGAACCAACCCTAAGAAGAGTCACAAAATTTGCCTCTATAGTTTAGGCATAACTCAGATAGCTTCTACCCTAAGGAAAAGCACAACTTGTACCATTAAGATTTTCAAAGAACAATCATATAGATCAAGAAGATCTAATCCTTGGTACACATCCAAATGCAAGAAAATCATCAAAACCTTGACTGGAAGAAACCCTTAAGGTAACATGAAATGATGCCATTAAGGAAAAAAACTCTCCAAATGGACAACTAGGAGGCAAGTAACATGTCTTTCACAATAAAAGATAACTTTCACTTATATAACATTAACTAGAAAACTTTTGAAAATGGTTAGAGCTCTGGTAGGCAAGAATCTGGGTAGAAACTTAGTGGTAGGGATTGACCTTGGAGGGATCGGGAGTCAAAAAGTGGGGATTTCAATAGGAAATGCATGATTGAACATGGTTTGTGATGGATCCCTAGAAGAAGATGAAAAATAATCGGGTTCTTGTTTCATAAATTGTGGGGTAGGGATGATTTCATTCCTCTATCTAACTATCACATTAACAAAGGGGTCCCACTACATGAAAGGAATCTCTTAGAGGGTGTGGATAAGAATGCAAATGTGTGTAGTGTAGAGGACTAGAAGAAGGAAAAGTTAGAAGTTGATCAATGAAAGTGGTCTTGATTGTTTGGGAAAATACCTGGAGGGAAGTCTTCTTTTCCTTTGATTACATCAAAATCCTGTTAGAAAAAAGGTGAGTTACAAATCTTTATACCAAATTTGGTTGTTGATTATTTTGTCTCGATAATGGATTTTACTCTAGTTGGTAAATTTCTAGGGGCTAGGCCTAATATTGATGCATTAAGAAATATGATCAGAAGAAAATGGGCTCTCCATGGACAAGTGGGTATTTATCTTATGATGAATGGTTTATTTTCCTTTGTTATTACCTGTAAGGAAGATTTAAACAAGGTGGTATGTGGAGGACCTTGGTCATTTGGTAATAGTACTTTAACAATAAAAAAATGGGAACCTAATATGGATATGTATGATGCTTTCCTAATAACATGTATTATGCCTTCCTAATAACACCAATTTGGGTGAGACTACTTGGTTCACCCCTTGAGTTCTGGCATGACAAAATCTTTAAGGAGATAGTTGGATCTTTTGGATAACTTGTAGCTATTGACAATGTTATAGCCTTGAGATCAAAACTCTAGTGTGCTAGAATCTATGTAAAAGTTTCTAATTTGAAGAACCTTCCCTAAAAGGTGAAATTGAATTCAAAATTTGGTAAAAGGATGAAAGAGATAATCTTTGAAGATCTTCCAAATGCCTATTTTGTCTATAAAAAATAGGGACATTTAGAAAAAAATTGTCCTTTGAAAATTAAGAACCAAGCTAAGTTGGTAAATGTGGAAAAGAAGAAAGAAACTAAGATCCAAAAAAGGGAAAGGGTATGTAGACCTAAAGAAATTCCTAAGAAGGTGATTGAAGGTAAAGATATCCAAGATAATCAAGTGTTAGGACTAAAGAAGGAAGTAGAGGAGAATCCAAGTGTGTAGGAAAAAGAGGAGGATGCAGTTTTAATGAATCAAATGGTCATTTACCAAAAAAAAAGTTAGATTGAGAAGATATAGAAGAATTGGAAGAGATAGAGGAAAGATAAATTCTTTAGGAAAGGAGTCATATTCTAGCATTATAGAGTATTCAGGTGTTTGAAACTCAAGTTCAAAGGTCACCCCTTTGTCAAGAGATTGTATCCATAGAGAATGTGCTTGAATCCAAAGGTATGGATGTGATTTTAGATAAGAAAGGACCTAAGTAGAAACAAAGTCAAAGAAAGAAAATAGAGAAGAAAAGTAACATTTTATCTAAAGAAGTTGAGACTTGGAGTAGTAAATTGGAAATATACTTTCCAAAGCTGAAACCAAATATTGGTACTCTAGAGAAACCTAGAAGGAAAATGTCTAAAAAAACTAGAGAAAGTGAAAGTTTACAAAATATTGTACTGATATATTTTTGGATTCAATTGTGTTAAAATTTTTATAGTCAATTTTTTGAATCACACAATGTGATCCATCGTTAGGATGAAGAGCAAGAGATGCAAAACAAAGTTTATAGAATATTGTTGATGGGAAATAATCAACTCTTATAGATTTTACCCCTAAAATGTTATGATGAATATTATTACTTGGAATATCAGAGGGTTGAATAGTATTCATAAGTTAGATATTGTTCAAAATTTTGTTAGAGAGCACAAAACAGATTTTTTAGTGCTTTAAGAAACCAAAATGGATAAAGAGAAAGCTAAAAAGATTAAATCTTTTAATAACTATTATATAATGAATAGTAGCTTAGAAGGAGCTTTAGGTAGAAATATGATAATGTGGAAGCACTCATTTTTTTCAAGTACTTTTCTGAATGCTAATAAACATTTTATGGTGGTCAAGATTAAGAGTATTGCTCTAAATAATGAATGGTATATTGTGAATGTATATGCACTAAATGTCAAGAATGCTGGAAAAGAGTTGTGGGATACTTTATCTAACATTAAAAGTAATAAATACTATGGTAGATGGATCTTTTTGGGGGATTTTAATGTTCCACTTTATGAGCATGAAAAAAAAAGGGGAAATGCTAGTCAACTAGATAGAAGACTGGATTTTATGGATTTCATAAAAAGCGAAGGATTAATGGATCTAGATCTTCTTGGGATTGATTTCACTTGGAGTAACAAAAGGATTGGTAATGACTACATCCAAGCTCTTCTATATAGAGTTCTTATATCACTAGATTGGTTTAAAGATTTTTTCTGTAATCTAAGGGCTATTGAGAAGATTAGTTTGGATCATTTTCCTTTGATATTTAGAGTTGAGGCTATTTTAAACAAAAAGAATTTTTCTTTTAGATTTGATAAAATGTGGATACAACATCCATAGTTTGAGGACCAATTGGCTGAATGCTAGAACATAAATATTGAAGGAATGACTCTATTTTGAGTGGCTTCTAAACTTAGTAATATTAAAAAGAAAGTTAAAGTTTGGAACAAAAAATTTTTTTGGAATATTTTTGATAGACAAAATAAAATTAAAGAGGATTTGCTAACTATCCAAAAAAAAATATAGGTGGAAGGATATTCTAAGGATCTGGTAATGGAAGAACATGAGAAGATGGTGGAGTATCTTGATATTGTTACTAAAGAAGAGATTTACTAGAGGTCAAGATCTTGATCGATTTGGCTAGATGAAAGTGACAAAAATACACAAAAATTCATTTGTCAACTTTAAAACATAGAGCTAAAACTCAAATTTCAAGTCTTAATAAAGGAGGAACTAAGTTAACTAATGAAAAAGAAATTTCAGAGGAAATGGTTTCCTTTTTTTCCTTCTTTGATGGCCTCATATCCTAGAATTGATTTGAATCATCAAGATTAGTTATTGGATGTTATTCCTTCTCTAGTTATTGAAGATTAGAATAGATTGTTGTGTGCTATTCCTAAGGAGGAGGAAATTTATAAAGCTATTTTTTCTCTAGGGGGGATAAGTCACTAGGACTGGATGGTTTTCACATGCTTTTCTTTTTCAAAAATAATAGAAAATGGTTGGTAAAGATGTGTGTGATGTTGTTAAAGAATTCTATGGGGATAAAAGAATGCTGAAGGAAATTAATTATACTTTCCTATGTCTAATTCCTAAGAAAAATGGTGTTGATTCCCTAGATCAATTTAAGCCTATCAGTCTTTGCAATTCAATTTACAAAATTATTTCTTAAGTCCTAATTTTGAGATTGTTCCTTTTTCTTCCTTCTCTTATTTCTGAGCAATAGAATGGTTTTATTCCTAGTAGACAAATCCTTAACTCTCTTATCTATGTGCATGAGAATATCCATTCTTTGTCTCTCTCTAATAATCATGGGTTTATTATGAAATTTGATATTGCTAAATCCTATGATAGAGTAGAATGGTCTTTTCTTCATAAGATCCTTTTATCTTTTGGTTTTAGTGTTAATGTGATTAAGCTTATAATGCAAATGATCTCGACTACTATGATTGTTGTTTTGGTTAATGGGAGTTCTTCTGCTTTCTTCAAACTGACAAGGGGGTTGAGATAGGGAGATCATTTATCTCCTATCATCTTTACTATTATGGCTGATTGTATAGGTAGATATATTGGGAAACTAGTCTCTTTAGGGGAAATTAAAGGCTTGAGAGCTTCTTCTCATCCTCTTATTTGTTCTCATGAACAATTTGTGGATGATACTATTTTTTTAGGTAAAGTTGAGGTAAGGGAGGTGAGGAATCTCAAGAAGGCCCTAAATCTTTATTCATCTTCTCTTGGTCAATTGATTAATTAGAAAAAGAGTTTTTTGAATTTTATTAATACCCCTATTTCTAGATAGGGAAAGATTGCTAATATCCTTGGGTGCTCTATAAGATCTTTTCCTTGTATTTACCTAGGTCTCCCTTTGTATCTTAATCCTTTGGATTCTTTTTGGGAGGATCTTATTAAGAAATTCAATGAGAAATTGGCAAGTTGGAAAGGTAATTTGTTGAGTCAAGCTAGTAAAGTTACTCTTCTTAAGGTTTCCCTCCAAAGTATCCCTACCTATGCCTTGAATCTCTTTAGGATTTTAGCTAAATTTGTCGATACTATTGATGAAATCCAAAGGAATTTCCTTTGGGTAGGATCTGAGGAGAAAAAGAGAATAACTTTAATTTCCTGGGAGAAAATTTGTAAGCCTAAATTGGATGGTGGATTGGGCATTAGGTCTATCAGGAGTATGAATAAATCTTTACTTGCAAAGTAGGGTTGGAGAGTTTATCATGATAATAGGAGTGGAGTTCTATTTGGAAACATAAATACCTATTTGTTGCTCCTTCTTTACTTGATTTTATATATTACCCTAATGTCTAGTCTTCTTCTACTATTAGGTGTGTTGTTCAGGGAGCCAAAATATCTTAATCAAAGGATGTATTTAGCAAGTGGGCAATGGGCATAAGATCAGGTTTTTGCATGATGTATGGCTATTGGATCATCCTCTGATTGAGGATTTTGAGGATAAAACTCTTGCGGATAGATGTAAATAGAGATTTAGTTTATTAGTAGAGAATTATTGGATTAATGGTGAATGGGTCAATATTGCTGAAATCAATATGGTCTTTACCAAAATCCAGTTAATCATAAATGCTTTTAGTATTTATCCTCATATCGAAGATAAAATGGTATGGGGGTTTGATCCAAGAGGTTGTTTTAAGGTCTCTTCTATTTTAAGAATTGAGGAAAAGGGAATGAGACCTTTATGGGCTAAAGCTTGGATTAAAGGGATTACTCCTAAAATTAATATTTTCTTTTGGATCTTGCTTCAAAAAAAAATATTAACTTTGGACAATCTGCAAAAGAGAGGGGTTTATGTGGTTAATAGATGTTGTCTATGCAAATAGGATTTTGAAGACATGAATCACCTCTTCTTAAATTGCAGGTTCACTTAGAAAAAATTGAGTTATATTCTTCTCTACTAGAACTTAGATTGGGTTCAACATAATAATATTGATCAATGCTTCCAAAGTTGGACATGTCCTTCCAAGGATGTTAATATTGGTTTTTTGTGGAAAATGTATCTACCCAATCTTTGGTGGGGATTTTGGAAAGAAAGAAATAATAGAATTTTTAGAGACAAAGAAACTCTAGAGTGGGTTCTTGGTCATAATATTATTAGAGCTATCAAGGAAAATTTCAAGTCTTATAGAAAACTAAGTGATGAAATTCAAATTAATAGTCCTATGAAGACCAAAAGATTTAAAATCAAAATTTATGATGAGAGATATAATGTTAAATGAGATTCCCCTCCTATGTGCTAGATTAAAGGTAATTTTGATGGTGCTACAAAAGGTAATCCTGGTAAATTTGGTTGTGGAGAGGTGCTGAGGGACCATATTGGTAGAATTGTTGATGCTATTTTCATTCCTATAGGGATAACTACTAGCCATAAGGTTGAGGCTATGACTACTTTGTATACTACAAGGTTGGTTGTGGATTTTGGTTATTAGAATTTTTGGATGGAAGGAGACTCGCTCAACATTATTAATATACTAAATAATAAGAGCCCAGTTACTTGGACTATTGAGGGAAGTATAATGGAAATTAAAAACCTTATTAATATATTTGATAATGTTTTATTTTCTCATATTTTTTAGGAGGGCAATTTAGTTGCTGACTAGATTGCCAACCAAGCTATTTATAGGGAAAGTAAGCTAAGTTGGTAAGCTGACCTATGCAAGGAAGTAGAGCTAACAATGGAAACTAATTATGACAAGACACATGCTAGAGAAGGAAAGATTTTCTAATATTGGAAAATTTATTAAGGGGAGTGATGGGTTTATGGAGGATAGTTTGAGTTTCCCTAGGAAGTACTTTGGTGCTATTATGACTTGCACTTGGAATGTAAGGTTAATAGCTCCTCGATAATCATAAAAACTTTATTCTTTTTTTTTTTCTAATTTCTATTTCTCAGGTGAATTGCAAGGGAAAACAAGATTTTGAGATGGGAGGGGAACCTAGAAAGAAAGAACCAAGAAATTATAGGGAATGGAAGGAAAATGCTTCTGCATGGGAGATTTTGTAGAACAGAAAAGTGATTCCTTACATTGAGAGATGTCATGGGTATAAATCTCACATTATAAAGGCCTTTTTCAAAAATTGGTTTGAAGAAAGGGTCACTTTGCATGGGGTCATGGTGAACTTGACTGAAGAGTTTATTTCTAAGATTATGGGGCTTCCTATCGCAGGGATAAAAATTTAGTAAAGAGACTAGTATTTCAAATGTATCTTTTAAGAAATTCCCAAAGATGGAAGATGAAGAGAAAAACTTGGAGGAAAATGGTGACTTCTATGACCTAAAAAAATTAAGGTCATCTGTAGGGACATCCTATCATATATCCATGAGTACTTCATACTTGATGGTAGGGCTAAGAGAGTCCATAAATTTCACTTTGTTTTCCTAAATCATTTTAAGCACAAAGATAGGATTTTCTTTCTATTTTATTTGAAATATTCTTTTCTTGAAAGCCTCTATGCTCACAAGAAGAAAAAATCATGCCCTATGCTTCATGAAGGTTTAAATTTACTTATAGAAAACTTCTATAAAATTAAATCTATTAAGCCTTCTCTAGTTTCAAAGAAGAGGAAAGGGTCTGGTAATGATTCTCATTCCAAGAGAAGTAAGGTTGAAAAAGAGTAGGGTACTAGTGAGAGTAAGAAGGTTATCAAATGGGAGAGGAAAAATATTAATGTGGAGGAGATCATAGAATTTGAAGTTCTAACAATGATGATAAGATGGAAATGGGGGAACTTAGTTCCAATTTGGATTGTTATTCTGGGAGTAAAGGGGTGTCGACTAGTAAAGATAATATGGAGGGTAGCAAGGATAGAATCAATAATTCTAAGGTTGGTTTAGAAGCCTTCAAGGAGGATGTAGAGAAATAGAGTATTCACCCTACTCACCCAACGAGGAATGATTGCAAGGAGAAAATGGAGGAGGTAACTAGTAAGGATATAGAGTATAAAGACCTTGTTGCTAAGGACAATAGCCTGAGTAAAGAAGAAAAGGAGGAGAGGATGGAGAAGTAGGATATCAATTTTAATATCCAGATCAATACTACTACTACTACCATTGACTTTGAGATTAGGGTTGTTGATGATGGTAGGGAAGATTCTCATGAGGCTAAATTATTGTTTCTTCACACTACTAAGCTTAAAGTAGAGGCTTCCCTCTAGGGTTATTCTTGGCTTTATAATGAAATAATGGCTCTCAAGAAGAAAATGGGGGTTATGAAAAAAGAGAAGGACTACGAATGCACTATGAGAGCTTAGATGGATGTACAAATTGGTAACATCCCTAAAAAGCTCAAATAGTTCAAGTAGGAGCTTTGTTACCTTATTAGGGAAAGTGGTTAAAGAATGAAATAGGTCACATATAGTCTATGTGTTGTGGTAGCTAGTTTGGGTAAGAAGAGTAATGGGAGATAATATCTCCTAGTAATGTGGGATGGGGAGTCTAGGTGGTCATAGTAAGAGAACTAGGTAGAGCACAAGAAAAAAGGATACTAAGGCTCTTGAAGCTACTATTTTAGCTTTGGAACACATTATCCAAAGTACTACAGAAGTAGGTAAAGAGGTGGCAAATATCATCAAAGAGTTTTTGTAGCTACTATTTATGGAGCAAGTGTGTTGGGTGCTAGTTTGAGTGGTTTTTCTATTTTTTTGGTTTTTTTCTTTTTGTTTTCTAGTTTTTTTAAAACTTTACGTTCTAGGTCCTTATAAAACCTGGTTATTTTGTATGATTTAAACTTTTGGTTTTAGGTCCCTGTAAAATGTGGTTTCTTTGTTTAAAACTTTAGGTTTCAAGTCCTTGTAAAACCTAGTAGTCCTTAATGTTTATCTTTATTTTTTTGTAAAGTGTTTTGAGTCCCTTCAAAAATTTCTTTTACCATAATCTAAAACATGTCTTTCACAACTTCCCTACATAGCCATAACTCAGGAGTGGTTGTGACTAATCAAGAAGATCAGATCATGCAAGAAAACCATCTTCTTCCCATTCCTAGCTCAATAAATCAGCAAGAATCAATAGCCAAATAGGTCAAGAAACTAGGATGAGACATATGGACCAATGGTATTATTTATTTTTTCTAGCTCGCAAAGTCTTCACAAATTGACCACCTTATTCCCTTAGCCACATTACCTTTTAAATTCTAACTAAAACTATTCCATGAAACTACAAGCTTAATTGCAAATGGCACTATAAATGTTATTGTTGCTTACCACTCAGGCCTACAAGGACATATGTCCTTACGTTGTTCAAAAAAATTGAGTAGTTCCATAATGAGGGGAAGCGATGATCATCGATCTCCACAAGATTGATGATCATGAAAAGGCTTTAGTCATCACTATGCTTCCCCTTACAAATGTCAAGCCCATTGAACATTCAACATCCACCTCAATAGACATGTAATCCCTTTGTAAATAAGCATGAAATATCTGACATATCCTCCACCTCAACAAACTATTAGACATCTCATTTTAGCACCAACAACCCATAAAGAAAAATGGACCCACCAGTACATGTGGCACACTATCACTTCCCTACATTCTTTAAAAACCTTGCATCTTCAAAATGTAGGAAAGTGACAACCATGGATGTGTACAAGATGACAACAGACAATTAAGAGAAAAAATCTTTGCACATTCAACAATCTGACCAATTAAATATCGTCATCCTGCCACAAGCTCTGACATGTCCATGCTAGTTCTGACAAGTTCTTTTGTAGCCCACAAGGGGAACAAGTCCCACATGTCCATGTATTAGTACATCACTTCCCCATATTGTTTAAAGTTTGTTCATCTCTGGAAAGCAAGATTGTGACAATTTTCAATCCAACAAGATCCAACGATCAAGACATAACTAGGACCCTTTATATTTAGTTAAGCTCTTTGACCAAACAAGAACTACCACATCGCTAAGGTCATCAACATTTCATGTTATCATTTTTTTATGGATTAACTCTTTAACTCATTAGCATCTAGTACCTTTGACCCTTTATTGATCTAGGTGTTTATAAATCATTAGCCTAGATATGTACTTCATCCATCAACCCAAAATCTTGGTTTAAAATAGAAACCAACGTGTTGCCATTATTTTGGATATGGAGCAACAAGTTCAAATTTCCTTGTATTATTTACACTCCTCTTTCTTCAAAACTTTGATTCCATTGTTGATATGTATCTAAAAATGAACCTATTTGTAACCCTACCTATTTCCTTCCAAGTTCATCTCTAAGAGTGATCTCTAGATTTTTTAGGTCAATGGGTCCCACTAATTCATTTAGATAGCCTCTTAATTGCTCATTCTTCTTTCGCAACATTATTAACTCTAATTCATCTTCATCCAAGTTCTTGAGCACTTCCTTGAGGCCTATGATGATCAACACTTTAGCTATGTCTACCCTGGGCTTTCCCAATATGATCTCCTTCATTTGGTAATTCTTAGGAGTCAACACTTTGGTGTCGACATGAGGAGGAATGACAATATGAGCTAGAAGGTCTAGATCTTGATTCTTGTTGGTGTAAAGATGTATTTATAATTTACACTTACTTAAGTTTACTGAGGTTAATGCATATTTTTATTATTTATTTATTAGTCACCTAGGAGTATGCATACTCTTGTGAGTTGTCATATTGACAAAATAGGAGTTCGTACCTCTTTTATGCACATGGTGTCTACAACATAGGAGTTAGCATACTAATTAAGCACATGGTGTCTACAACCTTCTCATTCTTATCCACTCATCTAGAATTATGGATAAGGCATGTGCTTAGTTGTCATGATGCTTATCTTATCTCTTGGTTCTTTCTAGAGACATTCTAGGTGCTTCTTGAGAGTGTTTGGACATCACATATTGAACAAAGCAATGTATTAGGACATACTCTGATTAATTGATCATATCCATTTTTGGTCTATAGTTGTGCTCATGTTTAAGTTCTTAGTTCTTGGGTGAATTTTTCCCTTAGGAAAATTGTTACATGGTTTCAAAGCTCATGGAGAATTCCTCTTCAGAAAGTCATTCGAGACCATCATCTTACTTCATCATTGCAACTTGACTCTAGAGTATCACAGAAATTGGGAGTGTCCAACACCAGATCTGACCTCACCATTGCGTCCAGAACGCTAATTCAATGAAAATTGACTATAAATTCAGCTATCTTCGGCCAAAGTCAACTGTGAGGAAAAAGTATTTTGAAAACCAAACCTCAAAGGCCTCAATTTGCATTATGGGTATGATCATTTTAGTATTTTAATTTCTCTCTAAATTTCCATCCTATTTCTTCAATAGAATTTTTGGAATGTTTTTTAGGCCAGTGGCCTTGCAGAGAAAAGTTTTTAGTAGGTACTAAGCTACCAGATCTCAGCCTTGCAAGTTTACACAGCTAAGACAAAAAACTTTCATTTTTCAGCATCGCACTATGCATTCTGGGATATGCCTTATTCAAAATTTGGAACAGTTACCCCTGGCCAGCCAAGCATCACCAATTGGCAGCAAGTTACAACACCTGGTGGGTTGTTTGTTTACACATTGTGGAGGCTTATTTTTATACAATGGACACAATGCTCCCATGACTAATGTCAGAAAAAAGGGTTTAAAAACTTGGCATCAAAAATAATCCTGATGGTATCTTTTTAGTTGTTCCTGGCATGATTCTAAACTCCAGCGCAATGGGCAACTGTAACACAAAATTGATAGCAATAAGGTTTCATTAATTCTAGCATCAACATATTGGATCATAGTGACCACTATTAAACTTCCCGGGCTACACTTATATTTTTGAAACCAGTGACTGGCAACAATTATTTAATTCCTACCTATAGGATAGAGAATATTCTACACTTTGTAGCCTGTATTCTGGCACACAGTGATTGACTTTCTGGTATGTCAATTTTTTGTGGTTATGCATTTGTTCTCTGGCATTAACTCAGTGTGGGAAAAGTTTTTTGGGTATGCATTTGGAGTTTCCTAGCATCATTTGAAAATTCTTGCCCATGTACCTTATCTATACCTATGGCATTCACAATAAGCAACACATCAGACCAAGCATTTCCTGCCATGTGTATGATGTAGCCCCACCAAGATTTTTAATACTGCCACATCAGAGTGACACAGGTGCCTGCATATGTATTTTCCACATTAGCCACATGGATAGCCAAAATTTTTGGACATGTGTACAAACACATCAATTTCCATGTGTCCAAACACATCAATTTCCATGTGTCCTCTATCTATACATTCTATACACATGGAAATCATAGTTAGCATCCTAGTCACCCTACCATGTCATCCAGGGTGTTTTTTGCAGACATCACTTTTTCACTAGGTTAAATTTGATGTCCATTTGACTATTAAACCTAGGCTATTTACAACTATAGTGATGGCCATTTGACCATCAAATTTAACATTGCAATTTTTGCTCTAGACCCCTCTCTAGATTGCTTTCTAGTTTGGCAGGCTGACTTTGCGAGCCCATAACTTAGACATCCAAACTCTTATTCATGTGCATTTTAAAAAAAATTGGGTAAAGTTTCCTAGATTTTTCAGTGGTGGTGTTATTTTCTAATTTTGGTGCAAGGATTTTGTCAAAATTTGCATCTTTTGGCAACTGTACCTACTCAACCCTACATTTTGCAACTTGAAATGATCAGTACAAGCTCACTTGGATTCCTTTTAAGGTTCTATTTTTTGAAAGTACATATTTTTTCATCTACTTTCTAGATTTGTAGTTAGATACTAGGGTTGTGTGGACAAAAATCTCACTTTCAAAACTAGGGTTGTTTCTACATTGTATTGCTTTCAGAATTTAGCTACAATGCTTAGTTCTAGTCTTAGGCCTGAAAAGGCAGTTGCAACAAGCACAATTAGAAAGTCCACTTTGTTCATTTTGACAAGTGGTTCATTGTACACACACCACATATAAAGTGACAATGACATCTTTTTTTTGGGTGGGAAGGGGGGGGGGGGGTTGGGTTTCCTTATTTTTTGGAGGTTACATTGATTGGTCCATGATGGAAGAGGAAAATTTGATTTACTTGACCTTAGACAACTATCAGGAATGGAGTCAACTTGTTTTCAGATATCTCAGTTAGCACAATGTACTACCCTATGTGCTAGATCTTGAGTATCATCCTAACCAGACTATCATCATTTGGCATACTCTCTTTCTCTTTATGGTTGATGACATTCTAGTTACAATGTCTGACATTAAGTCATCTGATCCATATGCTACTTGGATGTATCTTTGGGAGCACTATGGAGATCCAACTATTGCATCATTCCTAGAAAATCTAATAACACCAGTTATAGCTAACTCCTCTTCAGATGAGATCACACCTCCATTTCTTGTTGCTCCTATTGATCCTATTCTAGCTATAGATGCTTCAGATTTAGTGTAGTAGGACCCTTTATGTCTTCCTACTCTGCCTTCATGCGATGACTTCCTTTCTACCCTTGCAGGCCTGTTCATGGAGTCTAACATTGAAGATATGGGAGACACTATTGAGGATATTTGTTTTCTCTTTGAGGTGAATAATACATTCATTGCCACAGTGAAAAATTCATGTACTTTAGCAGAGAAGGGTACACTTTGTCTTTCAGGTGATGACTTCTTGACTAACATTTCAAGTTTGTTTGTGGAGTCACACACAATAGATTTGGAAGACTTCTTTGATGATATACCACTTCTCTTTGCTGAGGACAATCCTTCTATAGTTTTTCCGAGGGCCCACTCTAACCCTCATGTCCATTCTCTACATGATCAATGTATTTGGGTTGGTGTGATTGTGGATACTTATGTACAACATCTATAGGAGGTCTCTTTGACATTTGAGAAGACTGTTGGTTTTTTGAAATAGGTTCTACATCACTCCTTGTTCAATCTACACTTATTCTCACCAATTTTAGAGGAAGCCATCATCAACATCAATACAAGGACACTTGAATAGGTTTCACATGCACCATTCATCATAGAGATTCCTTCTCCATACAGGGGACACATCTTCTTTGTACCCTTGCATTTGTTTCTTCCAAAGGGGAGGAACATTATTTAGAGGTCATGGATTAGCTTCTATATCAGATCATTTCTCATTGATCAACACATTACCTTTAGGGGGGACTACCTTGTCTTCTTCTTCTCCTTTTTGGGGGGGGGTACTTTTTCCTCTTAGGGGGTTTTGTCCTTCTCCATTTTTCTCTTGTATATACTTGATGTATGTCATAATGGGGGGGTCTTGATTACTCCATCCATTCATGCATCCCTATTCATCTCTATTTTTGGGGGATATTTTTTCCCAAAATATTTTCCCTCTTTCTCCACTCTATGAGAGATTGCATTACATATCATTATGTACATGGCTACCTAACATGGCCTAGTAGATGGGACCCATTATGCATCTTCATCCTAGTTTTTGTAAGCTTAAGGGCATTCCCCTAAGTTGCACTTAAGGGGGGGTGCTAGTGTAAATACATATTTAATATTTACACTTACTTAAGTTTACTTAGGTTAATGCATATTTTTATTATTTATTTATTAGCCACCTAGGAGTATGTGTACTCTCATGAGTTTTTATGTTGACAACATAGGAGTTCACACCTCTTTTATGCACATGGTGTCTACAACATAGGAGTTAGTATACTAATTAAGCACATGGTGTCTACAACCTTCTCATTCTTATCCACTCATCTAGAATGATGGATAAGGCACGTACTTAGTTGTCATGATGCTTATCTTATCTCTTGGTTCTTTCTAGAGACATTCTAGGTGCTTTCTGAGAGGCCTTTATATACAGACACTCCTAGTGTGTTTGGACATCACATATTGAATAGAGCAATGTATTAGGACATACTCTGATTAATTAATCATATCCATTTTTGGTCTATAGTTGTGCTTATGTTTGAGTTCTTAGTTCCTCAATGAATTTTTCCCTTAGGCAAATTGTTACAATTCTTCATAATGAAGAAAAGTATTCTAGCATCACCCTTAGGTGGCTCGTGTTGAAAATGATTGAGTAAGATTAACAAAGAGAGAGAGATTGATATACATGTTTCAATCATTATTTTTTCACTAATGTCAAACCTAATAAACTTACTATTATTTGGTAAGACAATTGCTTATAAGATTCAAGTACTATCACTTAGTTGATTGATGAAGAGGATTTGGTCAATAAGAGGTAACAACAACACCTAGAGGAAATGTTGAGTTATGCTTATGTAATGAAGTACAAGGATCAATTAAGACAATGCTAACATGATGCATTAATCATCTACTTAAGGTTAAAAATATTGGCTATAGTAAGAAAGAATAGAAGAACATGTGATACAAAATTTGTTTTCTAAGCTTGACTGAGTGGATAGTAGGTGCTGAGAAAAATCAATACAAGCCGAGTAGAAAATTAGTTGGAGTTGAGTAAATAAAATTTTTAGTGGATACCAAGCAAGTTAGTTGATGTTGAGTAAAGTTTAGTTGGTGTCAAGAAAAATAAACTTTAGTTGATGCCAAGTGATTTCATAGAGGATGTCGAGTAATTCAGTATGTGTCGAGCATCAAAAATAAGATAGTGTTGAGCTATTGCATTATTTGAAAGATCGTAGATTCAATGAATCCAAGCTGACAAGTTTTTTTTCTTGAATTTTGTGAACCAGGTGGAAGATAAGGATGATGAGCTGGTGGCACAAAATTCTATGTAAACTATTTTTAGGTGAATCTAAAGAGGATCAAAGGAGAACTTTCTAGAATATATATGGAATATGGGGTAGATACATTGTATCCTAGCTAATCCTAAAATGGACAATGGAGAATGAGTGGAAAAAGATCTTAATTTCCTATAAATAGGATGGCTAGTCATGAAGCAAAGGTTTTCATACACGAGAACCTAAGGGAGAAGGAGACATAAGGGTTTGCTTCATCAAGTGACCTAAGAGAAGAGTTTGCAATGGCATGTTAAGCAAGAAGGCTTAAGGAAATGAATTCTTGAAGGGTGAACAAGATATCAGAGTTGTAGTGAGTATAAGCCAAGCAGAATGGAGGACTGACACTAAGATCTAAAATCTACAAGTATAGTTGTAAGTGTGTATCAGATCAAGCCTACTGTTACTCTTTAGCAATTGTAATCAGTTTAGGTAAAATCATTTGGATTAAGGTTGACCTAACTATCATTTTTAAATCCTTTAACTAGGTGACACTTCGAGTGAGTGATCAAAAGTCTTCTAAAAAGGCTCACTCCTAACAGGGTGATTGAAATCCTTTAACTAGGTCACATTTAACAGTGTGTATTGTAACCTTTAATAGGGTTGGCCTTTCATAGGGAATCACTTTAGAAGAGTGAAAAAGTGGTAGCATGTTATTGGTGGTTTTTCCCAAATTGTGTTTTCATGTAAATCATTGTGTTATGTGTGTTTCTGTATTTGTTATGTTTCATGCTTTACATTTATGTAGATTGATTTGACAATAAGCTGCAAGTTTTAAGTTATTTCATAATCTTATGGATGCATGCATAATGCTAAATGTTTTATGGGTTCACTAATCTATGAAAAGTTTTATTTATAAAATCTAGACCTTGGATAACTAATTAATGCCCCCCTACCCCCCACCTGCCCCTCTCAGTTATTCTAAAGAATTCCAAAAATTGGTATGAGAGCATTGGTTTCTTAAGAGGACTAGTTTGAAGGTACTAAAAGCACAAAGATCAAGATGCCTAAAAGAGAATTTCCCAAGCTTAATAGAGATGACACTTGGATCTTGGGTGAAGATTGGAGTAGAGCTAGTAGCTGAGACTTGGAAAACAAGGAGATTTCTTGGTGGATCTAAGGGAACAAGTTTAGATCTTCCTTGGAGGTTTCTACCAGAGTGTGGATTTGGACTAGTGGGTGTTTGGATTGGATCTTGAGGGATCCTGCAAAACTATTAATGCAATTTCTATTGTATTTGGCCATAATCGGGAAGGCCTTATAGCCTAATATATTGCATGTAATAGTTATTTTATATGAATGAAGTATTGTGATTTAGTATTAGATCTTGCATTTGTGTTGCTTGTTGTTTTGTTTCCATTGTATGGTTATATTCTTGGGGGCTAGGACATCTCCTTTGGGGATTCACCTACCTTGCCCTACATCACTACCATTACTACTTAACATGTTGATCCTGTTGGAGCCCTAACTATTGAAGATCTAAAGAAGAAGAAAGAAAACAACTAGGCAATGTTGGAGATTGCCTCTACCCTAAGTTATGCCAAATTTGATGATATCAAAGGCTATGAAACTTCAAATAAAATGTGGAATGCCCTAGACACTATATATGGAGGAGATGAGAATGTAAAAAGAGCCAAATTTGAGCCAAATTTGAGAGTTTCAAAGGTAAGTTTGATGACATAAAAATGGAAGAAGGTAAAAATATTGCTCAATATGTTGCTAAGATAAAAGAAGTTGTCAATGCAATAAAAAGAGATATTGGTAATATATATGATGATACTATGTTAAGTAAAGTCTTCAGGACAATACTACCTGTCTATGCTATTAGAATCGCTACTATTCAAGAACTAAGATGCATACTAGGGAACAATCTAACCCTTGAAGGTATGGTAGGTAGGATCACTACTTTTGAGCTATCTAATTTTGATAATTACAAACTTGAGAGTCTTGAATCTTCTTTCCAAGCTAACCTATTGTTGAAGGATTCTGAAGAGCCCATCAAGCAAAAGAAAAGAAGAAAGGTAAAATGTGTGTCTAGTGACAGTGACACTAATGAGGAAGATGTTGATAATATTCAATAATTTATAGCAAGAAGATTTCATAGAGGTAAAGGGAAGTTCAAAGGTAAGTTACCTATCATTTGTTTTTAATTTTGATGAGGTCAATCATATTATATGTCCACAGAAGATGAACAATAAAGGTGGTGACAAATACAAGACCAAAAGAGATGATGACAACAAGGACTACATAGACAAAGGAAAGAAGTCATGCTACATTGTTGAAGAGGACACTATGGATGAATCTGATGATCATGATGATGAAATGTTGTATGTTGTAATGAAGGAAAAATCTAATGAAGATGAGACAACTAAAATTGTGATGTGTGTAAACAAGAATGATAGATGGATCATTGATAGTGGGTGTTCACATCACATGATTGGAGATAAAATTAAGTTTATTACCCAAATTTTTATGAAGGAAATAGTGTCAGAAAGTTCATTACCCTAAATTGTTATGAAGGAAATAGTGTAAGATTTGGTAATGATGCACCTTATTTGATAAAAGGAAAAGGTTCCATAAAAACTCATAGATAAGATTTCATATGAAAATTCTTACTATGTTGAAGGGCTGAACTTTAATCTTTTAAGTGTGTCACAACTAAACAACTTAGGATGTAAGGTTGAGTTTGTGAATAAGATTACTAAGACATTTGATACTGATGGAAAAATGATTGGAAAGGGTGATCAAACTAGAATTAATCTATTCTACCTTGATATAGAGGGTGCTACTTGTCTAGTTAAATTTGATGATGTATGGCTATGGCACAAGAGGTTATGTCATGTTAACTTTGATAACTTGGTTAGTATCAGTAACATGAAGAAAGCTAGAGGTTTGCCTAAATTGAAGAAACCTGACAATACAATGTGCAAACAATGTTAGCTAGGCAAAATGACAAAATCAAGTTTTTAGAGTAAAACTTATACCTCTAAAGTAATACTAGAGATTGTTCATACTAACTTGTGTGGACCAATAGATGTGCAAAGCTAAAAAGGAGATAAGTACATCATGTTTTTTGTTGATGATTATTCTAGAATGATAACAATTATGTTTCTAAAATAGAATTTTGATGCCTTTCAAATGTTTAAGTGGTACTTAGTAAGAGTTGAGAAAGAAATAGGTAAGAGTCTAAAGTGTTTGCGATCAGATAGAGGAGGAGAATTTACATCACATGAGCTTGAGATGTTCTGTAATGACAGAGGAATTAAAACACAAACATCTGCACCTAGAACACCTCCATAAAATGGAATATCTAAATGGAGGAATAGGTCTATAATGGACTGTGCTAGGAAACTCATGATGAAGAAGAATGTTTCTTTGAAATACTGGAGAGAAGCTATAAGTACAACTTTTTATACCTTGAACCATTTACAAGTCAAGAAAGTTACCCACACAACACCTTTTGAACTATGGTATGGATACTCATCCAATGTAAAATAATTTAAGGTATTTGGAAGCAAATGTTACATTCTTAAATATTTTAGGAATGGAAAGCTTGATGCAAAAAGTTAAGAAGGTATATTCCTAGGTTAGTCCACAAGAAGTAAAGCATATAAATGTTTAAATACTAACACTAATAAAGTTTTGGAAAGTGAAAATGTGAACTTTGATGAATATACAAAAGCACATGAGGCTGAACCTATGAAGGAACCAAAAAAATACAAATAATTTGTATACTTTTATGAAGGTATGCCTACTAAAGAAGATGTCGTAAATCAAGTTGAAAACCAATAGCAAGTTTCAGTGACTGCCAAGTTACATTCAGGAACTAATCTACATTTAGATGATGAGTTATAGAATGAAGTGAATGGACATTTTGACTTTGAAGTTGGTGTATATGAAATAAATGCTAAGAAACTTGATAGAGATGCACATAGTGATTCAAAAGTTGAAAGACAGAATGAAGAAACAAGAGCAAAGCCAAGATTGGCAAAATATGTCAAAATCTATCATCCTACTGAGCAAATCATTAGAGATAAAAATACCATGGCCAATGACAAGAAATAGATTGAGAAGTGATATATATTTTCTAAGCATGAAGGATCCCAAATTAGTAAGAGATGCATTGGAAGATGTTGACTAGAGTAAAGCCATGGAATAAGAGATTGAACAAATTTAGAAGAACAAAACATGGAGTCTAGTTCCTAGACTAGAAGACAAAAATGTGATTGGCACCAAGTGGGTATTTAGAAACAAGCTAGATGAAAATGGTGAGGTCACAAGGAACAAAGCAAGATTAGTTTGTAATGGATATACACAAGAAGAAGGAATTGACTATGGTGAGACATTTTTCGCTATTGCAAGAATGGAAGGAGTAAGAATTCTACTTGCTTATTTGCATAAAAAGGTTTTAAGGTTTATCAAATGGATGTTAAGTCTACATTTCTGAATGGCATATTGGAGGAAGAAGTTTACATAGAACAACTAGAAGGATTTGTTTATGTTAACAATAAGAACATGGTATGTAGATTACACAAAGCTTTATATGGTTTGATGCAAGCACTAAGAGCATGGTATGAGAGACTTCATAAATATCTTGTGAAGATTGTATTTGAGAGGATTGATAATAATAGCAATCTATACATGAAGACAGATAAAGGAAAAGGTATTCTGATATCTAAAATTTTTGTTGATGATATCATAGATGGAGGTCAAGATTCTTTATGTAAGGACTTTGCAAATCAGATGAAGCAAGAATTTGAAATGTCTATGTTTGGAGAGATCAATTTTTTTGTGGGTTTGCAAGAAAATCAGATGAAATATGGTATATACATCACTCAGTCAAAGTATGTGAAAGAGATATTGAAGACTTTTGGATTGGATGATTCTAAACTAGTAAGTACACCTATGGTAACAACACACAAGTTGTCAAAGAATGATAATTCAACTGAAGTGAATCAAACATTATGCAGGTCTATGATTGGGAAATTGCAATATGTTGTACATAGCATATCTAAAATTGCATTATCTATAGGGATAGTTGCAAGATTCTTTGCTAATCCCAAGGAGAATCACTTAATGGTTGTGAAGAGGATAATGAGATATCTAAAAGAAACACAAGAGTTTGGTCTATACTATAAGAAGAATGAGAGATTTGAATTGAGAGCCTACACTGATGCTAACTAGGCTGGAAACATTGATGACAGAAAGAGCACCAGTGAAGGAGCATTTTTCTTAGGAAAAAGGCTAGTTACATGGACTAGTAAGAAACAAAACTACATCTCACAGTTTACTGCTAAAGCTAAATATGTTGTTGCTGCTGTAAACTATACAAACATTATATGGATCAAATATCTACTCAAAGGAATGAAGGAAGAGATCACAGAACCTATGACACTTTATTGTGATAATACAAGTGCTATAAACATATCAAAGAATCTAGTAATGCACACAAAGACCCAACACATTGCAATCAAGTATCATTATGTGAGAGAATTAGTCCAAGATAAAGAGGTGAAGATGGAATATGTTAACACAAAGGAGAAGATTGCTGATATCTTCACAAAAGCATTACCTAAGGATGCTCATGAGTATTGAAGAGGTAAATTAGGGGTGATACCCCTATCTAAGGGTATCTAAGTAACAAAGGGAGTGCCCTACATCAAATCAGCTGATTTCCATATTTTACAAATTGATGCAAGGGATCTTACTTTAGGATCTGCCTAAAATAAAAAAAAAGCTAAAATTTTCAAATTAGTCACTATTAAGGTGACAAAGGGAGGAATTGGAGAAGCTAGAGAAATTGGACAAGTTCATATCTACATGTCTCAAAGATGAAAATTTTTCTAGCATACGTCTTTGGCATTGTTGTCAAAGAGGGAGATAATGTTGTTGATCAATAGTATTACTAAAGAGGGATACATCTAGAGATTGCTAACAAAGAGGTTAATGATATGTTGATATTGCTAATATTGCTGATTAGAGAGGAAAAAATTACAAGAAAGAGGGATAAATCCTGAACTACCTAGTAAGAGGGAGATACAAGTGAAGAAACTCAAAGGGAGTTATAAGAAGGCATTTTAGTAACCTAATTAGAAGATGAAAGTTGCTAATATAGTGAGTAATATTGATCCAATTTTTCTTTTTGGTATTGTCTTATTATTTTAACATAGTCAGATTTATTGAACAAGATGTTCATCATTTGATTGTTTTTGGTTTGGTCAATTTGGTTTGCCATCAATACCAAAGAGGGAAATTTTTGAAAATGATTGAGTAATATTAACAAAGAGAGACATTGATATACATTTTTCAATCATTATTTTGTCATTAATGTCAAACTTGCTAAACTTACTATTTGCTAGTAAGACAATTGCTTATAAGATTCAAGTACAATCACTTAGTTGATTGATGAAGAGGATTTGATCAATAATAGGTAACAACATAACCTAGAGGAAAGGTTGAGTTATGCTTATGTAATGAAGTACTAGGATTAGTTAAGACAATGGTAACATGATGCATTGATTATCTACTTATGGTTACAAATGTTGGCTACACTAAGAAAGAATAAAAGAACATGTGATACAAATTTTTTCTGCTAAGCTTGACTGAGTGGATAGTAGGTGTCGAGAAAAGTTAGTGCAAGTTGAGAAAATTTTAGTTGGTGTTGAGCACTAGTAAACTTTACTTAATGAAGACTAATTTCATAGAGGATTTTGAGTAACCCAGTATGTGTTGAGCATCAGAAATAAGATAGTGTCGAGATGCTGCATTATTTTAAAGATCATAGATTCAATGAATTTGAGCCGACAAGTTTATTTTCTTGGATTTTGTGAACTAGGTGGAACATAAGGATAAAGAGCTGGTGGTACAAAATTCCATTTAAACTATTTTTAGGTGAATCTAAAGAGGATCAAAGGAGAACTTTCTAGAGGAGATATGGAATATGGAGTAGATACATTGTATCCTACCTAAGCCTAAAATGGATGATAGAGAATGAGCGGAAAAAGATCTTAATTTCCTATAAATAGGATGGTTGTTCATGAGGAATAGGTTGTCACATGTGAGAACCTAATGGAGAAGGAAAAATAAGGGTTTGCTTCATCAAGTGACCTAAGAGAAGAGTCTACAATGGCATGGTAAGCAAGAAGGCTTAAGGAGATGAATGCTTGAAGGGTGAACAAGCTATTGGAGTTGCAATGAGTATAAACCAAGTAGAATGGAGGATTGACACTAAGATTTGAAATCTACAAATATAGTTGCAAGTTTTATTAGATCAAGCCTTACTGTTACTCTTTAGAAATTGTAATCAATTTAGGTAAAATCCTTTGGATTAAGGTTGACCTAATAGTCATTTGTAAATCTTTTAACTGGGTGACACTCCAAGTGAGTGATTAGAAGTCCTCTAACAAGGCTCACTCCTAATAAGGTGATTGAAATCCTTTACCTAGGTCACATGTAATAGTGTGCATACTAACCTTTAATAGGGTTGGCCTTTCACATGGTATCACTTCAGAAGAGTGAAAAAGTGGTTGCATGTTACTGGTGGTTTTTCCAAAATTGGGTTTCCACATAAATCATTGTGTTAAGTGTGTTGTTGAATCTATTATGTTTCATGCTTTACATCTCTGCAGATTGATTTGACAATATGCTACAAGTTTTAAGTTATTGCATAATCTTATGGATGAATGCATAATGATAAATGTTTTATTGGTTCACTAAGCTATGAAAAGTTTTATTTGTACATCTGGACCTTGGATAACTAATTCACCCCCCACCTCTTAGTTATTCTAAAGAATTCCAACAACTTGAGATTCTTTATTACTTGTATAAATTCCTTGATTCCCTCCTCTTCTATTAGCTCCATCTACTTCTTCTATTGAAACATAACCTCCTTCAACCACAATGGTGTGGTCCCCATTGGTGACATGTATTTGGCTAAAGAAGTTGGTTCAGAAGTAGGCCCCTTTCTCTTATCACTCCTCTCTAGAGTCTTCTCATGTCAAGGGAGCTCTTTGGAGGGTATTATTGTGCTCATTTGGGCTAAGGATTTGGCCTCTGTATCTAAGGGAACTTGTTGAGTTTCTTCTACTATTTTCCCTTCTT
Source organism: Cupressus sempervirens (assembly GCA_028749045.1). Classification (NCBI taxonomy): domain Eukaryota; kingdom Viridiplantae; phylum Streptophyta; class Pinopsida; order Cupressales; family Cupressaceae; genus Cupressus; species Cupressus sempervirens. The sequence continues at coordinate 940,552,078 of CM053787.1, forward strand.
CAGATACTTCTATTAGATTATGGTGACTGATTAGAAAAGTACTGTACATACTCCATAATTAGTGGTACTATTCATAGATTTTCCATTCATAGATTCACCACTAAAATTATGGCTAATTTATGGCCGACATGTTATAACCCTAAAGTGATTTAATACTTGTATAAAAGGGCTTAGGTCTAGGGATTATTTCATAGTGTGATGTGAAATTGGTTCTTGCGGCAGTATTGAGCTATAAGGGATTATGGATTGTAATCAAGTTGTAATCATTTGATTGTAATAAGATTGGACTTGCTGTTTGGTGGATGTAGCCTAGGGATTGGGTGAACCATGTTAAATCTTGGTGTCTTGTGTTCATTTCTGTGTGATCTATTATTTTTTGTTATTGGTTATATTTGCATGTAGTTTTTATTTATGTCCGTGGTTTTATCCTAACAACTTCATCAACTTGAAGTTGTTGATATTACCCTTCTCGGTGTCTCGAGTTTCTACTTCTACTTGGACATTTAGAGGAGGTGGAGCTACTAACCCTTTAACCATTATTATGGCTATATCCTATGGTGGTGGTTGTGGAATGCCTGGAGGTCCTTGAGGTAGAGGAGGAAATTGATTCCATTCCTCTCCTAATGGCTTTTTCTCTGGAGTATTTCTTATTTTCTCACCCACCATCTTGGTGCCTATGGGCATGAAGTAAAAATCCAAAAGGTCAAAATATCAACTTCCTCATCCTCCATCTTAGCTATCCACTTCTGGTATTCATCTTCCAAAGTTTCTACTTGGATAAGCTCCCTTGGAGCAAACGAAGGTGTTTGAGTAGATTTTCTCCTTCTCTCCTCCCCTTCTTCCTTAGTCAAGCAAGTTCCCTAACTTAAGAGGAAAATTTTTATTTTTTTCCCTTCTTCCTTATCCTCTTATCTAGGAATGGGTTCTAGGACCTATGGAGAGGGAGTACTCTTCTTCTTCAATCTCCTCCTTTCGATACCTACTATACTTGTCCCCATTTTGGCTTTCTTCAGTACAGATAGGGAGACTTCTTCTTTTGAATTTATTGGTGGTGGGACCCCTTATTCCTTTGAAGGTTCAACCTCTTTTTTCTCTGGCAGTGGTTCTTGTGATTTCTCTACTAGGTCTAGCTCTGGCTGGGCTTCTACTAATTGGGCCTTGACCACTTTCTTCCTTTTCCTAGGGATTTCCCTTTTCCTCTTACCTTTGTCCTTGTTAGCCTCAAAACTCTCAAACTCCCACTCATGTTGATGTACTATTACTAACTACACTAGTGATATAGTAGGGTAGGTTGGTAAGGTGACCTTAGCACCTTTTCCTTTATGAGGCCTGGCAATAGCTTGTAAAGGTATGGCATGGGGAACTAGATCTATCCAAAATGGCTTCCAAATCCATTCCCTCATTAGCTCTACTATGTGTCTAGTCTAATGATATATGTCATCATTCTCCTCACACCCTATTTCTACATTCATAATATGTCTTTTTAAAATATATAGTCCACCAATATAACTAAGAGGGGGGGACGGGGTGAATCAATTATCAAACTATTATCACAATTATCAAACTTATACAAAATTAACCATGTGAGCAATATAATTAGAAACCATAACAAGATACAGATGCATAATAACACTAGATATGTTGACTAGGGAAACCCTTGATCAGAGGGAAAACCCCGATGGGGATGGTACCCACAAGATGATGTACTAATATAAATATTCCTTGTTAGAGGATGGACCCTGCTAGGAGTCAATAACAAGATTCAATACATATCAATATTTTTTAGGAGACTTTGAATCCCTATTAGGAGATTCCAACTCTATTAGGAGTTGTACCAACCTTGTTAGTAGTTGTGGAAGATGTATGGACCCACTACCCAAACAACTTCAATGTTAAGACCAATGAACCCACTATCTAAATGATCTCTATATTATTCCTTGTACAATAACATGAATGAATAGTACTTCCTTCCTCTATCCTATCAACTAGACCTCTACTCTGTCTGATCTTGTAACTAGATCACAAAACTCATATCTAATAATCCCTTGGATTTCTTACTCACATTTAGTAAGAACTATTCTCTTTTTCACACTTCACACTTCATAAAACAATCACAACACATTAAAAACAAGGAAAACATCTTTCCTTTATACCATATCTTCAAAATAATTCCTTGAGTCAGCCTTGAGGCTAATCCAATTAATTATAATAAGATAATTAATTAATTACAATTACAATAGTACTATCATCTCACAACCTATACAAAACTTCACACATGTGACACTAGGTCTTGCACATCTACTAATGTCATCATCAAACTATCCTCTATCACTAGTTGACCACGCATCTTCTCATTACATCTCAGATGAAAGATACAATGTAAATATTATAAACTACTTTCTAAGCACTGTATCTCTAAACTTCTCTCTATAAATCAAGTACAAATTCTATATACCTTTGACTGACATGTTGCACATTGAACCTTGTCATCAGGACGCTTTACTAAACATGTCCATAACCACACATGACTAGATAAGAAAAACCTTCTCTATACAACTAAGATCTCTCTCTACTACTCTACCAGTCTTCAAGACTTATTGATATGTTGACATCAATGAAACATAGTCATGAATGGAACATGTCAATACTATCCAATGCTTAGGATACTCCCCCAATGTAGTATCATCAAAATTCATGCTAACAATGTCCCCTTTTGGCATTGATAGAAACATAAATAAAAAATATCTAAGTTCCATGAATACCAAAATAGTACTCTATTGCTACTGTTGTTGTTCTCATCTTCTGAAATCCTCTTCATCAATCAAATTTGAAATCCTCTAGAACACTATTCTATTCTTCTTCTTCTTTAGGATTGACAATAGTTGTTTTGCATAAACAACTCACAATTCATATCTCCCCCATAGAGATATCCCTCCTTCTTTCTTACATGAATCTTTCTAAATCTCCCTAATAAAATAGAGATTTCCATGCACTCTCCCCATACAACTTAGGAGATGTTTTCTTCTCCCCCATTTCTTAGGAGATTTTTTTCATGCATATTCTCTCCCCCATTGACATCAATGACAAAGTCTTCATTATGTAAATTTACTACTCCAAGTCTTCAACTAGCTCAAGTGTCCAAAGATACTATTCAAGACCACATACCAAGAATCCTCAATGAATCAATTCATCACTAGTACTCCCCCATACAAGAAGCATCAACATTTAGTCTAGTCTAACAATAGTGCTTTGTACCACTGGATTAATGCACTTGCTGCATCATCTACTTAGAAGTAGGAAGGGTCATAACCCCAAGCATACCTCTCAAATATTCAAATGTATCTTTAGGTAGAGGCTTTATAAAGATATCCACAATCTGATCTTTAGTACTCACATACTCTAATTTGATCTCTTTTTCTGTTGCTTTCTCTCTCAACACATGATACTTAATAGATATATGCTTAGTCTTAAAATGCAATACATGATTCTTAGATATACTCATTATACTTGTGTTGTTATAGTATATGATAATGTGTTCTCTAAACTCAATTCTAATATCCTTTAGCATTTGTTTCATCCACATCACTTGATTATAGTTATTAGCTATTGTAACATACTTTGCCTCAACTATACTCTAAGAAATAAAATCATGCTTCTTTCTTAGCAAAGAAAAACTTCTCCACCACTAGTGCTCTTTCTATCATCCATATTCCCAAACCCAATTTGTATCAATATATGCACATAGAGTGAAATCACTTGATCTATAATATCAAATTCCATTGTTAGACATTCCTTTCAAATATTTGAATATCCTCTTTACTACTACATAATGATACTCCTTAGGATCATCTTGAAGTCTATCTATAATCCTAACTACATTTTCTATATCTAGTCTGGCATGAGTTAGATACTACAAACCTCCAATCATGAATTTGTATTTATTCTACTCAACTATAGGTGTCTCAACCTTACTAGATAACTTATGACTAGTTATCATAGGTGTACCAACATTTTTACAACTTTCCAATCCAAACCTCTTCAAAAAAGTCTTTTAATTACTTAGCTTAAGAAATGAAAATACCATCACTATTCTACACGATCTTCAATCCTAGGAAAAACTTCATTTCTCCTATCATACTCATTTCAAACTCATTCTTCATTTCTTCAAAAAATTTATTACTTTCTTCATCATTACCTCCAAATGTGATGTCATCAAAAAATATTACTATTATCAAAAATCATTTCTCAATTTCTTTGAAATACAAGTTGTTATCTATCATACCTTAAGCAAATCCAAGTTTTGCTAAATAGCTATCCAACCTTGCATACCAAGTTCTAGGCACTTTCTTTAGAGTATATAGAGCTTTTTTTAGTCTAAATAACATATCTTTGTCTTCTATTAAAGGAAAACCTTAAAGCTTCTCAATATGTACCTCTTCTTCAAGTTCTCCATTTAAGAAGGTTGATAAAAACATCCATCTGATATGCTTTGAACTTCTTATTTGCTGCATAAGTCAAGAACATTCTTATTTCTTCCATTCTAGCTACAAGGACATAAGTATCTTCACATTCTATGCTTTATTACCATGAGTAACCTTTGCATGATTCTAACCTTTTTTCTTACAAATTTTCCTTGCTCATTCATCTTGTTTGATATACTTCTACTAGGAGTTGTCAACTAGGCTTAGATCTTTACTCTTCAATCTGATTCCCATTCTTCAAATTATTGTTAATCTCAATGATAACTTCTACATTCTCATGGCTAGCCTTTGGATCAACAATAGTTACCAAATCTATCTCTTCTACTACTTCCTCTTCATTAACCAATTCAAGCTTAGTATCTTTAATATCATAGTCATTCAAGAATATTTCCATACTTACTTTAAATTATTAATATCCATTAGAAAGTAAACTCTTTATAGATTTTCTTACTCTCTTAGGACATCTAGATGAAAAATGACCAAACACTTTACATGTCCAACAAAAAAAAAAATTCCATACCTTTTGGCTCTCTTTTAATAAGCAAACCAATACCTTCCATGATCTTCTTGTCTTCTTCAGATTTGAATATGTCTTTACTTGTGCCTCTATTCTTTTGTATGCAACAAAAGGATTCTAGATCTAGAAACTTGATGCCTAATTCTTTAAACATTTTTGATGTCTCACCAAGAAGCTCCATCTTCTGGGTGTCAAAATTTCTACCATCAAGCTTAGGACTAATCTTTCTCATCATGATCTTCAAAAGATGTTAAGATTATCCTTCAAGGACCTAATTCTTTGATAAAAATTATTAGAATATATAGTCCACCAATATAACTAAGCGAAGGGGGCAGGGGCGGGGGGCTTGGGGGGGGCGGGGCGGGCGGGTGTGGTTGTGAATCAATTATCCAACTATTATCGCAATTATTAACCTTAAACATACTTAACCATTAGAGAAACATAATCAGAAACCATAACAAGATACTCATGTACAATAAAAGTAGACATGTTAACTAGGGAAACTCTTGAATAGAGGGAAAACCCTTATGGAGATGGTAGCCACAAGATGATATACTAATATAAATATTCCTTGTTAGAGGATGGACCCTATTAGGAGTTAATAACAACATTTAGTACATATCAATCCCTATTAGGAGATTCTAACCCTATTAAAAGTTGTGTTAACCCTATTAAGAGTTGTGCTAACCCTATTAGGAGTTTTGCTAACCCTGTTAGGAGTTGTGGAAGATAGTTGGACCCACTTCCCAAGCAATTTCAAGGTTAAGACCAATGAAACCAATGTCCAAATGATCTCTATATTATTCCTTGTAGAATATTAGAAATGAATAATACTTCCTTCCTCTATCCTATCAAGTTGACATCTACTCCTTCTGATCTTGTAACCAAATCAAAAAACTCACATCCAATAATCCCTTGGATCACTTACTCACATTCATTAAGCACTATGTTCCTTGTGATAATTTGCACTTCATAAAATGATCACAACACATTACAAATAAGGAAAACATCTTTCCTTTATAGCATATCTTAAAAACAACTCCTTGAGTCAGTCTTTAGGCTTTCCTAATTAATTATAAGAAGATAATTAATTAATTACACTTACAATGGTATTGTCGGCTCACAGTCTATAGAAAAATTCACATGTGTGATACTATGGTTTACTCATTTGCTGACATCATCACTAGACTATCCTCTATTACTATTTGACCACTCATCTTCTAATTATATCTCAGATGAAAGATATAATACAAAAATTGGAAACTACTTTCCAAGTACTCCGTATCTAAATTGCTCTTTGTAAATTAGATACAACTTCTATACATCATCAACTTACATGATGCACATTGAATCTCATCATCAAGATACTATACTAAACATGTCCACGATTGTGCATCACTAGACAAGAAAGATCTTGTCTATACAGCTAATATATCTCTCTACTACTTTGCTAGCCTTCATAGACTTACTACTATGTTGACATTAATGGCAAACATAGTCATGAATGCAATATGTCAATACTCTCCAATGCTTAGGATAGTCCACTAATGTAGTATCATCAACATTCATGCTAACAGGGCTACCATAGATCTTATCTCTATTATACAAAAGATCCATTACCCCTGGCACATCCCTTTTTGTGGATTTTAGGGGTATCTTTATCTTTAGAAAATTTTCTACAAGATGTAGGCTCATCCTACAATAGTCCCTAATGTAAACATCACAACCATCTATCATATTCATCTAGTGATCTTAGAGGGCCTCTTCATGTACAAACTTCTTACCTACTAGATGCTGGATCATCCCAATATTATCAAAATATTGCCAAGGATCTTGATAGTCTTCCGAGGGCTATTGATCCCATTCTCAATCAATGGTAGCAATATCCTATTTTTGCTTTACCTCAAACACTCTAATGGTGATGGGCTAGACCCAATTTTTATTTTGTTGTTTCCTCACTTTGTCATATGTAGAAGTGAGTTGGTGGGATATCTCCAATAGTATAAGCTGATTCAAAGGGTACCTTGAGAGATTTTTGGGGCACAAAAGAGTACCAGCTACCCAAAGATATGTGAATGTCTTAAATTGAATGTAGTAGGCTCCTACTTTAGTTATTCTTATAGTTACCTCTACTAACATTCTCTTAGTATAATCTCCCTTAATAAACTTGATGATGGCAAAAATAAATCCATCATTGACTACCCTATATTCAACACTTTGTAGTGGAACCTTCTTCTATACTAGTTATGGGTAAATTGCATAGGCCCAAGCATTTGCATCTTACTTTTCTATAAAGCCCTGGGTAGTCTATGGTCCTGGCCACTAATAAATACACTAGATATGATGTCATATAGAAGTGTGGGTTTGTCTTGATGAAGACTAACTTCTCATCCAAGTTGTCACTTAGGATGGTGGCCCAATCAATAGGCACCTTTGTAGTCTTGATGACCTCGATGAAGTGAACAATCCAAGTTTGTAGGTGACTTGCTATAGGGAGGCCCATTTCTCTACTAAGGAAAAAAATTGAATACGCAATGTCATCCTTCATGTACCCTTAGATCATGTCCACTTTTCCTACTTTAGGCATAGAGGTATCATGTTGATCAAGAATGTAGACTCTACCAATTCTTTATATTTTTTTATCATTTTCTCTATACCACCTATCTACTCCAACATAGGGTATTTGGAGGTACTATTCTTCCCTTGAAAGGTGGAAAATTTTCTCAATATTTCATGGTCAAAGTGCAATAACTATCTCTCCTATAACTCTCTTGACAACCTTCTCTTCTATCATATAATGTTCGACTAGTGTCATGATCAATTTAGAAGATTGAACTAATGTAGAGTGTGAAGCAATGTCCACCAACCAACTTTGGATCAATGTTGATATCATTGATAACCTCTCCTTTGGTTTTTTTTATAGTGTTAAGAAATCTTTCTAGTCAATGTGGTTAAGATATTTATCTTAGATCTTTGCATACCCATCTTGGAATCTAGACTTCGTAGGAGCTCCTTAGTACTTGAATGATACAGGTTTAGGTGCTATTTTTTCTACCATGGAAAATTATGATGATGCCATTATATCTACACAAAATAGGTAGACATTATTCTACTAATGTTAGAACACAAAAATAAGACTCAACTAGGACCCAGACTATGGAAAAAGTGAGAGAAAACTAGTCAAAACTAATAAAAATTTGGAAAACCCCCGCAAGTGTGTTTTGTACACTAGTGCACCTAGCTCAATGTGTAGAGTGTCCTAGTGTGCATTTATTTTTGCCTTGGAAATGACTAAGTGTGCAATTGTGCACATAGCTCACCTGTGCACTTGCACAAGGTGTAAATCTGCAATTGCAGGGGAGAGAGACTTGGTCTTGGCTTTGATTTTTTCTTTATGTCTAGGTGTGGAAGTACACACCTCTTGGGGGTGTGTACATGCACAAGTGTGCACCTCTAAGACGGAATTTACCTTATTAGGAGATCACCAAGGAATTAGATAGCATAGTTGTGGAGCTTCAAAGGTGCAAAGGTATGATGTAGAAGGTAAAGAAGAGATTAAATGGTGAAGGAAGAGAGAAGGTAGGGGGTTTTAAATAAGCTTGGGGCCTTGGCTTGATGTGCACCTCTATAGGTGCACACTTATGAGGATGCACACATGCACATGTGCACATTCTTAGAAGGAGGTGAAGTGTGTATATGTACACTTAGCACACATGTGCATGTACACAAGACTACCCAGTTGAGGATTTGGGTTTGACCTGGATCTAGGGGAGGGTCCAAAATGACTGAGGCATTAGACTAGATTCCTCAAAGAGAATTTTGAAACTAGGGGGTCCCTAATTTTTGACTCAAAGTGGGGCATGTGTTGTGGGGCCACAATAGGTCTTTCTAGCTATATAAAAAATTGGGTTACCTTAGAGAATAAGGATGATATAAGCTTTTGGACAAGAATTCAGGTAAAGAATAGATTAAAGATACAAAAAATTATCTTTTAACTCTATGATTGTAAATCTCCTTTGTACCGGCCACAACCTAGAAGGTCTCATAGCCGAACATGTTGGAGGTTTTGAAAGTATATTTTATCATGTGAGTTGTCTAATCAATCAATAAATCTATTGGTTTTTGTTGCCTATCCATGTTTTCTTCTTTGTGTAGTTTTAGAAAGGTGTTAGGAGATTGGACTTGGTTCCTTTCCCCTACCATCCTTGTCTTAGGTGGTATCCGAGCAAGTTTTCTTTCCTTATGAAGATTGGGATTGTGGAAAACCTTAATTGGATTGGTTGTAAGGTGGAAAATTTTGAATCTGACCTATCACTTATAGAAGGTCAAAATATTGCACAAACTATAGTAAAGATGGTTCTATGTATAGGAAATGTAGATACTACCATTATGGTTATGTTAAGGGAGATTGAAACAAGACTAAAAGTTATTGAGAAAACATAGAGAAGAGGTGTACATTTTCAAGATGTTAGTGATGATGAAGAAGTGACTCCTAATCCAAATCTTGTACTTGAGGTGGAACAAGACAAGGAAAGGATTTTGAGATTTTTGTCCAGGGAAACCTCTAGACTTATTGAAGTTTCTTGTTATCATGGAATAATTGAGACAAATACAATGTTAGAATGGATCTCTAAAATGGACAATATCTTTGAGTATGAAAGAACCCTTGATAATAAGAAGGACAAGATAATAGTCACCAATTTGAAGGGTCATGCTTCACTTTGGTAAGATCATTTACATACTAAAAGGTAAAAAAGAGAAAAATAAAAGATCGAGACATGAGAAAAGATGATTGGAAAAAGGAAGAAGATGTTCCAACCTATAGATTACTAGGTTAATTTTTGAGAAGAACAAAAAATTTGAGACTAAAGGATATGATTGTTAAAGAATATACCAAGAAATTATATAGATTACATATCGGATCTAGACATGTGGACAATGAATTTGTGAAAGTGGATAGATACTTTAATTGTTTGAGGACATAAATTCAAGATGAGATTAGTTATGTTAATTGGATTGTGTGGAAGAATCATATCAGTATGCCTTAAAGGCCAAAGACAAGTTGGAAAAGAAACATGATCAAAGAAAAAGAGGAAGAGGTGGAAAATTTCATAGAGGTAGAGGTAGAGCCTATGGAGAAAGTAGAAGATCTAATAGTATAATGCAAGATAAGAGTAAGACAAAATGAAAAGAGGTACCTATTAGTAAAATAGGTAATTACACTAGAGGTGGCTCTATATTGGTTACTTTAGGAGTAATAGTAATGGTGGTAAAAGAGAAGAAAAATTTTGGTTTAAGGTCACTTGTTTTAAGTCTAGAGAAGAAGGGCATAGAGCCTTTGAATGTACCAATTCTAGTAAGAAGACTAGAGGTAGCAACATAAAAACTTTGGCTTGTGAAGAAGTTGCTAAACCACATATGAGCATGGTCAGAATCTGATGTTGAGAAGGATCTTGTAGAATAATGAGACTAATGAAGAACCTATTTTGAGAAAGAGCTTATTCAAGACTAGATGTCTGGTTTGTTGGAAAATATTGTAAATTAATCATTGATAGTGAAAGTTAATAAAATTTGGCATCAGAGGAGCTAGTTATCAAAATATAGCTATAGAGATCGAGGCATCCTAAGCCTTATCAAGTTCATTGAATCCAAAAGGAGCATAAGTTACTAGTAAGTGAATAAATGCTTTGTTAAATTCAAGATTGGAAATTATTATGATGAATTTTTGTATGATATTATTCCTTTGGATTGTTGTTATATTCTATTGGGTAGACCTTGTAAATATGATAGACAAGCTTTTCATGATGGTAGATTGAATTAGTATACTATCTGGGTTGATGCGAAGAAACAAATATTGTTACCTTTGGTAGAGAAACCAGATGAGAATCATCTTACCACAATAAGAGTATGTTTGGTAGGAAGAAATTAGTTTTTTAAGGATGTGAAGGAGTAGAATCTTTTTTCCCTCGATTCCTAGGAAGGCTAAGAAATACAATGAACTTGAGCATGCACCTAAGATTAAATTTGGTAGGAAGAAAATAGTTTTTTAAGGATGTGAAGGAGTAGAATATTTTTTCCTTTGATTCCTAGGAAGGCTTAAAAATATGATGAAATTGAGCATGCACCTGAGATTAAATTTTTGTTCGTTGAGTTTCAAGATATTATTTCTAATAATTTACCTAATAATTTGTATTCTATAAGAAGTATTAGTAATTGTATGAATTTGACACCTAGATCTAGTCTTCCTAATAAAGTACCAAATAGGCTACCACCTATTGAGAAAAAGGATTTGAATAAGAGAGTGTGGGAATCGCTTGACAAGGGTTTGATTAGAGAAAGTTTGAGTCCTTGTGTTGTGCATTGATTCTAGAGCCATAAATGAGATAATAGTAAAGTATAGATTACCATTGTCAAGGATAGATGACATAATGGATTATTTGAATAGAGAAAAATATTTCACCATGATTTATGTGAAATGTGGATATCATTAGATTAGAATCAAAGAAAGGGATGGGTGGAAAACTGCTTAAAAGAGTGATGAAGATTTGTATGAGTGGTTGGTTATGCCTTTCAGTTTAACTAATGCACCAAGTACTTTCATGAGACTGATGAATGAGGATTTGAATTAATTTTTGAGTAATTTTTTAATTTTATATCTTGGTGAAATTTTGATATTCAATAAGCCTAAAGAAGAACACTTTGAATGTATCAAACAAGTGTTACAAGGATTGAAGGAAGAAAATTGTTGATTAATTTGAAGAAATTTTCATTTATGAAGGAGGATATTGTGTACCTTGGATTTGTAATTTTTTTTTGATGATTTGAAGATGGAACCTAAAAAGGTAAAATTTATCCTTGATTGGCCTAAACCCAAGAATGTTGGAAAAGTTAGATCATTTTATGGATGGGCAAGTTTCTATGAAAATTCATCAAAAATTTCAATTCAGTATACAATGTCATGACATCAACTATGAGACAAGATAAAAATGATTTCAAATGAATACATGAAGAACATAAGAGTTTTGAAACAATGAAACAAAAGGTGGTAGAACTACTTACACTTACTTTTCCTAATTTCTCTAAATTTTTTGAAGTTGATTGTGATTCTAGTGGAAGTGCCATTGGAGTTGTTTTGAGTTAGGAAGGAATATATTTAGCTTTGTATAGTGAGTAGTTGAATGATGATAAGAAAAGGTATTTATTTTATGATCAAGACTTCTATGTTATTTTTCAAGCTTTGAAGAAATGGAGACATTATTTGATGCCTAAATATTTTGTGTTGTACACTAACCATAAAGCTTTGCAATATTGGAGGAGTCAGAATAAGTTGAATCAGAGACACATGAAGTGTGAAAAGTATTTTCAAAACTTTTAGTTTGTGTTAAAACATAAGAGTGGACAATCTAACAAAGTAGCTAATACTTTGAGTAGAAGAATAAATTTTCTAATAGAGATGAGAGTTGAGGTTCTTGGTTTTGATGATTTGAAACATTTATATGAAACTAGTCCTAATTTTGTAGAACCTTGGAAGGATTGTAAGAACCAAATGATGAGTAAAATATATAAATTGACTAATAATTTCATTATGTTGTTTAGAGAAATTTAGTTGTGCATACCTAGAGGAGAAAAATCATGAAGGTTAAACATAGTTATGGACTTGGTGGATATTTTAGAATTGACAAAATAGTGAACATGATCTTTGATAGATATTACTAGCCTTAGATATATAAGGATGCTCAAAATATGGTTAAGAGTTGCAAAATTTGTCAAACAACAAATGGAACTAGTCAAAATTTGGGTTTGTATTTGCCACTTTCTATACCAAATGAATCTTGGGAAGATATTAGTATGACTTTGTGCTTGGGCCACCTAGAACTCATAGAGGTAATGATTTTATTCTGGTAGTGGTTGATAGGTTTTCTAAAATTTCTCATTTCATACCTTGTAAGAAGAAATATGATGCAGTACTTGTGGATGGATTGTTCTTTAAGGAAGTGGTAAGTTTTTGTGGGTTGCCTAAGACTATTATTTTATAAAGGGGTACTAAGTTTATTGGCTATTTATAGAGAACATTTTGGAAGAAATTGGATACTAAGCTTAAGTTTAGTTCTACATTTGATCTATAGATATATGGACAAACTAAATTTGTGAATAGGAGTTTCAATAATTTGCTGATATGTTTGGTTGGAGATGAGCCTACCAATTTGGATTTGATTTTAGCACAAGAAGAGTTTGTAAACAATAATTCTATGAATAGAAGTACCAATAAAAAACCTTTTGAGATAGTACATGGAGTGCACCCTAAAGGAACTACTAAGTTGAGGTATTTGAGTAATAAAATGAAGAGATGTACTAAAGAAAAGGAATTTGCATATTTCATGAAGACTCTACATGAAAAAAGAGAAGAAGAATATGGATAGTAGTATTCAAGAGTATAAATAGAGGAAAGATAAAGGAAGAAGACAAAAATGTTTTGAGGTTGGTGATGAGATTATGATTCACTTAAATAAGAACATATTCCCAATTGGTACCTACAGTAAGTAAAAAATGAAGAAGTTTGGTCCTTCTAAGATTTTGAGAAAGTTTGATAGTGGAAATGCTTTTGAAGTTGAATTACTAGAAGATATGGGTATTTCACCAATAATCAATATTATAGACATATTTTAGTATTTTGAATCAGATGAGGATTTAAAAAATAACCTAGATTATCCCAAGAGGAAGACTGACAACATTGAGAAAGTTTTGGATAGCAGAGTAAATAAGATAACTAAATGAAAGGACTACATTGAGTACCTTGTTTAGTGGGAAGATAAACTAATTGAAGATAGTTCATGGATAACACAAGCTAAATTCAATATTTATGAGTTACGTTAGAGAATTAGGGTTTCTTGATATGGACATTATTTTTACATACCCCACATGTCTTATGCAAGATCATCTTGGGCAATGAGCAATCTTTCATCAACCAAATTTTATTTATTTTTTTACTAGTTTGTTGTTTGAGGAGTAGTTGTTGCTTCTCATGGTTTTAAGTTGTGTGCATATGGCATCTTGTTGTGGACCCATTAGTGATATTTACCCTAAGTACATGGCATCCAATTTTTTTTATTCTTGGAGTTACATGCCTCTTTCTTTGCTCCCTTGTCATTGCACATTTCATGCAATGCATTATGGCATTTATTTTAGTGCAATTTCCTATGATGACATGCAATCTTGTGCAGTTAAAGAACATCTCTTGGATCATGTGTGGATCTATTCCTAAGGATGGAGATTCTATTTTGATCATTTAATAGCTCTTTTTTTTTTTCCTCTAAGATATGACCTATTTGTAATTAAATGCCTAACATGCCAACCTGTGGTCTTGATAGTTATACAAGAACTTGGATTAGCTTAGAAAATAAGGATGATAGAAGCTTTTGGATAGGAAGATAGGTAAAGAAGAGACAAATGATGAAGAAGATAGATGAGATAGTAGTGGATTCTAAAATCTTCTGAGAATGCAAGTCTAAGTAATGAAGCAAATATCACTCAAGAATTTCTACTTGATCTCCCACAAGGACAACTAGAACTAAGATTCTAAAGTAGACATCCTACATCAATTCTACTTAGCTAAAATGAAAATATCAATATCAACATTCAAGATGCAAATGGATCACCAAGCATCTACAAAAAGTCTAGACCTTACTGAGCTAGGTAAGGTTGCATGACCCTGTCAAGCAAGGTCAAGAGTAACTAAGTCAGTATGTGGAAACCAAGTCATGAATGTTCTTAATCAAAAATTAATTCAAGCTGAATGGAAGATATTCTATCATCAACCAAGAAAAAGTACCAAGCATATATGGCAAATGAAAGCTGAAATTTGTTAAAAGGGGTGAAATCAAATTAGTTTGACACCATGAATTTTTAAGAGCTATTTTCAAAGAGCAATTTCTATGCATCCAGAGATCTATGCAAATTATTGTTGAAGTTTTCTATGTTTTCTCAAACCCTATTGAATGATGGCATCCTCCAGTAGTAAGACAAAGATAGGGTTAGAGATGGGTAAAGGTACAGAGTTATGTCACCTTTCAAGTTGACTTATCAGAATGATTGAATTTGAGTATTTCTATCTATAAATAAATTTTATTCAAACATATGATCTAAAACAATTCACTCTAGCTAAGTTATATATGGTCTCACACTTTTCCAATTGAAAATATCTATTAAATGCATAATTTATACTAGTTTGTATCCAATTACTAAAGAAATAAAATAATTTTAGAAAACTGACATTTCAATAGCTCTTACTATTTTTTATGATATTTTTAAAATAACATATAAACACCATTTTATAGAGTTCAAAGTTAAGAATATTCTTGTATAGAGTTTATAGTGTTTTAATTAGATATAGTATATTGTAATTAAAAAATTATACAAGTACATATTTTAACACTCGAGAAGATGTCAAGTTTGAGAAAGGAAAACATATTAAATCATATCAAAAAAAACTTAAAAATCATGTTCTAGAGGAGAGAGCCCTCTTCAAGAATGTATAATTTTTCTTTTGGTTAGAAAATATTTGTTTTCAAAAATGTGGTGGGAGATGAAAACTATCAATTTTAGATGAGTTAATTTTGAATCGTTATGAAAGATAAAATATAGGTCTAAAGCCAATTTTTATTTTTGATTGTTCTAGCTATATATATTATCTATAACATAATATAAGATCAAAGGGAAATAAATTTATTCCCACATTATTTTGTGGTGGGAACTAGACCCCTAATTTTTAGCATTTTTTAGCAATTAAAAATTGTCTTTATAAATTTGGAAAATATATCAATTCTTATTCCAAATAATTATTAAAAATTATAATCCTAAAATTTATTCATTTCTACACATTTCATTAGTTTACTTCATTATCGAGTTCTAAATAATACTACCATTTTTATGTCATTGAAGATGAACATTTATACTTTTGCTAGCCTTTTCCTTTATAAAAGGGTGACACGGGTTTGTGCTTTTATCCAGATGTTGGTTTGAGGCATTGAATGGAAGGCACCTGATTTCAAGCTAAGTCTAGCAATTGCAAAAACACTTGATCCCACTGGAGTACAATCATAGATTCCATCTAAGGTACTTTTGGTGAATGATATCCGCTCACATTTTCATTGTCCAATTCAAGATATAGGAACCTTGGAAATGGATGAAACTTTGGAGAAGTTGTGCATGAATGGTGCATTAAAACCTAAGCACCAACACCTGGAAACTAAGGGTTTAACCCACATTCCACACATGCCTTGAGATTTTTAGATTAAGTGGATAAGGTTTATCCTTAGCTATGTGCACAATAGGCAGTTATGGTTGAAGCAGCCTATTCCCATAATGAAGAAAATAATTCATCAAATCATAGGACTTCCAATGCTAGCCAAGGGTAAAACCACCAAAACCCTAAGTTGGGTGGAATTGAAAAAGAAAACCCTTGACAAATGGGACATAAGAAGTATGAAGATCAATAGTGTTACTAATATGGAGCTGAAATTTGGAATTCATGTAATTGCACACAAGATATACAACAAAAGTTGACTCGATAGTGTATCATGTGAAGTGGTGGATCTAGCTTTCAAAGTGGTCAATAACAACATGTCCTTCGACCTTGCCGAGTTGATGTTGAAATAGTTCAACAAGAATATGGAAAGCATCAGGACTTTAAAGAATAGCCCTTGTAAGTTTGGTTCACTTTTAACCTACTTATTTTTCTTTGTAAAAAAGTTTTTTCCATCAAAAGGCATAGTTGTATGGAGAAAAAATGTACCTATTCTTTATCAAACCAATAAGAGGATGATGAAATCTCAAGAAGATATGGATCAATTGAATGAGAAAATCCAATAAAAACAAAAGGGAAAAGTAGGAATTGGATATACAGAAGAAGGTGAATCATCCAAGAAAGGATCTCAAAAAAATCAAAGACCTACTTGTAATCACTATGGTAAGTTAGGTAATAAATCAAACAAATTTTGGAATAATGGTAAAGTTAAATTCAATGGAAAATGCTACAATTGCAATATGCATGGTCATAGAGCCAATGAATGCAAAGAGAAACCTAAATTTGAAGGTAAATGCCACAAATGCAAGAAGCATGGGCACAAATCTTCTAAATGCAAAACCAAGATATTGAATCCAATAGAATAGATTGTAAAAGCTATATTTGGTTGGGATTACAACATATGGTGCAGATGTCATTACTGTGGAGAATTTGGACACATTGGAATAAACTTTGCAAAACATCGCATGAGGACAAGAGACACCACTAGAAGATGTTTCATTTGTATAGAACTTGGTCATCTTGCCAAAAACTGTATGAACATTGAAAGAATTGAAGACATCCATTCAAAAAGTAATTTAGATGAAGCTAATGGAGCAATTAAAATAATGGTACACTTAAGGAAGAAGTAAGAAAGTTGAAAAGAGAGCAAGAAATTCTATTAGTAAGATTGTGTAAAGTCATGGAAGAGAAAAATAAGATGAAAGAAGAGTTAGAAGGAAAGAATAATGAAATTCAACATTTATCTTTTCAATAGGAAGACTTTATTGATCAACTTACTAATACAAATGAAGAAATCATGAATCTAAAACTAGAGAATGAAATATTGTAGTGTAATCTAAATACCAAAAATTAAACCTCTAGGTTATGAGGTCAATATTGATCAGACTAGGGATATTATTGAGGCATTATTAAATGAACTTGTTCATCCAAAGGCCACATATTTTGGAACATATGATGAAACTAAAGCAAGAATTGAACTAGAAATAAAACTTCCTCAGGCTATCAACAAAGGTAAAAAGAGGATAGCTAAACTAAAACAAACCAGTTCTACTCTCCTATTGATAGAAGGTAAAGGAGATGACATAGAAGAAGATGAAAAAAAAATTAGAAGAAGAAAAACTAGTCAAGAAGAAAGGTAAGGTTATTATAGCCAAACCTACCAAGTCATCTACTATAGTATTTACAAGGAGGGCATCTAGAAAGAAACTAAAATTATGTGAAGAAGCAAGAGATGTGATTTTCAAACAGCCTCCACCCTCATTCCAAGAGAAACTAAGAGAAATTAATTTTGGAGTTGACATGGAAAATTTCAAATCATTGAGGTATGAAACTAGAATAGTAGGAGAAAAGAAGAAAGTTGAAGACATGGTTATGTCCAAGATAGGAAAGTGGAAATATTCACCAGATCAACTTGTATAGCAAATTCCCAATGAATTGATGGAGAAAATCAAGCCAAGATAGGAACATGCAAGGAAATCTGCAAAAGACATATATGAGTAGACCTTGAGGCAACTCATACCGAGCTTAAGTGACAAAGAAGTAATAGAGTCCATTAATAAAAATGAGGAGAAACTTATTTTGAAGTTTAAAACTTGTTTGATATTGAAAAATGACATTGAACATGTGCTAAGGAATGCCAGTAACACATGGAAGAACATTTTCAATCTTCATAAGAAGAGTGATTTTTTTTTCATGTCAATGACAAGGATGATGATGAAGATGAAAAGGAAGAAGAAGATAAAGATGATGAAGAAACCAATGATGAGAATTAAGATGATGAGGAACAAGAATAGAAAGCCACCAAGGAGAATCTCCCTAAGATTCAAAGCATTGAGGAGACCAACCCTGAAAGGATTGTAGCAGTGGTTATAACCTCACTTCCTAACTCTCCAAGAAAAGCTTTAAAGCCATCTAGCTTAGAGAAAGCTACTACTGAGTTGGTTGTGTCAAACACTACAAATACAAGCACTCAACCAATCTTTGTACCTATTTAGCTTAGTACTTCAATAACTAAAGTGACCATCACTTCATCTATCGAGCAGATAATATTTCCTTCATAAATTTTGGTTACTTAGCAACAAGGTATTCCTTCAATAAGTGCAATATCTACTTTTACTGCCAGTCCTTCAATTTCCAATATTGTTTATATTCCAAGCATGCAAATAATAAGTACAAAGATAGTTGAGAGCAAGCCCTAATAGAGTACAAAAGTTTATAGCGAAGGAAAAGATAAGGAAGAAGACATTGATCTTGATGAAGATATAATTATTCCAAATTGGGATATCTCTACTCTAAATCCTAATCAAATGCATATAATAGGAGAGCTTCTATAGAAGAAAGCTAAAAAATAGAGACTTAAAGAGGAAAGAAACAAAGAATTTCAAGTGCTTGAAGATATAAAGAACATTCTTGTAGAATCACTCAACACTAAGGTTGACACTTCTCAACCTATTTTTTCTCAATTAGCAGAAGTGGTTCAAAAATTCAATGAAGATTTTAATGGACAAGAGAAATTGTTGCAAAAAGTAGAGAACAAATTTGAAAATAAAGTATTGGAGCTAGTAGCACAAAAGATTGCAATATACCAAGTAGACTTGTCTACTATTCTAAGCTCACTAGAAACCTCTTCCAACATAAGAAATAAAAAATAAACTCTCCAAAATAGACAAAGATCTAAAGACAAGTGCACACCAGTTGTCACTTGATCTAAGTTACAATTCTACTCACTACACAAAGATCATATTTCTGACTGATATGCAAGTAGAATTTCTAAGGGAAAAATCTAGGATAAGGGCTACTCTTGTAGATACACAAGGCATGATTATTCCAAATATGGATCCATTGTAGAAACATATTACACATGCTAAAAATCTCATCCATGATAACAACTTCTCTATTGCTAATCACATGATGGAATCATCAGCAGAAATTCAAATTACATTGCATGCAAGCCAAGTGTTGCACAAAAATTGGGACAAGACATTGTCACTAATTTTAAAGGTATATTATGACTTCTTGTCACATTTTGGAATAACAATGTAGCATACACCTTTGGCATTTATGTCAAAAAGTGGGAGAAGATGTAATATAAGATGTGCTATAAAAATGGGAGAAGATGTATATAATAAGTAAAGTATATTGTATGTGTGTGTGTGTGTGTGTGTGTGTGTGTGTGTGTGTGTGTGTGTGTGTGTATAGGGGAGCATCATAATATTATACATGTATAGATATTCAAATAAACATCTCTTACAAAAGAAAATTTGAAAAATCTCAAAAATAGAGTATGCCACTGAGTTGAAGACACAAGATGGAGACTAAGATTGTTTGGAACTTTTTGAATTTAGTTTTGATTGATAAGTTTGCCAAAGGGGGAGTTTGTTGACATTTCTGTCAAGTTTGTTTATTAGTGACACATAGACACACTTATTCAGATAGCTAGTAGTTATCAAGCTTATTGTACAGTTAATAGTATTAACAAATTATTTTAGGCTCTACCAAGTTCTACAGTTGCTACCAAGTACTAGGAACATCATTCAGTTTGCACTGAGTAGTTTCTACCAAGTTGGTGATTATCAGTGTAAATTGAGCTTCATAATGTTTATCGATTTTCTAAGTGCAAACTGAGTTGTGTAGTACTTACCAATTTTATAGCATAAATGATGTGAATCCAATGTTGACTGATCTATGCAATATTAACTAAGTGATTCAATTTATACTAAGCTCATAGTGATAGTATTGATCGAGCTATGTAGTGTGAATCAAGTGATTTAGTTTATATGTCAAGTTTCATAGTGTTCACCAAGTCACCAATGTAGATTGAGTTCAAACTACTTGGAAGTGATTAGTATGAGTAGAGATTCTATGTCTACCAAGGGCATGATGATACTGAGCATTGATAATTACTACCGAGTATCAAAACCTCACTAACTTTCTCTTCAAAATCTGAGTACCATTAATTGGGTCGACTTTGTGTATTTTGGTGAAACTTATATTTTAGCTAACTTTGTTGAACTATAATTTAAAGTGGTATATATGTAATGTATTGTATCATTTCCAAATGTGAATAACAAGCATGAGAAGAAGATTCTTAAGTAGAAGTGTGAAGTAAAAGGCTACAATAGTAGAACGAGTAGCAAAGATTTATCTATCATAGCAAGGTGATCATTACACTTAGAGGAATCTCATTTAGCAAATCAAGTTGCAGATC
Source organism: Cupressus sempervirens (assembly GCA_028749045.1). NCBI lineage: Eukaryota > Viridiplantae > Streptophyta > Pinopsida > Cupressales > Cupressaceae > Cupressus > Cupressus sempervirens. The sequence continues at coordinate 940,573,086 of CM053787.1, forward strand.
AAAGATCAACCACTGGTTCATCCTAACGGGTGGAATAGTTAAATCCTTTCACAAGGTAGACTTAATAGTCTTTTGTAAATCTCTTTACTTCGTACATACTTCACTGTATATTTGTAAATCCTTTTGCAAGGTGAATCTAGCAGTCCTTATTGCTCCTAACAAGGCAGATCATCAGAAGTGATCATTATAAGCCTTAATAGGTTAGCTTTATACTATAGTACTAAAGCTTCTGGTTATCATCCCCACCCTAGTTTTACTTTCTATTTAGAAGGTTTTTGAGTCACCATATTGTGTGTCAAAGTGTTATGAATGTTTTAATGCTTTCAATTTTTCATGTATACAATTAGACCATAATACACATGAAGGATTAATTGGTAAATAAAGATTAAGTTTTATTAGTTATTTATTCACCCCTCCCCTCTTAGTAACTTAGCTTATCATATATTTCCAACAATAATAACTTGGATTAGATTAGATAATAAGGATGATAGAAGCTTTTGGATAAGAAGATAGGTAAAGAAGAGATGGATGATGAAGAAGGTGATATTTTAGCTCTATAATTGTCAATCTCCTATGTATTGGCTGCAACCCAAAATGCCTCACAACTAAACATGTTGGGTGTTTTGAAAGTATATTTTATCATGCAAGTTGTCTAATCAATCAATAAATCTCTTGGTTGATTCTTCCTATATGTATTTTCTTCCATGTGTACTCTTGGAAAAGTTTTAGAATATTGGATGTGGCTCCTTTCCCCTACTATCCTTGTGTCAGGTTGGGAACTTGCATTATTTACAGGAACTCATCATGTGATGAGAATGGGTATGTAGGGTAGATGTGTTGAGTGTCTTCTCTTGTGTACTCAACCCAAAAGTAGTCAAAAATGTAGCATGAATATGTTTAAACAAGTGATAAGAAAATTAATAAATTGAAATAAAAAATAAGATAAGTGATCATCTGTACGGTCATCAAGCATCTTGAGGGAGTTTATATGAGGGTGTTACTACTACATTTGATACCAAATTACCATGACAAGTCTATCACAATTTTTGCATCACAACCTTTTGGTGTCACAATTTTGATAGCTTACATAAAAATTGCAATGATGATAGGTTGCAACACCAAAGTTGTGACAGACCTACCATGGTGATTTGGTATCAAATGTAGTAGTGTGTGGTGTCTATATGGTTACTAGTTTTATATAAAAGTTAGTATGATGGCATAGTGTGGTGGCCTCCTAGGGGAGTTATCTTTGGACCATCTTTAGCTTCAAATTTCTAATTCCTAGCAATTTACTCCCCACTAAAGTCCCTACATAGTTACCCTTAGTGGGTTTGCCCAATGCCCTAATGTACTGCATTGTCTTCATGAGCATATAGATGTTGGTTTCATACATTGACTGGCATATGTGTTAGCCATGGGAGATTGTATTTTGTGATTGTGGTTGGGCCATTATCTCCATCAACATAATGAGAGTGGGCCTCTAGGTGCCATGTGGTTAGGAGGCATAGCTATAACTATACAACTTATGGGGGTTGATGTACATAGAAAATCTACTTCTAGCTTGAGGCTAAAGTGATGCTTACTTGGTGCTTCAGTATATTTGGATTATCTTTCCTATAATTTATGTTTTACCATGGATGCATTGATATCATGTTTTAGATGATGTTAAGTATGTTTACTTGTTGCATTCCCTTATCATAATGTTAGATCTTATTACTTATATGATGTTTCATATCATTTCTATGGAGTAAAAATGCTATTGGTAGATCAACATATTAGATGTACTTGTTAATGTGATATTTATTGATGGTTATTGGTAAGATAGATCTCTTAAGGTAATGACAACAATACTGTTAGCAATTTGAGACTTCATGCTCAGGGGTATTATAGGGAAAAGTTGGGGTCTAACTTGATAGATTATTTCTAGACATAATTGAATTGAAATACCCTAAGAGTCTCAATACAAGATTCATAAACTAACAATAAATATAGTGTTTGTTTGATCAAGGGGTGAAAATAATAAGCCAAGGGATTATGAATTCATTTAAGTAAAATTTTAATTCAAATTCAAAGAAATAAATCCACACTTGTAGAAATAAATCTATCCAATTCTCATTAACTGGCATTTGATTAACACAACAACATTATGACTATGAAAGCCAACAATATTAACAATATAATTATAATCATAAAAGCCTAATATATTTAATTAACATCATATTATTATAATTATGAATCCACACATCAAAATATCCACATTTAAATCAAACTACTGTGAAATAATGATGATAGTTCAAGTTAGATCCAATTTGCGACAAGAGACCTACAGAGCGATAGTTGCTGAGGTAGTTAACACAGAGAGACAAGAGCTCTATAAATCGTGACATGATGTTGTGATAAGAAATGAATGGAACTTTGGAAAAAATAAGGGACTCGATAAATTGGAATGGGATGTAGAGAAAGTAGTAGAGAACAAGGAGAACTTTGAGAATACTATGGTTTGCTACTAAACTAATGAGCACAATGTTTACAGTCATAGAATGAATTCCAAACCTTAAGATAAATGATCAAAGAGATATGGAATGAATGAGTTTAGAATAAATACCATAATAATACCATGCATTAAACAAACTAAATCAAAGCCTATTATGAAGTATCGACCACTTACAGATTAGAAATTGTGGGAATAGAAGGTATTTGAAACAATCTCACCCATGTTCTAAGAGGGGGCCCTTCTTCTAGTCCTCATGGTGAGAATTTAACTTAAATTAGTAGAAGTTTTGTCAATGCATAACCATAAAATTAATATATTGATAAAAATATACAGGTTTTTTTCACATCTTTTGGCATACTATCTGCATTTTATCTAAAGTTCTTCTTCTCTCTCTCTCTCTCTCTCTCTCTCTCTCTCTCTCTCTCTCTCTCTCTCTCTCTCTCTCTCTCTCTCTCTCTCTCTCTCTCTCTCTCTCTCTCTCTCTCTCTCTCTCACACACACACACACACGCGCGCGCGCGTGCGCGCACGCACACACACACACACACAAGTACTTAGAATGTTTTGAGCCATCAAATTTGGATCAAAATGGAGAATTGGTTCTAACCAATTAATAGTCTAAAAAAACTAAGATTATGGCTTCTTGCCATAGGCCAGAAGCTGTAAACAAGCTAAATACTATTTAGAGAATATAAACCAACTAGATGAAAATAACCATCAAAATGAAGATTACCAAAATCCATATCTTCCATTTGTCTTGTAACATTCTCAAGGATGATCACTTGAAACATTTGAACATGTGTCACATAAGTACCAAGTTACAGTGATTTATGTTTGTTTACTGAGCATCAATAACAATCAGTTTTCTTAACATCTAAGGGATCTAGGATTTATTTTAGTAGTAACTAATTCACCCCCCCTTAGTTACTCCTTCTATATTTCCAACAATTGGTATCATAGCTTTTGGTGCTTGCAGGAAAGGTTTCAAGGACCTAAGCTAAAGATTAGGATGTCTTATAAGAGAAAGATTCCAAAGACAACTTTTCAGCATGGTAGGGACTCATGAGAATTCATTTGGCCACCATTAGTGATTCAAGATACAAATACCTTGATGAAGAATACAAAACTCCTACTAGTACATTATCTGTTGGAGATATTGTTGAGAAAAAGAACCAAAACATCATGATAATTGATATAGCATCTGCTCTCAGCTATGATGAATTTGATGAGATCAAAGACAATAAAACTACTTTTTATATGTGGAACAAATTAAAGGATATATATGGTGGTGATGACAATGTAAAAAGAGCCAAAGTTGAAAGCCTTAGAGGATAGTTTGATTAGATGAGAATGAGAGAAGATGAAAATGTTGCCAAATATGTGGAAAGAATCAAAGCTAATGTTAGTGCAATCAGAGCTTCTAGAGGAGAAATCAAGGAAGAAACTATTGTAAGTAAAGTTCTTAGAACTTTTCTTCCCATCTATGCAATCAAAGCGTCTGTTATTCAAGAAAAGAGATGTGATTCAAATAGCAAGCTAGGCTTGGATGCCCTAGTAGGAAGATTGACAACTTTTGAGATAGACAACTTTGACAATTATGTTCCAGCTTCCAAAAATATTGAGTATGCATTTGAAGCTAAACTTTCACTCAAAGAAAAGGGCAAGAAAATAAAGGACAATCAATCAGAAAGTGAAGAGGAAATAGAGGAAAGTTTTGATAGTGATCTTGAAGTCATTGAAGATTTAATTGAAAAGGAATATTCTAGAAGTAGAGGAAAGTACAAAGGTAAAATTCCTTTAATCTATTTTTCATGTCAAGAAATTGGTCATATTGCTGCTAGGTATCCAAATAGAGAAATAAAAGATGAGAAGAAGAGCCACAAGTAAAAAGGCAAGAAGGAATCCAAAAGTCACAAATCCTTCAAAGAAAAAGATAAGAAGACTTGTTTTATGGCTAAAGATTCTGATAATAGTGAAGATGAAATAGTGTACATTGCTATAAAAGATGAATTTGATGAAGAATAAGATAAGATCACACCTATCTATCATGTTAGTAAAAATGATACATGGATCATAGATAGTGGATGTTCACATCATATGACTAGAGACAAAAAATAAATTGAACACTTTGAACAATATGATGGAGGTAGTGTAAGATTTGGAAACAATGAACCTTGTTACATAAAAGGGAAAGGCCAAATCTCATTAGCCAATAAAATTGTATGTGACAATACCTATTGGGTTGAAGGACTAAAACATAATCTACTGAGTGTGGCACAACTAATCAACATTGAATTCAAGGTAGAATTCATGTATGGCAAGGCAAGACTGCTAGATGACAAAGGGAATCTAATTGGATCATGCAAACAAACAAGAGGTAACCTATTTTATCTTGATCTCGATAATTGATCATGTTTTATTGCCCAAATGGAAGAAAGTATGTTATGGAATAGAATACTATGTCATGTAAAATTTGATAATATGGTCAAGATAAGAAAATTCAAAAAAGTAAGAGGTATTCCTAGTTTGAAGAAACCAGATGTTGGTTTATGCAAAAATTGTCAAATTGGAAAAATGGGAAAGACTGGTTTTAAGAGCAAAGACTATCAATCTAAAGATGTCTTGGAAATTGTGCATACTGACTTATGTGGACCTATTGGTATAGAAAGTTATAGTGGAGAAAAATTCTTTATTCTTTTTGTTGATGACTACTCTAGAATGATGACTATTATGTATCTTACAGAAAAGTCAGAAGCATTCGAGAAATTTGAATAGTATATGGAAAGAGTAGAAACATAAATAGGAAAAAGATTGAAATGCTTAAGATTAGATAGAGGTGGTGAATTCATTTCCAATTAATTCAATAATTTTTGCATTGAAAGAGGAATCAAAAAGCAAGTATCAGCCCCTGACACTCTTGAGTAGGATGGAATAGCTGAAAGAAGAAATAGATACATCATGGATTATGCAAGGACTCTAATGATTGAAAAGAATGTTGTTATCAAATACTAGAAGGAAGCCGTCAGCACTATAGTTCATACTTTGAATCAAGTACAATTGAAGGACTTAGATAAAACTCCCTATGAATTATGGTATGACTACAAACCCAATGTAAGTTATCTGAAATTATTTGGTAGTAAATGTTATATCTTGAAAGAGTCTAGAAAAGGAAAATTTGATGTGAAAGGTGATGAAGGTATATTCTTAGGATATTCCTATAGAAGTAAGGCTTATAGATGATGGAATTTTTCTACTCATAAAATCATAGAAAGTGCACATGTGAGAATTGATGAGTTTGCATAAAAGATTGAAGAAGAGAGCAAAAAGTAACTAGAAGATTACAAAATATTTGTTTACTTCAAACCTAATACTTTGTCAAACAATAAGGAGACTTCATCTCATGAGTCTTCCATAGTTATCGAGCTACAAGAAGTACAAATCGAGTCACAAGGATCCGAGTCACATTCGAAAGCTATGATGTCAATGCCTACCGAGTCTGAATGACCCAAATCTGAAGTTAAAATTCAAAATGAAGACAATATTATTCATTCAAAAGGAAAAGAATTTGTATTGGCCAAGTATGTCAGAAGGCATCATGCATTTGATCAAATTATTGGAGATAAATCAGAAGGCACTATGACAAGAAGAAAATTTAAAGGTACATGTTTACTTGCGGATTTTGAACCTAGAAGTATTAAGGATGCTCTAGAAAATGAAAGTTGGACTGAGGCAATGAACAAAGAAATAGAACAAATAGAAAAGAACAAAACTTGGACTCTTGTTCCTAGGCCTAAAGATAAAAATGTGATTGGAACAAAATGGGTATTCAAAAATAAGTTGAATGAAGATGGACAAGTATCAAGAAACAAAGCTAGATTAGTGTGTAAAGGGTATTCTCAAGAAGGAATTGATTATGGTGAGACTTTTGCCCCTATTGCAAGATTATAAGATGTTAGGACCCTACTTGCATATGTAGCTCACAGAGGATTCAAAGTATATCAAATGGATGACAAATCTACATTCCTAAATGGAATTATTCATGAAGAAGTCTACATTGAACAACCAAAAGGTTTTGTTGATCCTAAAAAAAGGGACATGGTCTGTAAATTACACAAAGCACCGTATGGTCTCAAATAAGCTCCTAGAGCTTGGTATGAAAAACTGCATAACTACTTGATATAGATTATTTTTTAGAGAACAAATGATAACAATAGCTTTTACATCAAGGAAGGACTAGATGAAAAAATTGTGTTGGTAGAGATATTTGTGGATGATACTCTATTTATAGGAAATGATGACCTATGCAAAACATTTTCAGAACAAATGAACAAAGATTTTGAGATGTCCATGTTTGGTGAAATACAATTCTTTGTTGGATTGTAGATATAGTAGAACAAAAATGGTATCTATATCACTTAGTCTAAGTATATCAAAGAGATACTCAAGAAGTTTGGAATGGAAGATTCAAAACTAGTTGGTACCCCAATGTGTATTGGACTCAAGCTTACCAAAGATGATGACTCCAAAGAAGTAGATCATACCTTATATAGATGAATGATTGGAAAATTAGAATATATAGCTCACATAAGGCCTAATATTGACTTAGTAGTTGGGATAGTGACAAGATTATTACCTAAACCTAGAGAAAATCACATGATGGCAATCAAAAGAATCTTGAGATATCTAAAAGGTACTAAAGATTATGGTTTATGGTACAAACTTGGAGGCAACCTAGATCTAAAAGTATTTATTGATGCTGATTGGGCAGGAAATGTTGATGATAGAAAAATCACTAGTGGTGGAGCCTTCTTTCTTGGTAACAGGTTGGTATCTTGGACAAGCAAGAAGCAAAACTGCACTTCCCAATCCATAGCAAAAGCAAAGTATGTGGCAATAACAGTAATTTTTTCTAATGTTGTTTGGTTTAAACAATTGTTGGAAGGAATGAAGGTTGAAATCAAAGAGCCAATAGTCATGTATTGTGATAACACCAATGCAATTAACATATCAAAGAACCTAGTGATGCATTCCAAAACAAAGCACATTTCTATAAAATATCACTTTGTTAGAGAACTAGTGTAGGAAAAAGAAATTAGATTAGAATATGTCCATACAAAAGAACAAATTGTAGACATATTTAGTAAGCCATTACCTAAGGATGCATTCTTGTATCTAAGAGGTAAGCTAAGGGTCATTCTCCTATTTGAAGTTCACTAAATAAAGTTTAGTGATGAATCAACCAGAGCATACTAAAGATCAATTAGTTGATGTAGCATAATCAAGATAATATTGTATATGAATTAGTACTCAAGGTACATTGATACAAATTTGGCATGTTTTTTTAAAGAGGGAGAAGTTTGTTGTCATATCTCATAAGAAATTTCTTTAAGAGGGAGAAGTTATGTTTATCTAAAGATAGGAAGAACTCACACTGATAAAGGGAATTCTCATGGATAAGAATCAAAATGAAAGTAAGGATATGTTCCTTACTTTATGCTTGCTTTGAAATTTCATTGTGCTATGACATGTTGTGTTGCCATCAATGCCAAAGAGGGAGATTCCTGGATACAATTGATTAATTGTGTGTTGTCTTCAATGTTACACAAATTTCATATCAGTTTTAGTCAGTGCTTTTCAAGCTCTCTAGGGTAGTGAAGATAGTTTGCATTGTCTACCGAGCATCTTGATGTTTGCCAAGGTTAGAAAGTAGTGTCTACAGAGTTCACTCAGGCATCAAAGAAATGCAGAAGAGTGTTAGTCAAGCTCACTCGGTCAACAAAGGGAAAGTTGGATAGAGTTAGTATTCACCAAGTTCACTTGATTTCTAAAGGATTTATGCAAATTTTTAGTGTTAACTGAGCTTCTATTGGTTAACACAGGGAATCATTCTGAGTTAGTTTCTACCAAGCAGGGTTGGCCTATGAAGGATTTTTCTTTTTTTAACATATGAAGCTTAATTATTTTATGTATTGATTCTAGCTAACTATGATGATGAATATTGGTTATTGTAATTTGAATCTGGGCCAACTTGACAATCTAGATGGTATAAGTAAAAGGTCAAGTTAAGATTCCTAGTGTGTGTGCAAGTGTGTTGATTGAATTGAAAAGAAAAGATAGGGAGAAAACTTGAAGGATAAGAAGATATCCTTGTGGAGTAGAAAAGAAATATTCAATCAAGAAGGATCAAGTTTAAGTAGAAATGAGATTTGGATTTAGCAATTTAGTTGCATCACAATCAGGTCATTTCATTGTTACTCTCTAACCATTGTAGTAGTGATCTAAAATCTCTTAACTGAGTTGGTTTAATAGCTAGTTGTAAATCCTCTAATAAGGTGGCAATTCCATTGAATTGTTTTAAGATCTTTTGCAAGGCCATTCCTAGTAGGGTGATTAAATCCTCTAATAGGGTCACACCTAAAAGTGTGTTTTGTAACCTTTAATAGGGTTGGCTCCTAATAGGGATCACTTCAAAAGAGTGAAAAGTAGTAACTAGTTACATTGGTGGTTTTTCCTAAATTGGGTTTCCACATTAAATCTTGGTGTCTCATGTGTTCATGTTATTTCTCTCATGCTTGCAAGTTAATTACTAATAATGAATTAAGATCTGCTAAAAGTAATTCACTTTTCATTTACCAAGTTACAACAATTTATGTTTGTTTAACAAGCATCAACAACAATCAGTTTTCTCATTCTAAATTTTATTGTTGCCATCTAAGGGATCTGGGATTTATTTTAGTAGTAACTAATTCACACCCCCCCCCCCCCCCCCCCCCTCTTAGTTACACCTTCTGTATTTCCAACAGTTCCAACTCCACCTATCAGGGTTTAGTAGAGGTTAGAGGATTCTCATCATGTATTATATGATACCCTACTTTTATTAACAATGCTTTTACTTGAGAAATATAATCAACATTAGTCCCACAAGCTTGAAAGACCATCAGATCAAGTATGCCTACCTTGATAATATCAGAATCAATAGAACTTCCATGACATTTTGTAGCTTGAAGACTTGTTTTAAGTACCTAGGGTCCTCTTTCTATAGGGTTATCTGGAGGAAAATCCTAAATTACTAGAGACTCTAGCCTAAATGGGATTTCTATATCCACAAACTATTCAAATTGTCCCATTGCTACATTTGGTTCATTGTCTTGGTCCATGATTTCTTTTGGCTTGTTTGTTTTATCTTTTTGTCACTTTTGGCTTCAAATAGTGTGTTTGAATTTCTTCTTTTAGTGAGGATTGGGAGACTTGGTGGCTACAACTTGTAGAGTTAGGGTTTTGACAATGTTGGCTTGGACATTATAGGCAACTTGGGTTAATTCTTCAAGGAGATTAGGGTTTTTCTTAGTAGAATGACTAGGAGAGGAATCAAGACTAATTTTGGGTTTTTTAGATATATGTAGCATCAGAGGATTCTGTAGCTTTCATCTTACAAGTGGGTATTGGTGTTTTAATAGGGTTAGAGAGCTCTGGAACATTTTCAATTGTCTTCTTTCCTTCTTCACCCGAAAGAGGTTTGTTTTCTTCAAAAGGTGATTGTTCAACAAAGCTATCCCAGTTAATTGTAGGTTTTATAGTTTGAGAGCCATGAACAAAAAAGCAATTCAAGACCCATGGAGGGAATGGTATAGGTAATAAGGAAAATTAATTAGATCATGTTGATGAAGATGTAGCAATAACCAAAAATGATGACCAAAGACAAAGGCACACATACGCTCACAAGTGACATACTAAACCAAAAACTTTTCTATGTTGTCATATGGAAGAGGAAGGGATTTTTTGTGCTATGCCTTCTCCTTCAGCAATAGTGATATTTTTTCCCCTCTATAGAAATTGGATTTTATAAGTCTCAGAGAAGACATCTAACATGAGCCAAAGTTTGCACTTTGACCAAAAATTTAAAACCATTAATTTTCATAACATTCTAAGTGAGTCCCTGGGTGAAATCAACTACAATTTTCTCATCAAATCCTTGTAACTTGTGGAAGTATCGTTTCCACTTGGAAAACTAAAATATTTTGAAAGAATCTTCATTATTTTTAAATTTAGTCATATCTATAGGTTTAAATCATTTTTGGGATCCTCCCATGCTGACAAGATATAGATAGATTTACAAGGCAAAACTCCTTAACTCAGAGGTAAATGTCAATGTGTAAAAATAGGAGTAAGGACAATAACAAGGGAAGACTCTTATTACTGGTTAATAATGGTGAGCTACAAATCAAACCTTCCCACAATGAGAACATGTCATGTCCCTTGGGTTACTAAGTAATGTAGAAATAAATCATAAAATAAAACCTAATTAGTTATTAATTGGAAAGGAGTATTTCCTATGTTAACAGTGAAGGATATGAGGTAGAAAATAAGCACATGGAGAAAAAGTAAGGTGGAGGTCAGTAGATCTCCCAAATCTAGAAAAAGAGTCATACGTGGGAGGAAAGAGCATGTTGAGAGAAAAAATTAAAGTGGCATTGTAGGTTCCATGTGGAGGCACATAGGAGAAAAAGGTCCAAGGAAAGAACATACCCCACAAAGTCTATACATAAAAATGAAGAGCAACGTGGGAGATGATCACATGATAGAAACACCAACCAGTTGTAGGGACTTGTGATCAAGGAAAGAGTGGAGAAATAGGAGAGGCTACAAGCACAAAACCATGAAAAAAATGAAATAGGAAGAAATAAATTTCCTATGGCATCGAGCAAAGAAAAGATGCATACCAATAGAACAAATGATAGCTACTAGAGTGAGGATAGAGATATGATAGAGGATGTAATTTTTTATTTTAAGTTTTTTTTTTCATTATTGAGAATGATAGGAGGTTGATGAGGAATTGATTTTTAACCCCATACCACTTGATTATGCTAGAACACCAATTGTCATAATCAAGACTTATTACAACTAGAAGTCACTGACAAACCATGCCAGAAGGTCATTTTTCATTGTTGGACCTTTTTTAAATTAATTTTTTTATGTGTGAAGGATCCCAAAAGGAACCATGGTGAATTCTCTAGCAATAATGAGGAAGAAGGATTCCTTCAATGAAGGCTTATGGTATAACTTAAGATAATGCCCATTAACAAGAAGCTTGTGACATTTTGAATCCATAATGTAGAGCTATAAAACACCATTATCAAATACATGAGAAATTTCATAGTGACCCAACCATCGAGTATGAAATTTACCTTTGAAATCCTAAAAATGATAATTATATAAAACCATTCAATCCCCTGGCTAGAAGGAATGTTGATGAATGTGTTTGTCATGCCACAATGCTCACTAATTCTGAACAAGTTCAGAATGGAGGAGTTCTTCCTAACAAAGTTCATCCAAAGAGTGGAGTTGTGTTATACATTCTTGTTGAGAATCAGAGAGACTTAATTCAAATTAAAGTGTAGCTCAAAGACTCTTAATCTTGAACTCAATAGGAAGAACAACCTTCTTACTATAGACCATTTCATAAGGGGTCAAACTAGTGGTGGTCTTCCACATGGTGTGATAGGCCCACATGGCTTCAAGAAGGTGGGTGGCCCAATCACACTTATGAAGTGTTACAATCTTTGTAAGAATATTCTCTAGTTCCCAATTGGTGACCTCTACTTGTCCATTTTCTTGAGGGTGATGATTTTTGGTGCCAAATTTTATACTCTTTGATTACTGTAGCAATGAGGTATGAAGTGAACTTGGGTTCTTGATCTATAGTAATCTCCCAAGGAACACCAAAGTGAGTGAATATCTTAGAGTATATGAAGTCAACAACCTTGGTATCATGGGAATGCTTAATTACAACCACTTTGACCCATTTTGTAACATAAGATGTACAAAAAAGAATGTATTCCTTGTTGTTAGAAGGTGGGTTGATAGGTCCTAAGAAATCAAGACCCCACTTGTTGAAAGGTTCAAGAGATAGCTAAGGATGGAGTGGCATTTTGTCATACTCTGTAGGATGACCCATTTACTTGCACTAATCACAATGATGGACATAACACTTGCAATCTTTATGGATCATAGGCCAATAATATTCTACAATAAGAATCTTTTGAGAAGTCCTTTGAGTAGAAAAGTGTCCAGTACAAGGTTTAGTATGATAGGCACTTAGAATACCAAAAACATCCTCCTTAGGAATACACTAATGCATGATGTTGTTAATACTAGTATGGAAGAGGAGACTGTTGACCTATGTGTATTTTCCTGTTGACCTATGTGTATTTTCCACTAAGGCTAACCAACTACTGGCATTCTCTAAGAGAGAAGTGCAATAAGAACTTGCATGTAACCAAATAGTTGGTGATGTCAGCATACCATGGAATCTTTGTGGAAATGGAAAAGAGGTGTTCATCAAGGAATGTATCATCAATAGGAATAGGTTCATCATTTGATTGCTATAACTTGGACAAGAAATTTGTAACCATATTTTCTTGACAAGGCTTATCAAGTATAGTGACATCAAATTCTTGTAGTAAAAAAAGCCATCTAATCACTCTACTAGTTACTACTGGTTTATTCATTAAAAATTGAATTGTTGAGTGATCAGTATGAAAAAAAAAATATAACCAATAATATAGTGCCAAAATTTATTAATAGCTAAAAATTTTGTTAGATTGTGGTGACTGATTAGGAAAGTACTGTACATACTTCATAATTAGTGGGGTTCGGGGCATCGCCCTGAAAAATTATTTTTTGGTACTATTCGCCATTTGTAGATTTGCCACAAAAGTTATGGCTAATTATGGCCGACATGTTATAACCCTAAAGTGGTTTAATACTTGTATAAAAGGGTTTAGGGTTGGGTATTTTTTATTATGTTGTGATGCAAAATTTGTTCTTGCAGGAGTATTGAGTTGTAAGGGATTACAAATTGTAATTAGGTTGTAATCACTAGATTGTAATAAGATCAGACTTTCTATTTGGTGGACGTAGCCCAGGGATTGGGTGAACCACATTAAATCTTGGTGCCTTGTGTTCATTTCTGTGTGATCTATTATTTTTTTTTATTGGTTATATTTGCATGTAGTTTTTATTTCTGTCCGTGGTTTATCCTAACAAATTATTTTTTAGTTCCCATATAGTTCTCTACCCTAGTGAAGTTCTTGCTAATGTAGTAAATTGAATAGAAAAGGTTGTCTTCCTTTTTTTCTGAGTACTACTCCCATTGAAAAATCAAAAGCATCGGTGTGAATATGGAAATGAAATTCCCATTTGGGACATCTAAGAACAAGGTTACTCACAAATTTGTTCTTAATAGTCTCAAAGGCTTCTTGACACTCAGGGGTCCAAGTAAAGACAACATCGTTGGCTAATAGAGAAAACAAAAGAGACAATCTTACTGAAGTTTTGAATAAATCTCCTATAATATCCAACATGACCAAGAAAAATCCTAATGTATTTTTGGGTCAAAGGTGTAGGGAGGTCCTAGATTATTTGTGTCTTTCTAGGATCAACTTGAATACCTTTTGAGAAGATTAAGTGTCCCAATACAATTCCCTTAGTCATTAACATATGACACTTCTCATGGCTTAGAGATATGTTAGTGTCAATATATCTCTTAAGTAATTTCTCCAAGTTATCTCAGGCTTCTTCAAAAGTATTCCCATGGATAATTAAATCATCCATATAAAATTCTACACAGTCATTAACTAGATAAGAAAATATGCTTAATGTTGCTCTTTGGAATGTGGCAGAGAATTACATAGCCCAAAAGGAATAATGTTGTATGCAAAGGTTTCCCATGGATAGGTGAAGATGGTCTTGTTTTGATCTTCAATGGAAATGTAGACTTTATTGTATCCACTAAATCCATCCAAGAAAGAGAAGAATCATTTCCTAGCAAGAGCATCCAAAAATTGATCAATAAAGGGTAATGAAAAGTGATCCTTCTTGGTAGGCTTATATAAAGCCCTATAATCAACACAAATATGCCAGTTACCATTTTTTTTTTGAAAAAGAACCAAGGGATATACCCACCTACTATCTGAGATAGGATAAATGAAACCAATATTCAAGAGTTTTTGGAGTTCTTTGACTACATCATTCAAGATGGGATTGAGTCTTTATTATGGTTGTCGAATTGGGTGACTTCCTTCTTCAATTTAAATGTGGTGGGTAAAAGTGTTTGGGTGAATACCTCACATGTCTTGATATTCCCATGCAAATGCATCTTTATGTTCTTTAAACATACCTATGAGATCTTTGACTTGAGTAGGTGTTAACTATTGATTAATATTGAGAGTATGCCCTAGTAAGTTCTCTATAGGTTCTGATGGTGTAGGAGCATTAAGAATAAGTTTTGGTGATTTTTATAGTTTATCTAAAGATAATAATAGACTATACAAACATTGATGTGGTAGAAGCTAGTGTAATATAAGAAAGTGTTGGATAGATTGAGGATTTCCAACCAAGGGAAAATTTCCAAAAGGATAGTCAACAGTTGCATGAGAAGGAAAAACCATAGTTTCTAAGATATCATTAGACTCATACCCATTCTAAAGAAAGTTCACCAAAATGTTATAATCATTAGGTTCCATAAGGTGTTGTGTCTTTTTGATGGTAAGGACTAGTACAAAATCTTTTGGATCACTATTAAGCCATACATGATCTTCTATATCTAACAAAGGTTGAGTAGGGGGATAGAGTGTTAATTGTTTTATTTTTCTGCCAATGGAAATAACCATGTTACTTGACTAAAAATTGATGTGGACATTAGATGTGGCTAACCAAGATCTCCATAGAATCAAAGGGTATTCCCCCAACTTAGATTTTGGTTCCATAATCATAAAATCAGTCAGATAATCCCAACTATAAATGGAAATAATAACATCTTCTACAACCACTTCTAGTTTTACTAAGGATCAATCATCCATCTGAAGTATTGTAGGAGTAGGTCTAAGTGCATCCAATGATAACTTGATTTTTATTTCATTAGTCATCTCATTTCCACAAGTGTATTAGGAATAACGATTTGACCTATACTTACCTATATAATTGGATTGCCATAATTTGGGTATTTTGGAATAGTAATATTCCCCAAAATTAATTTTTCCAATTGTCCAATAACTTGAATAGTCTTTGGGTCCTCCTTCTTTTTCTATCATCGAGTGTATAACTTGCATATCATTTTATTGTATACTGGAATATCTTTAAGAGCCTAAAAAAGAGGAATTTTGATATTAACATTGCGTAATTCATTTAAAATATCAAAATTTGAATGTGTTGGTTCTTTAGGCTCTAGCTAAGGGATGAATAGGTCAAGAAAGGGAGGCTCTTTTTCTAATTATTCTTTAGGTTCATCATGGACCTCTATGATAGTAGGTCCTTTAAGAGACTTCCCAGATCTTAGTTGTACACCATCCAACTCAACTATGTTTATAGGATAGGTAAGAAAATTTGCCACCTCATTATTATAAAGCAGTTGAAAGGGATTATTATTAGTACTTGGATTTGGTTGAGTTGGTATGGATGTGGGTTTAGGTGGCTATAGTGGATTCGGAGGTGGATTTGAGGAAAATGGAGGTATCATAAGGAGAAATTGTTGAGTTTTTTGATAGGGACTTATCGTCGGTGGTAGAGAAAAAGATTGTTGTGGAAGATAGGATTGTGTATAAGGTTGTGCCTTCCATGCCTAATGTCACAGTTGTATACTAGGTTGAAAAGTTTGGGGCCATTGAGGATAGGGTTGAGGTTGTTTCCAATATCCATACCATGGACCTTGGTTAGAAAATTGTTAAGATGGTCTAGAAAAATGTTTGTTGGAGAACCCTTTAGATGTGAATTGGCATGGTGGAGCCATAAAGTAAGATTGTTCTTTGGAATACTCCATAGGAACCATCCCTTCAGTAAAAGGTCATAGTGTCAAAGTCTTGCTAGCTTATCAAGGGATGCTACATGAGTTTGATTATAGGGGTAGTCTTCTGGTCCATGCTTCTTACGACAAGTTGGGTAGTATACTACCAAGGCCTTTTCAACTTCCTCTTGTTTCCTGCAAGTATATAAAGTGTCAATTTTCTTTCCCATGTGATTTAATAAATCAATTTTAAGGTCTTCAAGTAGCTTACCAATTTCTCACTTGGAGATACCTAATGCATTACCCATAGTGGAAAAATTACTTGAGTGTCCATGAACAGATCTATGAGACCATGAATAGTTCCTGCATATATCACAAATATCATCAAAGGACAATTTAGAAATATCACCTTTACCAATCAAATTTAAAGCATTCATGGTTTCATCGTGAATCCCTCTTAGGAAGAGCATTTTGATAGTGTCTATGGTTAAATTAGGGTGTCTTGAGTGTTGTAAGCTAAAGGCAAAACACTCTAAGAAATAGTCAACTGATTCATCTTCTCATTGAGTCATGCAAAAGATCTCATCCCATACTTCCTTGGCCTTACAATACTCCTAAATTTTTTCTAGAAAAGAATCTTTCATTTGGTCCCATGATCTAATGTCCCTAAGGCTCATAAACCATCATAATGCAACATATTTCAATGTAGCTAGAAATAGCTTTAATTTTTGTACATCACTTTGATAATCATAGCTATTGCAAAGGACATCAAATTCAAATAGGAACATATCAAGATCCTTAGAGGTCTACTCTCTAAATATTGCTATTTTTGAGTGAGGGATATTATTCATAGGGGCATTATCCTTGGGAGTCTAAATAGGAATCTCAAAGGTCATATTGTGTTAAACAATTGCATTACCATTGTTTCCAACATTGTTACCTCCTATGTTATTTCTGGTATTATCAGCCATAGCTCCCAAGACTTTTTCTTCCCAAGGTGTGTAATATGTCTTAAAAGGTTGTTCTGGTGCATTTGAAGGTTTACTACACCTATCTTCATGTGATTTTTTAAATTGTTGAAAATTTTTAGAATGTATAGTAGGGGAGTTAGATTGAGAAGGTAGTCGTAAATTGACTTCATTCTTTGGTTTGGTTTCAATGGGTAATGGACCTTTTTCTTTTTGTGGCTTTTGAATTTTTGAACTAACTACTAACTCTTTCTTAAAAAACCTACCTTGAATATCGCTAGGCATATTCATGCACCTATATGATTTACTGCAATGCAAACCCTAGGTAATAGACCAAACAAGATTGACAATTGTTCAGACACTCCCATAGATGCATTGTTCCTATATTGAATTACTATGATTTCACACCTATAATATCTCTCCTTCTCAACATCATAAAAATTTTAGGGAAAATTTGGGTTCTAATTTTGATAGATTGTTTTTGGACACAATTGTATTGAAATACCCTAAGAGTGTCAACCTGGGATTCATAAACTAATGAGAGATACAATGGCTATTCTCTCAAGGGGTGAAAATAACAAGATAAGGGATTATGAATGCATCTAAGTAAAATTATAATTGAAATAAAAATAAAATAAATCCACACTTGTAGAAATAAATCTATCCAATTCTCATAAACTGGCATTTAATTAACACAAAACCATTATGATTATAAAAGTGAACTATATTAAAAACATCATTATAATCATAAAATCTAAGTATATTTAATTAACAAAAAATTATTATAATTATGAAATATACACATCAAAATATCCACATTTAAATCAAACTGCTAGGAAATAATGATGATAGTTCAGGTTAGATCCAATTTTTGACAAGATGCTTAAGTGCGACAAGAGACCTATGGAGTGATAGTTGTCAAGGTAGGTAACATAGAGCAACATGATATCTATATAATGAAACAAGATATTTTGCTAATAAATGAATGGAACTTTGGAAAAAATATGGGACTCAATATGATTGGAACCAGATGTAGAGAAAGGAATAGAGAACAATGAGAACTTTGGGAATACTATTGTTCACTACTAAACTGATGAGCACAATGTTTACAGTCACAAAATGAATTACAAACCTTAAGATAAATTGTCATAGAGCTATGGAATGAATGAGTTCAAAATAAATACCAAAATCATACCACACATTAAAATAAATAGATCAAAGCCTATTATGAAGTATCGATCACTTACATATTAGAAATTGTAAAATAGGAATATACAGCATTTCAAACAATCTCACTCGTGTTTCGAGAGGGGGCCCTTCCCTTGGTCCTCATGGTGAGAATTTAACTTAAACCAATAGAAGTTCTCTCAATGCATAACCATAAAATGAATATATCAATCAAAAGGATATATTTATATTTCTGTAGGTCTTTTTCACATCTTTTGCATACTATCTCCCTTTTATCTAAAGGTGTGTTTATACATATATATAAGTACTATGAATGTTCTGAGCCCATAAAATTTGGATCAAAATGGAGAATCGGTATTAACCAATTAATAGTCTTAACAAACTAAGAGTATGGCTTCTAGCCATAGGTCAGAAGCTGTAAACAAGATAAATACTATTTAGAGAATAGATACTGACTACATGAAAGAAACCATCAAAATGAAGAAAAACCAAAATCCATATCTTCCATTTGTCCTATAGCATTCTCAGGCTAATCACCTACAACATTCGAACATGTGTCACATAAGTACCAAAAACAACAAAAAAAAAATCTTTCCAGCTCATATTAAAAAAGGCCTATTTCATGTATTTCTACTGATAATTGGTGACTTAGAATTAGATGGACATGGGAAATGAAAGAAATTTAATAATAAAAAATAAGACATATTTCACCCCCATCAACTATTGTTAGGATCCTTGAGATCTCATGAAGCCATTAAGGTTGGGAGGAAACGAGCATGGTTGATTTAGTTCAATTGCACCTTATGATTCTACTTTCCTTTTATTGAGATATTGCTTATGTACATGCCTTCTTGATGGTGGGTTAGTGCAAGAAGTTGGGTCTCACTTTTGGCCAAAAAGTGGAAGTTTTTTTTCTATTTTTGAAATATATTGTCAATTGATGCCAAAATTTGAGGCTTTTAGAGATTAAATATAAAAAAACTTCTAACATAAAAATTGAAGTGCTAGGAAATTTTCTTTTTGAATATGTAATTTATTTGTATACCCATATGATATATTATTTTTTTACTATGGATCTTTAAAAACTACTTTTTCAAAATGCTTGTTTTAGGACCATACCACATCTATGTACAAACAACATAATTTGACACAACTAAATGATCTTTTGTGAATCCTTTTAAAATAAGTTACCTAGCACACCAAATATTGATGAGGATAATTTTATTTAGTTATTTAATAAAAAAACTATTTAATTTTAATTAACAATTAAGCTAATTTCTAAAACCTCTCGTGTACGAAGACCATAACTTAATCGAAATTTAACTTTTTTGGATTTTTTTTTTTAAACTTCAAAATAGTTGTGTGAAGATTGATGACATGTAAATTAATATAAGAAATATGAAATTTAAAAAGTTATTAAAATTTTAGTGAATCTCACTATTTTATGTTTAAGAGACTCTTTTGATTAATAAATAATGTAAAATTAGAAAATGAACTCATAACACTATAAAATTTACATTTTAAAAATTAGAATAGTAAGACCTATAATGGGTTTTTGTTTTGTCAAAAAATTCAATGCGGAAGACCATATAAAAATTATGACAATCCCTAAAATTGTTAATTAATTGCCTTAGTTTTTTGTATCCAAGAGACTAAGCTCTCTATGGAGTCTATGGTCCAACATGCCTCTAGTATTTGGACTCATGGGAAATGCCAATGTGTTGGGGCTTTGAATAGTTCCGGTGGTTTGGCTATCTTTTGGGATCTACAAAAAAATTCTCCCCTTGGTTGGGTGTCTTCTCACTCAGCTCTCTCTATGATGGCTTCTACTTTTGACTCAAGAGAGGTAATCATGATTGCTAATGTGTATGCACCTATTGATTTTGTGGGAAAGGAGGAACTTTGGAGGCATATTCAGTATGTTATAAATTGCAACCCTTTTCATTGTTGGATGTTAGTAGGGGACTTCAATTTAGTTTTAAGTCTGGAGGAGAAGCAAGGTGGTTTTGCTAGATTAAGGCCTTCTTCTACTCTTCTTTGGCAACACATATCACATTTGCATCTCTCTAATGTTAAGCCTTCTAATGGTCCCTATACTTGGAATAATCAAAGGACTAGGGTTGATGCTATCTCAAAACATCTTGACATATTTTTTGTTTCTTGTTTCTGTGTTAGTGGCACCCTTACTCTCTCTTCAAAAATCCTAGACTAGAGTGGTTCTGATCATTGGCCAATAAAATTTTCCACTACTAGGGATTTTATTCCAAAGAATCCACATTTTAAGTTCCATTTGATCTAGCTTTATGACTCCTCTCTTCATGATTGTTTTTTATGTTGGTCGAGAGATGGTACTGCTACATATGGTACTACTATGTTTTCATTTTCTAAAAGGCTTCAATATGTTAAAAGGTAGCTGAAGATATGGAATAGACCCACAAGAGCAGAATCATCAAAAATTGAAGGTGAGAAAGAGTAGGTAAACCATTACCCCACTGCCACCCTTGAATAGAATTCTGGGACACTTTATACTTAATGGATCTGCCCAAGCCCTCAACCATGATGATGAAAAGATATGGGGAGAGAGGATCATCCTAGCAGAGGCCTTTAGAGGATTTAAATAGTTGGGAAGGTTGACCATTGAGAAGAACTGGAAAAGAGGCAAAAGTAACACAACTCATAATCCAACTCACCCAATCAGAGCTAAAGACAAAGGTAAGAAGAACATTCCTTAGGAAACTCCATTTAACTCTATCATAGGCCTTAGCCATATCCAACATAACAAACATTTCTCTCTCCCTTGAACTAGCCATAGAGTGAATAGCCTTAGTAGCAATAATTACCCCATCCAAAATTTGTTTGCTAGCAACAAAACAACCTTGTTCCTCTGAGATAATAATGGGGAGCCACTTTTTAATTCTCTTAGAAATTAACTTAGTAATGAATTTGTAAACCACATTACATAAGGCAATTGGTCTAAAAAAGTCCAATTTATTAGCACCCTTTCTTTTTGGAATAAGAGTGAGGAAAGTAGAATTTGCTAGAATAGGATTCCTTAACCACCTCAATCAAATCATGATTAATGATGTCCCAAAATTCCTAAATAAACTCAACTAGAAAGCCATTAGGACCAGGAGCCTTTCCCTTAGGCATGCCAAAGACAACTTCCTCTAGCTCTTCCAAAGAGATCAATCGCATGAGATAATCATTCATTTCCTTAGTGATAAGGAAGGAATACAAGACAAAATAATATTTTCTTCATTATCCATAGGAGGAGTGTCCTCAAAGAAGATCATAAAAAAGTACCGAGTGGCCTCCTAGAAAAAAGTTGCCAAGGAAATTAGTTGGATACCTTGAGAATTAACTAAAGAAGAGATATTGCTTAGATTCTAATGAGATTGCACAGTTTTATGGAAAAAAGAAGTGTTCCAATCACCTTTTGGGAGACAATCAACTCTAGCCTTTTGCTTCGAAAAAATTTCTTCATGAAGTTCCTATTCTTTTAGAGCTCTAGAAGCAAGGGATTCAACCCTTCCAAGATCCTCCAAGAAGCCTCGATCTCTACCTTTTAACATAAAAGCATAAATTAATAAGAGCTATTTGTATTATGTAAATATGTCTAATGTATACATACTTACTATGTGTAATTGCACAAGATGTTGATGTTTGATCCACCTTAAACATTTAAATTTGCATAAATTGTAGTTGAGACTTGAATAAGAGGTATATATAACTTCTCTAATTTTCTATTTAAATACATACACACATTTAAATTATATAACTACATATATAAAAGGAGCACAATAAAGAAAAAAGATACACGTGTTTGATTTAAATGTTTTCATCCCACTGTACCATCTGCATCCTCTCTCTTTTGCAATGTATCTATGATTGTCTTGTGCTCATCCATTGAAATTTTCTATAATACCTTATTGGTGGGTCTCCATTTGTATCTTTCTAATTTGATATTCATTGCCACAACCAAATGAGAATAGTGTAAAGTCTTCTTTTTTGATTGGCAGTCTTCAAATGCTAGTAAACTATTTCTTCTTGTTAGGCATGTATGTAGCCAAGTACTAGCTACAATGAAAGATATAATTGGATACTCAAAACCATCATCATCTATTTGATGACATATCATTTTTTTTTCTTGGGTTCCACACATCTAGCTAGCCAATACTCAGTATGTTCATCATTATCATTAGGTGCAATAACAACATCAACATGTTCTACAAGATAAGATAAAATACATAAACACTTTAATCACATATGTACATAAATAAATAATATGAATTGAAGCATGATCAGAACAAAATTTAATTTAATTGTGCATACCAAGTTGTATGAGGTTCGACATACAACCATAGTCTTCTGATGCGAAAGTAACATTATGTCTTTCATTTAGTATATCATCTTACAAATGTGTATCAATAGGTGCTAATGATTCTTTTTTTCAATCTTCAACCCATTTTGTATTCTTACATTCTTCCCATTCACCTACAAGCCAAAATTGATAAAAACAAGCAAGATCCCTAGTCCATATAGTCCAAGTGTTAGAATCTGAACTCCTAAATGAATGTTATTTAACTGACCCACTAATTGTGTTACAATCATATCTTGGAAGGATATTATTCTCTTCAACTAGGTAGAAGAAATGTTTGATTGTAGAGTTTTGACTTGATCCTGTGTTTAAATATTTAATACACCATTCCACAATCTCATGTGCATTTTTGAATTTGGGTTTTTCCTCAAATTTTAATTGCTCTCTACAAAGGGATCTCTTCACACATGCACCAACACTATCATGTTCTCCTTTACTATGTCTAGCCTTAAAAAACTCCACACATGTTGGATATTAGTTTACTTATGTGTCCTACTCAACCAATAGAACATTCTAGTATCCTTGAATTTTCATGTACAATTATCTGACCATATGCAATGTTGTGTTATTTGAATTTATCTCTATCTTAAATTATCATAAAAGACCTTAAAATAATATTGCACAAACTCAAATGAATAAAGTTTATTATCACTCATATAGAAATGGTACTCTCTCAATAATTTTTGATCCTCCTCTATATGATCAGATGCATTCCTATAAACTATATTACCATAAATTATTACATTCACTGAATTGTAATATTGTGGTTGTACCCCATCTTGTAGTGCAACTATGTAGTTCTATGTAAAGTCAACAACTAATAGTATAGTACCAATTAGAAATGCATTCTTACATATGAAAAATTGTCCATCAAGCCATCTAGCATATTGAGAGTATTTAACATATTTTGATATGATCACACTCTTAAACTCATCTATAAATGCATGACAACTAACTTTATCTATAACTAGATCACACCTTCCAATCTTTCCATCCTTCAATGGATATTCAACATTTTGAATCTTTTTACATCAACTAATTGTTGTCCAAAAGTAGTCAAAGGATTTTTATGCAAACATACATCTAACAAAGAAAGATTGGCACACATATCACATGTACTAGAAAATATTGTTCATTGGTTGGCTTACAAAACAAAATTGATATGAAATCCTTTTTAGTTTGAGGTGGTATTTTTACATCACATTCTTGCAACATGCCTTTAGTATGCATGGTACCATGTATAAATTGAAATACATCATAATGGTAATGAAATTAAACATGATCTTTACAAAAAACATGTGATTCTTTCCTTGTTAATCATTACATACTATGGTTTACACTTTTCAAAAGATCTTTGACTAATGGTAATAGTTAACACCTTATCATCTAAATTTTTTTGAACAATTTAGTTTTAGTCATGTCTAAAAGGTGTTTAGGATGTGGACCACATATTTTTGAGCCAACTCTCAATTTAAGAACATATTTTAAATTAGATGATACTCTTAAATTATCATGGCAAAAAATTTCAATCAAATTTTTGACTTCACTAGTAAGTTTCATATCAGATCTTGAGAGTCTAACACTAGAAGTCCACAAACTATTTGTTGGATCACATTCAAAGTTAACCCTTCTCTTTAAAAATATTTTTAATGTCTTACTATTCACATTAAGATATCCACTTATGTTACTAATCAATCTTTTGTCAATAGTTGATTTGTTAACTAAACCTGTTGTTATTGCTTGTTGTGCTGCATTCTTATCTTTAGAGAGACTTGTCTTTCTGATAACATCAAAGGCACTATAAATAGTGGATAAAACTTGTTTTAAAGACTCATTTCTATTCTTAGGTTTTGCACACATTTCTAACCTTTTCATTTTTGTTTTATATTTTAGACATTTTAATTAGTTGCAACATCTACTAACATTGAAACCAAAATTTCTTATTATAAAAAAAAATCTCTATATAGTCTATTAGCATGTGTCCTAATATGTCTCCATGAAACCAATCTATGAATATTATCTAGCACATCATTAAAAAAATGAAAATTATGTTCACGCACTTCAGTATCATTCAAACATGTTTTTTTAGTACTTGGTGTTTCCATGTCTACATTCATACCATTGTTATTTTCAATTGGCATTTCATTTTCAGTGTTATTTGGAATTTGAATCTCATTTTCATTTTGTCTTGGTATTTCTTTCGAAGCTTGCATTTTCATTGGATTTTGTTTTGCATGATCATTTGTAAAACTATTCTCATTAAAAAGAAAACTACATCATTTAAATTGTAACATGCTTCTACAAAATCTCCAATTTCATTATGAGAAAAAACTTGAGGGTTTAGAGACACACTTGAATTGAATGTTTGATTAGAATGTGCACCTGAATCTCCTTGTATTGGGTTCTCCTCTTCACCCTCTTCATTCATCATGGTATCCTTAATTTCTTTTTCTTCTAAAATATTTCTAAACTCTCTAATTCTTTGACTTCTCTCTCATTCGCATTGTGCTTCATTCTCTTTGTTTTTTGCAATCTCCTCAATTGTTAGAACTTTTATTTTCTTCTTTCTTCGTTGTTTTGATCCCATGTTTGCACCAGTTTTGAATTCAAATCAATATCTTGAAAATTGTAGAAAATGACAAGAAAATAGAATAATTGTGATAGAAATCCATTGTTGTAACTCAAAACTATTATTCAATCATTGCAATGATTGATAAGAACTTTTTTAGATAGCTTTTGAAGCCCAATGAGTACTTTAAAATCAGGTACAAAAATTGGGTACCCAATTTTAAATCAGGAACCTAATATTTAAACAATTGAGTACCAAATTTTTAAATAATTAGGTATCCAATTGTTTAAATATTAGGTGCCTAATTTCGATAACAATTAAATTAGAATCAGGTGTTTGATTCTAATGCCATGGGCAGGAATTTGCACTAGGCTTTGCATTGGAGAAAGGCATGGCATAGGCTTGGTGGGACCAAGCCTATGCCTTTACAAACCAAATTTTGACTAAGGCATTTAATCAACAAGTTCAAGGATTGTCATAATTTTTATACAGTCATCCCCATTGAATCTTTTTACAAAACAAAAACCCATTATAGGTCTTATTGTTTTGATTTAAAATATGTAAAATTTATACTGTTATGAGTTCATTTTCTAATTTTACATTATTTATTAATCAAAAGTGTCTCTTAAACATAAAATAGTGAGATTCACTAGAACTTTGATAAATTTTTTAATTTTTCGTATCTCTTAAATTAATTTACATGTCATCAATCTTCACACAATTCTTTTGAATTTTTATTTTTTTAAAGTTAAATTTTGATTAATGGTGTCCATACACTAGAAATTAGCTTAATCATCAATTAAAAATTAATAAAAAAATGTTCATTGACAAATTTAAGAAAATTATTCTCATCAATCTTTGTTGTTTCAAGTAACATTTTTAAAAAGGATTCAAAAAAATTCATTTAGTTGTGTCAAATTATGGTGTTCATACATGAGTGTGGTACGGTCTTGAAAAGGGCATTTTGAAAAAGTAGTTTTTAAAGATCCATACCAAAATAATAATTTGTCATATGGGTATACAAATAAATTACATATTTAAAAAGTAGATTCTAGGCACTACAATTTTTATTGCTGAATTTTTTAATAAATTTAATCTCTAAATGCCTCAAATTTTGGCATCAATTGACAAGATATTTTTAAAAGAGGAAAAACACTTCCACTTTTTGGGCATAAGTGAGACCCAACTTCTTGCACTGACCCATAGAAATAATTCTATTCATCACTCTCCTTTGTTTGCTATGATTGGGAAAGAACTTCGTGATCCTATCCCCTGCTTCTAACTAGACCTCTCTAGACTTTTTAAGCCAAAATATTTCTTCTTTTGCTAAGACCTCTTCATATTTCTACAATAAATATTTCGCATCTAAATATAAGGGTTCATCCATTCACTTTTTAATTAATATCTCATTTATATGCCCCAATTTATCTTCTAGATTTATTTAAGTCTCAAAGAAATTAGAGTTCTATTCCTTTGACAATTTGAGTTTACTCACTACCTAAAGGAGCTTGGAGCTACGTATTTCTCTTATCTCCCACCATTGTTTTATCATTTTTAGTCAGTTGTCATCCTTGTAATAATTTTTTATAGCTATGATACCAAATAAGAAGTTGCCTTAGGGAAAAATCACCCAAGATCAAGGAACTCAAGCACAATCATAACAGTAGACCAAAAAGGTATGATCAAAATAACAATATCCAAAATTGATTTATTGTCATTCAATGTTCTGTCATATTCATGTTCAAGTACACTAGAAGTGCATGTATATAAAGGCCTCTGGAATGCTTCTAGAATGCCTAGGAATCAACATACTCATATGTCTTACAATAAGGCACATGTCCACCAGATGTGGATTATCCTCCATTAAGCACATAAGTAAGTGTAAGGATGAGAGGATAAGACTACAAAGCTGTAGCATACAAATTTATGTTGTAGACACCATTTACTAAAATAAGAGTGCAAATAACTATGTTTTCTACATGACAACCTAGTTAATTATGCAAACTCTAGTGTTGTAGAGACCATATGTTGAATTAGAGTTTCTTACACCAGTGTTGTCAACATGACAACTCATAAAAGTATGCAAACTCCTAAGTGTCTCACTAATAAAAAATTAAAATAATGCATTGGCCTAAGTAAACTTAAGTAAAGTGTAATAAGTACTTATTACACCAACAATCCTTTAATCACATTTTTCCAAATCTGAATGGGAAATTGTAAGGTCTTTTATCCTCAATTATTTTTAGTTCTACAAGGTAGTGGTTGGATTCAAGATAGGTTTAATTGTTGCTTCTAAGGAAAAAGGGAGTTCTAATAATTCTCCATGAATATAAAATCTATCTAATTTTTCCTCTATATTACTAAATCCTTTTCTTCTATTGTTATGTAAAAAGTTCCAAATAGGTGGAAACTTAAAGAAACCCATTACTTATTGTCTAGTTTAAAGTCAATCTTTATAGGCCTTTAACATCTTCTTGCTACCACCCCACTATTTAGAAGGTTTAAGGATTGCATTAAAGTTGCTTCCTATAATAGATATCTCATCCTTAAACTCATTTAATTTTTCCCCAATATCCTTCCACACTCCAACCTTATCTTGGTTTAGGATAGGTCCATACAAATTGAAGAGTCTAAAACTAGAGTTTGACCTAATATCTTTAACCTTCCCACATATCTAGTTCTTTTGGCTTTCTTGAGAGGAGATATAAACATTCACTAGATATCATAAGATATCAAGACTTCCTGAGGTCCCTTCTATTAGAGAATCTCATATTTCCTTGAGGCCTAAGGACTTCTTTAGGAAACCCATATCCTCTTTGTATTATTTGGTTTCCCAGAGAAGAACGATGACAACCTTAGTTGTCAAAATGCAATATTTGAGGATACACTATTTGTGACGGGTATTTAGGCCCCTAACATTCCATGTTAGAATATTCACAAGTTCAAGGGAAAGACCTTTCCCTTCCCAATGTGAAACATATCTATTACTTTAGACTGACCCCATGCTTCCCTATCTCTAATTATGAGCTTCTTGAGAGATTTATGTCCTCTTTTCTTGATTGACTGAGCATAGTTAGGGAGAGAATTACTAGCAAAATTTCCTACTGTAGACACCTAAAAACCTTTAGAAAATAAAGTATTTTTATTTTTTGAAAAAGTCCTGATGACATCATCATTTATTAATTAATTAATTAATTAATTTTTATGCCATTAAATCCCTTTATCTTAATTAAAAATATTTAATTAAGGAATCCCTCCCAAAAATGTTTAAATCTTATTTAAACATTATTTCCTTATTTATTAATTATTTAATTAATAAATTGACCAAAAATCCTAAAATAAATTAAAAATTTATTTTTTGCCCAAAACTTGGCCAATTTCCTTAAGACCACTAACCTCTTCCAAAATCTTCTAATCCTTCTTTAATTTTAATTAAAGGCTAATCCCATCATTTCCTACCCCTAATCCCAACTCAAAATATTTAATTAAGATTAAATATTAATCCTCATGTTTATTAAAAAAGTTTTAATAAATATCTCCTCAACCCAAACCCTTGAAATAAATAAAACTTTATTTATTTCCTAAAAATCTAATTTATCCTCACCCTAAGAAGTTCTAGACTCTTCTAGAAAGTCTTCATCCTCATCCTAGGAAATTCTAGACTATTCTAGAAAGTCTTTATCCTCATCCAAAGTCTAGACTCTTCTAGAATATGTCTTTAAAACTAATCCTAATCCCCTCCTAACCATGTCACATTCCCTAAACATGGGTTAAGACTTACTAACCCAAGCCAAAGTTAACAAATATCTCCTCCTTCACCCACCCTCATTAAATGCCATCCACTTGCCTATCCCTAAGCTAATCCTAAACCATCCTAATCCATCCTCTAATCATTTGCACAAGCCTAAACAAGTTTAAAACTTTCCTAATCAAGTCCAAGTCGAAATTGCTCTCATCACCCTCAAAATATCTCAACCATAAAACTTTATGAAGTCCACTAGGTCATAAATGACTCTTACAAGCCCTTTTATTGCTCTTACAAGTCATTATGAGGGTCTTTATGAAGATTTTATCCCTTGAGCCTCCTTTGTTGACTCATCCTTCCCCTTTCCTCCATCCTCTCACCATGTGACATGTGTCACTCCTTGATTGGCTATAAGGAAGCACAATCTATGTGCTCTCCTCTCATGCAATCTGAGCCCTCCATAAGCTTTTTCCCATCCTTGCATCTTAGCCCTCAAACCCTCAAGCCTCTTGCCTATAAATTGGATCCTTCCTCTTTGCAAAATAACACAATCCATGAAGTAAAGTTATAATGCTATTTTGAGAGCCAAATCCATACTAAAGCCATCTATCCACACCAAAAATCCACCATCATCCATTGAAGCCTTTGGAAGCATATTGAGCATACATCCTATCCATTTAGATAAAGCCACTCAACAAGAGAGCTTCTCATTGAGAGAGCCCATTAATGGCTCATATTTTCAATTGAGAGCTCATCTTAGTCTATCTTGAAGTTTATGAATTTTGTTTAGTTTGTAGAAGCTTTATTTAAATTTGGTTTCTATTAGCATACTAACATTGCTCATATACACCTACTATCCCTAGGATCTCTTGATTCTCATCTCCAATTTGATCAAGGTCAATTAATAAGTCCTCAACCTGCATTCCTTCAAGGGGAACTTCCACCTCTAGGATTTTCCTAATATATAATATTTGTAGAATCTGATCAAAACAAATTTATAGAACCATAGAATACCTACATGCAAAAACCTATTACAGAGAAGTAGAGAGAGGAAAAGTACAAGGATTTTTCTATCAACCTGTTGGTGCTCAAAATTGAGTTCTCATTTTGAGCATCTATTTGGAATTTTGAGTCAAATCAAGCCCCATAAATGCCTATGTATCTAGTTGTACCTTTGAGGCCCCTGAGGTGTTTAATGTTTCTAACACCTTCCATTTAGCCCATCCACATGTTCCATGAAGTTAAATTGACATTTCGAGCTAGTTTGTGAAATCGTGATTTGAGCACTTGTCAATTCTGCATATTCACATGTCAAATAATAACAAGAGGCTGTGTTTGCATCTGAATATCTCAAACCCAAAAATGTTTCATGACTCACCACTTTGGAAGTGTCCAGTGTCCATACCTGAGAACCTATGTTTCAGGTTTTGAGTTATTTTGAATCTGTTTGACTAGGTTTTCAATCCCTCAAAGTTGGTCATTTAATATTGTCATGCTAATGCAATTGCACAGAATTCTAGAAGGCCTTATTTGATGAGCTATAATTTGGACCCATTTGACCCAAATGTTGAATTTCCTTTTGCATTGCATTGTAGACATCAAAGACTTCTTATGTTTCAAGTTCTAGGTTATGAAAAATCTATTTGATCAGTTTTCAAATGCGATTCCAAACGTAATTTCTATCTTTTTACTGGTGTCAGCATTTGCAAATTTGTCAGGACCCCTATTCATGATGTTATAACTCTCAATCCGTGATAGGTAGGATCAAATGGATTGAACCACTATGTTGTACTCTAAAAATACTTTAAGTGTGTCAATTTAAAAATCTTAACAAATCCATTTGTACACTTTTCTAGGTCAATTCCATTGGCAAAAATCGTTATCTTGTCAATGTTTCCAGTTAGCAAATCCAAGTAGATCACTTTGACTAATCACCATTAGCACCCTGTTATTTTTCATGAACCCAAATCATAGATCCATAATGTCCTCATAACATAGAACTAGTGCCCAATTTTCATTTCCCTGAGTGTCAGTTAACCCAGTTTTTAAAGCCAATTCTGAACCTAGTTTATTGTTTTCTGATGTCTTTACTCATAGGTAATTCTAAGAAGGCAATTTTGACAACAAATATCTTTTGACCTCAAATTTTTCATGAGACAAGATTTGACATGGTACAAGTATGCAGAGCAAAGAGTTAGTGTGCCATTTTTTAGAGCTCAATCAAGTGTTCTGGTTAGTTTTTAAAGCCAATCAAAAGACCCTCTGGCATTAAATTGACAGTTTGTAGATTGATGGTAAAATGAGTTTTAAATGATCGTTCAATGATCAAACTTGATTCTAATACATCCAAGATGATCAATAGGTCAATTTGAAGATTTAGTTGTTCGAAAATAATAATAAAATTAGCCGAACCAACTTTGGGGTCCGATTGAGTTCAACAAGTTGATAAGTATCAAAGATGTAGAGCAAAGTAAACATGAAAGTTGCTCTTGAGGACTTATTGAAGAAGTCGGGTCAAGAGAAAGATGTTGTCAAGCACATAAAATAGGGCTATGTAAAAATCTTTTCCAAGTTTATGCTCAAAGAATTGGCCTTCTAGCTCCCGTTTACAGATCTACAATGTCCAAAGAGGTGCATGGCCTGATTTTTATCTCAGTGGTTCAAATTTATAATCATAATTAAAGAGGCTACATCACTTTCCAAATTGGTCCATACTATTGGGAAATTATTCTTTGGTTTAGCATAGATGTAGGGTTGAAACATAAAAATTAGTTGTCATTAGAGATAGTAAAATTAGGAATGCTATTGATTACTGAATGATTTCCCAAGTCATCACTAGAAGAAATCTGAGAGGCTTGGCATTGATTCTATTAGATTTCCATGCTTGCAAACACTATTATGGGGGTTTCCATTTTCATTATTTTTTGGTATGGTGAGGGTTGCATGACAGGTTTGAAACACCAACTATAGAATAAGGGACCCTATCAACTAAACAAGATGAAGTGCTCTGTAGACAAACAAGGAGCCCAATTTAGATATAGTAGGTAGTCTCTCTTGCAAATGAATGCATTTTGGCTCATATTTGCAAGCTAGAAAATTAAATATTGATTGAACAAATGTTTTACAAGTTGTGATGCGTCGATATCAAAAGAAGGGGAGCCTTTTAAAAAAGAGATACCTACCTCCTTAAAATGCACCAAGCAGCCAAGCCGTAGGAAGAGAGTTCTCCATCAAACATTGCAAATATGAAAGCCCAAGAAGGCATGTTAAAAGAGGAGTAAACAGCTTAGAAAAAGTTTTAGATAAAGCTATCAATGTCAATGAAAAGAGATCATGCCTAAATCAAAGGCAGATCTTGCAAGCCCAATAGCACACAAAGACGTTCCACATTAAAACAAAGAGGGAGCTCCTCAGGCCAACCTGGCAGTATCAAACTCACACGCAATTAAAGAAAATCCACAGGCAATGAAATCATGTCAAGAAAGTGCAGCAGAGCCAGGGTTAAGTGGGTTATCCCATATTGGTTATGTGGCAAATAGTTTATGCCTTTAAATACAACAAGACACAATTCTATGTTGTCTATAAGACAACGCCTTTTAAAAGGCAAGCATGCAGTGAGTGGGCCCAATGCATAGGTGGAGGAGAGCTATTGAGTCACTCAAAAAGGACTTTTAAATGAACATATAGGTATGATGACATGGTGCCAAGAACACAGATTGCATGAGATTTTGACATGTGTCTGCATCCAACAATTGGCGCAATTCCACAAGATGAAGTTGCAGGAAGGATAAAAAGTGTAGGAATATCGGCATGTGACATGTGGCATGGTGTCCCACCTATGGTGAGGTGTCACTTTAGAGTAGGATTAGGTGGGAAGCATGCAGATTGTGCAACGTGGCCCAGATCAACGGCTGGCACATTTCCACAAAACAAAGATGCAAGATGGATAAATAATGCAAGATAGCGGGTGTGGCACCGGATCAGAGTAGATGATGACATGGTAGTGCAATGGGTGGGCCAATTAAATCATGACAAGTTGCATTCAGTGGTAGTGGTCCACCAATCAGAAAGGGCCACATGGCATCAGTCAAACTAGGTTGACCCCAAATTTGAAGGGGGTGGGTAAAAATAAATAATTTTAAAATCTCATTTTAAAATAGTTTTTCAAAACTTACACGTCAAAGATTTTAAATTTAAATGGGCCTTTTTCCTAAAGTTTGAACTTAGGTCATTTTAAATTTTTGAATTTTAAATATGAAGTTGGAGACC
Source organism: Cupressus sempervirens (assembly GCA_028749045.1). NCBI lineage: Eukaryota > Viridiplantae > Streptophyta > Pinopsida > Cupressales > Cupressaceae > Cupressus > Cupressus sempervirens. Next base: position 940,606,476 of record CM053787.1, read on the forward strand.
TAAATAGTTATACTAGGGGGCATTTTTCAACATAAGATTTAAGAGGTTTCTGAGAGGCTAACATAGCGATATTATATATCATCAAAATCATGAGAAGATGAACTTTCTGATTTCAAAGTTCATTTCTACACATGAATTCATTTGTTCAAGTTATAGCCAGAAACGTGAAATTTGGGGCCTTCTTAGTAAAATGAACTAAAACTAAAAATGTAGTTGTAGGATAAGTAAAACATGGTAAAAATGTAGTTAGGGTCGACTTTGATCACATTTACTTAGTAAAAACTCAAATTTTACCAGCATTTCATAAGGTTATCAGATATTTTGGATGCAAAAAGGTTTTCATCATTTCATCAAAGATATTTTCAAATCAGTTACAAAGTAATGATGAAAACAAAATCATATCAAAATGGTAGAAAGATGAAAGAGGTTTTCAATTGTAGAAGATTGAATTCCAAGTGGACACATGTCAGGCATAGATCAGATCTGAGATTTCATCTTTCTTTCCTATATCTTTCTCATTCTTTCTCATATTAGGGGTTCCAATTTTTGGAGAAAAAACCACTCACTGTTGTGATACCAAGTCTTGGTTCCAGTTTTTGATGTGTTCCCATGACTATGACACCATTCTTTTAGCATAATTCTCTTGTATGAATAGCATTAGGAAGGATAATATAGATAGTTCAGATCTGTAGGTGTTTTCATGTTTTCATTTCATGCATTTGATTGTATTGTTTCAAGGAAATGAATACATAGGAGCAAGAATTTCATTAGTTTCATTATGATTCTCATCTCCAATATCAATGAATTTTCAATGTTTTATGATCTTTGAACAAAGAGCTTAGGTCATAGTTACAGTCCCTTAAGGCTGTATGTTGTTTTATTGTTGCTTATGACTGAAGGAGTTATGTAAATGCTTTAGGGAATCAACAGGGTTGCAAGTTTATTGAGAATGATATCATGTAAGAATGAGATTTGGATTGAACATAGATGTCTATTTACAAGGTGAATGGATAGATCATATATCTGAAGATACAAATATGTCTTAGATATCTATGTGTGTGTGATTTATTCACATGATTTCCCAATAGATAAGGCACTGATCAATTGTAGGATCACTTGCTCATGCTGTTGCATATTAGGGGTTTTGTTGAATTCAACATTTTTAAATCAAATTCAATTCAATTTTTTCATGTTTTGTAGTGGGCTGAAAAGAATTAACCCTCACTCAACTTATGAGATTCATAGATTTGCATTTAGCTATTGTAGATCTATGTCATTTCATGAGTTATTAGGAGATATAAGGGGTTGCATTTTCTATTATTAGGTTCAGATTTATGATTTAAATGCACTGGTACCATACATCAGAACCTCAAGGTTAACTTGGCTAGGTCTTGCAGAGCCTAAAGTGAAGAAGGAGTTATGACTTATAGTTGGCCCAAGACTACAGTCTTGTGTATCCATCATAGGAATTAGCTAGCCTTAGATGCATTTGTCTGGTTTCTTGGTCATTTTCAAAATTGTTAAATCAAGACCCAACAAAATGGCGACTCTACTAGGGAAATAAGATGGCAATCCATTTTGTTGAAAGAACAAGAGTCTCTAGTGTGTATTGAATCTAAATAGTAGACAAACCTTGAGAATTTAACAAGGGATTCAATACAACAGGAAGATGTGCATAGAAAAGTTACGGTAGTAAGTTAATTGATGTGTGTTCTAGTTTTCTTACTCATATGTCATGTACCCCAGTATTGCTTTGTTCAAGAAAATAGTATATTTGAAGGATTGAGTACAGATCGTGTTGCTACTAAGTTTTATGTTCACTCAATTCAGTCAGTTTGATTTTTAGAGTACTGTTGTCAATTCAAAGTCAGAATTTTTGAAAAATGGTTTCTCTCTTTTAAGATTTTAAAGTTTTGCAAATTCTACAAAGTGACAATTCAATTTAGATCTCTCATGTATGAATCATGTGTTAAATCTTTCTCACATCGTGAGTGGTGACTCTCTAAAAGGATCTCTGAACCAGTGTAGATCAGTTACCTATAATTTTTTTCAAGAGTTTTCAGTTGAACTAGGCAGATCTGAAAGTTGTGTCAAATTTTTCAAACAAGAAGAGAGATCTATATAAATTTTTGACTGATAAGTTTAGAAGTGTTGTTTGATATGTTTTCATAAGATTTTTGAATGAAAAAATGAATCTCATCAAGGATTCCATTTAGTTCTATTCAAGGAGATGGCGACTCTATAAGGATATGATCAATGGTGTGAGGAATTGAGATCAACACCAAGCCAATCGGTAGATCAATGTTTTCACCTAGCAACACTAAAGGTATTTTATATTCTCATGAGATTCCTATTTCATGAAAGTGAGTTATACGTATGTGTTCTCTGTCAAGTGAAGTCTCAGTAGCACTAAGAAGAGGAGAATAGTTTTAAGGTTTTATACACTTCATTGGATTGAGTTTCAGCTTGTTTCATAAATTTTGTGAAGTGTATTTGAAGAAATTTATTTGGTAGAAGATTGTCTAGATCTGCTACAAATTACAAATCAGAATTAGTGTGAATGAGGTTCAAATTTTTAAAGGATGTCAAGATTCATTTCACCTAAGATGTAGCTGGTCAGTGAAGTTCCTAGATGCATTTCTACCAAGCAATATATGTCATTAAGTTTCAATGGTATTCATGGTTTCCCTAATGTCATTCCTAATGATGTTAGAAAATGTTTGCCTAAGTTTAGTGGGAACCATCTTGTTTCAGCCAGTCATTATGTTGAGTTGTTCATTGATTTAATGGGTGACTATGAGATTGCTCATGAGGATGTGAACATGAAGCTATTTGTTCAGACCTTAGAAGGTGATGCTAGAGATTGGTTTTGTTTTTTACTAGCATGTTTCTGTTCATCTTGGAGTGAGTTGCATTCCGCCTTCATGGACCAATTTGGAGAACGAGTAAGCATATCTAATTCTTATGATAAGCTTTTGAGGATTCACATTGAGAGTGATGAACTTGTCCCTCAATTTAACATTAGATTTGCAAGAATTTTGAATAAAATCCCTGAGAGTTATAAACTCGATGATCAAATGTGTTTAGCTATATATTTTGATGCATTTGACAAGAAAATGAATTATCTACTAAGGGATAAAGAACCACATACATTATATCAAGCTTTTGTGACCGCTATGGATATTGAGAATAATTTAAAGTATGGATTGATTAGAGGTCATTTTGCTATGAATGATTGCCGATATAATGTTTTTGAAAGAAAGGATGAATGTGGTGTTGACATTTTAATTTCAAATAAGCTTATTAATACTCCTGTTGTAAGTTTTAATCAAGTGGAAAACTTATATAAGAATGTGTATGAAGAGAATAATGATTTTATTGCAAATGAAGACACATGTGTTCATAATGCTACAGCAGGAAGAAAAATTTTAGACTTTGATAGGGTTCAACATTGTAGTGATTTTATGAATCAAGGTTTAGTTATAGCAGTAAGTTCTTCTCATGATAATTATATGTATGATGATGTAACTAATGCTTCAAATTTTGAGGATGCTACACCTAATTCTATGTCTTATGTAAGTGAGAAGGCTGGAAGTTATCTCTCTGATCACGAATTTGATGTTGTTGATCCAATATGTCATGGTGAGATAATACAAGATGGAGAGTGTGAATCACATGTATCTAAATCATAGTTAGAAGAACAGAGTTCACATATTTCTAATGTTTCAGTAGTAGATAGTAATGTGGATTTAGTTGATCAGTCGGATGTGCAAGAAATGAATTATCTTATTGAGAGATTGCATTATGTTGAAAGTGTTATTAAATACGAATTTGAAAGATAGTCATCTCAATGTGAGTGTGAAGAAGCTAAAAGTCATGTTTCAAGCGATGAAAATACAGTTGTTGATTCAATGTATTATCAAGAGGCAACATATGAAGGAGATGATGAGAGTGGTTACTCGAATCAAAGTGAGGAAAATGACACTACATGTTCACCTTCATATGAGTCTGATGTTGATTGGGAAGAAGAAAGCAATGATGGTAGTGAACAATCATCCAAAGGTGAAGGTATGACTTCTTTTTCTAATTCTGAAAAGGAAAGTGTATCTCAGTTTTTGTGTTATACAAATCAATTAGCCAATAAAGCATTTAAGAGTGATTTGTCCTTGAAGTATGAAGATAAAGAAATGTTGAATCCACTTAATGTTAATGAATTTGAATATGAAGATTTTAGCGAAGAGTTGTCAAGTGTTCCTACATTGGACAATAAAGATTCAGCATGTAGTGAGAGGTTTAGGAATAATTCAAGGAGTGTTTGTAATGGTTATCCTAAACAAGATAATGAAGAGAATGTTATTATGGACACTATATGTTTAGTAGAAGAAATAGAAAGTGAATCTTCATATGGTTCTGATTTTTCTCCATACACTAAAAGTCTCCATGAGGATGAAGTGGGTAGTGATTTTAAAGTATATACTAATGTTTTATATGATGAAGATTGTGATGATGAATAGCTCACCTTTTGTCCAATTGTTCAAAAAGGATCCCTGCATGGAGTTATCAATCCATTGTTTGAAGAAGATGTGGAAGATTCAGATTTGGTTGAGAATGATCTTAATGATGATACCTTGTCTTACTACTGTAAGAGGTCAGACTATTCTTCTTTTGAATATGATAGTGAATATGACCATGATGTTGCATTTTATTATGATAACAAGCTGTTTGATGAGACGGTTATTTAAAATCTACTTGCACCTTGCAAGGATTTTTTATGATGAAATGTTTTAATATGACTGATTCATTTGTTGATTGTGAAGAATCATTGAAGGACTCTGGATTAGTTTTAGATTATGATATTAATGATATTTGTGAACACAAATCAGATTACTCATTTGAGTACCATCTGGTTATGCATAAGGATACATAATTTGAAGGTATGTGTGATCCTTTTCCCACGTTGAGTATGAAGCCTTCATATTCAAGATTGATAGCATGCATGATTCATTTGATAAAGAAGAATTTTAGTTTTAGTCTGACATGTTTGAGCATGCTGATTAGTACTTTCATAATGAACAAGTTGTAGAAAATGAAGCTAGTTGTTATATGCATTATGAAAGTGAAGTTGTAGATTCAGTTTTACCAAGAGAATTGATTCATGATGCTAATCTAATTGGTGAAACTGATAGAAGAAATATTTCCACTTTACCTCATACAAGTTTAGATGAGAATTAGGTTTTTTCACAGAGGTAAAGGTTTTTGTTGAAGTTCGATGGCCCAAAGCCATCGTGTATACATAGTAGGAGTAGTTGTCTTTGCTTTCAATAAAGCTATTCAAGAGAAGTTTTTGGGTGTGGTCTACTTTACCCAAAGATATAAAATCTTGCCATGCCTGCAAGGGACATGCATCCCCAGATAGAGCCACTATTGGCACTCAAAATTGAGTTCTCATTTTGAGCGTCTATTTGGAATTTATGAGTCAAATCAAGCTCCATAAATGCCCATAAATGCCTATGTACCTAGTTGTACCTTTGAGGCCCCTGAGGTGTTTAATATTTCTAACACCTTCCATTTAGCCCATCTACATGTTCCATGAAGTTAAATTGACATTTGGAGCTAGTTTGTGAAGTCCTGATTTGAGCACTTGTCAATTCTGCATTTTCACCATAGTGTCAAACAATGATAGGAGTTTGTTTTTGCATCTAAATATATCACACCCAGAAATATTTCATGACTCATTACTTTGGGAGTGTCTAGTGTCTATACCTAAGAACCTATGTTTCAAATTTTGAGTCATTTCAAATCCGTTTGACTAGGTTTTCAATCCCTCAAAGTTGGTCATTTAATATTGTCATGTTGATGCAATTGCACACAATTTTGGAAGGCCCTATTTGACGAGCTATAATTTTGACGTAGTTGACCCAAATGTTCAATTTCCTTTTGCATTGCATTGTAGACATCAGAGACTTGCTATGTTTCAAGTTTCAGGTTATGACGAATCCATTTGATCAGTTTTAAAACATGATTCCAAATGCAATTTATATCTTTTTACTGGTGTCAACATTTGCAGATTTTTCAAGACCCCTATTCGTGATGTTATAACTCTTAATCTGTGATAGGTAGGATTGAATGGATTATACCACTATGTTGTACTCTAAAAATACTTTAAGTATGTCAATTTTCAAATCTTAACGAATCCATTTGCACACTTTTCTAGGTCAATTCCATTGGCAAAAATTGTTATCTTGTCAAAGTTTCCAGCCAGCAAATCCAAGTGGTTCACTTTGACTGATCACCATTTGTGTCCTTTTATTCATCATGAGCCCAAATCATAGATCCATAATGTCCTCATGACAGAGAATCAACGCCCCAGTTTTCATTTCCCTAAGTGTCAGTTAACCCAGTTTTCGAAGCCAATTCTGAACCCAGTTTATTGTTTTCTGACATGTTTACTCAGGTAATTTTGAGAAGGCAATTTTGACAATGGATATCTTTCGACCTTGAATTTTTCATGAGACAAGATTTGACATGGTACAAGTATGCAGAGCAAAGAGTCAGTGTGCCAATTTTCAGAGCTCAATCAGGTGTTCTGGTTAGTTTTTAAAGCCAGTTAAAAGTCCCTCTTGCATTAAATTGACAATTTGCAGATTGATGGTAAAATAAGTTTTAAATGATCGTTCAGTGGTCGAACTTGATTCTAATCAGTCTGAGATGATCAATAGGTCAATTTGAAGATTCAATTGTTTGGAAATGAATTTTTTTTTAGATAGACCCACTTTGGGGTACGACTGACTTCAGTAAGCTGATAAGTATCAAAGATGTAGAGCAAAGTAAATGTACAAGTTGCTCTTGAAGACTTATTGAAGAAGTTGGGTTAGGAGAAAGATGTTGTCAAGCACATAAAAAAGGGCTATGTAAAAATCTTTTTCAAGTTTATGCTCAAAGAATTGGCCTTCCAGTTCTCGTTTATAGATCTACAATGTCCAGAGAGGTGCATGGTTTGATTTTTATCTCATTGGTTCAAATTTCTAGTCATAATTAAAGAGGCTACATCACTTTCCAAATTGGTCCATACTATTGGGCAATGATTCTTTGGTTTAGCATAGATGTAGGGTTGAAACATAAAAATGATTTGTCATCAAAGATAGTAAAATTAGTAATGCTATTGATTATTGAATGATTTCCCAAGTCATCACTAGAAGAAATCTAAGAGGCTTGGCATTAATTCTATTAGATTTCCATGCTTGCAAACATTGTTATGGGGATTTCCATTTTCATTGTTTTTTGGTATGGTGAGGGTTGCATGACAGGTTTGAAACACGAACTATAGAATAAGGGACCCTGTCAGCTAAACAAGATGAAGTGCTATGTAGATAGACAAGGGACCCAATTTAGATATAGTATGTAGTCTCTCTTGCAAATGGAATGCATTTTGGCTCATATTTGCAAGCTAGAAAATTAACTATTCATTGAACAAATGTTTTACAAGTTGTGATGCATCGATATCAAAAGAAGGGGAGCCTTTTTTTAAAGAGACACCTGCCACCTTCAGATGCACCAAGCAGCCAAGTCGCAGGAAGAGAGTTCTCCATCAAACATTGCAAATATGAAAGCCCAAGCGGGCATGTTAAAAGAGGAGTAAGAAACCTAGCAAAAGTTTTAGATAAAGCCATTGACATCAATGAACAAAGCTCATGCCTAAATCAAAGATAGATCATGCAAGCCCAACAACACACAAAGACGTTCCACGTTAAAATAGAGAGGGAGCTCCTTAGGCCAAGCTAGTAGTATCAAACTCACATGCAATTAAAGCAAATCCGCAAGCAATGAAATCATACAAAGAAAGCACAACAGAGCATGGGTTAAGTGGGTTATGCCATATTGGTTATGTGGCAAATAGTTTATGCCTTCAAATACAACAAGACACAATTCTATGTTGTCTATAAGACAACGCCTTTTAAAAGGCAAGCATGCAGTGAGTGGGAGCAACACATAGGTGGAGGATAGCTGTTGGGTCACTCAAAAAGAACTTTTAAATGAACGTATAAGTATGATGACATGGTGCCAAGAACAAAGATTGCATGAGATTTTGACATGTGTCTGCATCCAATGATTGGCACAATTCCACAAGATGAAGTTGCGTGGAGGATAAAAAGTGTAGGAATGTAGGCACATGACATGTAGCATTGTGTCCCACATGTGGTGAGGTGGCACTCTAGAGTAGGATCAGGTGGGAAGCATCCAGATTGCCCCACGTGGCCCAAATCAACGATCGACACATTTCCACAAAACAAAGATACAAGATGGATAAATAATGCGGGATAGTGGGTGACTGACATGTGGCACTGGGTCAAAGTAGATGATGACATGGTAGTGCAATGGGTGGGCCAATTAAATCATGACAAGTGGCACTCAGTGGCACTGGTCAACCAATCACAAAGGGCCACGTGGCATCAATCAAACCAAGTTGATGCCGAATTTGAAGGGGGTGGGTAAAAATAAATAATTTTAAAATATCATTTTAAAATAGTTTTTCAAAACTTGCACTTCACTAATTTTAAATTTAAATTGGCCTTTTTCCTAAAGTTCAAACTTAGGTCATTTTGAATTTTTGAATTTTAAATCTGAAGTTGGAGACCTAAATAGTTATACTAGGGGACATTTTTCAAACTAATATTTAAGAGGTTTCTAAGAGGCTAACATAGCAATATTATATATCACCAAAATGATGAGAAGATGAACTTTTTAATTTCGGAGTTTGTTTCTGCACAGGAATTCATTTGTTCAAGTTATAGCCAGCAATGTGAAATTTTGGGCCTTCTTAGTAAAATGAGCTAAAACTGAAAATGCAATTGTAGGATCCGTAAAACATGGTAAAAATATAGTTGGGGTCAACTTTGATAACATTCACTCAGTAAAAACTTGAATTTTACTAGCAGTTCATAAGGTTATCAGATATTTTGGATGCAAAAAGGTTTTCATCATTTCATCAAAGATATTTTCAAATCAGTTACAAAGTAATGATGAAAACAAAATTAGATCAAGATGGTAGAAAGATGAAAGAGGTTTTTAGTTGCAGAAGATTGAATTCCAAGTAGACACATGTCAGGCATAGATCAGATTCAGGAATTCATCTTTCTTCCTTATATCTTTATTATTCTTTCTCATATTAGAGGTTCCAATTTTTGGAGAAAAAACCACTTGCTGTTGTCATACTAGGTCTTGGTTCAAGTTTTTGATGTGTTCCCATGACTGTGACACCATTGTTTTAGCATAATTCTCTTGTATGAATAGCATTAGGAAGGATAATATAGATAGTTCAGATCTATTAGGTGTTTTCATGTTTTCATTTCATGCATTTGATTGTATTGTTTCAAGGAAAAGAATACAAAGGAGCAAGAATTTCATTAGTTTCATTATGATTCTCGTCTCCAATCTCAGAGAATTTTTAATCTTTTATGATCTTTGAACAAAGAGCTTAGGTCATAGTTGCAGTCCCTTAAGGTTGTATATTGTTTTATTGTTGCTTTTGACTCAAGGAGTTGTGTAAATTCTTTAGGGAATCAACAGGGTTGCAAGTTTATTGAGAAGGATATCATGTAAGAATGAGATTCGGATTGAACATGGATGTCTATTTACAAGGTGAATGTATAGATCATATATCTGAAGATACAAATATGTCTCAGATATTTGTATGTGTGTGATTGATTCATGGAATTTCCCAATAGATAAGGCACTGATCAATTATAGGATCACTTACTCATGTTGTTGCATATTAGGAGTTTTGTTGAATTCAACATTTTTAAATCTAAATCAATTCAGTTTTTTCATGTTTTGTACTAGGCTGAAAAGAATTAACCCTCACTCAAATTATGAGATTCATAGATTTGCATTTAGCTATTGTAGATCTGTGTCATTTCATGAGTTATTAGGAGATATAAGGAGTTGCATCTGCTATTATTAGGTTGAAATTTATGTTTTAAATACACTGGTACCATACATCAGAACCTCAAGGTTGACCTACCTAGGTCTTGCAGAGTCTGAAGTGAAGAAGGAGTTATGCCTTATAGTTGGCCCAAGACTGGAGTCTTATGTATCTGTCATAGGAATTGGCTAGCCTTAGATGCATTCATCTAGTTTCTTGGTCATTTTCAAAACTGTTAAATCAAGACCCAACAAAATGGTGACTCTACTAGGGAAATAAGATGGCAATCCATTTTGTTGAAAGGACAAGAGTCTCTAGTGTGTATTGAATCTAAATAGTAGACAAACCTTGAGAATTTAACAAGGGATTCAGTACATCAGGAAGATGTGCATAGAAAAGTTACAATAGTAAGTTAATTGATGTGTGTTCGAATTTTCTTACTCAAATGTCATGTACCCCAATATTGCTTTGTTCAGGACAACAATATATTTGAAGGATTGAGTACAGATCGTGTTGCTACTAAGTTTTATGTTCACTCAATTTAGTTAGTTTGATTTTCAGAGTACTATTGTCAATTCAGAGTCAAAATTTTTGAAAAATGGTTTCTGTCTTTTAAGTTTTTAAAGTTTTGCAAATTCTACAAAGTGACAATTCAGTTCAAATCTCTCATGTATGAATCATGTGTTAAATCTTTCTCACATAGTGAGTGGTGACTTTCTAAAAGGATCTCTGAACCAATGTAGATTGGTTACCTATAATTGTTTTCAAGAGTTTTGAGTTGAACTAGGCAGATCTAAAAGTTGTGTCAAATTTTTCAAACAAGAAGAGAGATCTATATAAGTTTTTGACCAATAAGTTTAGAAGTGTTGTTTGATATGTTGTCATAAGATTTTTGAATGAAAAAATGAATCACATTAGTGATTCCATTTAGTTCTCTTTAAGGAGATGGAAACTCTATAAGGATATGATCAGTGGTGTGAGGAATTGAGATCAGCACCAAGCCAATCAGGAGATCAATGTTTTCATGCAGCAATGCTAAAGGTATTTTATATTTTCATGTGATTCCTATTTCATGAAAGTGAGTTATACACGTGTGTTCTCCGTTAATTGAAGTTTCAGCACTAAGAAGAGGAGAATAGTTTTAATGTTTTGGGTATGTGCAAGATCATGGTCAACCAAACTATGGCCTTAAGTGGTAGTGAAAAACCAACAAATCAGGGTTATGCAACTTGACACATAATTTTAAAGTGGTTATGAACTTTATATCAAAAAGTTGTAAGAAAATAATCTATAGGAAATTTAATGTAGTTTCTAAACTACTAGGCCTTATTGGGAGAAAATAATAATTGATTGGTCAAAAGTTTGAATTTTAATGCAGTACTACAAAAATTTCAGGGCAAAAATAAAAAGTAGGTGTATATTTGACCACCTTAATCAAAATCAAATGATAATATTTTTTTAATATATTTATAGATATGAAAACTAGATTCATGCCTGGATGTGACACATATTTTTTGATATTTTTATTCCAAATAAATAATTAAGTATAAAGTTTCTACCAAAACTTTTTCAAAAAAAAAGAGTCTCATGTCTAACCACCTTAACTAATGAAAAATTTTACCAAATTTAATTTAATTTTTTTTTCTTATACTAGATGAAGCATAGAATGTGACACAACTTTTAGATTTAAAAAATATTATACTGTTTGAAAGTTATAGCTATTTTTCAATCAATATGTCAATTAGCACTTTACAATAATCTTCATTGATAATTAACTAATAAATATATAGAACTCATAATTCGACAAAAATTATATTGATGAAATCTCGAGAGCAATATTAAAGAACTTTTTTTGTTTCATTCAATTTTGATCAAAATAATATTGTCAGATGGCTACCCAAAGTCTGAGTATCACTAAACCCTATTCAAACACGTCTTTTGGGTTGACAGGGAAGCGTTGGTAAATACCAAGCCTAATCAAATATCTGATATGGCTTGGTGAATTTTGCTGAAAATTTTGAAATCCCAACCCATTTTGGAGGGAAAATTGGATTTAAGAGTTATAGCTTATGATTTATAAATTATTTCAGTTATATTACTATGTATATATATACACTAACATAATGTAAAGATATAAAATATAATCTATTAATATATAATAATATATTATGTTATTCTTATTATAATCTATAAATATAATTTATATTATCATTATTTTTAATAAATATAATAACGTAATATATATATATATATAATATGTATTATATATTATTATATTATATATTATTATATTAATATGTATGTTATTAATATATATAATAACATAATATATATATAAGTTATTAATATATATTATTATATAAAAATGTATGTTATTAAAATATATGTATATTATTAATATATATGAGTCAAAGGGGGTCATAGGTTGACCTATGATCCCCATTCACCTAGTAAATGATGACATATGTCCCTAGGGGTCCTAGGACCCCTAGAGACATATTAGAATTGTTCTTATGGGTCGAAGGGGGTCATAGGTTGACCTATGACCCCCTTTGACCCATTACATGACCACATATGTCCCTAGGGGTCCTAGGACCCCTAGGGACATATTAGAATCATTCATATGGGTTGAAAGGGGTCATAGGTTAACCTATGAACCCCTTCAACCCATTACATGATGACATATGTCGCTAGGGGTCCTAAGACCCCTAAGGACATATTAGAATCGTTCATATGGGTCAAAGGGGTCCTAGGACCCCTAATATGTTCCTAAGACTCCTATGGACATATGTCGTCATTTAATGGATCGAAAGGGGTCATAAGTCAACCTATGACCCCTTTTGACTCATATGAACAATTCTAATATGTCCCTAGGGGTCCTAGGACCCCTAGGGACATATGTCATCATTTAATGGATCAAAAGGGGTCTAGGTCACCCTATGACCTTGTTTGATTCATTTAGAACCCTTAGGGACATCTTAGAATTGTTCATATGGGTCAAAGGGGGTAAAAGGTTCACTGTATGACCCCCTTCGACCCATTAAATGATGATATATGTCCCTACGGGTCTTAGGACCCATAGGGACATATTAAATTTGTTCATATGGTTCAAAGGGGTTCATAGGGTTACCTATGACCCCCTTTAACCCATTAAATGATGACATATGTCCCTACAAGTCCTAAGACTCCTAGAGAAATATTAGAATGGTTAATATGGGTCAAAGGGGGTCATAGGTCACCCTTTGACCCATTAAATGACAACATATGTCCCTAGGGGTCCAAGGACTCTTAGCAACATATTATAATTGTCCATATGGGTCAAAAGGGGTCATAGGGTGACCTATGACCCTCTTTCACCCATTAAATGATGACATATGTCCCTAAGGGTCCTCCATATTAAAATTGTTCATATTGGTCAAACCTATGACCACCTTTGACCCACTAAATGACAACATATGTCCCTAGGGGTCCTAGGACGCCTAGGGACATATTAGAATTGTTCGTATGGGTCAAAAGGGGTCATAAGATGACCTATGACCCCCTTTGACCTATTAAATGACGACATATGTCTCTAGGGATCTTAGGAACCTTAGAGATGTATTAGAATGGTTCATATGGGTCAAAGGGCGCCATAGGTCATTGACCCATTAAATGATGACATATGTCCCTAGGGGTCCTAGGACCCCTAGGGACATATTAGAATTTTACATATGGGTCAAAGGGGATCATAGGGTGACCTATGACCCCTTTTGACCCATTAAATGATGACATATGTCTGTAGGGGTCCTAAGACCCCTACGGACATAATAGAATTGTTCATATGGGTCAAAGGAGGTCATAGCGTGACCTATGACCCCCTTTGACACATTAAATTATGACGTATGTCCCTAGGTGTCTTAGGACCCCTAGGAATGTAGTAGAATTGTTCATATGGGTCAAAGGGGGTCATAGGGTGACCTATGACCCCCTTTGACCCATTAAATGATGACATATGTCCCTAGGGGTCCTAGGACCCCTAGGGACATATTATAATGCTTAATATGGGTCAAAGAGGTTCATAGGTTGACTTATGACCCCCCTTAACCCATTAAATGACGACATGTCCCTAGGGGTCCAAGGACCCCTAATGACATATTAGAAATGTTCATATGGGTCAAAGGGGGTCATAGGGTGACCTTTGACCCCCTTTGACCCATTAAATGACGACATATGTCCCTAGAGGGACATATTAGAATTTTTCATATTGGTCAAAGGGAGTCATCAGTTCACCCAATGACCCCTTTTAACCCATTAAATGACAACATATGTCCCTAGAGGTCATAGGACCCCTAGGGACATATTAGAATTGTTCATATGGGTCAAAGGGGTCCATAGGGTGACCTATGACTCCTTTTGATCCATTAAATAATGAGATATGTCCCTAGGGGTCCTAGGACCCCTAGGGACATATTAGAATTGTTCATATGTGTCAAAGGGGATCATAGGGTGACCTAAGACCCTTTTTGACCTATTAAATGATGACATATGTCCCTAAATTTTTTACGACCCCTAAAGACGTATTAAAATTGTTCATATGAGTCAAAAGGAGTCTTAGGGTGACCTATGACCCCCTTTAACCCATTAAATGATGACATATGTCCCTAGGGGTCCTGGACCCCTAGAAACATATTATAATGGTTAATATGAGTCAAAGAGGGTCATAAGGTGACCTATGACCCCCTTTGACCCATTAAATGATGACATATGTCATTAGGGGTCCAAGGCCCCCTAAGAACATATTAGAATTGTTCATATGGGTCACAGGGTGACCTATAACCCCTTTTGACCCATTAAATGATAACATATGTTCCTAAGGGTCCTAGGACCCCTAGGGACATATTAGAATTATTCATATTAGTCAAAGGGGGTTATGAGTTCATCCAATGACCCCCTTTGAACCATTAAATGCTAGGACCCCTAAAAAAAATTTGAATTATTCATATTGGCTAAAGGGGGTCCTAGGTTCACCCAATTACTCCTTTTGACGCATTAAATGACAACTTATGTCCTTAGGGGGGCCATAGGGTGACCTATGACCCCCTTTGACCCATTAAATCATGACATATGTCCCTAGGGGTTCTAGGACCCCTAGGGACGTATTAAAATTATTCATATGGGTCAAAAGGGACCATAGGATGACCTATGACCCTCTTTGACACATTAAATGATGACATATGTCTTTAGGACTCCTAAGACCCCTAGAGACGTATTAGAATTGTTCATATGAGTCAAAGGGGCACCATAGGGTGACCTATGACCCCCTTTGACCCATTAAATTATGACATATATCTTTAGGTGTTCTAGGACCCCTAAGGACGTATTAGAATTATTCATATAGATCAAAAGTGGTCATAGGGTGACCTATGACCCCCTTTGACACATTAAATGATGACATGACCCCTAGGGACGTATTAGAATTGTTCATATGGGTCAAAGGAGGTCATAGGGTGACCTATGACTCCCTTTTGACCCATTAAATGATGACATATGTCCCTAGGGGTCCTAGGAACTCTAGGGATGTATTAGAATTGTTCATATCGGTCAAAGGGGATCATAGGGTGACCTATGACACCCGTTGACCCATTAAATGATGACATAGGGACCCCTAGGGACGTATTAGAATCATTCATATAGGTCAGAGGGGGTCATACGGTGACCTATGACCCCTTTGTACCCATTAAATGATGACATATATCCCTAGGGGTCCTATGTATTAGAATCATTCATATGGGTCAAAGGGGGTCATAAGTGACCTTTGACACATTAAATGATGACATATGTCCCTAGAGGTCCTAGAACTCCTAGGGACATATTGTAATGGTTAATATGGGTCAAAGAGGGTCATAGGGTCACCTATGACCCCCTTTGACCTATTAAATGACGACATATGTCCCTAGAGATCCTAGCACCCCTAGGAACATATTAGAATTGTTAATATGGGTCAAATGGAGTCATAGGGTGACCTATGACCCCCTTTGACCCATTAAATGATGACATATGTCCCTAGGGGTCCTAGGACCCCTAGTGACATATTAAAATTGTTTATATTGGTTAAAGGGGGTCATAGGTTCACCTTATGACCCTCTTTGACCCATTAAATGATGACATATGTCCCTAGGGGTCCTAAGACCCCTAGGGATGTATTAGAATTGTTCATATGGGTCAAAGGGGGTCATAAGGCGACCTATGAACTCATTTGACCCATTAAATGATGACATATGTTCCTAGGGGTCTTAAGACTCATGTCGATGTATTAAAATTGTTCATATGGGACAAAAGGGGTCATAGGGTGACCTATGACCCCCTTTCACCCATTAAATGACGACGTATGTCCCTAAGACCCCTAAAGACGTATTAAAATTGTTCATATAGGTCAAACGGCCCTATGACCCCCTTTGCCTCATTAAATGATAACATATGTCCCTAAGGGTCCTAGCACCCCTATAGACATATTAGAATTGTTCATATGGTCAAAAGGGGTCATAGGTTCATCCTATGACCCCTTTTGACCTATTAAATGATGACGTATGTCCCTAAGGGTCCTAGGACCCCTAGGGACACATTAAAATTTTTCATATGGATCAAAGGTGGTCATAGGGTGACCTATGACCCAATTCAACTTATTAAATGATGACATATGTCCCTAGGTGTCCTAGGACCCCTAAGGACATATTAGAATGGTTAATGTGGGTAAATGGGGGTTATAGGGTGACTTATATCCCCCTTTGACTCATTAAGTGATAACATATGTCTCTAGGGGTCCAAGGACTGCTAGGGATATATTAGAATTGTTCATATGGGTCAAAGGGGGTCATAGGTCTTTTTTACCCATTACATAATGACATATGTCCCTATGACCCCTAAGAACATATGAGAATCATTCTTATGGGTCACTTCGACATATTAAGTGACAGAATATGTCCCTAGGCATCCTAGGACCCTTAGAAAAATATTAGAATCTTTCATATAGGTCGAAGGGGGTGATAGGTTGGCCTATGATCCCCTTTAACTTATTAAATGATGACATATGTCCCTAGGGGTCCTAGGACCCCTAAGGACATAATATAATTGTTTATATGAGTCAAAATGGGTGATAGGTTGACCTATGACCCCCTTTGATGCATTACATGATGAGATATGTCGCTAGGATCCCTAACGACATATGAAAATTATTTTTATGGGTCACTTTGACACATTACATGATGACATATGTCCCTATGGGTCTTAAGACTCCTACAAAAATATTAGAATCGTTCTTATGAATCAAAGGTGGTCATAGGTTGACCTATGACATGCTTTGACCCATTACATGATGACATATGTCCCTATGGCTCTTTGAAACCCTAGGGACATATTAGAATCATTTTTATTGGTCTAACGAGGTCATAGGTTGACCTATGACCCCCTTTTACCCATTACATGATGACATATCTCCCTAGGAGTCCTACATATTAAAATACTTCTTATGGGTCAAAGGAGGTCATAGGTTGACCTATGACCCCCTTCGACCCATTACATGATGACATATGTCAAAAAGAGGTCCTAGGACCCCTAGGGACATATTAGAATCATTCTTATGGATCAAATGAGATCATAGGTCAACCTATGAGCTCATTTGACCCATATGAATGATTCTAATATGTTCCTAAGGGTCTTAGGACCCTTAGGAACATATGTGTTAGGAACCTGTGTGTTCCTTCTGTTTATTTTGTTAGAGTAGTGTTGTTGGACGCATATGCTTTGTAAGTCGTCCCGTGAGTATATTTTATTATCCCACATGCATAGGTAGTATTACTTTTCTAGATCGTACTCAGTATATAAGAATAGGTTGATGCCCTTGATGGGCACAGACGAATTTATTGTGTTGAGCTTGCTCAAAGGAGGTTACCCCCTCGAAGTGGCCTGCGATCAGTAGATTCATTCTGAGTTCTGCTATCACTTTGTATTCTGTTATTTTGAGCATTTCTCACGATATTGCTATAAGGAGGTTCATCACATCTGGTATCAGAGCACTCTCTTGGGCTCGCTGGGTGGAAATTACATCAAATTTTTTTCTGTCGTGGCCTTCAGGTTCCTCTCACTTCTAATATCTCTTGTTATTGCAATAACTCTTTTCAGTTGTTCTGTCTGTGAGTGAATTTTTATAAGTCGACTGTTCAAAAAAAAAAAAAAAAAAAAAAAGAGTAAAAATTTTTCTGTTTTTTAGTCGTAGCTTCCTTGTTTGCTTTCTGTTTCTGCTCATACTTCCGCAGAACGTCTGCAATATCATTTCGCATACTTCCTTCCTTGGCGACCCAACCCCAAATTTTACATATCAAAGCCCTAAATCCCTCATTTATCTAATTTTAGGGTTTGCCCTATCTTTTTCACCTCTCATCCAATCGCCACCAAACTGAGCCACAAGATTCCATTCCTCATTTTGCTCCCTTATCCCTCTTGGACTGTTCGCCTCATTTCGCCTCCCTACCCTTGAAACCCTCATTTTTCTGTTTCCCTTGTCCCCAGATAGTCTCCCACCACCCGTCGAACACCCATTTCCTATCTGAGTTTTACCCAAATCCAAGTTTGCCGTTACTAAAAAAGTTTTTGTTTCTAATCTTCTACCCATTCCAAAAAAAAAAAAAAAAAAAAAAAAAAAAAAAACCTTGCTTTATGGTTGTTACGCGTACAGGAGCAAAAATCATGGAAGAAGAAATGGCATCCCTCAAAACCAAACTTCAAGATCTGGATGACAAAATTCTGGGTCTTAACTTTCAGCAGTCAGCCATGAGCCGAAACCATTCAGGAGATACTGGGTCCTCTTCTGGCAATTTCCGTGGACCAAAGCTTGATTTTCCACGCTTCGATGGTTCTGATCCGACTGGATGGATCTATAGGGCAGAGTAGTATTTCAGCTTGCATAATACTTTGGATAACCACAAAGTCCCCCTTGCATCTTTTCATTTGGAACATGAAGCTCTTCAATGGTTCCGTTGGTACATCAAGGCTAATGTAGGCCCAACATGGAGAGAATTGTGCACCCTCATTTTGGAGCGCTTTGGCCCTAGTTTCTTTGATGATTTCACAGGAGCACTCACTAAACTGCGTCAAACAGGCACTGTAAGAGAATACCAGACAGAGTTTGAAAAATTAGCTAATCACACAGAGGGCTTGTCTGATGAATTCTTCCGTAGTTGTTTTGTCAGTGGTCTGAAGGATGCACTTCGCTCAGAAGTCAAAATGTTTCGACCTACTACAATGATGGAAGCCCTTGGGTTGGCTAAGTTAGCGGAAGACAAGATTAGTGCTCTACAACGCTCCAGATCTAATTTTGTTCCATTCAGAAATACAGGTTCTCACAACCCTCCAGTCATACCAGCTCCCAGAACTACTCTGATCAAGCACTTGTCTGAAACAGAGATGCGAGTCAGGCGAGACAAAGGGCTTTGTTATAATTGTGATGAGAAATGGTCTCGGGGCCATAGATGTGTTCAGCAAAAGCTCTATCTCTTGGACGTGGATTCTCCACCGGAACTGGAAGAATATGTAGATGCTCAGGAAACAGTGGATGATGAGGTTGAGCCTCACCAGCCTGAACCTCCTTCACCAGAAGCTCCACCAGAGATATCTGTCCATGCTTTGGCAGGAGTCACTACTCCACAAACCATGCAGGTCCAAGGTTTCTTCAAGAAGATCCCTCTTACTATACTCATTGATTCTGGTAGCACTCATAACTTCATTGATCCACGAATAGCCAAACAGGCTGATTGCTTTATCCATCCCTGCTCTAGCTTTGAAGTCATGATTGCCAATGGGGGCACTTTACCTTGTAAAGGGAAATGTCGCAATGTGCGTCTCTCTATTGGAGATTATAACATGCGCTCTGACATGTTTGCCTTACCCTTAGGTGGATGTGATGTGGTTTTGGGTGCCCAATGGTTACGCACTCTTGGCCCCATTCTCTGGGATTTTGCTGAACTTTGGATGCAGTTTTCAGCCGAGGGGCACCAACACACTTTGAAAGGCTTACAACCAGGGTCTCTCAGCATCATCAGTTCACACCGTATGGAAAAACTTCTTAAGAAGAATTCACATGGTGTCATCGCTCAGCTCCATTCCATTCAGATGCAGCCATCAGCAGTCTCTAGCACTCCTGCCGATCTCCAACACATTTTGGACAAGTATTCTGGTGTATTTGCTGAACCTGTGGGATTACCTCCTTCTCGTCCAGAGGACCACCGTATTCAGCTCCTTCCTGGCAGTGTTCCGCCCAACATCAGGCCCTACCGCTACCCATTTCATCAGAAGACCGAAATCGAGATACTTGTCCGTGACTTACTGAAGCAAGGTATTATTCGCCCTAGTACCAGTTCCTTTTCTTCTCCAGTTCTGCTTGTTCGCAAAAAAGATGGGTCATGGCGACTCTGCATTGATTTCCGAGCACTTAATCATCTCACTATAAAGGACAAGTTTCCCATTCCAGTTGTTGATGAACTTCTTGATGAACTTCATGGGGCTCATTTTTTCTCCAAGTTAGATCTTCGTTCTGGGTATCATCAAATTCGGGTTAATGAGGAGGATATACCTAAAACTGCCTTCCGCACACATGATGGTCACTATGAATTTTTAGTCATGCCCTTTGGCCTCACGAATGCTCCTTCAACATTTCAGGCAGTGATGAATAACATATTTCGACCATACCTCCGGAAATTCATTCTGGTCTTCTTTGATGATATCCTCATATATAGCAAAACTTGGGCTGAGCATCTCCATCATCTGGAGCTTGTCTTGCAACTTCTCTCTGATCATCAACTCTGTGCAAAACTATCTAAATGTGTGTTTGGCCAGGAGGAAGTGGAGTATCTCGGGCATATTGTTGCACACCATGGAGTGCGGGTGGATCCTACAAAAATAGATGCCATGAAAACTTGGCCGCATCCTAAAACTCTCAAGAGCCTTCGGGGTTTTTTGGGGTTGACTGGCTACTACCACAAGTTTGCCAAAGATTACGGGAAAATTGCAGCACCATTGACAGCTCTGTTAAAAAAGGATGCCTTCTCCTGGACCCCTGTTGCTGAGACTGCATTTGAACAACTGAAACAGGCTATGTGCAGTACACCTGTTCTCGCGATGCCAGATTTTTTCAAACCCTTCACTATTGAGAGTGATGCTTGCGGCAATGGATTGGGTGCTGTTCTCCTGCAAGATGACCATCCTATTGCGTTCACTAGCAAAGCCCTCTCTGGTAAGAATCTAGCCCTCTCTACTTATGAAAAAGAAATGATGGCTATTTTGCATGTTGTATAGAAGTGGCGGCCATACCTCTTAGGGAGTCATTTTTGCATCAGAACCGATCACCAAAGTCTGAAATACTTCCTGGAACAACGGGTATCCTCTCCTACACAACAGAAATGGGTCAGCAAACTCATGGGGTATGATTATGAGATCACCTACAAGAAGGGTAAGGAGAATATTGTGGCAGATGCTCTTTCTCGCACATTTGATAATCAAGCTTCCCTTTCCGCTATTTCTATGCCCATTCCCAATTGGTTAGCGTCTGTTCAGCAGGGCTATGACAGTGACTCTTCTTTATCTCAAATCATTCACCAGCTAGCCAATAATTCTTCTGCTATACCACATTACTCTTGGGATGGTGCTTCTCTTCGATACAAGGGTCGGCTAGTGCTTCCTCAGAACCCAGCTCTACATCAGGCTATTTTTTATGAACTCCATGCTTCTCCTTCAGCAGGGCACTCAGGCTTCCTCAAAACTTATGAGCGAGCAAGGAGAAACTTTTTTTGGAAAGGGATGAAACAGACGATTCAACAGATGGTAGCTGAATGTGATACTTGCCAACGCCACAAGGGTGAAACGACCCCCCTTCCTGGCTTGCTCGAACCATTGCCCATCCCTACACGGATTTGGACTGATATTTCTATGGATTTCATTGAAGGGCTTCCTAAATCTGGTGGCAAGACAGTGATCTTGGTTGTGGTTGATCGTCTCTCGAAATATAGTCATTTTTGTGCCCTCAGCCACCCCTATACTGCCTCCTCTGTTGCACAAATCTTCATGGACCAGATATTTCGTCTTCATGGACTCCCTTCTTCCATTGTCTCTGATCGTGATGCAACTTTTACCAGTCATTTTTGGACTGAACTGTTTCAGAAAACTGGCACCAAACTGAAGATGAGTTCGGGCTATCACCCACAAACTGATGGTCAAACTGAAATTGTCAATAAATGCTTGGAAACTTATCTTCGTTGCTTCACTTCCGAACAGCAACATCAGTGGGCCAAGTGGCTCCCTTTAGCTGAATGGTGGTACAATACCTCTTACCACACTGCCTCTAAAATGACTCCATATGAAGCAGTCTATGGTCAGGCACCTCCAGTGCTCCTTCCCTACACTCCCAACAGCTCACCAGTCCAGGCAGTTGACATAGTTCTTCGCAGCAGGGATCAGATTCTTCGTACCTTACAGGATAATCTTCACATGGCCCGTAATCGGATGAAACAGCAAGCAGATCAACACCGTTCTGAGCGCTCATTTCAAGTTGAGGATATGGTTTTTCTTCGTCTACAGCCATACAAACAATCCTCCCTAAAGCTGAAAGGGCGTCATAAGCTGGCCCCAAAATTTTATGGGCCTTATAAGGTTCTGCAGAAGATTGGTTCAGTTGCTTATAAACTGGAACTTCCTCCTTCTTCCCGCATTCATCCAGTCTTTCATGTTTCTTGTCTAAAGAAAGTTCTGGGTACCACTGTCAGAGCACAAACTACTCTCCCTGAAATGGATACGGAAGGATCCATTATCCTGGAGCCGGTGGCCATCATTGACCAGCGCACTCGCCAGCTTCGCTCTCGCTCCATTTCTGAGGTCTTGATTCGGTGGCATGGCATGCAACCAGAGGATGCTACCTGGGAACCCCTTCTTCAGATTCAACAACAATTTCCACACCTTAAGCTTTGAGGACAAAGCTTTTTTCTAAGGGAGAGGGGATGTTAGGAACCTGTGTGTTCCTTCTGTTTATTTTGTTAGAGTAGTGTTGTTGGACGCATATGCTTTGTAAGTCGTCCCGTGAGTATATTTTATTATCCCACATGCATAGGTAGTATTACTTTTCTAGATCGTACTCAGTATATAAGAATAGGTTGAGGCCCTTGATGGGCACAGACGAATTTATTGTGTTGAGCTTGCTCAAAGGAGGTTACCCCCTCGAAGTGGCCTGCGATCAGTAGATTCATTCTGAGTTCTGCTATCACTTTGTATTCTGTTATTTCGAGCATTTCTCACGATATTGCTATAAGGAGGTTCATCACAATATGGCATCATGTAATAGGTTGAAGGGAGTCATAGTTTGACCTATGACCCCCTTTGACCCATATGAATGATTCTAATATGTCCTTAGGAGTCCTAGTACCCCTAAGGACATATTTCATCATGTAATAGGTCATGAACGATTCTAATATATCCCTAAGGGTCTTAGGACCCGTAGGGATATATGTCATCATGTAATGGGTCGAAAAGGGTCATAGGTCAACATATGACCCCCTTTGACTCATATTAACAATTTTAATATGTCCCTAGGGGTCCTAGAACCCCTAGGGGCATATGTCATCATTTAATGGGTGGAAGGGGGTTATAGGTCACCTTATAACCCCCTTTCACCCATAAGAATGATTCTAATATGTTCTTAGGGATTTTAGGACCGCTAAGTGCATATGTCATCATTTAATGGGTCCAAGCGGGTCATAGGTCAACCTATAAAACCTTTTGACCCATATGAAGCATTCTAATATATCTTTAAGGGTCTTAGGACCGCTAGGGACATATGTCATCATGTAATGTGTTGAATTGGGTCATAAGTCAACCTATGACCCCCTTTGACCTATAAGAATAATTTTAATATGTCCTTAGGGGTCTTAAGACCCTTATGGACATATGTCATCATGTAATGGGTTGAAGGGGGTCATAGGTCACCCTCTGAGCCCCATTCACCCACAAGAACGATTCTAATATGTCCCTAGGTGTTCTAGGACCCCTAGGGACATATTTCATCATGTAATGGGTCCAACGAGGTCATAAGTCAACCTATGACCCCCTTTGACCCATAAGAATGATTCTAATATGTCCCTAGGGTCCTAGGACCCTTAGGGGCATATGTTGTCATGTAATGGGTCAAAGGGTGTTGTAGGTCAACCTATGATCCCCTTTGACCCATATGAACGATTCTAATATGTTCCCAGGGATCTGAGGACCCCTAGGGACATATATCATCATGTAATAGATCGAACGGCATCATAGGTCAACCTATGACCCCCTTTGACCCATATACACAATTATAATATGTCCCTAAGGATCCTAAGACCTCTGGGGGCAAATGTCATCTTTTAATGAGTCAAAGGGGGTCATAGGTCAACCTATGACCCCCTTTGACTTAGAAGAATGATTCTAATATATCCTTAGGGGTCTTCGGAACCCTAGTGATATATGTCGTCATTTAATGGGTCGAAGCATGTTATAGGTCAACCTATGAACCCTTTTGACCCATATGAATGATTCTAATATGTTTCCAGGGGTCCTAGGACCCCTAGCAAAATATGTTATCATTTAATGGGTTGAAAGAGGTCATACATCACCCTATAACCCCCTTTGACCCATAAGAATGATTCTAATATCTCCCTAGGGGTCCTTAGGAACATATTAGAATTGTTCATACGTCACCCTATGACCCCATTTGACCCATAATAATGATTCTAATATGTCCCTAAGGGTCCTAGGACCTCTAGGGACATATGTAATCATTTAATGGGTCAAATTTGACCCATATGAAGCATTCTAATATGTCCATAGGGGTCCTAGGACCCCTAGGGACATATTTCATCATGTAATGATTCGAAGACCTATGACCCCCTTTAACCTATAAGAATTATTCTAATATTTTTTTAGGGGTCCTAGGGACATATGTTGTCATTTAATTGGTCAAAGGGGGTCATATGTCAACGTATGACCCCGTTTGTCCCATATGAAACATTATAATATGTCTCTAGGGGTCCTAAGACCCCTTGGTACATATGTCATCATGTAATGGGTTGAATCGGGTCATAGGTCAACCTATGGCCCTCTTTGACCCATATAAACAATTCTAATATGTCCGTAAGGGTCCTCAGGCCTTTAGGGACATTTGTTGTGATGTAATGGGTCATGAACGATTCTAAGATGTCCTTAGGAGTCTTAAGACCCCTAAGAACATATGTCGTTATGTATTGGGTCGAAGGGGGTCATAGGTCAACCTATGAAAGATCCCTAGGGACATATGTCATCATGTAATGGGTCATGAACGATTCTAAAATGTCCCTAGGGTTCTTAGGACCTCTAGGGACATATGTCGTCATGTATTGGATCGAAGGGGATCATAAGTCAACATATGACCCCCTATGACCCATAAGAACAATTCTAATATGTCCCTAGGGGTCCTAGGACCCCTAGGGACATATATCATCATTTAATGGATCGAAGGGGGTCATAGGTCAACCTATAACCCCCTTTGACCCATATGAATAAATCTAATATGTTCCTAGGGGTGCTAGGATCCCTAGAGACATATGTCATCATGTAATATGTCGAAGCGGGTCATAGGTCAACCTATGACCCCCTTTGAGCCATAAGAACGATTCTAATATGACCCTTGTGGTCCTAGGACCCCTAGGGAGATAGGTCATCATTTAATGGGTCAAGGGGGGTCATAGGTCAAGCTATGACCCCCTTTGACCCATATGAAGCATTCTAATTTTTTCTTAGGGGTCTTAGGACCCGTACGGACATATGTCATTATTTAATGGGTCAAAGGAGGTCACTGAAAAACTTATGACCTCCTTTAATGCATATGAACAATTCTAATGTCTCTAAGGATCCTACAATCTTTGGGGACATATGTCATCATGTAATGGGTCGAACGGGGTCATAGGTCAACCTATGATCCCTTTTAATCCATGAGAATGATTCTAATATGTTCTTAGGGATCCTAGGACACTTGGGGACATATGTTGTCATGTAATGGGTCGAAGGGGGTCATAGGTCAACCTATGACCCCCTTTGACCCATATGAACAATTCTAATATGTCCCTAGGGGTCCTAGGACCCCTAGAGATATATGTCATCATTTAATGGGTCGAAGGGGGTCATAGGTCAACCTATTACCCCCTTTGACCCAAATGAATGATTCTAATATGTCCCTATGGGTCGTAAAACCCCTAGGGACATATGTCATCATTTAATGGGTCAAAGGGGTTCATAGGTCACCCGATGACCCCCTTTGACCCATAAGAACGATTCTAATATCTCCCTAGGGGTCCTTGGACCCCTAGGGACATATGTCATCATGTCATTGGTTGAAGAGGGTCATAGGTCAACCTATGACCCCTTTTGACCCATAAGAATGATTCTAATATGTCCCTAGGGGTCCTAGGACCCCTAGGGATATATGTCATCATTTAATGGGTCAAAAGGGGTCATAGGTTGACCTATGACCCCCTTTGACCCATATGAAGCATTCTAATATGTCTGTAGGGGTCCTAAGACCCCTAACGACATATGTCATTGTGTAATGGTTCGAAGGGGACCTATGACCCCCTTTGACCCATAAGAATGATTTTAATATGTCCCTAGGGGTCCTAGGACCCCTAGGGACATATCTTGTCATTTAATAGGTCAAAGGGGGTCATAGGTCAACCTATGACCCCATTTGACCCATATGAAGCATTCTAATATG
Organism: Cupressus sempervirens; assembly: GCA_028749045.1. NCBI lineage: Eukaryota > Viridiplantae > Streptophyta > Pinopsida > Cupressales > Cupressaceae > Cupressus > Cupressus sempervirens. The sequence continues at coordinate 940,633,190 of CM053787.1, forward strand.
TCCCTAGGGGTCCTAGGACCCCTAGGGACATATTAAAATGCTTCATATGTCATCATGTAATGTGTCCAAAGTGGTCATAGGTTAACCTATGACTCCGTTTGACGCATACAAAAAATTCTAATATGTCCCTCAGGGTCCTAGGACCCCTAAGAACATATGACATCATTTAATGGGTCGCATGGGGTCATAGGTCTACCTATGACCCCCTTTGACCCATATGAATGATTCTAATATGTCCCTAGAACCCCTAGGGACATATATCATAATGTAATGGGTCATGAATGATTCTAAGATGTCCCTAGGGGTCTTAGGACCCCTTAAGACATATGTTGTCATGTAATGGGTCGAAGGGGGTCGTAGGTCAACCTATGACCCCCTTTGAGCCATAAGAACATTTTTAAAATGTCTTTAGGGGTCCTAGGACCCCTAGGGACATATGTCATCATTCATATGGGTCAAAGGGGGTCATAAGTCAACCTATGACCCCTTTTGACCCATATAAACGAATCTAATATGTTCTTAGGGGTCTTAGGACCCCTAAAGACATATGTCATCATGTAATATGTCGAAAGGGGTCATAGGTCAACCTATGACACTCTTTGAGCAATAAGAACGATTCTTATATGTCCGTAGGGGTCCTAAGACCCCTAGAGAGTTATGTCATCATTTAATGGGTCGAAGGGTGTCATAGGTCAACCTATGATCCCATTTGACCCATATGAAGTATTCTAATATATCCCCAGAGGTCCTAGAACCCCTATGGACATATGTCATTAGGTAATGGATTGAAGGGGGTCATAGGGTTCTTTGACCTATTAGAAGAATTCTAATATGTCTCTAAGGGTCTTAGGACCCCTAGGGACATATGTCATCATGTAATGGGTCGAAGGAGGTCATAAGATGATCTATGACCCCCTTTGACCCATAAGAACGATTCTAATATGTCCTTAGGGGTCCTAGGACCCCTAGGGACATATGTTGTCATGTAATGAGTTGAAAGTGGCCATAGGTCAACCTATGACCCCCTTTGACCCATAAGAATGTATTTAATGTGTCTCTAGATGTCCTAGGACCCGTAGGGACATATGTGGTTAATTAATGGGTCAAAAAGGTTCATTGGTCAACATATGACCCCCTTTGACCCATATGAACAATTCTAATATGTCTCTAAGGATTCTAAGACCCTTGGAGACATATATCATCATGTAATGGGTTGAACGGGATCATAGGTCAACTTATGACCCCCTTTGACCCATATGATATATTCTAATATGTCCCTAGAGATCCTAGGACCCCTAGAGACATATGTCATTATGTAATGGGTCGAAGGGGGTCGTAGGTCAACCTATGACCCCCTTTAACCCATATGAACGATTCTAATATGTCCTTAAGGGTTCTAGGACCCCTAGGAATATATATCATCCTTTAATGGGTCAAAATGGGTCATAGGTCAACCTATGACCCCCTTTAAGCCATATGAAGCATTCTAATATGTCCCTAGGGGTCCTAGGACCACTAGGGACATATTCTTTCATGTAATGGGTGAGAGGGGGTTATAGGTCAACCTATGATCCCCTTTGACCCATAAGAACAATTCTAATATGTCCTTAGGGGTCCTAGGACTCCTAGGTACATATGTTGTCATTTGGTGGGTCGAATAGGTTCATAGGTCAACCTATGACACCCTTTGACCCATATGAAGCATTCTAATATGTCCCTAGGGGTCCTAGGACCCTTATGGACATATGTCATTATGTAATGTGTTGAAGTTGGTCATAAGTCAACTTTTTACCCCCTTTGACTCATAAAAATGATTATAATATGTTTCTAGGGGTCTTAGGACCCCTAGGGAGATATGTCATCATGTAATGGGTCGAAGGGGGTTATAGGTCACCTTATGAGCCCCTTTGACCCATTAGAATGATTCTAATATGTCCCTAGGGGTCCTAGTACTCTTAGAGATATATGTCATCATTTAATGGGTCAAAAGGGGTCATAGGTCAACTTATGACCCCTTTGACCCATATGAAGCATTCTAATATGTCCTTAGGGGTCCTAGGACCCCTAGGGACATATGTCATCATGTAATGTGTCGAAGGGGGTCATAGTTCAACCTATGACCTCCATCCAACCATATGAAAGATTCCAATATGTCCCTAGGTGTCTTAGAACACTTAGGGACAAATTTCATCATGGAATGTGTCAAAGGGGGTCATATGTCACCCTACGATCCCCTTCGACCCATATGAATGATTCTAATATGTCCCTAGTGGTCTTAGGACCCCTAAGGACATATGTCATTGTGGAATGTGTCGAAGGTGGTCATAGGTCACCCTATGACCCCCTTCAACCCATATGAATGATTATAATATGTCCCTAGGTTCAAATTACAAATCAGAATTAGTGTGAATGAGGTTCAAATTTTTTAAGGATTTCAAGATTCATTTCACCTAAGATGTAGCTAGTCAGTGAAGTTCCTAGATCCATTTCCACCAAGCGATATATGCCATTAAGTTTCAATGATATTCATGATTTCCCTAATGTCATTCTTAATGATGTTAGGAAATGTTTGCCTAAGTTTAGTGGGAACCATCTTGTTTCAGCTAGTCATCATGTTGAGTTGTTCATTGATTTAATGGGTGACTATGAGATTGCTCATGAGGATGTGCACATGAAGCTATTTGTTCAGACCTTAGAAGGTGATGCTAGAGACTAGTTTTGTTTTCTACCAGTGTGTTTCTATTCATCTTGGAGTGAGTTATATTCCACCTTCATGGACCAATTTGGAGAACGTAAGAATATCTGATTCTTATGTAAAGTTTTTGAGGATTCACATTGAGAGTGATGAACTTGTCCCTCAATTGAACATCAGATTTGCAAAATTTTTGAATGAAATCCCTTAGAGTTATAGACCCGATGATCAAATGTGTTTAGCTGTATATTTTGATGCATTTGACAAGAAAATGAATTATCTACTAAGAGATAAAGAACCACGAACATTATATCAAGCTTTTGTGACCACTAGGGATATTGAGAACAATTTAAACTATGGATTGATTAGAGGTCATTTTGCTATGAATGATTGTCGATATAATGTGTTTGAAAACAAGGATGAATGTGGTGTTGACATTTTAATTTCAAATAAGCTTATTAATACTATAGACACCTAAATCTAATTACACCGCTTCGGTAATCTTATTTAGCTATCTCTAAAGGCATCATTAATTAAATTCCTATTTAATTAATCCTTTTGCCATCCCCTAGCTAATTTATTTAATTAATCATCTATAGTCCTAATTGATAAATCAAATAACCTATTATTTACCAATTAATCCTATTCTCCGATCTAATTCCAAAACCCTCATTTATTAAATAAATCTATTTGATAAATAAAGCCCTCAAATCTAATAACCCCTAAACTATCCTAAATCCTCCATTTAGCCTAATCCACCCCATCCACCCATACTAACCAAGCTTAGCTACTAACTCACCCACCCTCATGAATGCCATCTACTTGCATATCGCTAACATCCTTAATCTAATCCTAAAACCAAGCCTAATCTCTCCCCTAACCTTGTCACATTCCCTAAGTGAGGTTAAGACTTTCCTAAGCCAAATCAAAGTCTCCTCCCTCAAAATATCCCAACCATAAAACTTTATCCAACCATAAGTCTTCAATGCTCTTACATGCCCTTAAAAGCTCTTACAAGCCATTATGAGGGCCATTTAAAGCCTTGAGCCACCTTTGTTGACTTATCCTTGCCCTTTCCTCTACCCAATGACCCTGTGACATGTGTCACTCCCTGATTGGTGCTAAACAAGCACAATCCATGTGCTCTCCTTTGAGTGCAACCTAGCCCTCCTTAAGCTTTCATCTCTGCTTGCATCCTAGCCATCCATCCCTCTACCCCTTGGCCTATAAATTGAATCCCCTCCTAAGCCATTTCAATGACAATCTATCAAGTAAAGTTATAATGTCATTTTGAGAAGCAAAAAGCCATCCATCATACCCTTATAATGCCAAATTGAGAGCTCACAAAGCTACCAATTTGTCATTATCTATCTCCAACATTGAAGTAATTGAGCATTTGAGCATACATCCACATCAAATGACACATCTACAAAATCAAGGAAGCATGGAGTGTTTCCTCCTTTTGGTTTGCATTCCTTAATTGTTTTCTTTGTCTTATCATAAGTGTAGCTTAATTTTATGTTTTTGAATTCTTTTCTTTCTAACATTGTGTTCCTTAAGCATATAAATTATAGCTCTACAAATACCCCTGCTCTAAGTTTTAATCAAGTGGAAAATATAGATCGGAATGTGCATGAAGAGAAGAATCGGTTTATTTCAAATGAAGACACATGTGTTCATGATGCTACAACAAGAAGAAAATTTTCAGACTTTGATAGGGTTCAGCATTGTGCTGATTTTATGAATCAAGGTTTAGTTATAGAAGTAAGTTCTTCTCATGATAATTATATGTATGATGATGTAACTAATGCTTCAAATTTTGAGGATGCTACACCTAAATCTCAGTCTTATGTAAGCGAGAAGGCTAGAAGTTATCTCTCTGATCACGAATTTGATGTTGTTGATATAATATGTCATGGAGAGATAATACAAGATGGAGAGTGTGAATCACATGTATCTCAGTCACAGTCAGAAGAACAGAGTTCACATATTTCTAATGTTTTAACAGTAGACAATAATGTGGATTCAGCTAATCAGTTTGATGTGTAAGAAATGAATTATCTTTTTGAGAGATTGCATTATGTTGAAAGTGTTATTAAATATGAATTTGAAATATAGTCATCTCAATGTGAGTGTGAAGAAGCTGAAAGTCATGTTTCAAGTGATGACAATAAAGTTGTTGATTCGATGTATTATCAAGAGGCAACATATGAAGGAGACGATGAGAGTGGTTACTTGAATCAAAGTGAGGAAAATGACACTACATGTTCACCTTCATATGAGTCTAATGCTGACTGGGAAGAAGAAAGCAATGATTGTAGTGAACATTCATCCAAAGGTGAAGGTATGACTTCTTTTTCTAATTCTGAAAAGGAAAGTGTATCTCAGTTTTTGTGATATACAAATTAGTTAGCCAATAAAGAATTTAAGATTGATTTTTCTTCGAAGTATGAAGACAAAGAAACGTTGAATCCAGTTAATTTTAATGAATTTGAATATGAAGATTTCAACGAAGATTTGTCAAGTATTCCTACATTAGAAAATAAAGATTCAGCATGTAGTGAGAGGTTTAGGAATGATTCAAGGACTATTTGTAATGGTTATCCTAAACAAGATGATAAAGAGAATGTTATTATGGACACTATATGTTTAGTAGAAGAAATAGAAAGTGAATCTTCATATGGTTTTGATTTTTTTGCATACACTGAAAATCTCCATGAGGATGAAGTGGGTAGTGATTTTAAAGTATATACAAATGTTTTATATGATGAAGATTGTGATGATGAATAGCTCACCTTTTGTCCAAATGTTCAAAAAGTATCCCTACATGGAGTTATCAATCCATTGTTTGAAGAAGATGTGGAAGTTTCAGATTTGGTTGAGAATGATCTTAATGATGATACCTTGTCTTACTGCTATAAGAGGTTAGACTATTCTTCTTTTGAATATGATAGTGAATATGATCATGATGTTGCATTTGATTATGATAACAAGGTGTTTGATGAGATGGTTATTGAAAATCTACCTGCACCTTGCAAGGATTTTTATGATGAATGTTTTAATATGGCTGATTCATTTGCTGATTGTTAAGAATCATTGAAGGATTTTGGATTAGTTTCAAATTATGATATTGATGATATTTGTGAACACAAATCAGATTACTCATTTGAGTACCATCCGATTATGCATAAGGATACATAATTTGAATGTATGTGTGATTCTTTTCCCCAAGTTGAGTATGAAGCCTTCATATTCAAGACTGATAGCGTGCATGATTCATTTGATAAAGAAGAATTTTAGTTTTAGTCTGACATGTTTGAGCATGCTGATCAGTACTTTCATAATGAACAAGTTGTAGAAAATGAAGCTAGTTGTTGTATGCATTATGAAAGTGAAGTTGTAGATTTAGTTTTACCAAGAGAGTTGATTCATGATGCTAATCTAATTGTTGAAATTGATAGAAGAAATATTTCCACTTTACCTCATACAAGTTCAGATGAGAATCAGGTTTTTCACAAAGGTAAAGGTTTTTGTTGAAGTTCGGTGGCCCGGGTCCATCATGCGTACATAGTAGGAGTAGTTGTCTTTGCTTTCAATAAAGTTGTTTGAGAGAATTTTTTAGGTGTGGTCTGCTTTACCCAGAGATCTAAAATCTTGCCATGCCTGCAAGGGGCATGCATCCCCAGACAGAGCCACTATTGGTGCTCAAAATTGAGTTCTCATTTTGAGCATCTATTGGGAATTTTGAGTCAAATCAAGACCCATAAATGCCTATGTACTCGACTATACCTTTGAGGCCCTTGAGGTGTTTAATGTTTCTAACACCTTCCATTTATCCCATCCACATGTTCCATGAAGTTAAATTGACATTTTGAGCTAGTTTGTGAAGTCCTGATCTGAGCACTTGTCAATTCTGCATTTTCACCAAAGTGTGAAACAACGACAGGAGTCTGTGTTTGCATCTGAATATTTCACACACAAAATAATTTCATGAATCATCACTTTGGGAGTGTCTAGTGTCCATACCTAAGAACTTATGCTTCAAATTTTGAGTCGTTTTGAATTTGTTTCACTAGGTCTTCAATCCCTCAAAGTTGGTCATTTAATATTGTCATGCTGATGCAATTATACACAATTCTAGAAGGCCTTGTTTGATGAGCTATAATTTTGACGCAATTGACCCAAATGTTGAATTTCCTTTTGCATTGCATTGTAGACATTAGAGACTTGTTATGTTTCAAGTTTAGGTTATGAAGAATCCATTTTAGTAGTTTTCAAACACGATTCCAAATGCAATTTCTATCTTTTTACTAGTGTCAGCATTTGCAAATTTGTCAGGACCCCTATTCGTGATGTTGTAACTCTTAATCCATGATAGGTAGGATCGAATGGATTGTACAACTTTGTTGTACTCTAAAAATAATTTAATTGTGTTGATTTTCAAATCTTAACAAATCCATTTGCACACTTTTCCAGGTCAATTCCATTGGAAAAAATAGTTATCTTGTCAATGTTTCCAGTCAGCAAATCCAAGTGGCTCATGTTGACTGATCACCATTTGCGCCCTGTTATTTTTCATGAGCCCAAATCACAGGTCCATAATGTCCTCGTGACAGAGAACCAACTCCCCAATTTTCATTTCCCTAAGTTTCAGTTAACCCAATTTTTGAGGCCAATTCTGATCCTAGTTTATTATTTTCTGACGTGTTTACTCACAGGTAATTCTGAGAAGGCAATTTTGATAGCAAATATCTTTCAACCTCAAATTCATCATGAGACAAGATTTGACATGGTACAAGTATGCAGAGCAAAGAGTTAGTGTGCCAATTTTCAAACCTCAATCAGGTGTTCTGGTCAATTTTTAAAGCCAGTCAAAAGACCCTCTGGCATTAAATTGACAATTTGCAGATTGATGGTAAAATGAGTTTTAAATGATCATTCAGTGATCGAACTTGATTCTAATCAGTCTGAGATGATCAATAGGTCAATTTGAAGATTTAGTTGTTCAAAAATGAATTTTTTTTAGCCAGACCCAGTTTGGGGTCCGACTGACTTCAGCAAGCTGATAAGTATCAAAGATGTAGAGCAAAGTAAATGTGCAAGTCGCTCTTGAGGACTTATTGAAGAAGTTGGTTCAAGAGAAAGATGTTGTCAAGCACATAAAATAGGGCTATGTAAAAATATTTTTCAAGTTTATGCTCAAAGAATTGGCCTTCCAGTTCTCGTTTATAGATCTACAATGTCCAAAGAGGTGCATGGCCTAATTTTTATCTCAATGGTTCAAATTTTTAGTCATAATTAAAGAGGCTACATCACTTTCCAAATTGGTCCATACTATTGGGCAATGATTCTTTGGTTTAGCATAGATGTAAGGTTGAAACATAAAAAAGAGTTGTCATCAGAGATAGTAAAATTAGGAATGCTATTGATTACTAAATGATTTCCCAAGTCATTACTAGAAGAAATCTGAGAGGCTTGGCATTGATTCTATTAGATTTCCATGCTTGATAAAATTGTTATGGGGGTTTCCATTTTCATTGTTTTTCGGTATGGTGAGGGCTGCATGACAGGTTTGAAACACCAATTATAGAATAAGGGACCCTATCAGCTGAACAAGATGAAGTGCTGTGTAGATAGACAAGGGGCCCCAATTTAGATACAATAGGTAGTCTCTCTTGCAAGTGGAATGCATTTTGGCTCATATTTGTAAGCTAGAAAATTAACTATTGATTGAACAAATGTTTTACAAGTTGTGATACATCAATATCAAAAGAAGGGGAGCCTTTTAAAAAAGAGACACCTGCCACCTTCAGATGCACCAAGCAGCCAAGTCGTAGGAAGAGAGTTCTCCATCAAATGTTGCAAATATGAAAGCCCAAGCGGGCATGTTAAAAGAGGAGTAAGCAGCCTAGAAAAAGTTTTAGATAAAGTCGTTGATGTCAATGAACAGAGCTTATGCCTAAATCAAAGGTAGATCATGCAAGCCCAATAGCACACAAAGATGTTCCACGTTAAAACAGAGAGGGAGCTCCTCAGGCAATGAAATCATGCCAAGAAAGTGCAACAGAGCTAGGGTCAAGTGGGTTATCCCACATTGGTTATGTGGCAAATGGTTTATGCCTCTAAATACAATAAGAAATAATTCTATGTTTTCTATAAGACAATGCCTTTTAAAAGGCAAACATGTGGTGAGTGGGCCCAACGTGCAGGTGGAGGAAAGCTATCAGGTCACTCAGAAAGGACTTTTAAATGCATGTATAGGTACGATGACATGGCGCCAAGAATGTAGATAGCATGAGATTTTGACACGTGTCTGCATACAATGATTGGGACAATTATACAAGATGAAGTAGTGCACAAGATAAAAATTGTAGGAATGCGGGCAGATGACACGTGGCAGTGGGTCTTGCATGCAGTGAGGTTGCACTCCAGAGTAGGATCAGGTGGGAAGAGTCCAAATTGCACCACATGGCCTAGATCAACAAACGACACATTTCCACAAAACAAAGATGCAAGATGGATAAATAATGTGAGATAACGAGTGACTGACATGTGGCATTGGGTCAGAGAAGATGATGATGTGGCAGTGCAATGGGTGGGCCAATTAAATCATGACAAGTGGTACTATGTGGCAGTGGTTGACCAATCACAAAGGGCCATGTGCCACTGGTCAAACCAGGTTGACCTCAAATTTGAAGGGGTGGGCAAAAATAAATAATTTTAAAATCTCATTTTAAAATAGTTTTTCAAAACTTGTACGTCAGAGATTTTAAATTTAAATGGGCCTTTTTCCTAAAGTTTGAACTTAGGTCATTTTAAATTTTTGAATTTTAAATATGAAGTTGGAGACCTGAATAGTTATACTAGGGGGGCATTTTTCAAACTAAGATTTAAGAGGTTTCTGAGAGGCTAACATAGCGATATTATATATCACCAGAATCGTGAGAAGATGAATTTTTTGATTTTGGATTTTGTTTCTGCATAGGAATTCATTTGTTTAGGTTATATCCAAAAATGTGAAATTTGGGGCCTTCTCAATAAAATGAGCTAAAACTTAAAATGTAGTTGCAGGATTAGTAAAACATGGTAAAAATGTAGTTGGGGTCAACTTTGATCACATTCACTCAGTAAAAACTCAAATTTTACCAACATTTCATAAGGTTATTAGATATTTTGGATGCAAAAAGGTTTCATCATTTCATCAAAGATATTTTCAAATCAGTTACAAAGTAATGATGAAAATAAAATCAGATCAAAATAGTAGAAAGATGAAAGAGGCTTTCAGTTGCAAAAGATTGAATTCCAAGTGGACACATGTCAGGCATAGATCACATCCAGAAATTCATCTTTCTTTCCTATATCTTTCTCATTATTTCTCATATTAGGGGTTCCAATTTTTGGAGAAAAAACCACTCACTGTTGTGATACTAGGTCTTGGTTCCAGTTTTTGATGTGTTCCCATGACTATGACACCATTCTTTTAGCATAATTCTCTTGTATGAATAGCATTAGGAAGGATAATAATGATAGTTCAGATCTGTTAGGTGTTTTCATGTTTTCATTTCATGCATTTGATTGTATTGTTTCAAGGAAATGAATACAAAGGAGCAAGAATTTCATTAGTTTCATTATGATTCTCGTCTCCAGTCTCAGTGAATTTTCAATGTTTTATGTTCTTTGAACAAAGAGCTTAGGTCATAGTTGCAGTCCCTTAAGGTTGTATGTTATTTTATTGTTGCTTATGACTCAAGGAGTTATGTAAATGCTTTAGGAAATCAACATGGTTGCAAGTTTATTGAGAAGGATATCATGTAAGAATGAGATTCAAATTAAACATGGATGTCTTTTTACAAGGTGAATGAATAGATCATATATCTAAAGATACAAATATGTCTTAGATATCTATATGTGTGTGATTGATTCATGGAATTGCTCAATATATAAGGTAGTGATCAATTATAGGATCACTTTCTCATGCTGGTGCATATTAGGGGTTTTGTTGAATTCAACATTTTTAAATCTAAATCAATTTAGTTTTTTATGTTTTGCAGTGGGCTGAAAAGAATTAACCCTCACTCAACTTATGAGATTCATAGATTTGCATTTAGTTGTTGTAGATTTGTGTCATTTCATGAGTTATTAGGAGATATAAGGGGTTGCATCTACTACTATTAGGTTCAAATTTATGTTTTAAATGCACTGGTACCATACATTAGAACCTCAAGGTTAACCTGCCTAGGTCTTGTAGAGCCTGAAGTGTAGAAGGAGTTATGCCTTATAGTTGGCCCAAGACTGCAATCTTATGTATTCGTCATATGAATTGGCTAGCCTTAGATGCATTCATCTAATTTCTTGGTCATTTTCAAAACTATTAAATTAGGAGCCAACACAAGAAAAAATAAAGAATGAATAGTACAATAGATAAATCCTTATAGAAGGAGATCAAAAAACCTAATGGGAAACCCTAATAGGTAAAAAGTATTTAATAATTAAGTTTATTAATAAATGACTAATGCAAGTGCATCAAAATGAAATATTAAGAAGGGAGGAAAGTTAATATAATTTATGCAATTAAATTAATACTCTATAGTAATAATTTTCTTTGTTTTTGATTAAGGAAAATAGGATTTAATAGGGCCCTAAAACCCATACAATAAAAAGTTCAAACATAAAGAGAATGCTTAAAGTAGAAATAGATACTAAAAGAAAACAAAAGAAACAACTCTAGACATAAAAATATAGGAACCATTAAAAAGCCAGGGAGAGAAGACAAAAAGCTGGGCCATTCAAGAAAAGCCAAGGCGCTTAAGAGATCTATCTTAGCATTGTTTTTGCATTGATTTCTAGCTCCGATAGTCTACTTGCCACCTCCATCATTTCTAAGTGCTCCTGGTCAAGATCCTAGGTATCCTTCTTCCTCATGCTAGATCTTGTGCACTTCCTTGAGCTTTCTTTAGGGGTCTTTTCCTTGGCGCTATGGGGGGTCAGGTCCTCTTCCTTGCTGGTTCTGATGAGAATCTTGATATTCTCATTGGCATCTTTCAAAATATTGTAGCTTTTTTCTATAATGATCCACATAGAGCTCTCCATTATTTCAACCCTTTTATTGACCTCCTCCACTCTATCATCCTTGCTCTTTTCTTCTTCTAAAATCTTGTTCTTCAGGTTGTAGTTTTCTCTTTCAAGGATGCATAATTTTTTCTTTGTTACTAACTCCTCTTCATCACATATCTCATCCATGAACTTCTCCCTCAATTCACTAACAACCATATATTTAAGGAACTTAAATTCTTCTACTTTATTGGTTGGATCTAGATATATTTCCTTATCCAAATTAGGCACATAGTGTTTCTTCCGATACTTTGAACCACTATTGGTTGAGTTTTGGGAGAAGGGGGCACACTCAAGTTTTTTTTCTCAACGTAGATCTTATTACACTCCATATTCCTATAATTATTTGAGGTCACAATAGGGATAAAAGAGGCTTCTAAAGGTCTCTCCCTAAAATGTGCAGAAGGCCTACCATCTCTCACCAACAAATTGTCCAATTTTCAAATAACAGAGGGGAGGGAGGTATTTGTACACCTAATTTCCCCTTCTTAAGGTCTTCCTCAACAGGATTGTTGATAATTTAGAGTCGTCCCTTCCATTATCAAGGATAACTTGGATATTTCAAGATAAGGCTAGGGTAATAGGGTAGGGGCTAGGGCATGGACTGCCATCATTTGATTTTCCTTTGATTGTTCCATTAAGGAATCTACCTACTCAGTAAATAATAATTTCTCATTCACTATGATTTATGACACCCTAGGTTTACTAATTTTAACATCCATACTTACTATAACAATTGGGATGGAATGCATAAACTCTATATGCTCAAAAGCTATATTTTTTCCTAACTTATCACCCATAGATTTAAGTCTTCCATTCATGAATCACTCTAATAAAGTCAAAATCTATAAATTATGTGAATATTATGATCTCAAAACAAGATTCAAGCTAAACTATAATATCTCTTGTAAAAAAATACATACTTTTGAAATGGTAGAATATTTCTTACTCAATTTGAAATATCTACTTCAAATCAAACTAGAATAAATGGTGGTAAAGACCAACTTGCTACAAACAAAGATGAAAGAATGATAGATACAATCATAATATACAAATTTTTTATGACATGGATTGATGACTAGGATATAGTTCTAGATCATAAGTTTCTCTTTGTTTATGGTTGAATGAGTGTTGAGAGCTTATATATTTACCTTTTTCATGGAGGTAATTAGCTAGTTATTTTTTTTATTTATTTAGAATAATATTTTCATGATGTTGATTGATGAATTAAAACTAATTTAATTAATGAGTTGATCAATTTAATGATTTTTTATTTTAATTGATTAATTAATTAATACTATTGATTAATTAGCTAACTACAAAGTATAAATCAACATATATTATTAAATTGTTTGTGAATAATAAATTAATTTCTAATGGGAAAATATTTTATTTAAATTATAATGATAATAAATAAATATTTAATGAATTTGATTATGATAAATTTAATTTATTAAGATAAGTTGAAATATTTCATTGATTGAGTAGATGAATGATTATATTGTTAGTTTAGGAGATGGAGATAGTGATATGGAGATGAGTATATTTGATTTGTAAAGAATATGCATTTTTTAAAAGGTACTACATAACAGCCAAGCACATGATAGTGATACGAGATGAGTATATTTGATTTGTAAAGAATATGCATTTTTTAAAAGGTACTACATAGCAGCCAAGCACATTTCAGCCCTCATGTATGAAATTTCATTCATAAATCAATGAAGGCGAAGGTATGAAAGAGTTGTTCCCAACACATTTAGATATCCATTGAACTGTACACATAGCACAAATCATTTGACAGGTGGTAACGTTTTGCTAATTCCTTTGTATGATGTTATTAAAAAAATAAATAGTGCACATAGCTGATTTCATGAACAGGTGGGAACTTAGAACACTAATGTTTTCACCTAACTTCTTCCATTAAATCTTTACCTAACTTCTTCCATCAAATCTTTGTTTGAATATCATGAAAACATGAAAACAATCTCATGAAAGTATGCACTCTGTCATTTTCTATTATAAAGAAAAAATTCTTTTAACTTTCCAACCCCCTTATTGGTTTACAGTCATTTTGCCCACAGTATTTTTTGTTTTCTCTACACAAAATTTGGCATTAATTTGAATAGTCGTGGCAATGCAGAGCCACATCCGGTTGGCAAATAGCATGTTAGCACAAATGGCAGTACCCTTGGGACATGTTTCTTTTACAGGAACCAGTTGGACTTAGATTGATACTACTACTTGTCGCTAGGTCCAAATAAAATACTATATTGATTATTCAACTTATTTGCAAATGTACAAGCATGGCTGCTCAATCGTCCATTTACTTTCCCTATTGTCTTGGTTATTGGATGCTGAATTTTTTTTAAATCAATAAAGAATTTTTTATAATAGAAAAAGTGGACAAGCCACTAAATATAATATCATTTAAATATATTAACTTGATTCAAAAGTTCAATGAGGAAAGAGTTAGTAAGAAAACTTAGAATCATCGCTAAGTGCAATAGTTTGAAACATCAAAATTTACAAACAATATCCAATTTGTGGAAAAAATGAAAGAAGGAAATATTACTTTAGTTGACATTTGAATGGGAAATATAAGTAATAGAATAACATAAGGAAGTCTAATATATAGTTTGAATCTTAAATTTGTCTAAGCTAGTTTCAATATAAGCTCTTTGAAATTTTTCTTTTAACTTGTGCATAACAATTGCAAAAAGAAATAGAATTAGGTGATAGTGCATCATATAAAATGTGTTCAAGAAAAATTATAATAACTTGTTAAATATAGAAGTTGATGTTCATATATAGTACAAGTGGATGATGGTAATTTGAATTTAGACACCTGATTTGTTTTATTTTTGATGAATATGATGCCTCTGTGGAGAGTTGTAGTAAAAGTGCCTCCTCAGTTTTTTGATGAGCAACACATGGATTTGTTTGCATATGTGCATACTTGTCAAATATGAAATTGGGTTGTATTTGCAAGGAAGAAAACTCTTTGACTCTTGAAATTCCTATGAAAGTTAGTCCTTGGTGATCAATGTTTCCAATGTCAATTGTGGCATTTTGCAATGTTAGTCCTTGTGCTTTGTGTATGGTCAATGCCCATGCCATTTAAAGAGGTACTTGTCAATGAAGTCCTCAGGTTAATGGTGTTATTGGAACATCCATTAGGTGAATTGGGTCTCATGGTAGGCCTATGTAGTTTTTGAAGCAGACAACAACGAAGAGTGGAAGTTGTGGTGGTTTCTTAGTGGTTGCATAAACAATTTTTTGTACTTGTCCAAGTGCACCATTAACAAGGCCTATTTCTACCCAAAAATTAGAGGCTAACATGACTTATTGCCTAATACATAGAAGTATCTTTGACTCTAGTTGTTCATCAGCATCATCTGGAATTGTAGAACCTTTAAGTTGTTCTACAATGCAGAGGGCTACTGGCATTATTAATGATATTAACATTTGTTTATTATGTAACAATACCATTTCAATTGTGGAAAATAAATGTGTAGATTGTTGGAAACTGGATTGTTGTTTATAAGTTATGGAGGAGCTTGATCTTTTCATTAGAAGTTTCTAGTCAGCAATTGTTGGTGTTGTGTTTCATAATTTTGACAAAAGAAATCGAAAGTTTACTTGAGCATCATCTTCCCCATTTTGACGAATTTTTTTCCACAAAGTAATAACTGTGCTAAAGTTGTACCATAGAGTTCCCCCATAAGAAGTTGAGGCATATATTGGAATGTCTTTCACTAGTGGTAATCGTCCCAAATCACCAAATAGAAGCACAAAACAACCTTCAAATGGGATATTATTTTGGCATGGAAATGCTTCACACAATCGTCTATCAATTTTTTCCATTAGCTTTGGCCCTATGAAACTCATTTCATCAATTAGAACATATCTGATGAAGTGCAGAGCTTGTTGAAAAGAAGCAAGTGATTACCCTTGCATTGGTGCCATTTCTCTAATTGGAATCTGAAGTGTTGAATGAATTGTAGCAGCTTCGATATTGAATGCTGCTACCCCTGTTGATGCAAGGAGAAGAAGTGGCGATGGCCCATTTGGTTCTAATTTGATTACTATGTTTTTGATGCATTAATCAAGTGAGATTTTCCTATTCCTGTTGTCCCTTGAACAATCATTTTTAGTGGAGATTGCATTGGGGTCACTTGTGCATGAGAAGAAACTATATCATTAGTTTTTTTTGCTCTAGTAATATAGTTTTTTCCAAATTTTTGGAAATATCATGGGCTACATGAAATGTTTGCCAATTGGAGTCAATGAAGGAAGTTGCTATAACTTCTTCAAAGGTATTGTTACATTGAGATTCTCCCCAATCATGGTTGATATCTATGCTGCGTTGACATAGCATGTTTAGTTCATCAATGTGAATAGGCTCTCTTGGCTATAATCTAGAAAGGACCTACCATTCATCATGATTATCCTCTTCCATAGCTTGAGTCTCCATATCTGGGCTTTTAGGAACATCTTTTTCTGTAGTTGTTTCATTTGATCTATGTACATGCCATGGACTATACATGGTCTTGAAGCTTTCCCAATGTTGTATGATGTCTTTTAAATCTTATTTAATGTTTCTAAAAGGGTAGTACAAGATTAGTTCTATCCAACAAACTGTATAGAATGATCTATCATTCCTAGCAGGGATAGTGGTGAATCTTGGAGAAACTTGAACAATTGCCTTCTTAGATCATTGTTTCCACTAATTGTTTTTGCAACTAGCTCTATAAGACCATTTTTGAGTTGTGTCTAGAAGTGACAATGTTTCTAGGTGTGGTGGTCAAGACATGTATATGTCAATAGGATTTGTAGATATTGTTGTGGATGTGGGGAAAATGGAAATGTGGTCTGCAATTTTTTTGTGGACTAAAAGGGAAACAAATGTCCTACTACAAATGGATAAAGGCAATTTGAGTAGGAGGTGGGATGTTTCTTGAGCTCTAATGGGTAAGTGCACAAAGTTGTGGTGCCAAAAGGGGGGTATAAGTGGACACCTTTTTCCTGAAATCTGCAAATTTTGAACTTCAACAAGAATTTGAAGATAGTTACGCTCAAAATTTTCACATATGATAAAAACAAAAGTCATAGTCCTTTGAATCTAGTTTCTAAACTATTAATTTTTTTTCAAAATGGTTTAGTTTTAGGTCCTCAAAAAAGGGGGCCACAAAAAGTGGTACTGTTTATTCCAAAAAAACATAACACAGTACAAAGTATGGCCCCCCTAAAATTTTAACTTTTTTTTGAAATTCTTTAATCGCTTTGGTCAAAAGTTACTTAACACTATGTAGTTTATCCCAAATTTTTTGAGTAATTTTAAAATGTGTATTTTTTTTTAAATGAATTTTTTAACTAGACACATCCCAAAAACATGAAATATCTATGTACTCCCCCTAGAAATAACTGAAAACTAATCTAAAATCAAAACTTTTTTTTTTCAAAGTGTGTAGAATGGAGTCTAGTTTCTAAAAAACTAAGTTGTTACAAAATTTGATGAACGAGCTAAAATCTATAGCCCAATTAGTATGTGGTGGTTTTTGACAAAAAATGAACATAGATTCAAAAGAAATTATAGATGAAAGGCTTGAAATAGTTCAAATTAAAAATAAATTATATGGTTAGATAGCTAACACAAAGACCTATAATGCTATGTAACCTGATCTTATTGATACCCAACCACAAGAAATCTTGAAGGGGAGCACAGAAGAAAAAATAATCATTTTTTGTATGTTTGCTGGAAAACACGTCTCAAACCTGTTCATCAAATCCAAACCTTTGAGTTGGATCTCCAAGGAAAAACCAAGCCTTAGGCTTGGGTTTAATTAAGGTTTAAATAGCGTATGCACCCTATAGCATGCACATGCTATTTAAACCTCAGTTCTAAATAGCATGTGTGTGCTATAGTGCACACACACTATTAAGATCTAAGTTGCAAAAGAGAACTAGGTGGGGGGGGGATAGGGGAACGACTATGTGTGTGCATGAAAGAGATAGAGAGAAAGTAGGGGATAGGAGAGGGTAGAGAGTACAGGATGGGAGAGAGAAAGTGAGAAAGAGTAGGGGTGGCAAAGAGAGTATAGGATGAGAGAGAGAGCGAGTAGGGGTGGCAAAGAGAGGAAGTGTGAGAGAGAGTAGGGGTGGAAAAGAGAGAGTGCAGGATGGGGGAAAGAGATTTAAAGTAGGGGATGGGAGAGAGAGTACATGTCAGGAGAGAGAGATTAAGAGTAGGGGATGGGGGAGAGAGAGAGTAGGCGATGGGAGACGGAGTGGGAGAGGAAGAACTTGAGAGAGAGGAGGATGGGAGTGCATGTGTGTGAAAGAGAGAAAGTATGGAATGGGAGAGGGGGAAGAAAAAGTAGCTCAAGAGAGAGTAGGGGATGGAAGAGAGAGTAGGCGATGGGAGAGGGAGTGTGAGAGGGAGTGGGAGAGGGAGAGAGAGGGGGGAATAGAAATGTGTGTAAGAGAGAGAGAAAGAGAGAGAGAGAGAGAGAGAGAGAGAGAGAGAGAGAGAGAGAGAGAGAGAGAGAGAGGATAGGAGAGAGTGTGAATATTTAAGAGAGACTAGAGGGTAGCAGAGAGAGAGAGAGTGGAGAGGGAGAGAGTGAGAGTGAGAGAGAGAGTAGGCAGTGGGAGAGGGAGTGGGAGAGGGAGAGCAAGTGAGAGAAAAAGTAGGGGAAGGAAGAGGAGAGAGGGGGGATGGGTGTGTGTGTGTGAAAGAGAGAGAGAGTCAAGAATGAGAGAGGGGAGAGAGAGATACAGAGAGTAGGCAATGGTAGAGGGATGGGAGAGAGAGAGAGAGAGAGAGAGAGAGAGAGAGAGAGAGAGAGAGAGAGAGTAGGTGATGGGAGAGGGAGTGGGAGGGAGAGAGAGGTGGAATGGAATCATTTAAGAGAGATAGAGTAGGTAATGGGAGAGAGTAGGCAGTGGGACAAGGACTGTGAGAGAGAGAGGGGGGGGGCATTGGGAATGTGTATTTATTTATAAGAGAGATAGAGTAAAGGATGAGAGAGAGTGTGAGAGTTTGAGAGAAAGTAGTAGGGGATGGAAGAGAGAGTGAGAGTAAGGGATGGGAGAGAGAGAGAGAGAGAGAGTAGAGAGGAAGAAAGCAAACTTGAGAGAGATAGATAGTAGGTGGTAGGAGAGGGAGTGGGAGAGGGAGAGGGAGAGGGAGAGAAATAGGGGGGATGGGAGTGTGTGTGACAGATGTAGAGAGTAGGGGATGGGAGAGAAGAAGAAGAGTGGGGGGATAAGAGTATGTGTATCTATGAAAGTGAGAGAGTAGGGGATGGAAGAGAGTGTGAAAGTGTGAAATTAGGGGGTGGCAGAGAGAGTATGACGATGGGGGAGAGAAAGTAGGTGGTGGGAGAGGAAAAGAGAGGGGGGATGGGAGTGTGTGTAAAAGAGAGATAGAGCAGGGGATGGGAGAGAGTGTGAGAGTGTGAGAGTAGGGGGTGGAAGAGAGAGAGAGAGAGAGTACAACGATGGGGGAGAGAAAGTAGGCAGTGGGAGAGGGAAAGAGAGAGGGGGGATGGGGGTGTATGTGTAAGAGAGATAGAGTAGGGGATGGGAGAGAGTGAGAGTGTGAGAGAGTAGGGGATGGCAGAGGAGAGAGAGTAGGGGATGGGAGAGAGTGTGAGAGTGTGAGAGAGTAGGGGATGGGAGATGAGAGACAGAGCAGGTGATGGGGGAGAGAAAGTAGGCGGTGGGAGAGAGAGTGGGAGAGGCAAAGAGAGCTTGTACAAGATGGGAGAGAGAGAGTAGAGAGGAAGAGAAAGAACTTGAGAGAGAGAGAGATAGTAGGTAGTAGTAGTGTGAGTGTGAGAGAGAGTAGGGGGTGGTAGAGAGAGTACGACGATGGGGGAGAGAAAGTAGGCGGTGGGAGAGGGAGAGAGAGGGGGAATGGGAATTTCTGTAAGAGAGAAAAAGTAGGGCATGGGAGAGAAGAGAGAGTGTAGGGGATGGGGGAGAGAAATTAGGTGGTAGGAGAGGGAGAGGGAGAGAGATAGGGGGGATAAGAGTGTGTGTGAGAGATCTAAAGAGCTGGGGATGGGAGAGGAGAGGGGGTGAGAGAGGTAGAGAGAGTAGGTGGTGGGAGAGGGAGAGTGAGAGAGAGTAAAGGATGGGAGAGAGTAGGAAGAGAGAGAGGGAGGAGATGGGAGAGAGAGTAGGGAGGATAGAGAGTAGGGAGGATGGGGAGTGATGTGTTTTGAGATAGTGCGTACACACTATCTCAAATCACCAAAAAATTATCAAAAACCAACCTTGGGGCCCATTTCATCCATTTTTAAGTTTTGGTCTATTATGCTCTCTATTATTTCGACAGAAAACATGGGTTTCAACATAGCAAACACTATTTCAACACTTTTGGAAGCTAGCAAACACCAAATTCAATCATTGGATACATGATTTGAAATTTTTTTGAATATTCCTTTAATAGAAAAGGTTAGTGCAATCCATTTTAAATATTGTTTGTCGATATATAGATACAAATTTGATTATACTTTGATATGTTATGTAATATATAGTGAATTCATTGAAAATTGTATGTTTGAATGAAATGTTATTTCGAAATGGTTAGAAATTTGACAAGTTGTTTGATATATATTGTGTATTCGTTCAAATAATTATAATTTTTATATGTAATTGAATAATTTGTAATTTACACATTTTAAGTAATTCGGATGTTTGAATAATTTGACACGTAGAAATCATCATCATGCCAAGGAAGAAACCAAAGATTCAAACAAATGCAGATAGGGAGAGAGATTTTACAATTAAAAGAGATAAAATGAAATTTGTACGTGAACAAAAAAAATGGTAAAGCAATGATGAAGAATTGACTTTCGAAGAGGATCAAGAACCACCAGTACAAAGAAATAAGGAGGAAGAATTAGAAAGACAAAGAGAACGAATGAGATTGTTACGCTCAAGAAGACAATTGAATTGTGAAGCTACACCATCCTCCAATGTTGGAGTCATATCGTCTACTACACCATCTTCGAATGTTGGAATCATATCATCCACTACACCATCTTCCAATGTTGAAGTCATATCATCCTCTCATTTTGAAGAGACAATGATTTATAGATCTGACGATATACACACTCCATCATGTCATATTGAAAGCACAACATCAACACATCAAGTAGGTGATATTCCATCTTTTACATCTTATTGCCAAGGCACATCATCTTCGGTTCAAGGTACGCAATACACTCAACCTTATATTGATGTTCAAAATTTTGAGAGAATTGAAGAGATTAGAACACCTTCTAGAATTCGTTTTAGAAAACCAAAATATTTGATTGATATTGATACTAACATTTTGAAATCAATGCCTGACAAGATTAGCAAGCATACTTGTCAAAGAAAAGTTAATCATATGTGGAGATTATTTTTTGAAGAATTAAATATTATAGGTCAATGCCAATTATTTGTTGAAATGATGAGGAATTTGAAATTTAGGCCTATCATGAAGATTCTTGGGCTAAGAACGATGGATGATTCAAATGAAAGAAATATTGTAAAGAATCTAATGAGTGCTTATGACAAAGTGGGTTCTAAATCATGCACCAAAGATAGTAATATCACAAGACGAGTACTCACATCGACAATAGTAAGTAGCCAAATGAAGAAAGCTCAACTCATGAGAAAGACAAGAAAAATATTAAAAATTGGTAGAGGTACCTTAAGGAGAGCCATGCTAAGGCATGAGAGATTAGAAGATCCAACAAAAAATGAGTTATGAACATTTAGTGATAGACTACCGCAAAAGGATAAAGAAATTAGTGAAGCCTTCAAATCATTGATCGAAGATTTTTGGAAAAATAACACACGTGTTTCTCCTAATCAAAGAGATGTTGTAAGAAGGAGGATTGGTAGCCGAAATCACGAGCCACATGCGAAACATTTTTTGGACTCAACTCAGACACAATTTTTTGCAAAATTTATTGGTAGGTATCCTCAAATTTGAATAAGTCAAAATTTTTTTGAGATGGGTAAAACTTTTTATGTGAAAATAAATCACACACGCACAACTTGTTGTTGTAGGATACATATTGAATTTTCTAACCATTTTGATGTTTTTAGGCACATATGCATAGTTTTGCATTCTCAGTTTGTTTTGCAGGATTGTGACATAAAAGAGCCACCAAGATCTTCAAGGGAATTCATATCCAACATTTTATGTGAAATAGGGGATGGCCAACAATTTTACAAGATATCATGCTTGGATGGTACGTGCTTATTTTGTGGTTCTTTGTAACTTTTATCAACTTGTCAACATATGGATAGTACACATGCAATTGGAAATGAAATAGTAGATTATGAAAAATTTAAGACAGTGACATATGCTCTAAAAGATGGGAAACATGGTAAAATATGTGATCTAGTTATTGAAAAGATTCCAGTTATGAGTTCATGAAGATTTTTCATGAAAAGATTATTTACAAGTATGCAAGGCATATCCATAGAGCTTGATGGTTGGATTTGCAATTCAAGTTGTGCAAGGATATGTTTCCATTAGATACCATTGTTTTGGTTGTAAATTTTGTAGAGAACTACACACTACAACCACAAAATGAGGTGCAAGAAAAGTATTATACATCTCAACAGGTTTCCATATTTGTTCACATAACATTCATGCATTCACCTACAAGTATAGAGGATGCCAGGAAGATTTTGAGGGAGTACCATTTTTACATCAGCGATGATCAATCACATTCTATGGAGTTTGTACATAGTTGTTTTCAACTATTTTATGGAGATTTGGCTAACAAGGGCATATCATATCGTCAACACATTATTTGGTCAGACAATTGTGCATCTCAATTCAAGAATGCACGGATGTTCTATTGGTTGAGAAGGATGCACAAGTTGTGTAGAATTCAATATATGTGGAATTTCACAGAGGCTGGTCATGGTAAGGGAGAGCACGATGGTGTAGGCGCATGCATTAAAAGAGTCTTGGCTCGTGAAGAACTAAAGTACAAAGATGGAGCAATATTGATAGATGCAAAATCCATCATCCAATGGTGTAACGCTACAATGGGTCCAAGTAAGGAAGGTGAGTCTATAGTTCGTAGATTTTTTTGGTTGATAGATAATACTAACATTGCACCATATCAGGATTATTGCACACTAACATGATCTAGTGAGTTACACTCTTTTAGAAGCTCTGATGCAGGTTCATGGAGTATCCACACACGAAAAATGGCATGCTATTGTCCATCATGTGCAGAGGAAAATTGGGATAACTGTGAGTCAACTGAATGGGTGGAAAAATGGGATATATGGGTTTTGGACCCAATTGACATCTATCATCCCCCACAAGCACTGGAAATAGTAGAGATGGATTCATCTATTGACTTTGAACGCTTGTCAGATCTAGTGCAACTTGGTTATATATATATATATATATATATATATATATATATATATCTTTGTAATTTCAATATGTAACTTTATAACTTTTACCCAAGTATTTTTTGAATTAATGACCACATTTTGTACATTTGTCACTACAGGCCATGTTTTTGTTGTTATTGCACCTTAAGACAATGAAGAAGGGACAAATTATTATTTGTGTCGTTGTGTTGAAGCCAAACAAAAATTGGATCACTCGATTATAGATGGTAAAGGTTAAGAGTACCATGTCAGTGTGGTGGTTGTAACAGGCACATGGCTTAGACGATATCCTATGAAGAATCCTAACTTGTGGTTATTTGAGGATTGGCAAACATAGAGGAAGATTCTTCATTATTCAAACCTTGTTGTCGCATCAAATGTCCACTTGATAAAATATGGTGGAAAACCACATAATAAGATTCTTTGAAAAGTTTGCGAGTCAAACCATGAGGCAATACTTGGGACATTAAAATGTTGAGCAGATCTAGTTGGCTCATTAGATTGAATTGGGAGAGAGAGAAAAAGTGATCAATTGGATCCAAATACAATGTTACAACCTCTTCCCCAAGACTATCACATGACTAAGGTGGACCGTATTGTTATGATGTGTAAGTGATGAGATTTAGTTTTGATTTGTTTAGAATCTAGATACATTATTTGAATTTATATTAGATTCTTTAATAGGACCCATTTTTTTAATCTTATCTTAGATTTTTTACTGTGCTAATTCTTCATTTGTAGGTCACCAAAGAAGAGGGCTAATAAAGTTGACACACAAGTGATAAAGGTGAGATGCCAAAATCATCTGCAAAATGGTATTATCAATTCACATCCTCAATATTTATTAGTGTTCTTTGTTCAAGTACCATTGTATGCTAATCATCTTATGCCTGGAATTGCAGAGGTTAAATTATATACTAAGGTTTGTAGCATCAATACTAAGGTTTTTAGCATCAATTGGTCATGCTAAGTATAGTAGTTGTATCATGAATCCTTCTAAACCAATATGACTAAGATTCTCAAAAGAAGACTAAACCATATCATTTGTCTACTCCCTCTTTATATAAAAGTTTGTCAAACAATGAGAATGAAACATTGATTATTACTCCCCCCTCAATGTAAAATTCTCATTGATTGCATTTTGTAAAGTTTTAAGTCACTATCAACCTCTATATCATTGTATTCTTCTTATCATAAAATTACACAACAATGAGAATATGAACGATGACTTCTTCACATGAACCTGACAATTATAAATGCTACACCTTAATAAATGTTTGGGCTTGGTCTTTACCATTTGAGCTTATAATACAATACATTGGCTTCATTTGTATTTGGAAGTATTTATTATGTTTGTTCCAAAAGTCATTCTTCATTTGCCAATATGAAAATGCGACTATCATGAAAGGCATAGTCTTATAATTTGTAATTTGTATAATGGTATAAAAGCTTGGTTGTGGGTTTGAATCCACACAACCTGTGATGAGTGAATAGTGTCATGCAAAACACCCTTCGTTTCTTTTTCTATTTCAAACACATTCAACCATAATTACCACCATTACCACTACCAAGGGATGAAGTCTTGTAGGCTTATAGGTAAAATTCTAATTGGTAGTGATCTCCTTAAAAAGGTCATTACCAACATTGGTGATCTTGCTACGAGGCGGACTAGTATTAGTGTCCAATGCAATACTCTCCTTCTAGTTGAGAAGCATATTTGACCCATTCTCCTAATTGCTTCCCTCCCCAAATTTTCCATTGCCCCCATGACCCTCCTTCTCATGCATTTATTCTATTTATTCTTCTACCTCCTCCTCCGCTTGGCCATTTTGCAACACCATCTAGATGGAACTCTAGCCTTCCTCAAAACCATTATACATGACCTCTCCTTACTCAAGATATTCTATAAAAAGTTCCTCAACCCTTGAACCTTTCAAAACCCCAATCTCAATGGAAGGCTTCTAGACCAAAGGAACTAGTAGATCCATTTCTTTAAGAGAAAGAGACAACAAATCCAATTTCCTAGTGACTAGATGGAAAATTGGAGAAATCATTTCAATTAGTTGTAAATCGAAAGGAATTATAAGTAAACTATATCAATATAATAAGTAACTTAGTAATTATATCAATATAATTTAATTAATAAGAAAATGAATTTATTACTCTAACATATAGTACATTATTTTGCACACAAAGGTGTTGAATTTGATTCTTAATAAATTTACATACATGTGTAATAAATAATAAGTGTTGTAGCTTTGGGATCAACACTATAAAATGAAGGATGTCATACTACATTCACAGAGGTACCAAAATATTTTATTTGATATGGAGACAAAAGAAAATGTGTATTCTTCATAACTGCATTTGAGTCTCATGTATTATCATTTTCAACTATTGACATCAGAGATTCCTTTACATCTTCATTATTGTATTGATCAACGAGCCCTTATTGCACTCACTAGTTCTAAGCCAATGACTAAGGTATGAAAGAGTTTACATTAAAATTTCATTAGGACTAAAATTCAATATAAAATTCATAGGCGCAATCGAGTGATAACTTTGATGGTTTTTGTAGGGTCTTATTACTCCTGACCATCAGTGTATCCCTGAGGTGTATATACAGAGGAATTATCAGCTAGCTGTAAGAAAATATTAAGTTTTATGTGTAAATATTTTATATATATATATATATATATATATATATAATAGTTATTTATTCACATATAATTTTGATTGTAACATGTCGAGTTACAGAAGATTCTAGACTAATGGACTAGTGAGCATGTTAGGAAGACCTCGTTATATACACCATCTCCCACTTGTTGGCAATTAAAGACAATTAAGGATTTATTTTGTTCTCCTAGTTGGAAAGAGTATATATCTAATGATGTACATTTTACACCTATATGGCATTATTGGGCATATGTTTTGTATAATTTTTTCTATGTATGTCATTTTTTACATATATTTCATGTATGACATTATTAGACATATGCTTATGATGTTTCAAATTATTGATAAATGAATTATATGATATTGTTAGACCTTATGGAATCAACTTTGATTTTTTGTTATCACATTGGTTTGATGCTTGTATTACTGGATTAGTTGATTGGATGCTAAGATTTGATGATTGTGAATTTTAAGATATAATATTTTGGAAAATCAAGAAATTTCATAATGCATATTACCTTAGACCCATACAAATGTTTTTATATTTAAAGATCAATAGTTATCCATAGCTTACAAAGTTTAGCACCTTTATGTTGGTTGAATTCTTTGTTGAAATTTGTGACTATGGCTACATGAATGGTTTGAACATATGATTTTATCACATGTTCTAGATGTTTTTGCATGTGACTGGTTTTATGCCACTTTAATTTTATGCCTATAAAACACTATATACAATGATGCTTCTTTTTAGCTTCAATAAGACCCTATCTTGCCCAACATGCTAAAACCTCAATAATGATGTTTTTTTTGTTCGTAGTTTGAATACCCATGTTTGTAGAGTTTGATTCTATTAGTTTGATTTTATTAATAGCCCCATGATATATTTTTAAATATTCCACATGTTTGGTTTTATATTCAATCAATCAACATATTTTCCTTTTAATTCTTCCACATTTGGCATATCCATCTAACAATGAACTTATGATACTCCCATCAAGAAGTGCATGATTGCATGGTTTTATGGTGGATGTCCCTCTCTTTTTTAAATTCCAATTTTATTCATCTACATGAGTAAGGGAGATAAATTCCATATCTTTCAATTGTATTTAAAGTTCATTAAAGTTTTTTCAAACAATGTTATTAAATAAATATTATTCAGCATTTACCTCTATCATCAAGGTTGATTCATTCCTCCTCTTATTTTACCAAATAATTTGGATGAATCACCCATGGCTCCTTACATTTCTTGAAGAAAATTTTCAAAGACTTTGCAACATGTCTTCTCTTCTTCCATATAGTTCATGTTCATTGAAGACATTTGGTCAAACAATATATATGCTTTGTATATTCTCACAACACCAATAGTCATGGTACAATGCTTACAAGATCCATAGTTGAAGAGAAGCTATGTGAAGCTTCTAGAACCATGGGCCTATAATTAATTTAGTATTATTGCATCCATGTTACTTATGAAAGTGGAACTTTCACATAGATAAGTAGGGAAACCAAAATTGAAAGCCAAACTTAACATAGAAAAGAAAAGCAAGCCTCAACTATATTCTCATTAAACACTGTGAATTCAAATATCTTTTACGGGGCATATCTCGAAGCTTGTGCAAGATATGGATGAGATTCCAATTCCTACAGGACCGTGTAACAGAGACCTACAATAACCTTGCTCACTTTTTGGAGATCACATTCCATTTTCATTCTACAACACCATCTCGGGTGATGCTAAAACTTGCAGTATTAGCCAGTACAAAATTGCCAACTGCCAAATCTCTTTCATCTTTAATCGTGGGATCAAACTATCTACTCCATTAGCTCTGGGTGGCTAGGTAAACCCTATTCCCAACCTCATCCTATCCCCTTCAATGCTCGAACATTATCCAACACGCCAAACCAGAATGTCCCTAAGGGTCACAAAATGCCATAGGGCTGCAATCTTTTATGGGGTATATCTTGGAGCTCGTGTAAAGTATGGATGTGATTCTAGCTCCTATAGAACCATGTTGCGGAGACCTACAATAACCTCTCTCACTTTTTGGAGATCACACACTATTTTCATTTTACGACACCATCTCAGGTGATGCTGAAACTTGCAGTGTTGGCTAGTACAAAGTTGCCAACTGCCAAATCTCTCTCATCTTTCGTCGTGGGATCAAACTGTCTGCTCCATTAGCTTTGAGTGGCTAAGTAAACCCTATCCCCAACCTCATCTTGTTCCCTTTAGTGCTTGAACGTTCTCAGGCACGCTGAACCAGAATGTCCCTAAGGGTCACTAAATGCCACAGGGCTGCAATCTTTGACAGGGCATATCTCAGAGCTTGTGCGAGATATGGATGAGATTCCAATTCCTACAGGACTGTGTTACAGAGACCTACAATCACCTCTCTCACTTTTTGGAGATCATATTCCATTTTCATTCTACAACGCCATCTCGAGTGATGTTAAAACTTGCAGTGTTGGCCAGTACAAAGTTGCCAACTGCCAAGTATCTCTCATCTTTCGTCATGAGATCAAAGTATCTGCTCCATTAGCTCCAAGTGGTTAGGTAAACCCTATCCCCAACCTTGTCTTGTCCCCTTCAGTGCTCGAATGTTCTCAGGCACACTGAACCAAAATGTCCCTAAGGGTCACTAAATGCCATAGGGCTGCAATTTTTGATAGGGCATATCTTGGAGCTTGTGCAAGATATGGATGAGATTCCAATTCCTACAGAACTATGTTGCAGAGACCTACAATAACCTCTCTCACTTTTTGGAGATCACATTCCATTTTCATTCTACAATGCCATCTCGGGTGATGCTGAAACTTGCAGTGTTGGCCAGTACAAAGTTGCCAACTGCCAAATCTCTCTCATCTTTCATTGTGGGATCAAACTATCTACTCCATTAGCTCCAGGTGGCTGGGTAAACCCTAGCCCCAACCTCATCTTGTCCCCTTCAGTGGTCGAATGTTCTTAGGCACGCTAAACTAGAATGTCCCTAAGGGTCACTAAATGCCACAAGGCTGCAATTTTTGATGGGGTATATCTCGGAGCTCGTGTGAGATATGGATGAGATTCTAATTCCTATAAGACCATGTTGTAGAGACCTACAATAACCTCGGTCACTTTTTGGAGATCACATTCTGTTTTCATTCTACAATGCCATCTCGGGAGATGCTGAAACTTGCAGTGTTGGCTAGTACAAAGTTGTCAACTACCAAATCTCTCTCATCTTTTGTCGTGGGATCAAACTGTCTACTCCATTAGCTCTGGGTGGCTGGGTAAACCCTATCCCCAAACTTTTCTTGTCCCCTTCAGTGCTCAAACATTCTTTGGCATGTTGAACCAGAATGTCACTAAGGGTCACTAAATGCCATAGGGCTGCAATCTTTGACAGGGCATATCTCAGAGCTCATGCAACATATGGATGAGATTCCAATTCTTACAGGACCATGTTGTAGAGACCTACAATAACCTCTTTTTTTTTTTGGAGATCACATTTCATTTTTATTCTACAATGCCATCTCGGGTGATGCTGAAACTTGCAATGTTGGCCAGTACAAAGTTGCCAACTGCCAAATCTCTCCCATCTTTCGTCATGGGATCAAACTATCTGCTCCATTAGCTCTGGGTGGCCAGGTAAACCCTATCCCCAACCTTGTCTTGTCCCCTTCAGTGCTCAAACGTTCTCAGGCACACTAAACTAGAATGTCCCTAAGGGTCACTAAATGCCACAGGGATGCAATCTTTGATGGGGCATATCTCAAAGCTCATGTAAGATATGGATGAGATTCCAATTCCTATAGGACCGTATTGAAAAGACCTAAAATAATATTTCTCACTTTTTTGGAGATCACATTTCATTTTCATTCTACAATGCCATCTTGAGTGATGCTGAAACTTGCAGTGTATGATGGAAGGATCTTAATTATATTGTTGGAAAGCATATCTAGCATGTCATTTTTGGAAAGAAAAATCATGGAACTTGGTAAATGTTTCATAAGTTAATGAAATGTGTTACTACCAGATTATGTAAACTTAGGATTATATGATCTCCAAGAGTTTGGTTATGTTCTTTAGCACACCTTGGACACAAGGTAGTGTGTAGCTTCTACTCCCTCTTTGTGAGTAATGTTAGTCACTTTTTATATGTAAATTGGTTTTGAATTGGGTATGTTATTTTCAACCTTAATGGTGATGAAGGATTATCTTGAATCAGCTTGTAACTATATAGCCACCAAATTTTCTGTGATTCCATCAAATGTGGGTTTTGTTCGTATTTATTTATTTATTTTTATTTGTTGTGCTCTTGACCTTTGAGGCTTTGAATTTAAACTTATGCACTTTGGTTTTTGAAATTTTATGTTCTTGAGGTGGCTAGGAGGTATGTTCTATGTTGCAAGTTATGTGTTGTGATGTTCTCTATCAGGTTCAATGTGGAACATTGATAGGATGTATAAGGGAGTAGATTGTGAAGAACATACCATTATCCTTTTTGTAATAAACTATTTATTATGTTTTAATTAAACTCACTTCTAAATCCTATCTTCCACTTGGACCCATTCCTCTTTTGGCAATCCCTGAGATTGCCAATTCTTATTAATTTGAGTAGAGACAAGATGAACCAGATTAATACATTGACCTATAGATCGAAGGAGGATGGTTAAGAAATGGTCTACTAGAGATCAGCCAAGGATAAGGATAGCATAGTAAGAAAATGATTATTTATCTGGTGGATATAAGTCTTTTATATAACAAACCATTTATATGCATAGTAAAAGAACTGAATATAGATTTGGGACATATTGATCACCTGCAGTCTGATCATCTTCACAAGTATGCAACTTTTGTTTCACTGTTTCATGCAAGTTTATTGAACTTTCTTTATGAGGTCATTTACAAATGGGATGTTCAAAGGTTGAGTTCCTATGGGCTGTCAATACTTTGACTATACTTTAAGTCAACAATTATCAATATGGGAAAAAATGGAACTCATTGTATTTTGAAGTACTGAGAAGATGGCCTTGCCCTTCCCCAGGAGTTTGAGAAATGGGAGACATTAGGTAAGAGAGTTAAAATGTTACTATCACTTCGACACACATGACACAATTGGAAATGCAAATTTTGATGGTAATCATTTTGTGATAATGGAGAGACTAGGGATGATCATTGTTACTATCTCTTTAGTAGTGGATTTTTGTTCTCTCTTGAATTTGGTGGTGGGGGATCAGTGGTAAGTCTCCTTGGATATTCCTTCTTATGATGTTAGTGACAAGTGTTTCTCTTTGAAAACACTTGTACAATCTTTTTTAAATTATTAGATAAAAATAGAGAATTGTAAGTATTAAACATGAAATTAGCCTTTAGTTCCTAGAAGATCTTTATTTCCCCATCAATGCATTTAGAAAGTTAAGTTTTAAGAAGATCATAAATAGAAAAAATTAGAGAAGCAATTTAAACATTTATATTGATTGGAAACATGTGAGTCTTGAGTTTCCTCTACCTTTTAAAGAACATTCCTTAGCTAGCAGACCTAATTCCACATTCCATAAGAGTGTCATTGCGCTAAAGATTTAGGAAACCAACTACTCTAAGATAAAGCTTCACGGTCAATAATAATCTAGCCTATTGAGGTACATAATACTTCTCAATTAAACTTGTGCTAATTCAGTATTAATTTTGTAATTAACTACAATTTCAGTATCTGCGTACAAGGGGTGACTGAGAAAACTATTTGAGTTCCAATTTGAAAATATATTTGTAAGGATCTCAACCAAGGTTCACAACTTTGATGATTAATATATTCATTCAGGCCAGAACCTCACTACAAAAAAATAATATATAAAAAAGGTAGTGAATAACGTCATGTCTAGACACAAGTCAACCAATGAAAGTCAAATTAGCATAATGTGGAACAACAATATATGCATTGAGTGGGTTGTCATAAAAAAGCTTCAGAATAAAATTCATGTCTAGAATTAAAAGACCTTAAAGAACATTTATGCTTGTAACACAAATGGCCATTCAAAACTGAATATGATTACAATATGTGAAATAGCATTACAAGAACTTGTAATGCTCTTGTGAACATTGTGTTAATTCTTGTAAGAATCCCTAAGATGCTTGTTATACTCAAAATTTTGTTGAAATTGAATTAGTTTTTATCCTATCAATTAATTGGCTTAGGGTGATATATGCTTCTTGGATGGAATAATGAGTTCATGATTAACTATGTATTAAGATTCATAGCATCTTCTAGTTATTTGCAAAGGAAATTTGTAAATTAAGCTAATGTCATATGGCTTGCTTGAGAAAGATGTCCATGTTCTTATTGATGGGTACTAATGACTGTCGACATTTAGTTCTTCAATATCCTATTTGACAAGCTTTCCATAGACATTTCTTTTCCATACTAAGTATTTTTGAAAACATATTTGAGTAGAAGCACTACAGTAGATACTACATGATGTTTTAACAAATAAAGTAATGGGTTAAAGACTATTATTTCCAAGGTATTATTTCATAGTATTTTAATTGTAATGATCTTAGACTAATGATATTCTTGAAGGTAACTTCGACATGCAACAAGAAAGACAACCTACAACCAAGGCTATATTATGCCTACAACCAAAGCCATAAATGCTCAGAGCCAAAGCCACTAGTGCACATAGCCAAAGCCATGGATGCTTATAGTCAAAGTTACAAGTGTTCATAGCCAAAGCCATGAGTACATGAAGTCAATGATCACAATTTTTTACAACTATTCACTAGAAACAACTTCTTTGCAGTTTTTGAGAAATACTAATAAAGCAAAAAAGAACATCTACTAGTTGGTAGACATAATGGCAACTCTCTAGCAATTGAATTTAATTTCATACATGCACATATCT
The DNA here is from genome assembly GCA_028749045.1 of Cupressus sempervirens. Lineage (NCBI taxonomy): Eukaryota > Viridiplantae > Streptophyta > Pinopsida > Cupressales > Cupressaceae > Cupressus > Cupressus sempervirens. The sequence continues at coordinate 940,665,975 of CM053787.1, forward strand.
AATTTAATATCATACACGAACATATCTAATTTAACGTCATACATGAACAAACATATGATATAAAATGATGACCAATAATGTCATATACATTAACAAACACATAATATATTATGATAACCAATAATGTCGTATATGAACAAGCATATCATATATTAACCAATAATGTCATACATCAAATATAGAATGTCATATGTACATCAAATGTGTATCGAATATGTCTCTCTGATGCCTATATATATACATGGGGAAGGAAACAAGTCTCTCTCTCTCTATGTGTGTGTGTGTGTGTGTATCGAATATCTCAACTACATCTTTTCCTTCCCATGAGGGGAAGGAAACAAGTCTCTCGACATCCTCTACCATCATGTGGAGGGAGACAATGGAGATGATGGGACCCTCTTGACATGCTCACTTGACCTCTTGTTGAGGCTCTTCTCCAAGTCCAACTAATACAAAGAAAGTAAATATGAATCAATATTTATTATACATTGAAATCAAATATATGTACACACAAAATCAATTATTTTCTTACCGCCAACAAATAGTCACTCTGTAAGTCCACCTCAAATGCTCGTGGACAATCAAGCGTGACAAGACCCTACAACAATTCAATAAATATAATCACTTATAAATAACATTAGAAATTTTGAGATTAACTATTATAAACAACAACTAAAATGAAGAAAATTCTTTCATACCTTCGTCAGTGGCTGTGAGCTAGCCACAGCTGCGGCCACTCCACTATCAACAGACTGTCGCAGATGAGGAGGTGTGGCTGACATCATGAGCTGCATGTCATACAATAAACGTTATATCTAACATGAAACATGGAATAAATATAATCAAATGAATTAAATTAACATGAAATAACTGTACCTATGTGAAGCTCGTATGATGTCTCTACTCTGCATCTGTGGTAAAGGTTGAGGGTCCTGTGGAGAACTGATGCACATGCATAATTTTTTTTGTCAATCCTTAATATGATTACATAATAAATATATGTATTAATTAAAATGATTAAATTGATACATACCTCAGGACTCGTCGAAGGGACAAAAAATGGGCCTGGAGGATTGTTGCTAGGCCCAGCAACACTTTGACCCTAAATTTTGAACAATGTCAATAAATGCTAATTAATTAATCATTCACTATACATATGAAATGTGATCAAATTAGTAATTTACCTGTGTGTCAATGCCAAATGTCTCATTTAGGAACTGATCAGTGATAAGCCCATCATTTGCACCATCTCCGACATGAATGCCAAATGTGCATAGGGATCTGCATGAAGTGCACATGTGGCCAGGACACATAGAAGGCTCCCCCTCAACTAATGGGCTCATGGAATGGATGAGGGTCTGCTTTAAAACATTAATGGTCCCTAGAGTGCTAGCCTCTACATGTTCCTTCACAACTGAAGGAATAATCACATGCTCGCACTATGGATGGACCATAGGTGCCCTAACTACATTAGGGTCACGACGTGCTCCTGGCCTCTCAAATGATGACCCCCCACCTCTACCCTGGGAGTCTAACATATCAAAAAAATTGGGGATCTCCCCAAGGAAAAACTCACAATATAATTTCTTCAAAAAATACATGGGGACCTCATGATTGTTGCAAGGAGGGGCATCAAAAACCATCCACCATCTATCCCAAAAATTATTTCTAATAGCATCGTGTATGCACCAATGGATGGGGAATCATTTAATACCCTCTAACAGTATTTTGCTCACCAGGTTTTCTAAATAATGCACATATACTACCTTTTGGTATTTCTTTTTTTTTAACATCTTCATATGACAATTTATTTGCATAAAATATTTTTTGTTCATCCCTCTTAGCCCTCCAAATATCTATTTGACCACTAACTAAGGCTATTTGAGTGTTAATGGATTCGAGGGATGATCCCAATTGAGCCCTCATTGGATTGGTTTGTCTGGATTCTTTCAACCGAGCAATAAGTCTTTCTAATTCAATTTTGCCTCTCTCTATTTCATTTATTATATTTTCTTATGTGCCTGGCGGAGGTCTTGCAATTGGTTCGGGTTGTGGAATTTTTTGTTCTTCTTGAGGAGGGTTTTGATTTTGAGGTTCTTGAGGGTTTTGTGGATTTTTTGGTTGATTATGGACATTTCCTGATAAAAAATCAATTGAAATCCAAATAAATAAACAAATCTAAATGAAATTTGTAAAAACCCTACAAAATAATATCAAAACCCAATAAAACAATATGGAAAACATATTAAGCAATGCAAAGTTAAGTTTATATCACTTACCTCGTCGTCGTGGGTGTGCTCGTTGTCTTGGATTTCGTCGGTGAGGAGGCATTTTGGTAAATTGTGGTGAAATTTTGATGTCAAACCCGCGTACGTGCTATTGGAGAGCCAAAATAAAGATGAAAATGATGGGCTATGGGTCTGTAGCCCATCATATACCTTTTTTGTCATCAGAATAGCGCATACGCGCTATTGAAAATTAGAAAAAAAAAAAAAAAAAAAACTTATCATCTTTTTGGCACCACAACTTAGTGCATATGCCCTAATGTCTCTTTAAACAAGTGAGTCAGTTAGCATTTTTCTAAATACAAATATTGTTGGTCTATCTGATGCACAATTGGTGGATATACAAGATAGCATTGAATGATATGTTTCAGATTTGTGTTTAGCTTTTGAGGCATACTTTGTATATATTTGAGAACTAAATTTATTGATAGGATTGGCTGACAATCTACATTGGCTCTCCAAATGGATAGAATTGAAGGGTTGTGTAGGATGAGGCAATCATCAGTTCTGGCAGCGTTGTATTTTGGTTGGCCATTTTCTGCTAAAGAGATGTTTGATTTGTCTTGCATTGGCCAAGGGGCTTTGTATCAACAAACCATACTTGTGTGCTTCCTTCGAAGACAAGTTTGTGATGTACATTTTGTATGTCATTGGACATGATTAACTAGTTTTGTGTAATCATCAAGAGGGTTTCTTGTCAAAATCTCTCTTGTTTGTTGTAAGCAAGGACCATCTATTGGTAAATGATGAATAACTTGATTTCTACTTTCAAAGGTCAGTGTGTTCCATGTAGAGACATACTTATCAATGTATTTGAGTGCTTTTTCAAGATATTGTTGATTATTCCAATGCAATTTGTCAAAATTTGGTGCATTAGGAGGCCAAATGAAACCATGGATATGTATGGAACCTCTGTGCTACCATTCATACCTACGAGAAAAAATATTTAGTATGTAATATATAAATGGACATAAAAACACATTTGTAAAGGTAATTTTCTATGTACTTGTACCAAAAGTCCTTTGCCCCTAGAAGTTTTTCAAGAACTTCTTCTTGAAATGCAGTGAATCTATGGTGCATGTAAAGTGCTACAAGGTGAGGGTTTTCAATTATATTTTGTAGTCTCTTTTTAGCTATTACATGTTGGCTTGAAGGAGTTGTTGAAGGAATGACATTTTGTAGATCTACCCATTTAGTATATGTTGCATTGAGTGTAAAGAACAGTGTTGGGAAACCAAGTTGGATCACCATATCACATAGCTCTCCTATTCTTTCATTCCAAAAAGGCTTTGTTCCATGTATCTTGGATGTGAATCACATCAATTGATCTACAATCTTATCATCGGGTAGATTCTTTAATCTTTGTTGGAGGGTAGTAATAGTTGGGGGCAATGAGTTTGTAACTTGTTATTGTACAAACACTAATGTTGTAGCTTTTGTTCGATGTCACATGATTAGTTTTAGCAAAAAGTATCTAAAATGTGGATGCTGCCTAGAAATCTATTATCATTGAATCACATGAGGTGTAGTGCATATTCATGCATGTGGACATCCATTAGTTGGTGTTGCCTAAAATATGCATTTCCCATGGGAAAGAGTGTTGGAAAAGCCATTGCAAATAAGCCTTTAGTGTTGTACTCATTAATGGGAAATGGAGAAATTTTTGACCATTATACTTTACATGTTGGGTAGCCACTTCTTGTTTTGAGCAAAGATCGTACCTCGACAACCTCTGTAAATGTTGGTGGGAGATTTTCCATAGAAGAAGATTGAATTTCTTGTAAGTTTTGTAGAAGCTCATCTTCTATAGCTTTAGTTTCTAAGAAACCTGATTCTTGATGATCAATTGTTGATGTTTTTTCATAGAGAAGGTTTGATACATCAGTAGAAGCAGTAAAAAAAGATGATAATGCAATGTCATCTACTTGTACATCTTTGTAATATGGATCATTTTGTATTTTGTACATGAGTGCTTTCTCAATGCCTATTAACATAAAAATTGTACTGCTATTGGCCAATGCTTTCCCTATTGACAATAATTATGTCTAATTCACCTATGCGCCTTGGCAAGTGAGTTGCAATTTTTGAAATATCTTGAGGGAACGAAATTGTGTGACCATTGTATTTGAGTTGTCAACCTTTTGCATAAGTAACCTGAAGTATTGGACTAACTTTAGCAATCAACATCTCTTCTATTTGAGTTAATATTTTCAAATAAGCAATTTGTTCTCCAAGGTCCATGTTATTCCATTTAGAGTATCTATGGCCATTTTTTCTATTGCACATCTACAACATGTTGTTTTCCCATCAAAGAGTTTTGTTTTGATTCTTGGATAACTTTCCATGCATATCCAACATGTTATCATGTTTGAGAGGGTATCTAATTTTGAACAAAAGCTTTTTCTAGCCGTGTAGTACTCGAGATTGAATTGTGGGGTCCTTTCAATTGAACTAAAATTTTTAAGTGAGTTGCAATTGTTTGTGGGAGGGTTGTTGTATCTGATGACGATATTGGCAGTTGACATCTAGTAGATTTTAGGTTGTTTTGCTCTTGACGTTTCTTGTTGATAAATTCTACTCTTTGATGGTATCTCTTATGTTACATCTCATTTCGTTGAGCCATTTTGTCTTCATTTATGTCATTTGAGACTTCCATTGCCAACTTCAAAATTCAATCTTTTTAAGTTAAAGCAATTTGTATATGATGAATTGTTTAAGTAATTGTGTTTTGAAGTGTTTTAGAATAGTAAATCAAACTATTGAAGTAATAAAAAATAATTTAAAGCATGTTACATTTGTATAATATAAGGAAACATTGATTGACAAGGTATAAAATAGTCTAGTACATTTGAACAGTATAAGGAAACAATAATTGAAAAGGTAATAAATAATGTATTGTACCATTTTTTCAACACAATACAAACCAGATAGATATAATATAAAATTACATTTGGAATAAAACATTAGTTGAAAGTGTCGTGTTGCATTATGTAAATTGGATCCAAAATAATAAATCCTAGAACCATAATATATACATGACAACTTAAAGAAAAATCTGAAAGTAGTGATACAATATCTTAAAGTATCTTAAAGGCAGACATAGCGATGCTTTGTGTAGCATGTCCATCAAATGTTGATGCCTTAATTTTGAGATTAAAAAGAAACTGACCAATTGATGATTTTTCCTAATATCTATTCACCACCATCTAGTTCTGCAAGTAGTAGTTGGAAATCTTCGGCAGACACCCCCAACAAGGCATTTGTTGGTCCTTCAAATGCATAACTTTTTGTAGTTCCCATGTTTGATCTCGCATATCCATTTTCAACATGTAGCTAAAATCATAGTTGGGCACATTAATAGAACATTTTGGGCATTCAAATGTACTATCTAAGGTTTGAGTGAGTTTTTTTTTTCATTTCTTGTTCTCAAAAAATTTTGGACACAAGAGATGGTAAAAATTGTCCAAATGAACTTTTGTAATTGTGGCTTTTATACACACAACTTCTTCCTTAAAAATGGCTCCATTCATCAATGATGAAATAGGTATTGGCTTTTCAAAGTTGGGGATAGATAAGGTGGTTCTTGACAATGATTTTGATGGATTAGTAATGCCTTTTTTGGTTAATCACGTTTGAAGTGTTCTTGCTTCGAATAAATCTCAATTTATTGTAATTGAGGTTGGAGATATACTATCTAAAGCCTTTCCTTGCCATGAAATAATGTGAGTAGATTGGATCAAGAGTATTGGTGGAGTTGGTTGTAAAGGCATTGCTGAAATTTCCCTTCCTTGACCTTGGAAAAGGTCCCCCCAAAGTGTTATATCAATAGTACAATTAGACAGATCTATGATTGAAATTGTACATTTCTTTTTTTAGATCCATCTACTTTGCAGATGGTTGATTTTGGACTGATGCATAGGACAATGCCAATGACAACTACAACAAGGTCAATAGGTAAAAATTGTAGTGATTCTATGCTCTTAATGTTTAAACATTTTATAGGTATGGTGGATTCGATAGTTGTTGAAACAATAATAGTAGATGAATTATACAGAAAAATATCAAATAGGTTAGTTGAGCTACTATATTTCAAATTAGCAACTTTGACTCCACCATTAGAGATGAGACAAGGCCCACCTAATTGGATAACATTATTAAATTCTTCAACTATATCATTGAAGTAGGTGACATGTATCATGGTACTTTATTTATCAATATAGTCAAAGCCAAATACTTTTTCATCACGTCCACCATTTTTAAATCTATGAATAGGAGTTTTACTTGATTACCTCCCTACTATAGTCTAAATTTTATGATATTAGGTCAATGCTTTAATGGGGGTTATTGTTGGTGTTGGGAAAATGTGTTCTATTGTAGAGATTGCTTCTCCATTGCTAGAATTTATTTCTTTTGGACTACTTTCAAATAGACTATGCTTGCTCGTTGACACCGTTGTTGCTTTCAAAAGAGGAGTTGGTCTTCCAATAGTTATTGCAGTAGTTGATATTGCTTTTAAAATACTGACTGAAATCGCACTGCAATTAAAAGCTTACAAAATTTAGCTGACAAGCGTAAGGAGGAAAAACAACTAAAGACCATAGAAAAAAATTAAGAAAATGTATGTGAAATTTAGAAATTGTTTGCATTTGTAATCAGTAAGGCTGATGATTGATCCCCCTTGCAAAGTGTTGTCTTCAACAAAATTGTTTAGTTGCTGAGAAATTAGGCATGTATGGGTGTGTATGCCATCAGAGAGATGTAGACAATAAATAATAGTTGTGGACCGTTGTTGCTTCATTGGTTGTATACTTGTAACTTGTAAAAGATGGTTCTTAAGTGGAATTTCTACTAGGAATCCCACAATTGCATTTGCAGTTATTGATGTCATTTTGTCCAAGTTGTGCTGAAAAAAATGCATAATAAGAAGTATTTTTTTTGGGCTTGCTTATTTTGAGATTAATAAACTTTTGTTAAAAGGAAAAATAATCAAAGTATTTACAAGTACAATAAAATGTACAACAAAATGAATGTGATATATTAGGCTAAAATGCATAATGGTCTTTAAGTTACATCACTATTCAGAAGGATATGCTTCATGTGCATTTAAAATTAAGTGGGTAGCTAGCTATTTAATATTTATTATTGCTAAGTTGGGTACTTAAGCAGAATTTTTTCTAGGATTTCTGCATTTGCATTGAAGTTATTGATGTCCTTATGTCCAGGTTGTTTTGCCAATTAAAAATGTGTTGTAAGAAGTATTTTTTTAGGGTAGCATATATTGTGTTTTACTAAACATTTATAAAAAGGAAAATCATTCAAAGTATTGACTACCATAGTAACAAGTACATCAAAACTAATGTGATATATTCTCAAATGCATAATTGACTAGTTACATCACTATTGAAAATGATATGCTCCATGTGCATCTAAGCTTAAGTGGGTTGCTAGTTATTTGATAGTTACTATTTTTGAGATGTGTTATATTATTCAATAATTTTTATACCATTTTCAATGACATAGTAGACTTTTAGGTATAGCCAGATACACATTTATTTTGTCTAGTAGAGATACATTCACTCCCTATTATGGGCTCTTCTTGGCCCTCTAGTTCTGATGGTATAACCCTATATCCTAGACTAGCTACGCTTTGTTGTAGTTGTTTGTTTCCCATGATTTCGGTTGCTATTTTTGGTGGAATAGAAGCTTCTTCCTTTGGTTTGCATGCACCAAGTTGAGGTATATTTATGAGTGGTCACATTATTGGCTTTGGTAAGAAGTGAGAAAGAATTGATGCTATAACTATTTTCCTATGGGTTGTAGTCCATATCTTCCTTTGTTTTTTTATTTGCACTAGTACTTCTAGCAAAGTTTCATTGTCACAATGCATATCACACTCAAAACAATCATATTTCTACACCATTGCTTTGCTAACTTTAATGTAGGCCGGATGTCGAGGCATTTTCCCTTTTTGCCATATGAAGTTGAATGAAAAGTTGAATTGTAATATTTATAATTATAACGAAAAAGTAGGCAACATAAATAGCATACATAAATATGAATGTAATAATGAATGTAATATAAAACTAAAATGAACATTTTACATAGTAAATGTAATTATGAATGTGAAAATACAAAAATCTTTTCAATGGGGTATATCAATGGTTTTTCTCTAAGTCTAATATTTTGAAAAGTAGTTAATTTAAAAAAAGAAAAATGAATGATAAAGATACTTTCTATCAATTTCTTTTGCATTTGTAAGTTAGGGGCTATGTAAATAAATGTACTTTTTATGTACCTTGATGTGACTAGAATGTAGAATCTAGAATATCAAAAGCTTTGTTTGATAATAATTATGTGCACTAGAACTTCTGCAAAAAATATCATCACACAACATATATTTTTAATCTTCATGAATAATGATATTAACTAAATGTAATATCACATATTGCAAACATATTTTTGACAAATAAAATTAAAAGTAATGGCTAACACATAAAGTAAAATTGAAACAACTAAATATTTGTACTTGTCTAAATGAAAACCTTAAGTGTTGATATTGGAACAATTTTAGAGAGTTTAGTAATCGAATCAAATAAATTGCAACTACAACAATTCATGATTCACTAATTTCATTGTTATTATCTAAATTAAATGTATAAAAGTAGATATTGATATTGGAGATAATTTTTTAAAAATTTGGTATATCTTTTCTAAATATAAAGGGGATACTTATATATAAAATTGAAATAGTCTCTTAATCAAAAATATAATCATGATCTATTACCATAAACCTTAATATTAAATAGTATCATAAGGATTGGGTCACAATGTTATTCCTAAACTAAATCATAATCTATATTGTAAACACAATCCTAACCTTAATCATCACAATCTAAAGTTATATTTCCCACGCTAAGGAATTTCGAGCTACCTTGGGGTCAAATCTTAGTAATTTGGGCAACCACATCATCTTGTTTGTTAGGATGGTCTTTTATAAACTCTAATGTATATTTAAAAATATTTAACAATTTTTTAAATTTTTTTTTTTATCGGTAAACGGCCAAAGCCTAGATTCATTATTATTATTTGTTGTAATTATTTATTTTATGTGTTAATTGATTTCAAACCCAAGACCTGCCACATGAGAGGCTCACAAGCTACCGTTGTGTTGTAGGCTCTTACCTAATATTTAACAATTATTATTTATGTAATGTAATAAGATTTTTTTTTGGTTAGAGATAATAATAATAATATAATATCATATATTATATAGTAATATGATATAATATAAAAGTATAAACTCAAAAAGATAGAAAATATTTCTTTCCAAACTTTTCTTAAATGTTTCACATATTTTTTGTTTCACTATTTGTTAAAGAAAATGGTTTCTTTTATGAATAAAATAGTATGCATTAAAGAAAGTTTCCTCCCATTTTAAAGTTTTTCAAAGAAATATTTTGAAAATAATAATTACTTTCATATGAATATTTTTCACCTATCACGTGCATCAGCTTATGCAAGCATTTTTTGTAGGGGTGTGCATAAATATGAATTTATCATTTAATACTAATAATAAGATATTATATTAAAGTATAAACATAGAAAAGATATAAAAGGTTTTCATAGTATTTGTGTTTTAGTTTGTGTAATTGTATGCGAATTACCTTATGCAACCATTTGTGTAAAGGTGTGGATAAAGATAACTTTATCATATAGCAATAAGATATTATACAAATGTACAAAAACAAAAAAATATAAAAAGTTTCCTTTCAAATATACTAACTATAATGTAATTGTCATAAAATATTCTAATAAAAAGTATCCATATAAAAATTGGAAATAATAAAATTAAAATGTTAATATTAAATTGAAAATAAAATTATGTAATATACTATGTTATTATAAATTAATTAATTCAAATTAATACAATAAAAGACTACTCCATTTTTTTGTATATTCTTTGATAATTCAATTACTAAATATACTGATCAACTTTTAGCAACATTGTGTAGAAGAACAAAGTAACACAGTAAATTAAAAAACTAATTATTTGTGTGTCCAAATTAAACTCTAACATCTAACTACTAAATTACTAATATTTCTAAAATGTCACTTTCTATTCATTCTAAATCTATTGATACAGAGTTGATTCACTCGTCTTGATGACTACAAAGGCTATGTGTAGTGCCTACCCTCATTCACATCTTTTCTCGACATTGTTATTATTATCAGACTATGATAGACTAGTTTTATGTTGATGGATTAGTGGTATTGTTTTGACACTATCAGACATTATGTTATGGATTCAGTGGTTATATGATGAGATCATTTAGATTTTACATTTCATGTATACATGATGATCATTATACTATTTTCAGTTATTATTGATGATTAGATGGATGGTTATCTTATGTGTTTTATTATGGATACTTACCCCATACTTGCATGTGTATGGTGTGCATGTTTTCTTATTGTATGGCATTACTGATGTGGTTAAGGAAGGGAGTCGTAGTCACCTACTTAGTCGAGATCTACACGATGCACCACTTCCTGTCATTGTCTGTTTAGCTTAGCATTATATATATATTGTATGTACATGCATGGTTTTTCTGCAGGTTGCAGGTACCGGGTATCGACTTCCTTGAATTGCCAAGATGAGCATACCCTATTATACTATCTCAATGATAAGAGAAGGGAAATAAATTCTCAAGTCCAAATCCCAAACCTTTAAGCCAATTATCCTAGTGAGGTAGGACAAGTATCTGGATATTTTACCCACCGAATGTCAAATGACATAATTCGTGATTTTTAACCCTTTAGACTGATTTTGAGTGATTTTCTCTATGATGGATTTTCATATTTTATCTTGGAGGTCTATGGTGAATTTTTTATTAATTAAGTCTTAATAAATGGATTTAATTAATAAATTAATTATTTCAGAAGATTAATATAAAATATCATGTTATTTGATATTTTGATTGTAATTAATTAAATGTGAATTATTGAAGAAAAATGAATTAAAAAAAAAAAAATAGAAATTAAAATTAATAATAATGATAAAATAATAATAAAGTAATAAATAAATAATAATAATAAAAGTTATAAAAGTTAAAATGAAAGTTATAAATATTTAAATAGAAATTATATAAAAAGTGAATTGGAGTTATAAGCTTGCATGGGAGTTAGCGCACTTCTCTATTTCTCAAGTGTCAACAACACGAGGGTTAGTGCATCAATCAAGCACATGGTGTCTACAACCCTATGGCTTATCTTGAAGGATGGAAAAGACCCATGCTTAGTTGGTGACACCTTTCAGCTGTTTCTAGAAGCATTCTAGATGTTTCCTGAAAGCTCTTTATATTCAGGCATTCATAGAAGCATAGACATAGCATTTGGAGTGCAATTGGAGCATTTGAGGACTCAAGAATTCTGAAGAAAGGAGAAGCTTGCTCTGCGGATTTTCTGAGGAAGAGCGATTTAGCATCAGAATCTGGATAGATTCTTGTGATTTTACTTATGCTATTTTCGTATCATGCATTCTCTGTCTTCTTCGTGTCTTCCATATGTTTTCTGAGAAGTTTCATATTTATATGCATTCTTAATGTGGGTAGATTAATTTAATTGGAGAACTTAATATGCATTCTATATTGCAAATATCTTATTCTTAATTGTAGATATAATCTTTGTGAAAAACATACATGGTTATATATTCAGATATGCATACATATACATATATATAAATATATATTTATATATATGCATATGTATACATTTATTATGAATCTATTATAAAATTCAAATATATATATATATACCTATGTATATATAATGCACCGAATTGAGCGATTAATAAAATCACAGTGGAAATTTATCAATTCGCATCATGATTTATATCGCATGGAATAAATTTTATATATAATATGCCATGGGCATGTTTCATACCCCGCGCCAGCGGAAGGCAGAGGCTTGCCGTCGCAGGTCTGCAGCGACAGGGGTACTACGTACTCGCTGTCGGCGCAGTGCCTGCGACCACAAGTACTGCGTATCGCAGCATGAGTTTGGGGGGGTTTTAAACCGATGTTAATATGCAAAAAATAGATAACAATAACGTTTATGTTAAAATGTTTACATACAATTCGATTCTAATATGGTGTAGATCGAAATTGTCAATTCGATTTAATAAAAACATAATACATATGTATGTATGTATATATATATATATATATGTATGTATGTATGTATGTATGTATGTATGTATGTATGTATGTATGTATGTATGTAATATGTAAATGTGTCGTTTATAATTTAAGTTATTATTTGATCAATGGCTTATATTGATGGTTTATTTTCATAAGGTGACTCTTTAATAATTTTCAACTGTTTAATAATTTAAATGTTTTAAATTATTAAATAAGGAATTGATAGTTGGGTGGAGGATGAATCAAACAAATGTTATTAATTGGAAAATAGTTTTTTTTTAAATTCTAATAAGGAAAACTTTCATTCAAAACAATATATGTGTTCCTCCATTCATTCTTCAGATTTGGAAACATAAACTGAGATCTCTACATTTAAACTCAAGTTGTAAAACCAAAACATGTGTTTGCATTGTGTATTCTTTATGCTATTGTTTTGGGTTTTGGGTTGACTAGTGTTGACCAGTATAGGACGTCTACCAGAGGCTTGGAGGTTATGTGATTGTAGTGACATGATGATGTTTTAATTTCGATCTTTATAAACTCAACCATGGTTATGTGATAGAATGCTTTATGTATTGGTTGTGATTACTGATTGTTATAGTTGAGATTCTTATGTATGAGACACTTGACTTAACCATTATTTTTGGTCATCGATCAGTTATCCTTGGTTATTTTTCTAGTCACCATGATGGGACTGTTATGTGGATTCATTTTGATGATGTCATGATGTGACATGTTTGACTCAACCATTTTTGGAGTCTTCGATCAGTTTGATTGAGATATATTTTGGTTATTGAGAACCATTGGATATTTGATTATCAGTGATACTTCAGTTGCCAATAGAGAGCTGTTGTGTTCATGATTTTCTATGGATGTTGCTCATGGAGATTTGATGCTTTATGCATATTTGATGATTTTGTTATGAATTATCTTTTGTGATTTTGAGATTTATGAGTTCATGAGCATTAGGGTAGGATATCTACATGTAGTGATGGGAAGTGGCTTGCAATGGGGGCCGTGGCCCTAAGAGGCTGCCAGGGTAACTCATTGTAAGTTGGATTAATAAGTGATAACATTCACACTTAATACTAACAGAATGAACCTAAAAAGATAAGTGTTTTGTTCTCGCCCATGCCTTGAGCGCTTGTACAGGCTAGGATGGGAATAGTGAGACGCATGGTTGCGACCTTGCATTCCATAGTATGCCTCGTCAGTATGAGAGGATACTAGTGGCCGCATGAAATCAGTATGGACCCGCGGAGTTTAGCTAACTGCCAAGGTAACCTGTACGTGATAATTGCGATGACACTTTCTCGCTTGCATAGTAGGTTCCTACATGTCATTGTGTGCCTTTGGGAATAGATGTCGGATTTTGTGTTTGGAACCTTTGAGTTAGTATACTTTTAGGATTTTTGGACTTATAGAAGTATGTACTATGTGATTTTGATAGCCTGTTTGGGACTTGAGATTATCTCCTTAGCACGATGAGAGTGGACCACTTAGGTACCATGCAGTCGGGTGGTAGTGTATTTTCCACTCTTATTATTTTGAGATTCATTGAGACATCGTGGCTATTGCGTCCTTCATGATGGTGGATATGTATCATTTTTCATTGATGATTAGCATATGTTAGATGATGTTATCTTATGCTTTTATTTGCATGTTAGATTACTTTCTACATATGATGTCGTATTGATTAGGAGTGACATTCCTACTATGTAATACCGATGATCTCTTTGGTGATTTTGAATGTTACGCACGGAGGGATGGCTAGGATCCATGATGGTCTAATGATGCTATTGACGGTTGGGAGGAACCGTGCACTTAGTTTATTATGTTGATCTTTATGATGGATGTATATGTTCTCTATCATGTGTATCATGTGTTTATCTCTACTTTGATGTATCATGGATTAGAATAGGATGATGTACCTTATTCTATGTATGTATATTTTCGAGCTTGTCATACCCTGTAACATGTACAGTGGATGATTGAGTATTTGAAATGTAATGTATAAACATTGGACTTATCATTATTATTTCATGAGGATGTTGTACTAGATGGATTCATGTATGTAATTCAACGTTAAGGGATTTTAAAGAATGTAATCTGTTATTTATGTTTACTTTTAGATGGACATTGCTATTGCTTCTGTTAATGTGCATAAGTTATATGTGATGTTTACTTCTAAAAAAATAAAAAATAAAAATGCTACTAAACTTAGTGAAATTCTAGGTTAATTCTTTGGATCTCTTGGCAGGGCATTACACTATGATTAGTCTTCTTGGGAGGATATATTAACTTGTATTGATTTGAATGCATTCCTGTTTATTCATGGTGTAAAATAGATTATTATAGCTTTGGCGTTGCTTGTATGCTAATACTTATTTTGTTGTATCTGTTAGCATTGTGGATACAGCTGTGTGTAACTGCCTTGCATTGAATCACTGATCTAGTAGTTAAAAGGAAAAAATGACTACCTTTCGCGACAAGCAGCTGTGTGTAACTGCCTTGCATTGAATCACTGATCTAGTAGTTAAAAGGAAAAAATGACTAACTTTCGCGACAAGTCACTATCTGGATGTTTTACTTAAAATGTGGGCGAATGACATTATTTCTTGTTCTGCCCAAGGTCAAGAAAAAGGACTTTGAGCCTTAGATTTTTCAAAAAGCCACAAAATCCTAATGTGAAATGAAGAATAAAGTGAGCTATCCTAATATAATTTAGGAGATGTGAATAAGCAACAATGAATGCTAAAAAACGAAAATATTTATATTTGTGCCACGTCAAAAGTAAGTAAAGTAGTGTCAAAAGTGAGTGAACTAGTGTCACATCTCAGGAAGAGTTTGTAGTTCAATGATTTGCATGTTGGACACGATTAACCTGGATTCACGTGCCTAAGATTTAAAAGCCCAGACTATTGTGTGGGATGAATACCTTTTGCAAGTACAGCCCATGAACAAATGGAATCTCTGATGGATGATTATTGGACTGATGTAGATGAAGAAGCTGTAGACAGTATTGAATGTCTACAATCCTCTCTCAAATCTGCCATGGATGATGTTCGCAGGGAGTGCAAAAAGATGGGAAACAAATCGGTTACAACAAAAACAAAAAAATGAAAAATTTTCTCAAACAAACAAGAAGCTAGAAGAGGAGTTGTTTGGAAGAAAGGCAAAAAATGAAGAATTGTATCAAAGAAACAAGAAGCTAGAACACAGGAATAATGCATTAGAATAGGAGTTGTTTAAAAGAACGGCAGAGAATGAAGAATTGTCTCAAAGAAACAAGAAGCTAGAAGGGGAGCTGTCTATAACAAAAGTAGAAAATGATAATTTATTAAATAAATTTGTAACGCTAAAAGCAGAGCTCGTTATGACAGGAGTAGTAAATGACAAGGAGCTGGTTATAGTAAAAGAAGTAAATATGCGATTGTCTCAAAGAAACAAGAAGCTAAATAGGAGCTGATTTGGGAAAAAACAGTAAACGAAGATTTGTCTGAAAGAAACAAGAAGGTATCCTAATTATTTCTATATCCATGTCCTTATAACTTAGCTCTGTGGCTATTAGTGGTCTCTTCCAAGTTGGGAATATGTTCATCGGTAAGATATATGATGGGAACACAATATCATAGCGCATTCTCTCATCAACTCGGACTCAACTAAAAAAACATTTAAAAACTTGTGAAATGAAGCTAACTTAGTCAAACTTGCAACTTAAAGCTATCAAAATCTCTCAACGAATTGAAGTTTGGTGGTGCACTCTTCTCTCCTGTGAAATTCGCTATGTCATTCAACAGTACTAAAGCGTCACAACCCTACAATCAGAAATTAAAAAAAGGTTACAAGCCAATCCAGTCCAACAGTTAGAATATAAAGAACAGTCAACTATTGATTCAGCAATACCATGAAAAGGAACTACTGAGCAGTAATGGCACCTTGAAGCCAAAAGTGCATTGTAGACTCTACACAACTAGAAACTGCAGGTTATAATCTTCCCTTACTTTGCAATTGTGTATCAAGATAATTATAGATTGCACGAAAAAAAACGTGGACAATTAGGAATCGACTACAACATCACATACAGTTACAGATTTTGTGGCAAGTGCGACAGACATGGATGGTGGATTGGTTCAGTGAAAGCTTTAAATGGCAGATCAGTAACCGGTTACCAATATTTGTATTGAGACGTCTGTATGTGTAACTTCATTTGTACATAAGAAATCGAGATTATCTGGATATTTGTATTAATGGCTCTCCACCTGTCATAGGCACGTCTTCTACATGGTGTTGGACTGATCGTCCTCATCATTAACGACACCTTCTTCCACTTTGCGTGTCTGTGCGTATTTGAACCCAACACCATGTTGGACTGATGCGTATACTTCACCATGGTTGCGCATCTGTGCTATCCCATCCATCTGGCATTGGCAGAACTTTCTTCAGTAAATCAATTCTCACCACCCTCAACTCATTGCAGAAAGAAAGATTCTTTGGAATGGAGGTTGTTGGCTCCTGATTTAACAGTTTTGAAAATGACCAAGAAATCAGATCAATGCATTTAAGGCTAGCAAATTCCTATGACAGATAGTGTCATGCCCAAACTACGTGGGCATAACTAAAGGAACAAACATTTATTGCACATGTACACAGAGATTTGGTGACCCAAAAACCTTCCAAATAGAAAGTAAAAATGAGGTGGGGATGATACCCACAAAACTTCAATACTGCAGTATAAAGTTGGCCTATTAAGGCTTACACTGATCACTTCTGGTAATCTGCCCTGTTAGGAGCAAGTAGGACTGCTAGCTCCACCTTGTTAGAGGATTTACAAACATACAGTGAAGTATGCACTCTGTTAGGAGATTTACAAAAAGACTGTTAGGTCCACCTGGTTAAAGGATTTATAAACCGATTCACCTGTTAGGATGAAGTAGGGTCTTCTTACAACTATTTGCTGATAAGATCCTTGTTGCATTGATCACCTGATGTGATAGGTATAACTTTTCTGCTCCTATGTTGACCTTGCTGTACTCCCTTTTATTCTGTTGCTGATTTGTTTTTACTTTTCTCAAAATATATATTTATACATCATACCATATTACAAATGATATCATAGATTACATATATACCATTTCAATATTTACAACTACAAGGTCAGCCAAAACACAAGTGAATAGAACATTACTGAGTCGGCCAGATAGTAGAAAACTCAGGTTCCTCAAGCTGACTCGGTGACCTTCTGATACTCGACATCCTCTAGATTACTTAGCATCATCATGCACTCGGTAGAAGTAGAGGCTCGGTTCATACTAGCCACACAATACTGCTTGGAACTCGGTAACCATTGGTGACTCGGTAGATATAGTGTCACTCGGTAAAAGCTAACTTCTTCGTTTACCTTGCTATGCTCGGTGAACACTAAGTCCTTTTTTTACCTTCCTGTGCTCGATGAACACTGAGTTCTTCATTTACCTTGCTTTGCTCAGTAAACACTGAGTTCTTCATTTACCTTCCTTTGCTCAGTGAAAACTGAGTTCTTCATTTACCTTCCTTTGCTCGGTGAACACTGATTTCTTCATTTACCTTCCTTTGCTCAGTGAACACTGAGTTCTTCATTTACCTTCCTTTGCTCGGTGAACATTGAGTTCTACATTTACCTTCTTTTGCTCGGTGAACACTGCTGAACTACCCATTCACTCGGTATGCTTTGGAATGCTTGGTAAGAACTGTTTACCTGCTGAACTTATAAGGTAGCCACTGAATGCTTGGTATATACTGTAGACTAATTGATGACCTCGGTAAGCATTTAGAATCAAATAAGTGTTTGCACTAATGAGAAACATATCATAATTCCAACACCTTGTTCACCATCTTTGGCCAAGTTCTTATCTTTTCCTTTCCTCTCCTTTGTCTATCAGTTTGCAAGTACTCCCACCATAATGATGCATGACCTTTCAGCCTAGTGACTACAATCTTCACCATTCTGTTATCAGGAGTGTTTTCGTACTCAAAGAACTTCTCCATATTAGAGATCCAATCCAACATAGTATTTGTATCCAATTTTCCATCATAAGGAACAACTTCTATAGCAGGCTTTGAATTTGCCCTAGACAATAATCACAACAATCTTTCCTCATCTTGATATTCTTCAGGTTCTGGACTATGGTTTGGTGCTGCTGCTTCATCTTATTTCCTCTACCACGAACCATCTTTACAAATCAGGTTCCTACAAGATTGTAACTCTCTACAAGGTATAAGTCAAATCCACAGATCTGCCACCCTAGAACCAGATCCAAATCAGGGTCTACACGATCCAATCTCCACAAGGATGAACTACAGGCTCTGATACCAACTAATGTAGGCAAGGGATGAATAACTAGGGCCAAAGGCACACCCAGCTATCCAAACCACCCTGCAAGAGTTAACACAACAGAAGCAAACACGAGGAATAGCACCAAGGAGAGAGAGAACAAGGATATATTTATTGATTCATCAAATATTCAGCATACATGCCCAGCTGTAAGGCCTTCTGGGTTACGGCCAATTACAAATGTACAACTTCTAGATCTCCAAATTAGCTTTTTAAATCCACATATCTCTTTTCTTTTGAACTCTCCCCCAAAAATTTGCCCTAACCCTAAACCTAAACACCCTACTTATACTTGTCAAAATGGCTTACAGATAATTCTAGAAAATAGAGAAACCACAAGTCAACCTTCATCAAATATAATTAACTATACCAAAATTAAATGTGAGCAAAGTCGGCCCAATTGGAACTAGGTAGAATGAACTAATGTGCAGGATTACAAAGAAACTCAAGATGCTCCTGCATCAATTATAGTAAAAAATTGTAGCCTTAACTAGTTAACTTTATTACTATAGTAGCAAAGATTTGTTAGTGGCATCCCCACCCTAGTTTTACCTTCACCTTGGAGGGTTTCTATGTAACAAATATGGTGTTGTGTTTTATTACTTTCATGCATGTGATTGAATTGATTTACATGTTACAACAAGTTTACATTTATAGTTTTTAATGAACAATTTATTATTAGATGTGGATGAATTTGTGAAAAGGTATAAATTGTTATAGATTCTAATTCACCCCCTCTTAGTAGCTAGTTTATTCCTCTATAAATCAACAGATTGATCCCATTCTTCTATTTGATTTTTTCCATATAAAACCTCTACTATTGATTCGATCTATAGTTTCTCCACATTACATCAATTTTTGAATATAGTTGAACACTAATATTTTTTATATCCAGTTATAATTTATATTAGTGTTTTGATATGCTCTAAAATCTAGGTATTCATAAACTTTGGAAAATCAACACATGCTCGTTGATGATTGATGCTAATCATCATGTTGATTATTCAGTTCTTCCATTGGCCACTTGCTTTTGCATGCTCTTCATTCCTTGCATTGCTTAGATAGGTTTGATTGAAGCTTTTTTTTCTTCTGAAGTACAATTAAGAAGCTTTATTTTTTCATTTCTTCCACCAACAAATAATTATTGATAACACATTTTTTAATTCATAATAAGTTCCTTTTTTATGCTATCAGTTATTCCTTTGAATATTCTTTGTATTCAAGTTGAGCACATTTATAATCAACTTGAAATTAAAAATTGATGTGTATGAAAACCTTCTCATGGTAAAAATAGAGGATATTACCTTTGATAAAATAAGTTGTGTCATGCATGTTTGTCTCTCATCTAGATACAATTTATATATATATATTGCAAAAAGATTAAATTTTCTACTCACTAGACTCAACAAGAGTCAAATCCATGTCCGTAGAGCTGAAAAAAGCTATGTATATATGAAGTCATGAAATATGTACTTCAATGAAGCTAAGTTAGTCAGTAATGTAAGCATGCCTCCACTTTATTATGATAGCTCAAACAATTACAATAATGTTTCATAATGTTCAATATATGTTCTATTTTAATGCTAACCATTCACTCAAAATGAAACCAAGGAAATAATTCATACTAATTTCTACATTAGATACAATATATTTAAATGTAACTTGAAATGGACCTATGATCATTGGCATTTTGGTATGAGAACTTAATATATGTTAGTCGTATAAGAAGAATTTGAGGCATTTGGTCCCAAAGGCCTGGCTATTACTAAAGTTATGCTCAACAAATAGATTTTACTAGCAACAACATTCATCATTTTCATAAACCTCTTGGAGTTAACATAAAAATCATCACAAGTCCACACATGTGTTTTTAAGAAGGAAAAATAGGTGAAGAGTCTTCCTATTATCCATTATCCTTACCAATTCTTCTTCAAACCTTGTCAATTTTCAACTTTGTGAATGATCCTCAATTCTTGTCATCATAGAATTTTGAAAATATTTTGGGGTTTCTACCACAAACCCTTGAGTCTCACTATTGAATATTATGGTGATATCTAGAAGGAATCTTATATTGTTTACAATGTTATTTGTTTGATCTTCCTTTCAATATCCCTTATTTTGACCACAAATTCTACCTTATTGAAATTCTAGATCTACATACCAGCTTTCTTCTTCTATTATAATTTTAATGATTAAAGGAATTTTACCTTTGGATCAATTTTGATTAATATCTCTACCTCTCTCAATGTGTTTGTTACATATTTGGCTTTAAAATTAGAAAAGACCCTTGAGAGTTACTGATGATCTCTATGGTTTCAAAGAGAAGATATTATGTCAGAAGTTGTCCTATCTTTACCCATTTTGTGAATTTTACTAGTTCATAAGTTTTTATATTAAAATTTGGTTACCCCTCTATTCAATGGAAACTATATGCTTTATAAATTGGTGGTTTCCCATATAAAATTCCTTTCTTGATGTTCTCATTTTTTTAGTCAATCAAAAAACATTACTACCTAGGGTTAGTTTTGTTAATGTTTTGAATCATAATGCAAGAATGTGGTGAACAAAAAATCAATAAAAAATGACAAAATAAGTTATCCTAGGAAAACCCTCCACTTGAGAGTGAAAAAATGATAGGGAGATTGGATGAACCAATCATTGGCTCAAGCTCCTGGTCTTCTTGAAGACTTCTAGGGTATTTTTATGTCATGCCCCAAAAATTTTCAGTCCAAAACCTCCTTGAATTGTTTAAAAAAATAAAAAAAATATGCCATTACTAAGTTGACAGTAAAATTTCTGCACTTTAACTTTCTTTTCCTTTCATAACATAAGGTTTACTTTTTATTATTTTTTTATAATTATTGTCTCAACACACACATTCCATAATCATCTAGCAAAATTTAAATTTTTGATATCTCATTCATTCTTCAATCACCAAATATTTTTTTATTTATATATTTATTTCCTTTTATTATTTTATTATCTTGATTTTGATTTATTTATTTATTTTTACCATGTTATAAAAATGTTAACTCTCAGATTTTTAACTCCATGCTTCACTTTACTCAATACTCCCTAAATTATTTAAAATAATACAATTACTCGTACATATTAGTGGTTAAATGTCCTTATTGTGATAGAGTTACACTTCTAGAAGTAGATTTCAATTAGACTTATAATGATAGAGTTTACTACTCATAGGTGTTTATTATTTACTCAATATCTTTCATGGTATCCATATTTCCTACTATATCATTGTGAAACAAGTTCCCTCATGAACATGAATTTAGATCATAATCAAGGAAGAATTTGATACCCTAATCAATGTTATAATTCACATGTGCCACTTAGGGAATAAGTAAAAGAATTTATATTGAAAGAAGTGATTTTAATAGCATGGTTGAGAATAAGTGAGATTTTAAAATATAAATACTTTAAATGTCAAAACAAGGTGAACTAATTTAATGAACCAAGGAAATCATATGAGTTGCATCAATGGGTATTGGACCAAGAATTTAATGTTATTTTATCTAAGCAATGGATAAAGGTGATAATTTGTATATAGTCACATTTCTATGAAAATAGATTGGTCATTTACAAAGATCATGTCTAAAGCAATTAGCATATCATCGCTAATGGGTATAATTAACACTTTGTAATACTAACACTTAATTCATAATGGGATTAAAGCATATTAACATCATTTAATTCCCGAATCATCATGTTTTGTTGACATCCTTTTAAAATTTCAACATTTCAACTACTTATAGAATTTTCCTTTAGGAATTTTAAATTCCCTTTTTAGATTAAACCCTTTTTGTTTGGCTTCTACATAAGAACTTAACTTCCCTATACAACTATTTTAGTTGATTGGATTAGATATTAAAGAAGGTTACCTTAACTATTTAAGACTCCTATACAATGTTTTGTAATACTTTAGTTTATGTTCTCATCCTACTCATAGAAATAAAACCTTGTCTACCTTTGTGTTACTATTTTTCTTAGCTAATTTCCTCCAATTATTGATATTACAAATTATATTATCCCTTCTAGGATGATTTCGTTTAATTAAATACACCCTCATATTAGATTCACCGTCTTGGCATATTGCATTATTAGCTTCACAAGATACTCTTAGGAGATAATTTAAATTTACATTTAAATTTTAAGTAACATGTCTGTACTAAATTAAGTGATTTTAATAAGTAAATAATAATAATAATAATTTTATTCCACTAATGGAATATGTCCATGCTAAAATACTAACCTCGTATTAAGGACTTATTAAGAGTGTCTCTTATTAAAGTATAGTTGTAGTGTCCAATAAAATGGGTTAGATGTAAGGTATAATTATGTTTTTTGATTAAAGGAGAATACTAATACTCTAACTTTTCAATTTCTTAATATAAATAAAGCCTATTAACATATTAAAAACCTTCCACAAAAATTTGGATATATGACTCAACATTAATACTTGCCATGTCAATAGTCTAAACTTTACTTGATTGATATACGAAGTATCTTACCATAGTTGAATTATTAATTCAACAATAATAGAATGTTGTAATACAATTAATAGATGATTTAGTTAATCCTTTTTTTTCAATAATTTTTATTTTAATAATAATACCCTCAATAGATAAAACTTCTTATAATATCATTTTATATAAAACTTAAGGTTCAAACATGAATAGTCAATTACTATTTAAATTTCTCTCTAAGATGGATAAATTATTATTATTATTATCATTATCATTTTAAAAAAAATTAAAATTAAAATTTAATATAATTTTTTTTTCTTCTTAATCTTTTTTTTGTTATTTATTACATATTTAAATCATCTTAGAATCGCCCAAATTAGTAAAGTAATGTAGTCTATAAAAATATTTGCACCAACAAGAGAAGTGTTGGAAGTTTTGAACACAAGACCTCTTACCATTTAGAATTTCCAACCACTCCATCTAACCAACTTTCCCTCTTTTACTTCATGTTTTGAAATGGAAAACATTTTAATAAGGGAGATCCCATCAAATTTGGGTCAAAAGGTCAACTTATAATCAATTTACAATTAATTTATGTATCTTCCTCTTGCAACCCTAACCCTAATTCGAAATTAGGGCTAGGAAAAAATATAAAAGTTATTTTCCCTCTTTCTTATGGTATTTTTCATGTCTCTTCTAGATGGTTTCAAACCCTTATGCATTTCTTTGTTTTTCCCTCTTGCTCTTGTGTGTATGTTTTTGTTTTTGTTTTTATAGATACTTGAATGATATTGGAGATTGGAAGTAAGCTTCCATGGAGGGTAAATGGTGTGTATATGTTTATCTTTGATATATATACACACATATCCTTGTGTGGATATATGTTTGAGATGGATACATACATAGAGCTCAAGATTTGTAGAGGGATCCATGCCCAGCTATGTATGAGTTCTTTGATATATCGTATGGCATCATTATACCCATAATTTGTTGCAGGTTTTATTTCATGGATTTAAAGATAAGCTTTTTATTATTATTATTTTCATGTGTGAGAGGGGGTTGTTCCTGGCCTTGCCTGTACTTAGTGATGAGAACACAAGAGAAACAAATTCTATCGTTTAAGAGTTAGTCATATTGTGTCAGCATTTATAGATAGATGAAATTGAATTTTTCCAAACGCTTTTGGGGGTTTTTTCCAAAACGGGTCTATTTAGGTCTCACACGAGCAAGTTCCACAAAACTTGAACACACACAGAGTTACAAAGTCTTTAATAAGAACATCATTTTCTTATCCAAAAATTTTACCAAGTTTGTAAACATTTATGGATGCTAATTTTATTTATTTTTTGGTTAAGGGTTTCAAAATTTGGGTGTTTTGTATAAGAAATCTAAATTTATTTTGCAACTATGTTTTGCTCTATGGTCATAAGTTGGCATCTAAATACGTAGAGGATTACACTTATGTCAACCATATCTCATGGTCATACAAAGCCTTATAACCCTCATAGATCTAAGTACCTAGAAATCTCTGGTTAAGTAGGAGGTACCATGGTGCGACTACCTTGTCAGGAGAAGCTATTAGGTGGTGTCTTCTACCACAAGGTTTGACCACATGGATCAACTCGGTGCATCTTGTGGCTCAAGGGCTGTGACTATTGCTCAAAACTTATGTTTTCAATAAATAGTAGACACTATTTTTGCTTACTATTTGTTTTATAATAATGTTATTATCATTAGTAAATTTTGTATTATTATTACTATTTATTTTTAATTTCATTGTCAAGGTTAATATTACTCATCATTTAAGCGTATTAAGATTTATAAGAAAGAAATAGTAGAGAGTATTAGCATAAACATTTTACTAATTTTTTTAAAAAACAATTTCAGATTGTACCATATATTTATACAAAATAAGAAAACAGAAATAGAGCCACTCTTGTTTGTAGGATGAATGAACAAGTGCAGTTTTGCATAAGTAGAAAATAATAACACGCATGCAATGCTTCATATATTTATTGTTTTCCATTTTATTTGTTTTCTTAATAAAATTATGATATTGATGAGCCAAGTCCCTAGTGTTAGTAACTTGACTTTGATACCAAGTTTCATGCCCCAAAAAAATTTAGTCCAAACCCTCCTCAAATTGTTTTTAAAAAAATAAAATAAAAAATCTGCCATTACTAAGTTGACAATAAAATTTTTGCACTTTAATTTTCTTTTCCTTTCAGAACATAAGGTTTACTTTTTTTCTTTTTTTTTTATAATTATTATTATTTCCTTTAGTCTCTATCTCAATCTACTATTAAAGGTAATTTGAATGATAATAAAAGTATGCTTTAGTCAATGCACCAATAATAACTCTGATACAAAATAATCTAACCTTGTTACAAATCAAAGTAAAGAACTTATACTATTTTTTTTTTAAAGGATATAATTACATCTTATTTGTAGCATGAATAAAGGTAAATATATGCACTTCAAAAGAACATCCAATGCAGAATACTTTTTGTAGTAAATACAACTTCATTAATAATTTATCCTTCACACCAAAACTAATACATACTTCCCCATGGCTCAACACAAGTGGTAGTACATAGCAAAGAAATAGTGAACTTCACAAATATAATAAACTTGCCTTCTTTTAAAATAAGGTAAATAAGAAAACTCAACAATCTTAATGGGGGTACACAAAGGGAGACTCTCCCTTTACACTTTAACACACAACGACTATCTCTTTACACATAGAAGGGCAGCAACAAGTATTTGCTTCCAAGCTTTAGCTTCAACTATCACCTGCAATGAAACACACAATAATACCTATGGGACACTTTCCTCCCAACTATAGGTCTTTTCAAGACCGCCCCCATGCTAGGAGAACTAGTGCTAGGTGGTAACACATTTTTTTTTGAAAACCATTATCTTATACACAAAATTACACAGCAACTTATACAACAAGTTTTATCACACACAATCATCACACTACAACACAACGCTCCCCACCAAGGCTTGCACAATGATTCAAAAATGGAATCATAAACATTAGGTGAAGGTGGGATCTCCAAGGAGGAGAATACCATATCCTTATGAACAACAAATCTTGCAATTGTAATATGCCAATAAGGATTTCAAGAATCATGCCACAACAAGGATATCAATAATCACATGCCTCAACAAGGCTATCAACACTTACTCTTCTTCACATATCCTCACTTATACCTCCAATGAAACAATAGAAAGGTATATGGCTTCAATGGAGCCCATACTCCATTAAAACTATCCCCTCTTCAAGAGGAGGATTTCTCAACTTCAATGTTGAGCCCAATTACCCTTCACCCCAAGGCTTCTCTTCCCTCCCAAGGGTGAGTGAAGCCTTCAAACCCAACACAACATTCAATCCACCACAATAGAATAAGGGCACACCATAAACCAACATGTCCAAAATAAAACTCCAAGTCTGCAAGGAAACTCATAAAGATGACATCCATAATCCACAAAACACATTATAGGGTTGACATATCAAAAAACTAAATCTGAAAATCTTACCACAACATAAAGTTCACACACATAACTTTAAGTCCAAGGAATGCATGCTCACAAACTCACATTTACAATACATGAATTGCACATAACAAGCTAAAACTAGAAGTTCTATCCAAAACATAGAGTTCACATGGCATTAACCAAAGGAAAGACTACTCACCTCACTTCCAAGCTTGGGTTTCAAGTCCTTTCTCCTTCTCCCTTCCTTCCCTCCTTAGCTTTTCTCTATTCCTTAGCTGAAAATATTTTCTCCATTGTTTTGTATCTCCCCCCCGCATTGTTTCTGAGTCTCTACTTGTTTTCCCAGTCTCTTCCCACTCTTCCCAACATATTCCCTTATCTTTTCCTTCTCCCAAAACATTCACATGCCTCCTTCTCTAATTTTGACCATATGGAAAACCCTAACTTTTGGGTGGTATCCTAGGTGCCTAAGGAATATTTATATACTTAAATATGACCCTTACCCCATGGTGTACCAGATGGGCCTTTAAATAAAGTCCTAAACTAACCCTAGGGATGGTTTTACCCTCCTAGAAATTTGCTCAAAGTTTACATTCAAAAATCTAATTGGGGGACAACTCTCTTGGCTTTGTAAACAAGGAAACTCACATTGGGTGACTTCATGGTTACCTAAGGGTCACTTTACTACTCACTCAACACACTTGGCATGACATAGGGAGAAGGAAGAAACAAGTAGAGCCTAAAGCACACCCAGTTGTCCTGATCAACCTACTAGAGTTACTCAGCAGAAAACACAACAAAAAATATAGCACCAAGGAGAGGGAACAAGAATATCTTTATTGATTCATTAAAATATCAGCATACAGGCCCAGTTGTAAGGCCTTCTAGGTTATGGCCAATTAAAAATAGATTCAAATTGAGACAACCAACTTCAAGTTTTCATCTTCTACCTGATCCACTAAGCTCTCTCTAAGTTCAACCTTTAATCTAAGCCTAACCACTCTATTTATACTTACCAAAATTGCTTACAGAATATTCTAGAACAAGGAAAGCCACAAGTCGACCCATAACATATATTAACTACCTATACCAAAATTAATAGCAAGCTAAGTCGGTCCAAATTGGAACCTAAAATAGATAACTTGACATATGAAGACTTCACAAAAACTAGCACTCGACATCTACACGAGCTTAGTACCCAAAGTAATCACTTGATAGCAACTACAAACTCGGCACCCAAAGGATCACTTGGCACCAACAGGAACTCAGAACCCAAAGGATCACTTGACAGCAATAGGAACTCGACAATAATAAGAAGAAAGAACAAAAGTGTAGGATTACAAGGAAACCCAAGATACTCTTGCATCATGGCATGTCACATCACAACACATGTGTCAATTGACACTACTTTTAAAACACATCACAATACACATTTGGCATGCCAATTTAATTACACAAAAATAAATTTAACAATTTATATCAAACAAATAACTATTTTCACAAATAAAATACATTGGTAATTAGGTTATCCCCTCCTTAGGGTCAACCTCGGCTTAACAATGCACCTAACAAGGTTCTCTGTGTGTCCATGGGCTTACTACCTACACACTCATGAAAATATCAGTAGCCCAATATGAGGTATAAGAATATAAAATGAAATAAAAGATATGAATCATTAATCCATAAATACTATTGTCCATGGTATCAAAAATGTAAATCAACATAATTAGCTGTCCATATGTACTTATCATTTACAATAACACAACTATCATTTTACACTTGCATTTAAGGAATTTCTCCAATCTACACTATAAACACCATTCCGTATGATCACTCCTATGTATTTCAATTATAGTATAAATCAATACACATCATTATAGGATCACCAAAATAGATGTAGAATTCCACTCCCTTACCATTAGGACACAAGAATCATACTTCAATACTCAATTGTTAAACATGATTGATCAACATCAGATAGAAACCATAATATGATAAGATAAGTATCACTAAGGATGCATCAAATTAGCATCATCATAACAATAATCATAAACCCAAAATGGATAACCTTTCCTAAATAACATTTCATGTATTCCTCACTTTGTCAGATTAATCAACATCAGATGATGTTGATGACAGAGCCACCAAACACAAAAGAGAAATCCTAGAATACAAAGAAAGGGGGTAAAAAAAATAATGGGATCAAGTTGACACTAAAGAGAGTACTAGAAATATTACAAACAATATAAAGTCATGAAAAGAAAGGACCACCATTAAAAGAGATGCACTTCTAGGTGAGTGAGTTGGTTCATTTAAAGAAAGAGATGCATAAGCACATTAAAAAAAATAGTATATAAGACCAGTAGAGGACTATAGATTCAGAAAATGGATACTGCCATTTCATGCCCTCATCTTCCATATGTGTAAATCAATTACATTATGAAAAGCGATAAGACAATGGAAATATTTGTTGTGTAACTTCTTCTTGGAGTTTTAGTCATATCAACATGTTGCTTTTGTGATGTAAAAGGAGTTCCTACATACTTTGTGTGTGGAGATTCACCAATAGATAGTGGAAACAAAAATTAAATTGCTACCACTACAAGAGAAAACATGTATCCTTACAGAATTGATTATCCCATTGGAAGACCCACCAACTAATTCTCCAATGGACTCAATATAGCAAATTTTATTAGTATGTACCAAATTATTACAATTTTAGAAACATTTTATCTAACTAAAATGATTTCATATCATTTTTTCTCATCCATCTAGATTGAATTTACTAAGACATGATGGGATAAACTAGCAAAGAATAACACGGTATCCCACCTACAACTTCACAAAATTTTGCAACCACCAAAAAAAAAAGCTTCGGGGAGCTCTAGAAAGCCTTAGGAACAAATATGCTCGTGCACTTCTTGGAAAGATGAAAACGTACTCTATTTGAGGTAAATGTAATTGTACATACATAATGTGTGTGTCTCTCTAGAGGATGGTGTACTCATGAAAGCCTTTTGTGAGGTTGAACTAAAGCTCGTATCTATCCTCCTTCCCAAAAACAACATTTCCATTGCTATACACATTTTTTTAAACATGTCACTCTTTTCCCCTATTATTCCCAAGGAACTCAAAGTCTAGCTAGTCACAATTATACTCATATATGTTTGAATTATGTAACTAGAGTGCATCTTTTTGTTTTAATCCTATAATTCAAGTTTAGTCATAAAATTAGCAACATGTGGATGGTGTATTAAGGCATTTTGGTCAAGGTAATTAGTTTTGCATAAAATTTTGGAAGTCAAACTAGCATATATTTTTTCACAAATAAATGAGTTGTGTAAATCAATAAATTGGAACGAACATCCTCTTATTCACAGTTGTAGCATCATGGAAAATTGAAAAATATTATTGGTTTTGGTGGTACTGAAAAGTTGACTTTGTAAGTCAATTGATAGTACATCACCACTTTTTGTCCATGGCCACTTTATAACAAGCATGGTATCCACCCTTGTTTTCAATACTCTTTCTTTCTTCCAATTTTGATAATGCACATTTATTAGTGGGATGCTTCTTTCATGAACTCCAAGAGGTTGCAACACCAATTTGGGTAATCAATTTCTTATTTATATGTTGACATATATGATTGGTTTTTTAAATGATGAGTCCAATGATAAGTCCATAAAATGGATGAAATTTAGTCAAGAGGGCTACCAACTTCATGTATTTAACTACATTATGCTCAATCAGCCAAAATTGGGGCATGGAAAATGTATTCTGGTAATGTAGGATTGGAGGATGAAAACATATATTTACTTTAGCTACACTCCCAACCCAAAGACAAATTTTAATGGGATGTGCAACTATTATATGTAGGAGGGAGTGGAGACTTTGAATGCTTGGGATTTTATTATAGGTGCAACAATGAAAGTAGTCATTATTTCTTTTTCTTTTTTCTCATCTTCTCTGAATGTAGAAAAGTTTTCATACATGTATTTTGGACAATACTATAAATAAAGTGTCATTGATTAATGTCAAAAAGTAAAACATATGCACGTATTTTGGAAAATATTGTAAAAAAAGTTTCTTTAGGTTAGTATGGTGCTTCACTATTCAAACTAGAATATTTTGTGTAGGGATGCATGTATGATCGAACTGGACATCTAGGAGGTAGACTATTCTATTTCTATATGTATGGACCATGTGGAAGTTTAGGAGGTCATAGGTTCTAGGATCTGAGTAAGCTAAACATGCATAGGTTGGTAAATCACAATGTATTTCATTCTGGTGAGAATGTGTGGGCTTTCTAGGGACAAATAATGCTCACAAATAGGAGGTTTCCTTATGAGGTTAAAGAAATATTGCAAGAAGAGGGAGATGGACATTGACTACCAGATGAGAGTGAGGCATAGTATATAATAAAATTGTGTGCATGAATCAGTATGTACAGAATATGGTGTATAATGTTATAATGATCTCCCTCAGGAAGGAAAGAAAGGGATTGCTAATGAAATTCTTATTTACAATGGTTCTCTAGTAAAAGAGGAGAAAAGGTAGAGGATTTTTGAATTCAAGAAACTACACATAAAGGTAGTCAGTAGTTGTCACATATATTGTTTTGCTTCATGTCTTTGCAAGTGAAACATGATATTTACATGCATGATAATATGTTGTGAAGTGAAAAATCATTTTATGATAGGCTTCTATTGGGGTAGATCATAGAGGTAGATTGTAGTCTTTGAAGAGTGATTAGAGGAGGGATATTGAAAGAAGGAACAAAGTCAACATGCATGATAAAGCTTCATCAATAGTAAAGATAATACATATTTTTTTGGTGACTAATGATATGTATACTTGTAGAGATAATTGAGGTCACTATTCAGGGTTATAAGGTTGACTAATCCTTGCCATGATTTTTTTAATGATGGGACCAAACACTACTATTTTGGTAGGATTTTTCTGACATGGCTCATGGTGGGAGCTTAGAGAGATCAATTGAGTTGGTAGACAAGGGTCCTCATTTGAGAAAAAGTATGTAGAAGAAATATCTAATGTACTCTTTTGACATGACAAAGATGTTGTTGGAAAGGAGAAAAAAAAATCAATTTGAAAGATGCAAGTATAGAGGAATACTAGGTATATTGCAATGGCACTACAAAACATGTATGTTGCTTCCTCTTTGACTACATTACAATACCATGTCGTGATAACATTCTTCCATACAAAGTTGGTTTTTGTAAACTTTTCTAATTTCAATTCAATCATGCACATCATGTGTATGTTATGTTCAATGTTAAAAGTGGATTTCATAGGGAAACCAACTCAAAATTCATAGAAGGCCTCAGGAGGCTGTAGTAGAATTTCCACCAATAGAACCTCCTCCACCATGCATAAGAGGAAAGAATAGTTCCTGA
This sequence comes from Cupressus sempervirens, assembly GCA_028749045.1. NCBI lineage: Eukaryota > Viridiplantae > Streptophyta > Pinopsida > Cupressales > Cupressaceae > Cupressus > Cupressus sempervirens. Next base: position 940,698,228 of record CM053787.1, read on the forward strand.
AAGTCTTCTAAGCTATGGAGAAGGTAGGATAGGAAGAAAGAAGAAATTTCTCTTTAGGAGGTGAGATAAATGACAAAGGAGGTATCTTGTCATTCTATTGTAGAGGTTTTGTGTCCATAAATTGAATATGTTTATCCATGTATCTTTCACTCAAAGTTAGCATGCATTTCTGCTTGATAATTCCCTACTTGTCTCATAGGGTGGTCACCATATTGTTCATGATGGGAAAGGGTAGGGTGTTTCAATTTCCTATGATAGTGCACCACCTCTAACATGTAGTGCAATCAAGCATGGTAGAGCCATTTCTAGAGATGATGGAGTATGTATCTCCTAAGTCCATGAAGTTGTTGTATTGGGATGTATTGTTTATGTGCTATGCATTTTGAATTTCTCCACTAATTCATCCATATCAATTCCAATTTCTAAAATCCACTTATGGGACATGTTAGGGTAACATTCCCTATGATACTATCAAACACAATTTGAACATGGAAGAGTTGGATAGAGTGGTCTGTTTTATTGTACTCTCTTGCTGGTTCCTTTTTCTAGGGAAATATTATTGTTTTGGAATGAGGAGATTTTGTGTATATCTCTTTTTAGATATTGCTTTTCCTTGTGATCATGCTTGTGTGAAAAATAAGGTGTTCAGAAAGGTGATGACTATATATGTTCCACAAAAAGGTGACATTAGCGGGCATCATATATATGGCATCAAGTTTTAGAGACTGCAAAGGCTAGAAAAGGTGATAGTAGTGGCCATCCTATAATCCAAAGGACTAGTGCAAGAATTCAATCTCTTGGGATTACCCCTTCAGTGATGCGCAAGAACTTGAGGATTTGGGCTCAAATTTATGATGATGTCAACTATCTTGCACAAAATAGACAACAGAGGGGGGAATGAGAATGGGCTCTTAATTGTTTCCATACCTAGTGGATTTGTGAATACTACATTTATACAACTTATTTTCTAATAGTGATGTTTATGTCCCAATGTTTTAATTATGTGTTGTTGAATGTTCATGTGAATGTTCTAACGAATCTTATGTTTTAATGTTCATGTGAATGTTCTATTGAATCTGATGTGTTAATGAATTTTATCATTTGGCAATTCATGAATGTTGCATTTTAGTAATAGATGAATGAATGAATGAATTTTAGATGTTAACGAGGAATTTAGATTTCAATGGGGGGCAGCGGGGGGGGGATGAGCGTTTTCTTTCACATGGTTGGCCCTAATTAGTAGAGAATATTAAATTATTCTTGACACCAAGTGAAGCTCAACACTAACCTATTATTGCATGACAACTAACTATGCCAATCTCTTGGTTTTAGGCAATGCAAAAGGAGGCCATAGTTCAATATGAAATCTCAATTCATATGCATAGGACATCAAGTGGAGCTTAAAAACACAATAGGTCTGCATTTTTCTTAGAGGTTTTCAATTAGATATTTTAAGATATAGACCATTACGAGCATTGTAACTTTGACTCTTATGCTTATTGAGGACATTCTCTCGGCCATAATAGCTAGAGTTCTAACATTTACAATGGTATATAATTTTAAAAACTTAATAGACCTATTAAATCAATGTAAAAGTGGTGTATTTTTTAAGCTCCACCTATTGTACATGCATATAGAACATAATTGTATGTGCATTCTCGATGTAGAGTGGAAAAATCTTATTTTGGATGCAAGAGAAAATGAGATGCACACACCACATCTCTAGCACGTTGAACATCCTAAGGGACATTGGTGAAGTGTTCGGTAAGACTTAGAAGAATCCAAGAGAAATTTTTTTGAATGGTTTAGCTATTTAAACCTATTACTTGCATCACTTAGATTGAGAACTCCTCTCCTCTCTACCTAATGCAAAGTATCCTCAAAAAAGGTTTTTGCCAACATTAAAATACACATGGTTCACAAATGGAAATAACAATCTCCACTTTTAACCGATTGCATTTCTATTATGCATATATGATGAACATAATGCTTTTTGAATCCTTGTATTCTACAATTTATCATACCAGGCATCCTATTTCTTATCAAAGGCAAGTTGAAACAAATTTTCCTATAGTGTAGTTGTACATAAGTTTTTCTTTGTATTTATTGACTCATAAGGATGCAATACTATGTAATTTATTTGAAATTGTGATTTTAAAAACTATCAAACATCAAACTCTACTGAAGATGTTGCATTTTTTTTAGTAAGTAATCAATTTTGTGTAACTTTGTATTCTATCATAGATATCATTCTCTCTTGTAAAAGCTCAAACAATGCCTTTTAAAATGATTTGATGCTTCAAGAGTTTTACATTTGTGCTGCTTTGTTTTTTCAAGGTGCCCGTGTTTCCCCTATAGGAGAAATGAGGAAGGAAACAATGAAGAGAAATTAGCATCATTTCTAGTGGTTGGAGTCATAATGAAGAATAAATTGTAATTCTTCACTTTTCCTTGTGTCTACTAACAGAACCATTATTGTGATATCAATTACTGTTGCAATACTACAGAGGTTAAGCATCAAGATTTTGCTTTGTTCTTAAGACTAAGAGGATTTATTTATGAGTTTGATATCCTACCTACATTATTTCTGTACATCCTTTAAATATCTAAACTAGAAAATTTTATTTACTTAGGTTCAATATTCTACTTGTATGTTGGTGCTCACAACCCCACACTATATTTTTAGTGTAGAGAAAATCTATGAAATGGCCATGTTGGCTTGACCTAAAGATGGAGAAGCATTTTCAATTTACACATAGCTCATATGGGAAACTCATAGAGATAGAGGCAAAGAACAAGCTTACTTTGATCAATCAATAAAATCTTCCCTTAATGATTGGTAATCAATTGCTCACTTCCTTTTCAGCTCTCAAATCTAGTTTTAGATGTTTAACAATGGGTCATCTGTAATGGTTGATATGTTTTTCCTCCTATTCCAATGTTATTTGGAACTTGGAGGAGAGTGGTGTAAGTGAAAATAAGAATCTCTCAACAAATCATGAAAAAATAAGACTAGGGCATTTCATAATACTCGTCAAATTTTATTGCATGAGACTATTGGAATTACAATAGGAAGGGTCAACTTCTAGGCTAGGGGGGGGCGTGAATCAATAGTTCAAACTTCAATCCATAAAACTTTCACCACATGTCCATCTTATACATTCAACGCATAAACTAAAATAACATGTAAAGCATATGCATCTAAATCATATAAACATGTAAGAATTCACACATATAACACCAAATATGATTACCCAAAAACCCTCCAAGTGAGAAGGTGAAACTGGGGTAGGGATGACACCCAAAAATCTTCACTACTATAGCAATAAAGTGTATCAAATGAAGGTTACAATGTTTTGACTATGAAACATGATCTCCCCTGTGAAAGGTATGCCCTATTAAAGTCTTACAAAGACTGTTAGGTCTCACCTTGTTAGAGGATTTCAACACCCTGTTAGAAGTGTGCCTGGTTAACGGACTTCAACTTACAACTAAGTAAGCACCCTATTAAAGGATTTCATATAGTCTCTTAGGACTACTTTGTAAAGATATTTGAGTAAAATTACTTATTAAAATGTCTTCGCATAGATCCTATGGTTGGCACTTTCTTTCCTGATAATAGATCACCTCTATGCAATGTCTTCTTAATCCTTCTTGATTAAATGTCTCAATGTTGTATCCTTTCCTCTATCCTCTATTCTTCTCTAACTAATTCTATAATTCACTTTCTCTTCATAACTTCTAAGTCACCATGAATGCTCTATTTTCATATGCAAACTATTCAATTCCTTGCACATTCATCATAGGAGTTTAGGGTTTCCATCCTCCTTAAGAAGAATTTGGTGGCTTAGGGTTAGGTATGAATCTAGAGCTGAAATTTATCTATTTTTCTACTTAAACCTTCCCATTTTTTGATTGGTTTCATTTAATGGCATAGGGAATTCAAATATAGATTCATCCTTATCTCCAAAATATCAAAATCTAATCTTAAGTCAGCTCAAAAATGGTTTACATAGTTGTTTGTGCCATTACAAAGAAATATGTCAAAATTGTTTCTCTTTGCATCTGAAGTCTTTGATGCTTGGCATGCACTAGTCTTTATACTATGACTCAGCACTTGTATCACTCGGTATAGTCTATTTGCTCAGCTTTTGTGTTACTTGGCATATACTGTTTGCTAGGCACTTGAGTGACTCAGCACATGAGGAGCTTGATAGTCACTATAACTTGGCTTGGTATAATATTTACATGTTGTGCTCAACAAGTACTACTAGTTCGGCATGAACTAAGTAAATTAAGTGTGTTGACACTCACTTGTTAAAACCAATCTGAGACCAACAATCTCCTCCTTTGACATGAGTGTCAAAAATACTTGAATATACATTAACATCTATATTTTCTTGAGCATAACATATACACAACATGACTTATATTAAAAACTTCATAATTTCAAAATTTTGTAATAACTTAGATACCTCAAAACTTGATAACTCCCCCCTGAGTTAGTGTTCTATTTTGTAACCAAAATTCTATGCTCCCTCTGAGTATATGTTTTTTTTGTTGATACTCTTTCTTGTATCATTCTCCTCCTTTTGCTCATTCTCTCAATTTCTCCCCAAAAAATATATCTCCCCTTTTAGTCTTCCCCTTTTGATAACACCCCCTTTTTGACACTTATGTCAAATGGGCTATATACTTATTGTATGCTTGTCGAGAAAATATTTATGGACATCCAATATTATTTTGAGGGTTGCATCCCAGTTATCACATGCAACATCCAGTGACTGAATTTTAATGGCTAGCTAGGCAACAAGGTGAACTAGACCATCTAAATTAGAAAGATTGGGGTCTTTCTTCAGTAAGGTCTCGACATAGCCTAGTTCCTTGTGCAATATTTCCTTATGGGGAGTAAGGGTTACTTGAATGCTTGTTAGTTTGGCCCTTATGTTGGCCTCATCTACTATAAGTGCAACTAACTAACTCTATATATGAAGCAATGTCTTGAAATGTTTTTGACTCTGAGCTGGATTTGATGGCAGTCTTGCACCAGATGTAGAAATTTGGCTCTCTACACTTAGAATGTGACTACTAGTCTCTTGGATGAAGAGTGATGGGTTACACAATTTAGTGTACAATGAGAACATGTTCTTAAGTACCTTCTTTACATCCTCAACCTTAGTTGCCAATGCAACTTGAGTTAGTGCTATGCCACCAGAGATTTTCTCATTCACCTTGTTTTGGAACTTCTTTTTTGACCATTCTAATAGTTTGGCATTAGTATCAAGATCTTCATTACTGACTTTCTGTAGTATATATGTTAGTTGGTCCATTAGTGGCTTGATCTCTTCAGGAGTTGGTAGACTAAATGCATCTAAAAAGATGTCTTTGATGTCTTGTAGAGCTTGCTTCTACCTATGTTCTCTTCTAAGCATTTCTTGATGCATTTTCCTTTCTAAGGTCTGTTGTAATATGCCTATTTGTTCTAATGTCATTTTATCATAATCATATTTTGGTATAAAAATTTCTTCATCAAGGCTTACCTCTCCATAATGTATTACCTTTTCAACCTTTGATGAGCTTGGGCTTGGCACTGAGATCTATAGTGGAATAGCATCTGTGGTCAGCTTCTGAAGAGTTTGTGTAGGAGTGTCAGATGTTGGTAAGGCTACAAGAGCTTGAATTGAAACTTGTACCTTCACCTTAGATGTCAGCTGTGTCTCTTTAGAATTTCTCTATTGTCCCATAGCAACTTGACTTGCACCTTTTCCTTGTGTTGAAAGGTCTATCTGACCTATTTCTTGTTGTGTTGTAGTGGTGTCTTTCTATTTTTCTATTTTCTTGTCAATTTTATCTGTTGGCGCTCAAAATTGTAGCCCAAATTTTGAGTACCATTGAGTGAACTAAGCCCTATAAACACTTTTTGATACCTATGTACCTGGTTGTACTTGAGAACCCCAAGAGGTGTTTAATGCTTCTAGCACCCTACATTTAGTATGTATATGTGTATCATGAAGTTAAATTGACATTCTGAGCCATTTTGTGAAGTTCTATTTTGAGTAAATTCCAAAGCTATATTTTCACCCAAGTGTCAAACAGTGATAGGAGGCCATGTTTGCAATTGAATATCTTGCACCCAGTAATGTTTCATGACTCACCATTTTCGGAGTATTTAGTGTCCATACCTGAGAGCCTATGTTTCAGATTTTGAGTCTTTTTGAGTTTGTTTGTCTAGGTTTTGAATCCCTCAAAGTTGGTTATTTACTAATGTCACGCTGATGCACATTGCTCATAATTTTGGAAGGCCCTATTTGATGTTTTAAAATTTTGACCCAGTTGATCAAAATGAGAAAATTCCTTTTGCATTACATTTTAGAGGTTAGAGATTTGTTATATTTCAAGTTTGAGCTTATGAAGAATCAATTTCATCAGTTTTCAAATGCGATTCCAAATGCAATTTCTAGCTTTTTACTGGTGTCAACATTTGCAGATTTGTTGGAACCGTTGTTTGTAATGTTATAACTTGAAATCCATGATAGGTGAGATCGAATGGATTGTACCACTATGTTGTACTCTAAAAATACTTTAAGTGTACCAATTTTCAAGTCATGACAAATCCATCTGCACACTTTCCTAGGTCAATTCCATTTGCAAAAAATGTTTTATGTCAATGTTTCTACTCTACAAATTCTGAGTAGCCCACTTTGACCGTTTGCCAAATGTGCCTAGTTATTCTTCATGAGCCCAAATTGCAGGTTTATACTCTACTTGTGATAGTGAACCAATACCCTAGTTTTCGTCTCCCCAAATGCTCGTTTGCATAGTTTTCAAAGCCAAAATGAAATGCATTTTCCAATTTTCTAACATGTTTATCTGCAGGCAATTTTAAGGTCAACTTTGATGATCAATATCCTTTTCTCCCAAATTTTTCATGAGACGAGATTCAATAAGGTACAAGTGTGTTATATTAATACTCTATTATATCAGCACAACAAATGAGAGATTATTTATTTATTAGTCTTGACCTTTCTATTATATAAGAACAACAAAGAAGAAATTGTTTATTCATGAGTCCATACCTTTCTTATTTCTTATTGGCTGGAAACAATTTTGATAGAGGTTTTTCTTTTAAATAAAACAAGGGCTCTTATTGAGATGGAGTCCTTGCCTTATGCTAGGGATAAGAAGAAAATGAGACTAGTGAATTCTTTTATTTAGAGTTCATGTTTAAAGGTAAAAAAAAATTCCAAAAGAGACCAAATCAAGCTTATTGAATATTGTAAATTTTAAATTTAAGTAAATAAACATTGTACAAAGATTCATTGGTTTCTAATTTTCATTTTTATCCAAAGTAATACTTTACTTACAATTTAGATTACAATGCATTTCATTAATTATTTATATATTTTAAAGTTATACAAATTTTAATATGATTGTTTCAATTGTATTTTTAATTATACAAACTACAATCTAATAAAATGTGAGTAAAATAAAACTTTTGAATCAGAAAAAGATCAATTATCAATAGACTTATGATATATTTACAATATAGTAAACTTATTTTAAAAATTTAAATTTTAAAAAAATATATTCTTCAATTGTTTAAATAATTGTTTTCTTTAAAAATTCTTTTAAATTTAAATTTAATGTAATATGACATGTAAAAAAAATGTTTTCCTACAAGCAATAAATAATAATTTAAAAAATAAGAATATTAAAATAAATTACAAACTCATTATTATAAATTAGAAAAGTGTCTCTAAATTTATTTCAATATATTAAATATAAAATTAGTTGATGGAGATCTCATTCATTATTCTAACTATATATTAAAAATTAAAATTAAACTTACAACTAAAAATATAAAATTATTTTAAACTATGTAAAATTTAAAGATGTTTGACATTTTCATTATAACACTAGCTAAAATTGTCAAATCCATTATTAAGATAAGACTAGAATGTTGGTGTGATAAAATAGTTATTTACCATAATCATCTGAAATATCCAAACCATAATCTTTCAATTTGTAAGAGTGGTGTAATGAAAAGGCAATAAAGCATATATTAAATTCTACATCGAATTTCGATGCACTATTGCACTTTGAGTGATATGACCTCCGTATCACTATTGAACAATGGTGGTGTAATGAACACTTTTTTTTTTCTTTGTTTTTGGTTTCAGATAAATAGAATTTATCCCCAAGAAAATTGCCCCCATCCAATGAGAAAACCAGAATTATTATCTCATAATTCATTTAAAAAATTGAACCTTAGAAATCGAAAAAAATGAGATTGTGTTTCTACGCAAATATAAATGGAGGGGGGCTATCGGGAACATGTGTTCCCTAGCTTGTATAAGGCAAGGACTAATAAATGAAATAATAAAAATAGATAACTATGCATTAAAATTGTTAGACCCTATGAGTAAAATCACGGTCTGATGAGCTTCTTATTACACTTGAAAATCTCTCTATCAGGGGAGGGAACCCTATGTCATTGAAGCTCTTAGTTTCTGGCAAAAGTCCCATATCAAGAACCCCCGATGACATAGGACTCTGGCAACAATACAACATCCCAAGTCATGCCTAAGAAGTTTGGCATGTGGGTTTACACAAATATGGTCATTTTTAATTCATGTTCATTATTAGATTGATGTTTACTTAGTACTCTCTTAGAACACCTTTATGATTTTCCTAATATTGAATAATGATTTCAATTTGTATCCTTTTAAAACAATAGCTACAACATAGCATAGTTCCTTCCATGAATGGGCAGGACACTGTATTTTAGAGTTAGAAAAATGGAGGGCTTGATTTTGAATTCAAATTAAGGAAGTGCGCATTTTGCTCATTATTGTACTAGAGAAAAATAATTATAGTCCAATGTTTTCACAATTTGCAACTAACTATTTGAAATAGGCAATTATTTATGCTTGGAGCAAAATCATTATAATCTAATATTTTCACAAATTGTAAATAATAATTTAATCATGCAATTGTTTATATTTTAGCTATCTTTAAAAATAATGAAAGGCATCCCAACAAATACATCAAACTTTTTACATATGAATGATTTGGATATGTCACAAGAAACACACATCATATCAAACATGGCATCAAAATAAATACATTAACATGAAAATAATGAATTTTTAGAACTAATAGTATGAGCAATTTAGAACGTGAATAACAAAGAAAAATAAATTAATAAAAATGTACAAATTGGCATCACGATGACAAATACCAGTTTTTGGTATATGTTTTTGAGAATTGTGTCTCAACCTTGCAAGCTTTTTCTAGAAAATGCTAGAAAATTTTAACCAAAAAACTCTAGAATTTTTTTAGAAAATTCTAGAATTTGTTTGTGATAGTTTTCCACATGTTTATGAGTTGGAAAAAGGTGTATGATTTGTTAAAAATATGTCTAGTCTCTAGAACAATGTAGAATGGCTATTTTTAGGGTGTAAACAACTCATTATATGACTTTTATGGGGGTCTAAACTAGAGGAAAAAATTATGGACGAAAATGGTATTCTTGGAGTTACAAATTACAAGTGGGTAACATGTGGCATGGTTTTTTTTCCATGGTTTTGGCCCATGGTTTCGTAAAACCATGAATGGTTTCCAAGTGGAAAATCACTATAAAAGGAGGGTTTGGGGAGTGTTTGAATCATCGAGTTTAGTTTGCAAGATTGGTGCTAGAAGGAGTCTCTCTAAATCTAAGTTTGAGTTTGAGTTGTGGTGATGAGCTCCTATAAGAACTTGAATTGCAAGTGTATTGTAATCTTCTAGATTTGAGAATACATTGTACGAGTTTTGGAGGGTGGGGTTTTTTTCCTGAAAGGAATTCTCCATAGTAATCATTGTGTTATGCGTTCATTATTATTTTTATTATGTTATTATGCATTTCTTGAGATCTATGCAATAGTTAGTTGAATTTTTATAATCATCCTTTCAAAGCTTAGTGTAGGAAGCGATTACGCACACCTTATCTTCCTTACAAGTGGTATCAGAGCCAGGCCAATTTTGGTTCTATTTGTTGGGTACAACTTTTTTAAGCTAATCAAGGTTTGAGTGGGAGCTTGTGTAGAGGTTTTTATTTCTGTATTGTAGGATTGCAAAGATGGTAAGCACATCAGGGAGGATTGACGTAAAGAATTTTTCTCACACAAACTTTGAAATGTGGAAGATGAAGATGGAAGATCTATTGATTGATCGAGATCTATGGGATGTAGTCAATGAAAAGAAGTTGAGGCCCACATATCCAACTTTAGTTGTAAAGTATGATGTGAAAGATAGAAAGGCTAAAAGTCTCATTAGATTGTGTCTTTCAAACTCTATACTGACCAATGTCCATGAAAAAACTACTGCAAAGGAGCTTTCAAAGAAGCTAAGTGAGATCTATCAAGCGAAATTACTTGTGAGCAAGATTTTCTTGAGGAAGAAGTTGTATTCCTTGAGAATGGAAGAAGGTGGACAAATTTTTGAGCATCTTGAAAGTTTTAATATGTTGGTGACTCAATTGACCTTAGTTGGGGTGTGGATGGATGAAGAAAAAAGGTTTGAAATATTGCTATGTTCATTGCTAGACTCATGGGATAACCTTATCATGTCCACAGGGAGCACTTAAGTTGTCTTGAAGATGGAAGATATTGTTGGTTCTCTACTTTCTAAAGAGATGAGAAGGAAGGTCTCTTTAAATGTCAAAAAGGCTTTGAGTGTTTGAGAAAGACCAAAGGAAAGAGGCAAGAATGAGAAGCAACATGACCATTCTAAGTCCAAGAATAAGGGGAGATCAAATTCTCATGGTAAGTCCAAGGTGATCTATTGGAATTGTGGTAAACCTGGACACTTCCAAAAGACTGCAAAGAGGAAAAGAAAAAGAAGAAGCAAGATTTTGATTTCGAGTCTGAGAAGGAAGATGGAGATGCTTTCATTGCAACCTTGGCCACTCATGCAGGTGATAATGCATGGTTGATAGACTCGGGTGCATCTTTTTACATGACTCCTAATAAAAATTGGTTTAGTAAATATGAAAATTTTGATGGTGGTAAGGTGTATTTGGATGATAACTCAGTTCTTGATATTGTTGGTCATGGAAGTATTCATGTGAAATTTTTTGATGGTAGAATTAGAATATTTGATGGTGTCTTGCATATCTCAAGACTAGTGAGGAATTTGTTATCTATTAGTAAACTAATAGATGCGGGTGTGCATGTATAGTTTTCTAAAGCAAGTGTGAAAATGGTGATAGGTTCTATGGTAATAGCAAGAGGAAGTAGATTGGATACATCCTACCAGCTTGATGCATGCACGATTGAGTGTAATAGTACTTCTAATAAGATTGTGAAGAGCAGAAGGAGAGGGTTTCTCTTTCAATAGATGGTTGTGATTTTTGGGTACCCAAGGGTGTTCAATCTACTGAATCAAAGTTACCTACAGAGAAGACTATGTTATGGCATCAGAGACTCGGCCACATAGGTGTGAAAGATCTATGAACCTTAAATAATAAAAACCTTGTTGATGGGTTGAATGACTTCATTCTTGATTTTGATTTTTGTGAGCATTGTATCTATGGTAAACAAAATTGCATTCAGTTTTACTCCAGTTCTCATAAGTCCTCATGTATTTTGGATCTAATCCATTTGGATATATTTGGTGCAATTGATGTTCCTTCTATTGGTAGATCAGTGTATTATGTTTCTTTCATTGATGATTTCAATAGAAGAAAATGGGTTTATTTTCTTAGAAGTAAAGCTGAAGCTTTCAATCATTTCAAAGAATTTAAAGAAATGGTTGAGTTGTAGACTGGAAACAAGATAAAGTGTTTGAGAACTGATAAAAGCGATGAATATTGCTAAAATTATTTTGAAACATTTTGTAAAGATTGTGGTATTAAAAGAGAGAAGAAAACTTTTTATTCTCCACAGCAGAATGGAGTTGCAGAAAGAATTAATAGGAGCTTGATGGAGAAGGCTAGGAGTATAAGAGCTATCAGATTTCCCCAATCCATCAATGCTGACATTTCGGATCACACTCCGTGATCCATCATTAGGATGCATACAAAAGAAGAGAAGGATAAAAGAGAAAGTTAGCAAACCAGACTTCAAATAAAAGGTAGGGGGTTGGGGGGAGAGGAGGAAGAAAGCACAGTGGAACAAAAATTTTGGGCCGAAGTTGTACCCATTGCCTGCTACTTGATAAATAGGTCTCCTACATCAGCTCTTGCTGATAAGACACCAATGGAAGCATGGTCAGGCCATAAGCCTTCGCTTAGACATTTGAGATTTTTTTTTGTGAGGCATATGCTCATGTATCAAAGGAGAATTGGACAAAATTGGACAACAAAGCTGTCAAATGTATCTTCATCAGATATAGTTATGTGTGAAAGGATACAAGCTTTGGGATTTTGTTACACAATAGGTATTTTACTCCAGAAGTGTTATTTTTAGAGAAATTGAGCCTTCTTCTATTATAGTGTAGCTAGAACAGATAAAAGAAAAGAAAGATGTGATTCAACTCCCTGCTACACCTGAGAAAGTTGAATCAAGGCCTTAAAAAGACAAGTTCTTGAAGAGAGCTCTCGAGTTCTCAATGATTAGAGGAAGAGGGAGACCTTGATCATGAACCTGAACCTGAACCTAAACTTGATCTTTTTTGAAGGTCTAGTAGTTAGAGGAAAGCACCAGAAAGGTATGGATATTCTCCTGATGATTGGAGGTTTATATTTTCTTTGAATACTAATATTGATGAACCAAAATTTGTAGAAGAGACTCTTGGTATGAATGATTCAGAGTCCTGGAAGATATCCATGGAAAAAGTGATGGCTACTCTTAAGAGGAATGATACATGGGACCTTGTACCATTTCCTGAAGGACAGAAGCTTGTTGGTTGTAAATGGGTGTTCAAAAGGAGGATGGGTTTAGATGGAAGCATTGAGAAGTATAAAGCACAATTAGTTGCAAAAGGTTACTCCCAGCTTGAAGGAATTGATTATGGTGAAATTTTTTCTCTTGTAGTAAAAATGACATCCATTTGATTTTTACTCTCTATTGCAACAACTTATGATCTAGAAGTTGAGCAGATAGATGTGAAGACAACTTTCCTTCATGGAGATTTGGAGGAAAAAGTTTATATGACACAACCAGAGCACTTTGTGCTGAAAGGTAAAAATCATTTGGTCTGTAAATTAAAGAAATCCTTGTACAGTTTAAAACAAAGTCCTAGGATGTGGTACCATAAGTTTGATACATATGTATTGAGTTTGGGATTTGTGCAATCCAAATCTAATCACTGTATATACTACAAGTATGATGGTGATTATTTCCTAGTTATTGCCTTATATGTTGATGACATGTTTATTGGCAAAGGAAAAGGTTTGATTGTAGAATTAAAATTTCAGCTCTCAGCAAAGTTTGAAATGAAAGATCTTGGTGCAGCAAGGTACATTCTGGGAATGGAGATTATAAGAGATAGACAAAATAGAAATCTTTGGCTAGGCCAGAGTAAATATGTTGGTAATATTATAAGAAGATTCAATATGTTGGATTATAGACCATTGAGTGTTCTTATTACAACAAATATTTCTAGCTCGTAGTGTCCTTTATCCCCATTGGAGATGGAAGAGATGAGTCAACTACTGTATCAAAGTATTGTTGGAAGCTTGATGTATGTTATGGTCTATACAAGACCAAACATTGCCCAAGTAGTGGGAGTACTTTCCCATTATATGTCTAATCTAGGAAGAGCATATTGGGATGCAGTAAAAAGAGTTTTTAGATACTTATGGGACACCTCATAGTAATCTATATGCTTTCATGGAACAAGATATGAGTATTCCTTGGATATTTAAGGCTATGTGGATTCAAATTGATCTGGCGATGTTGATAGAAGAAGATCCACCAATGCATATGTGTTTACATTATTTGATGGTGCAATTAGTTGGATGAGCAAGCGATAAGATATGGTTGCTTTTTCCACTATAGAGGTAGAGTATATGGCAGCTACTCATGCCTACAAAGAAGCCATATGGCTTAAGAGACCATGTTTAGATATATAGTTCAAACAAGGTGTAGTGACAATTTATAGTGATAGTCAGAGTGCAATTTTCCTAGCAAAGAAGCCAAAACGTCATTCCAAGACCAAGCACATTGATGTAAAATATCATTTGGTGAGAGATATGGTCAAGGATGGCAAGATGAAGCTAGAAAAGGTGGAGACTCTGGTGAATGTTGCTGATGCATTAACTAAACCTGTGAGCACAGAGAAGTTCAAATGGTGTTCAAAGTCTATGGGCCTCTCAGCCCCTAGCAATTAAGTCCATGACATTGTGGATCCCTTGACTCTTGCAAGGTGTTTGACAAGTGGGAGAATGTTGAGAATTGTGTCTCAATCTTGCAAGCCTTTTTTAGAAAACTTGTTTGTGGTAGTTTTCCACATGTTTATGAGTTGGAAAAAGGTGTATGATTTGTTAAAAATGTGTCTAGTCTCTTGAAAAATGTAGAATGGCTATTTTTAGAGTGTAAACAACTCATTATATGACTTTTATGGGGGTCTAAACTAGAGGAAAAAATTATGGAAAAAAATGGTATTCTTGGAGTTATAAATTACAAGTGGATAAGATGTGGCATGGTTGTTTTACCCATGGTTTTGTAAAACCACAAATGGTTTCCAAGTGGCAAATCACTATAAAAGGAGGGCTTGGGAAGATGTTTGAATCATTGAGTTCAGTTTGCAAGACTGGTGCTAGAAGGAGACTCTCTGAACCCAAGTCTGAGTTTGAGCTGTGGTGATGAATTCATGTAAGAACTTGCATTGCAAGTGTGCTATAATCTTCTAGATTTGAGAATACATTGTGCGGGTTTTGGAGGGTGGAGCTTTTCTCCCAGAAGGGTTTCCCCATAGTTATTGTCTTATCATTCATTGTTATTTTTATTATGTTATTATGCATTTCTTGAGATCTCTACAATAGTTAGTTGAATTTGCATAATTGTGATCTCAAAGATTTGTGTAGGAATCAATTTTGTGCACCTTAGCTTCCTTACATATGTGTGTGAGTTCAAAGAATTGAAGGCTATTTATAGCTTCACTAGGCCTCTTTTCATTCAATTCTTTGACTGCCTCCAATAGTTTTTCCTTGTCTTCAAGATTTTGTGGCATATACCTCTGATTTGTGATAGATACCTGATTTCCATAGTTATTCTTTGAAATAGAGGGCAATATATGTAATAGATACTTCTGATTTGTGATAGATACTTATGATATAGACCTAATCAAGCTCTTCATAGCTCATAGAAGGAATGTCTTTGGTTCTACAAGAGAGGAGAGTGGAGAGAGAAATTCAAACAAATTTGATGAAGAAAATGATTCTATCAATGACCCCTATTTTAGGTAGAAATGAGCACATGTACTTGCATTAATCTTCTTGGAAAAAATAAGATAATTTATGGACAAACAACAGAGCCAAAACAAAGCACTATTTAATGGAAAATAAAACCTCAATTTCAATTATTAAAAAAGAATGTGAGAATTACAATACATAAATCATTATATGTGAATTTCTTTGAAATATGTGAAAGGGTTTTAGTTAAAAGTGAAAGTGAAAGCATTAGTAGTTAATAGAAACCAACTAAAAGCTTGCAATGTAATGAAATAGTGGTCCTATAATCACGAAAAATAGTGAAGTATTAATTTCACTACACTAATAGTTGTTGGAAATCTGATTGAAAAGATCATTGTTGAAGATCAAAGAGGGAGATTGTTGCAAAGAAGGAAGTTGGTTGATAAAGAATGTTTTCAATCATTGTTTTGTCATTGATGTCAAACCTGCTATTTGTAGGAATGACAATTTCTTATAAGATCCAAGTACTATCACTTAGTTGATTGATGAAGAGGATGTGATCAACAAGATGTAACAAGAGTACCTAAGGGAAAGGTTGAGTTATGATTTTGTAATGAAGTGCAAGGATCAGTTAAGAAAATGGTTAAATGATGAATTGGTAACATACTTTAAGATACAGAGGTTGGCCACACTTAGAAACACTAGAGGAATAAGTTGTAACAAGGTTGATTACAAAACTTGAACTAAGTTCATTAGTGGGTGCCGAGCAACCTAGTTCAAATCGAGAAAATTCTCAGTTAGAGCTTAGCAAAAGGAAAATCTAATGTGTGCTGAGTAAACTCTAGGTGCCAAGTGAAGTTCAAGTGCCGAAAAAAGTAACAGGTGTTGAGCATCAAAAAATCTTAGTAGCTGTCGAGTAAACTTCAGGTGTCAAGCATGAGTAAAACATAGTTGATGCTGACTAAAATAGTATGTGCTGAGCACCAGAATTTCAATAATGTTGAGCTATTGCATTATTGGAAATGACAAAGATTTTCTAAATCTAAGCCAAAAGAATTATTACCTTGAATTTTGTGAACCAGTTGGAGGATAAGGATGATGAGCTAGTGGCACAGAATTCTATGTAAACCATTTTTGAGCGAATTCAAAAGAATTATTCAAGAAGTTTCTTGAAGGAACAAAATATGGGTCAGATTCAATGAATCCTACCCAATCCATATGAATTGAAATTAAAGAATGGAAGAATTGAGTGGGAAAAGAAAGTCCAAAACTTCTATTTAAGAAGTAATAGACCAAGAAGCAAGAGTTGCTAGTATGCCAAATTGTCAAGTGGCTAAAGGGTGTCAAGGGAAAGACATCTAAGAGAAGGAAGAATAGAGCACAAAGAATCTACTTCGTTGAGTGGTCAGGAAGAGATGATTGCATTGGTACATTGAGCATGCAAACTCAAGGACACTAAGCTTAAAAGGAGGGCAAGTTGTTAGAGTTGCAGTGATTGAAAGCCAGCAAATGTTATGAGCTAAGAAGTGATTTGGAATCTACAAGTTAAGTTGTATGTTGTAATCAGGTCAAAACCCCTTATTGTTACTCTCTAGCAATTGTATCAATTAGGGTAAAGGAAAATCCTATGGACCTAGGTTGGTCTAACAGCCATTTGTAAAACCTTTAACATGGTGGCATTCCAAGTGAATGTTCTAAAGTCCTCTAACTAGGCCCACTTCTAATAGAGTGGATAAATCCTTTAACCAGGTCACATTTAATAGTGTGTTGTAAGCCTTTAATAGGGTAGGCCTTTCATAGGGCATCACTTCAGAAGAGTGAGAATTGAGTAGCATATTACTGGTGGTTTTTCCCAAATTGGGTTTCCACGTAAATCACTTTGTTATGTGTTGATCTTTTCATGTGTTATGCTTGCATGTTGATTTACAATAACTTGCTAAATAGGAATGTTTTAAGCTTGGATAAATGAATGCTTGAATGGGCTCACTACACCTTGTGAAAAATCTTGAATAGGACATTTGGACCTTGAATAACTGATTCACAACCCCACCCCCTCCCTCCCCCACCCCCCCCTCTTAGTTATTGTAAAGTATTTCTAACAATAGTGTCCTCCTCTTTAGAAAGTAATAATGTTTAGAATGGAAGTTATTAAACTTCTATCTAATGTGCAAACTTTTTTTGTACATTGTGTTTTTTTTCATCTTCTTTCAAATATTTAGTTATTCTTACCATTATTTTCAATCGGAGATTATTAGGGTTTCCATTTTATAAAATAAAATATTAGAAGATAAAGTTTTGAAGCAAAAAATGAGAATTTTAGACGTAAATATATATAATAGTTTTTGGGTTTCTCTTTGCAAAGTGAAATTTTGAGCCAATAAAATTTTATTTGATTTTCCTAGATATTGGTCTTCTTTCTTATGGGACCTTATTTTTGGGTGTATATGTGAAGCCCAATAGTCTTTATTTTATTATGTACAATTTATTACTATTTTCCCTCTAATTGTTTGTCTCTTCATTTTCTTTGAGACTCTATATATATATATATATATATATATATATATATATATATATATATATATATATATATATATATATATATGTATGTATGTATGTATGTATGTATGTATGTATGTATGTATGTATGTATGTATGTATGTATGTATGTATGTATGTATGTATGTATGTATGTATGTATGTATGTATGTATGTATGTATGTATGTATGTATGTATGTATGTATGTATGTATTGGAGGTTCATTATTTCATATTATATTCGAAGAGTTGAAGCTACAGCTATGATGTAAAGTTTAGACATTTACATTAATAGAGATCTTCCCTGCAGTGTGGATGTAGCCACAATTTGTGGTGAACCACAATAAAATTGTGTGTTTGTGTTTCTTATTTTCTTTTCTGTGTTGTTCTTTCTAGTTTGCACTTTCAACGAACTTCATACTTATTGTATTGTACATATGAAGTTGACATTCTAGAGTTATAGAGCCATAAAATTCATCATAGTGACAAACTAGAACAAAATATATAATTTCAAACATCCACTTAAAATAATGCTACTATTTGTGATCGTGAGAAAAGTGGAAGTGAAGATAAAGTTGGCATAGTTTTATGATCTCTAAGCTGGCAAATCAAAGTGGAAAATCCAATTCTAATGGGTAAACTAAAGAAGCTATTCCTCAAGAAAGTTGCATGATAGAACAAAACAATTTGGGGTAAAAAATGATAGCAGTTATAGAACAGAAAGAAAGTCAAGCTTTTCTGCCCTCTGATATAAGTATGCTAGGTGATCTTGAGATTAGAAAACCTAAAGTTTCTCATACATTTAACTCAAAAATCAATTCAATCATATTAGTTGGGGAAGCAATTGTATTTGAAATGGGATTTTTCTCACATTGTATGAGTTTTAGAAAGGATTAGGAGTAATAATCATAAATCTGCACCCAAGAAATAACCACTTAGATGCTTCTCCACCTATATCGTATTTAACAGATTATGAGTAACCTCAGTAGTTATAATGTTCTTAGGAGTTTTCAGACGCATGGGAGAAGGCTGGGAGCAAGACTCGCCTCTCTATATACATTTGGTTCAACCTGATAGAATCATTTCATCATACATATCAACAATATGTGTGAGAAGTCAAACTCTATTAAACAAATTTGGAGTTTTTTCCCTAAGAAGTCTGGGATATCTTCTATACAAATCTTGGATTAACTTAATAACAACAATGGTAGAAAATTTGATAAGTATAGAAGAAGCCATGATCAATGATGTTAATCCAAATAATCTAAACTCACAAGGGTGCACAATTATGGCCTAATTCATTGATGTGAATATGAGAAATTTGTGTTATTTTTGGGAATATATTCAAACTAATATATAATAATAGGAAAAAATAAATCATATCAAACACTATGTTTTATAAATTAAAGACAAATAAAAAACTAGATAAACTAGAAACCATAGATTCAGAAAGAGGTACTCATATTGTGAACCATTAATATTAAGAGAAAAAAGAACTTTTCTTTTTGAAATGTTGTGGGAAGTGAAATATCATTTGGTGCCATACCTGGAGAATGCATACAGGATGCCCAAGATTACCTAAATCTTCTGAGCTAGTCATTGTATTGTGTCTTTAGCTTCCACAAGTAAGTTTAGTTTTTAGTTTATTTTTTAAAAAAAAGACTCAGTCTGTGACCATTGAAATCTATAGAACAACTGCCAAAAGAAATGGGATAACTATTTAAGGGTTAAATGCATTTATGTTCCTTTGTTGTGGTTGAATAGTTTGTCACCTAAATTAATGTATGAAGCCTACACATCTCAGCACATGGCTCTCCTGCACAAAGAGGGAACATGCAAAGAAGTCAACTGTTAAGGCCATTTATTCTTAGAAGAATCTAGATGCCCTCTGCAAAAGAAACTAGGATCAATGCATATTTTAAGAATTTGCCTAAGGGAAAATTCACCCAAGAACTAAGAACTCAAACACAAGCACATAGTAGACCAAAGAGAGAGAGAGAATGATTAGAATGACAATGTATTCAATATGCCATGAAATGTAAAAGTACACTAGAAGTGCCTATATATAAAGGCCTCTGAGATACATCTAGAATGTCTCGTCTAGAATGCCTCGTAATCAGCTACATGATGTGTCATACAACCAAGCACATGTCCACCAGATATGGGTTATCCTTCATTAAGCACGAAAGTAAGTGTGGTGATGAGAGGATAAGCCTACAAGGGTGTGACAAACAAAATAGTGTTGTAGACACCATGTGCTAAAATAGAGTTGCATACTCCTGTGTTGTCAACATGACAACTCAAAAAGGTGCCCAAACTCCTAAGTGTCTCACAAATAAAAATAATGCAAAATGATTAAATAATGCATTAAACTAAGTAAAATTAAGTAAGTGTAATAAGTAAATACTTATTTACACCAATACATATGTATTGCATGACCTCTTTGTTGGAAATAATCAAGACTTGCTAGGTTATTGAGAGGGGAGGGGTGAATCAGTAATCTCGAAAGAAAAATTTAAATCAATTCAGCACTTAACCATATAAATCATTCACCATTCATTTTTCTAATCTACTGTATGCATTAAAAAAGATAAACATTCATAACACATGAACACAGTATTTTGGTGACCTAGAAACCTTCCAAATAGAAAGTAAAATTGGGGTGGGGATGATACCCACAAAACTTCACTACTAGAGTATAAATTTGGCCTA
This sequence comes from Cupressus sempervirens, assembly GCA_028749045.1. NCBI lineage: Eukaryota > Viridiplantae > Streptophyta > Pinopsida > Cupressales > Cupressaceae > Cupressus > Cupressus sempervirens. The sequence continues at coordinate 940,718,812 of CM053787.1, forward strand.
TTAGGGCTTACATTGACCACTTCTGATGATCTACCCTATTAAGAGCAATTTGGACTACTAGATCCACCTTATTAGAGGTTTTAAAAACATACAATGAAGTATGCCCTCTATTAGAAGATTTGTACAAAGACTGTTAAGTCTATCCTATTAAAGGATTTGGAAAACTGATTCACCTATCAGGATGAAACAGTAGATCTGACTTACAACTTGATTGCTGAATAGATCTTGAAGTACAAAACACCTCTTGTGACTGATATGTCTTTGCTACTCCTTAATGACCTTGCTGAATACTCTATTCTATTGTTCATTCACATTTACTCTTCTCAAAACATTATATGTCCATTCTTTAACATACTCATGATTATATTATGCAAATGGTGCAATACATTACATATATACCATTCCAATAATTACAATTGCAAGGCTGGCTAAAACACAAGTAAACAAAATATTACTAAGTCGGACAAACAGTAGAAAAGTCAAGTTCTTCAAGCTGACTTGGTGACCTTCTGATACTCAGCGTCCACTACATTACTTGGCATCGTCATGCACTTGATAGAAGTAGAAGCTTAGTCCGTACTAATCACACAACATAGCTTGGAACTCAGTAACCATTGGAGACTCGGTAGATATATTGTTACTCGATAAATATTGAATCCTTAGTTTACCTTACTATCACTCGGTAAACACTACACATCCATCACTCGATAGAAATTGACTTCATATCATGCAAACTGATAACTCAGTAGACATTGTGAAGCTCGGTAACCACTATTTGTTCAGTGAACACTGTAAGCTCGATATACACTATTGAACTGCTAAACCTACAAGGTAACCACTAAATGCTTGGTATAAATTGTGGATTGAGTGATGAGCTCAGTAGCCATTCGGAACCGAATAAGTGTTGTCACTAATGACAAATACAACATAATGCCAATAATCTCCCCCTTTGGAATTAGTGTCAAAAACACTTATGTGCCAAAATTTATGTACACTGACATACTAATTTTTGATTTTTCAAAATTGATCTTTGTAAAGCTATTGTATATATATATCTTACATATCTCACATATCTCCCCCATACATATGGCATAATATATACATAGCTTTTATCTGTACATATATCAATCTATTTTCTCCCTTATTTCTCCACAAGCCTCTTACTATCTCTTTACTCCCATTTGATCTAACTATCTTCATACTCCCCATTTTTTGACAATAATGCCAAAGGGCATATACAATATATTCAAATAGAGACATCAAAATGTGAGAGAAATTTGGAGTGTACCTTGAGAATAAGAGCCAATGTCTTATCCCAATTATCTTGCAAAATTTTGCAGGTGGAGAGGGCCACTTGAACTTCTACAAAAAGTTTAATCATGTGATCTGCTACAAAAATATTATTATCTTGGACCAATTTTTTTGAATATGCAATATGTTTCTAAATTGGTTCCATAAGTGGAAGGATCATATTTTGGATGTCAATCAATGTAGACCTGATCTTGGCTTCCTCTCTGAGTAATTTTGTCTGCATTTCTGAAAAAAAATTCACCTTAATGTGATGTGATGAGCTTGAACTAGGGTCAAGCTATAGCCTTTGAGCACTAGTCTTCATGTCCACATCAATCTTATTCAATTTCTCCTTTATATCCTCGGTATACTTGATAATATCACAAAGCCTGCCAAAAAGTGATGTTACATTTGTGAAGGATTGTTCAAGCTTGTTCAAAATTGAGGATAACTCTACCTAATTTATTTCAATGTCTTGAGCAATGTGCTCAAGCAAATTATTATCGAATTTCTTCTCTGCCTTCTTGATGAGCTTCTCTTGGCCAAAAGTTTCCTCATTGAACTTATTCATAGCCTCTTCTAATTGTAACAAAATGTGTTGAGATCAATCAACCTTAACACCTATAGCCTTAGTAATTATATTTTTGGCATTCTCAATTATAGTGAACTCTCTATCTCTCTCATCTAAAAGCTAATTATGCCTTGCTTTTTTCTCTAAAAGCTAACCAACCAATATTATTTCATTAGTTGTGGCAGTATCCAGATCTATCTTAGGAATAACAATTTCTTTGTCCAAGTCTATGTCTTCATCAATTGCTTTGCCAATAAGCAGAAGTTTTAGAGGAGTCTTAGGTTTTACTTCTGTGCTTACTTCCTTGGACTTAGAAATGGAAACAATAGTAGATGTAGCTAGACTAGCAGAAAAAAATTGAATTGGTCAAACTAAAGGAAAACTAAAAGAAGTACTAGCTATATCCAAAATTGATGTGCTTCCCAAAAATGAAGTATCAATAGGTGGTGTGCAAACTAGAACACATACAATTGGAGAACTAACTGGAACAAAAATTGGTGTAGTTGAAGTTGTAGTAGACAAAATTGTAGAACAAACTGGCAAACTTACTGAACAAGTTGCAGTAGAAGTTGACACAATTGGAGAATTGGCATCTACGCATACTGCTAAAGTAGATTGTTTGGGTGCTGATGAGGAGGGTTGCAACTTAGTAGATGAAGTGGCTGACACTTCCATTGAAGATACTTGGAGCTATGAGGTAGCAGGTTTTCATGACCCCTCCTAAAGAGAATCCTATAATTATAATTGGATAAAATACAATAATAATTCATATACTACTATTGATTATTGATAAACTATATAGATAAATATTAATGACCTATTTATGACCTTTCTAGCCAAACAAGCTATCCACTAAGTAGACCACCTCGTGTGGATGCCTAACACCTGCCACCAGGGCCAAGGGGGCCAAAGTTCTGCTCTTGGGTTTAGTATGGAACTAGCTTGGATTAATTTATTATCATTCAAATTTCTTTGAAGTTTATATATATTTACATGCATGTACTAATGCTTATTTTGTGGTTGCAAGGTTCATAAGCCTAATGAAGAAGTATAGTCATTGTGCATTGTTAATTTGAGGATCTAATCAAGGCTATGTATGATGTCTCTACATCGTGTCTACTTGATGTCTTCATGCATCAATGTGTATGCCTCGTGTTTTCTTTGTGTCTTCATACATTCATATGTATACTTTGCATTCAAATGCATACTACATGTGTGCCTCTTTTATAGAATAAACAAAATAATATTACAAGATTAAATTTGAATGGGATCTAGTAGTCAATTTCATTATATAAAGTGAAACAAATATGGAAATGTTTATTGCTTCAGGACAAGCAAATTCAAGAGGGGTGGACTGTCGTCACCCCTCCTAAAGAGAATCCTATAATTATAATTGGATAAAATATAATAATAATTCATATACTATTATTGATTATTGATAAACTATATAGATAAATATTTATGACCTATTTATTTTACTTAATTATTTATATTATTCACAATAATATAAATTATTATTATAATATCAAGATATAAGAATAAATAAATGTTATAATTACATTATAAATCAATAAGATGATAATACATCTAACTATTATCGCATCTGAATATAAATACTATTAATAACTAATGATAGTGAATTAATTACTAAATTTAAATATATTAATCGATATAATATTATCTCTATTAATAAATTCAAGTATGCTTGCTTACTTTTCTATTCAACTTTGATTAAAACCATTACAAAATCTGGGAGCATTTGGCTTCAACTAGAAAATCCTAAAATAACCCTAAATATTCAAATTGATGAAACTTCAACCTTTAAACTTTAAACTTGTAGCTCTAATGGCTGCATATAATAGCACCTAGAGCAATTACTGCTTCACAGGTCAAACCACACAATAAACTATGAACTTACAGAATGACCAGAGAAGAGACACGTGCAACTACAAGCACAAAATGAACTTTCTTCTTTCTCTACACTCTGACGATTGGATCTCTGATCAACTTCTTTCTTCTTCCTTCTCTGCAACTTCTGATTTGCTCTTCCTCTAACTGGTTGAATGAATGTGAGACATTCCTTTTGTCTTCCACCACACAAAATTTCCCCCTCTTTTCCAAATTTGAAAATTCACCTACCGCATTCCTGTTTTATGTCTGTTTTACAATCTATCAAGGGTGGTAGGTGGGCATTTGGCTCTAGGGGAAATCATCAACTGCAATTAATATTCTAACACTCTACCTTTGTCTTGAGCCAAACAAAACAAGGATTGTTGCTAATCCACATCAACTACACCAAGGCACTCTCTTAGGTGTACAAAAGTTCCAATGCCTAATGGCTTTGTGAAAATGTCTGCTAGCTACTACTCAAACTTACAAAATTCCATTTTGATATCCCCATTCTCCACCAACTCTCTAATGAAGTGATATCTGATCTCAATATGCTTGCTTCTATCATGGAAGACTGGATTCTTGGACAATGCAATTGATGAGATGTTGTCACAATAAATTATGTTACCATCCTCTTGTCTTTCATTCAAATCTATCAAGATCCTCCTTAACCAAATAGCCTGACATGCTACTGCATTTGCTGATATATGTTTAGCCTCTGCTGTAGATTGAGCAACAATAGGTTTCTTCTTGGATGCCCATGATATTGCACCCGATCCCATATGAAATACATATCTAGAAGTGCTCTTCCTATCATCTATACTTCCAGCCCAATCACTATCAGTATAACCTATCAACTTAAATTTATTTGTTATAGTATACAAAATCCCAAATCCCTTGGTACCTTTCACATACCTTAGGATCCTTTTTTCCACTTGCCAATGGGAATCCTTTGGTGTTTTCATAAATCTAGAAATCATACTTACTGCATGCATCAAGTCTAGCCAAGTTGCAGTCAAATACATTAAGCTTCCAACCATACTCTTGTATAGTGTTGGATCCACTCTCTTGCTAGAGTCTTTCTTGCTCAACTTCAGACCTAGTGCTGTTGGTGTAGAGGCTGGCTTACTGTTATGCATTTTGAATCTCTCCAAGATCTGTCCTACATATTTTTCTTGAGAGATGAAGATGCCATCATGCATTTTTTTTACTTCTATGTCTAGAAAGTACTTCAAGAGGCCAAGGTCTATCATTTCAAACTCATTTTTCATGGCCTCTTTGAACTCACCAATTAAAACCTTGTTATTACTAGTAAAAATCAAATAATCTACATACAAGACAACAACCAACACATTTCCATTTGCTACTTTGATGTAAAGAGTAGGCTCACCATTGCTTTTGCTAAAGCCATTGCTCATCAAATATGAGTCAATCCTACTGTACCATGCTTGTGGAGCTTTCTTGAGCTCATAAAGAGTACTCTTCAATTTATATACTTTGTGTCCTTTACCTGTAACTTCATAACCAGGTGGTTTCTCCACATATACTTCTTCCTTCAATACACCATTTAGGAAGGCAAACTTCACATCCATTTGATATACCTTCCATTTGTGCTGAGCTATAATTTCTATGATAGCACACACAGTTTCCATTCTTGCAACTAGGGCATATGTCTTGTCATAATCTCTTCCATACTATTGTTTTTAGTCCTTGACTACTAGCCTTGCCTTATGCCTATCAATCTTTCTTTCAACATTGCATTTGGTCTTGTAGACCCATTTCACTCCAATCACTTGCTTGTTGAGAGGCAATTTAGTTAGCTCCCATATCTCATTCCTTTCTATATCATCTATCTCCTCATCCATGGCCTTACACCATTTCTTCTCCTTAATAGCTTCTTCAAAATATATTGGATCACTATGAGAAAATAATGCAAAATTAACACTCTCATCATAATCTTCATACATTTCATCTTGGTATATCTACCTAAGACTCTTGGTCTTTCTTGGTAACAGGGAGGAGAGTGTGAGATCAGAATCTTCACTGCCTCAGTCATTGCCAAGCTCCTCTAGGCATGACCGAATGTCAATGCCGAGTAACAGTGAAGATGATACATGGGCAAAGAAGATGAAAACCATAATGGTTGCAAATGATTTGTGGGAGTTTGTAGTTAATGGGTTTAATGATGTGACAGACCCAGCTCAGTATGCTGCTCTTACCAATAATCAAAAGACTCTGATACCATGTGGAAAAAATAAATCACAAATTTAAAAAAATTTCTCGGCACGTAAACATGTCGAGTGACATTTTTCTCGACACCTTAAGGAGCCGAGTGGCAGGAGGGTGCCGAGTGAGCTTGGCACCTAAAGGAGCCGAGTGAGCTCGACGCTCAAAGGGAAACTCGACACCAATGGATGTCGAGTGAGCTCCACAATGTGGATGCCAAGTGAGCTTGGCTTCAACTATAGAGTTAAAAACATAAACAAGGACCAAGCTGAGTGATTAGGTTTATAACGTGAATATTTTCACTATTAAAACTAGAGAGCCAAAACTTAAAATATTCAACAATAATCTTCTCAAATGCAATGTATAGAGGAAGAACAATAGATTCAAGTATGCATGCTTTCTTTCTATTCAACTTTGACTAAAACCATTACAAAATTTGGGAGCATTCGGCTTCAACCAAAAAACCCTAAAATAACCCTAAATATTCAAACTAATGAAACTTCAACTTTTAAACTTTAAACTTGTAGCTCTAATGGCTACATATAATACCACCTGGAGCAATCATTGCTTCACAGGTCGAACCACACAATAAACTATGAACTTACAGAATGACCAGAGAAGAAACACATGTAACTACAGGCACGAAATGAACTTTCTTCTTTCTCTACACTCTGACGACTGGATCTACTGATCAACTTCTTTCTTCTTCCTTCTCTACAAATTCTAATCTACTCTTCCTCTAACTGGTCGAATGAATGTGAGACATTCCTTTTGTCTTCTACCACACAAAATTTCCCCCTCTTTTCCAAATTTGAAAATTCACCTACCGCATTCATGTTTTCTATTTGTTCTACAATCTGTCAGGGGTGGTAGGTGGTGTTTGGCTCTAGGGGCAAACATCAACTGCAATTAATATTCCAACAATGTATTGGGTTCGGTAAACAAAACCCATACAAAGGCAAAGACTAAACATACTCATACTAGTCGAGCACGTATATCCAATTTAGTCTACAAAAATATAATCTCCTTCATAGAACATACAATCTACTCTTGCATCACACGTATAGTCGGGGTTTGTTGTATATATTTATAAAGGAATAAGACATTTGGTGCCAAAGACATAGAGCACCAAAAGTATTATTTTACCATCTCCTTGCTAAGTATATTGCAAGGTAGTGAATCTATCATTTGCAAGACATTTTAATATTAAGGAGAATATGCACTGAAATTGAGGGAAGATAATGACATAAGCAGTATTGATACTGGGTTTTTCACCTTCAAGTTGGAAGGTTTTCCCAATCTATATATATGTGAAGGAAGGGTTCATTACAATGTCTCATTTTAGGGCATTACATATTTCACTTATGAATTGTATAATTTTGATAAAGAAATCAAACCAAGCACTCCTTCAAGCATTGCAAAACATGGGAAATTCCATAAACAACCTAAGAAACCATAATGCTAATGGAAGAGACGTAAGTTCAAACCACTCAAAAAATAATGGAGCTTCATCATCTTATGTGCCCAAACCCCCTTTCTTACCTTGGGAGGACCCCTCAATGGAAGGAGAGGGACAAAAAACCAATAATGTTATTGAGAATGCAAGAGGTTATACCAACCTTGAACCAAAAATCAGATAGCTAGTAACATTTAGAGAATTATGTGAAGCTAATAGGCAAGAAACTCCTAGGAGAGGAAGAAGACTGCAAAATCAAGATCTTAAAAGAAAAGTAAATAAAGTAACACTTCCAATTTTTGATGGATCAGAAAAGACCACTGCACACACTTGGCTACAAAAATTGAACACTTATCTTACCCTTAGCTCGATGACAGAAGAGGATGCACTTCAATTTATGATCCTTCACTTAAAAGGAATGACACATGATTGGTGGCATCATGGCCTTGTTACTCAAGGACACCAAAATGTTACTTCTTATGAATAATTCTCTCAAAAACTCATTAAAAGGTTTGATAGAAATCAGCCTCAAGAAGACTTTAGAAAGCTGACTCAAATCAAGCAACAAGGATCAGTCGAAGGTTATATAGTTGAATTCCAAAAACTCTTAATCAAAGTTACAAGAGTAGATAATGACAGACTCACTTACTTGTTCGTGGAAGGATTAAAAGATTCACTAAGAGGGTTGCTCAGTGCTCTTAAACCAACATCTCTTGATGATGCCATTGAAATAGCTTTGAGATTAGAAATTTCATCATCAAGTTGTAGACCTTCAAGCAACCATACCAAACCATTCCATGATATGAGTGAAACGCACAAGCAAGAACTCCCAAAAAGAAAATGTTTTCACTATTGTGAGGACTTTGAAAAGGGTCACCTATGCCAAGATGAGAAAGCTCAAAAACAACGAGAAGACTTAAGAAGGAAGAAATTATGCTTCAAATGCAAGGAATCATGGGAACTAGGACATAAATGTGGGAAGAAAAGTCAAGTTCATAGAATAGAGAAAATACTCGACCCATAATTAGAAGGGACAACATCAAAGAAAATGAGATACGATCAAGGGAACATCAATAACATTCAGTCAATGAATAGGTAAGGAAGCCAATGGAGCTTCAAGGAAGTTCAACCATAGTTAAAAAATATGAAATTGTAAGTTTTCTTAATTAATGTAATCATAAAAGTGTAAAATTGATTATTTGAGGAATGATTTAGGATTTCAAGTACCTTTCCTATGGAGTCTACAATCAAAGAAGATCTATAAGACACCTTATTGTAGTACTAGTTAAGGGAAAGAATATATAGAAACCCTACCGCATATAACTTTCCTATGGAGTCTACAATTAAGGGAGTCTGTTAAGACACCTTATTGTAGTACTAGTTAAGGGAAAGGCCATATTTAACTTTCCTATGGAGTCTACAATTAAGGGAGGTCTGTTAAGACACCTTATTGTAGTACTAGTTAAGGGAAAGGCCATATTTAAGTTTCCTATGGAGTCTACAATTAAGGGATGTCTGTTAAGACACCTTATTGTAGTACTACTTAAGGGAAAGGCCACATTTAACTTTCCTATGGAGTCTGCAATTAAGGGAGGTTTGTTAAGACAACTTATTGTAGTACTAGTTAAGGGAAAGACTATAAGGGCATATATCCTTCCTATGGAGTCTACAATTAGGGAAGAGTTGCTATGATACCCTATTGCAGTACTAGTTAAGGGGAAGATAGTAAGGGAACCCTATCACTTTCCTATGGAGTCTGCAATCAGGGAAGAACACCCTATTGTAGTACTAGTTAAGGGGAAGATAGTAAGGGCACCCTATCAACTTTCCTATGGAGTCTGCAATCAAGGGAGAGTGGTTAGAACACCCTATTGTAGTGCTAGTTAAGGGAAAGATAGTAATGGCTCCTTTTCACAAGAACTTTTCTATCCAAACAAGCTATCCACTAAGTAGACCACCTCGTGTGAATGCCTAACATCTACCATCGAGCCCAAGGGGGGCAAAGTTCTGCTCTTGGGCTTAGTATGGAATTGGCTTGGATTAACTTATTATCATTTGAATTTCTTTGAAGTTTATATATATTTACATGTATGTACTAATGCTTATTTTGTGGTTGCAGGGTTCATAAGGCTAATGAAGAAGTATAGTCATTATGCATTGTTAATTTTAGGATCTAATCAAGGCTATGTATGATGTCTCTACATCATGTCTACTTCATGTCTTCATGAATCAATGTGTATGCCTCATGTTTCCTTTGTGTCTTCATACATTCATATGTATACTACATGTGTGGCTCTTTTATAGAATAAATGAAGCAATATTACAAGATTAAATTTGAATGGGATCTAGTAGTCAATTTCATTATATAAAGTGAAACAAATATGGAAATGTTTATTGCTTGAGGACAAGCAAATTCGAGAGGGGTGGACTATCATGACCCCTCCTAAAGAGAATCCTATAATTATAATTGGATAAAATATAATAATAATTCATATACTATTATTGATTATTGATAAACTATATAAATAAATATTTATGACCTATTTATTTTACTTAATTATTTATATTATTCACAATAATATAAATTATTATTATAATATCAAGATATAAGAATAAATAAATGTTATAATTACATTATAAATCAATAAGATGATAATACATCTAACTATTATTGCATTTGAATATAAATACTATTAATAACTAATGATAATGAATTAATTACTAAATTTAAATATATTAATTGATATAATATTATCTCTATTAATAAATATGGTACAATAATGATATATGAGTATATAGGTGTAAGAGTAAAAAAAGTCTAATATATTTCATATATCATACAATAATAATAGCAACACATATATAAGAAATAATATATATATTAACATAACCATAACTAACTGTTTAATGAGTGTCTACAGGACGCAACTATTGGCCACCCTCCAATCAACATATAGATGGAGTTATCGATGGAGATGGAGGGATATGTACACTATCAGATTGCATTAAAGGGTGGAGTGAGAGACCAATGCAAGTATATGCAGGAGGATCTTTGTTCGGGTTCTGCACCAGTATAGCAAGGTATAGACCGACGATAGGACACATAACGTAGTTTAAGGGATCCATCAAGCACTGCAAACAATTAAGAGGCATTGAATATAGAGTGGGGATAGAAGACCAAGGAATGCGTCTTTACGTGGATGCTAACATGGAAGACATTGGGCGAGTCAAGAGATTGGATATAAAAAAAAGCATCAGCATCGAGTACATATACTGATCCACATCATGATATTTTCCAAGACCCGCACCCAATTTCATCTAGTCCTGCATCAAGCATTAATTCTAAAATCTCCAGCAAGCTTTACGTTGAGTACTAACCGTAGTGTATCAAGGAACAATAGACATCAGCAATTATAAACTTTAAGACGTGACCCAAAAGGAAGGGTATGTATTGGGTTCGTTAAACAAAACCCATACAAAGGCAAAGACTAAACAAACTCACACTAGTCGAACACGTATATCCAATTTAGTCTACAAAAAAATAATCTCCTTCATAGAACATACAATCTACTCTTGCATTACATGTACAGTCAGGATCTGCTATATATATTTATAAAGGAATAAGACATTTGGCACCAAAGACATAGAACACCAAAAGTATTATTTTTCCATCTCCTTGCTAAGTATATTGCAAGGTAGTGAGTCTATCATTTGCAAGAAATTTTTATATTAAGGAGAATATACACCAAAATTGAAGGAAGATATCGACATAAGCAGTATTGTTTTTCACCTTCAAGTTGGAAGGTTTTCCCAGTCTATATATATGTGAAGAAAAGGTTCATTACATAGGTGCAGATGATATTTCTAATGTGGTTGCAATCATTCCTATTGAAGCTAACTCCAACCCTGATGATGTTGTTGGCTTAGGTGGAGAGTGAGGAAGGGAAGCAATGACTTCTGCTACAATTTGCATTGGATCATCTTCTTCATTTTCTTCCTTGTCTTCCTCTTCAGCTTCTTCCTCTTTCTCTTCATCATCAACCCTTAGTGCTTGATAGTCTTCAACATCAAATGTAACACATGGAGTGTTACCATCTTCTTCATCATTACTATCACCATCATCATCTTTGATCTCTACTAGATCATCACTAGGCTTATGTAGATGATAGATGTTCTTCCACATGTTTGTTGCATCTCTAACAACATGTTCAATATCTTTAATTAAAATAAAAAATGTGTGGAATTTGATCATCATTTTACCTTCATTATTTTTCATAGCTGCCTTCACTTCTGCATCTGTAAGATTAGGAAATAATTTCTTCAAGGATTGTTCATAAATATCTTTGGCTGTTTGTGCAGCTGATTCCCACTTTGGTTGCAATCTCACTAACAATTCTTTTGAAATTTGGGGAGCAATCTGGTCTAGGGAATACTTCCATTTTCCCATTTTGATGAGTACCAGCTCCTCAATTTGCATCTTCTCGACATTAGTCCTTGTTTCAAACTTTAGATCCTTGAAGTTTGTGATGCCATCTCCTTCTTCCATCTGTTTCAATCTTTCTTAGAACGTAAGTGGGGGCTTGCTGAGCATAACTTCACCTTTGCCTTTGGAGGTTTAGTAATGATTACCCTCCCTTTCTTCTTGGTTGTCTCTGCCTCCTTCTCTAATTCTTGCTTTTCTCCTTCTTCTCCTTCTTCTTCTTCATCCTCTCCTTTTCCCCCGGTAAGCATTAGAGGGCCAGTGGCAATTTTCATCTTTGTAATTTTGCTCTTGCCTTTGTTGATTGCTTGAGGTAGCTTGATTTCCAGTTCAATTTTGGCTTTTGCCTCATCATATGTGCCAAAAATTGGTTGCTTAGGGTCTGTAGGCTCATTTATCAATGCTTCAATAATGTCCCTGGTTTCATCAATATTGACCTGATATGGAAGAGGTTTCACCCATGCAACTCTGGACTTGACTGCCTGAATATATACTCTAACACAGTCAACCATGAAACACACATCATCTTTATAATCCTCAACAAGTTTAGGAGGAATCCTGAACTTTTTGTTCATCCTTTCCTTGAAATCGTCAAAATAATTGTCCATTATGCTATCAAAGTTTACACCCATTTTTGCAATAAACTCATTTATCTGATAGAAAATGGTAACATCCTTTCTCCATACAATAGAACCTTTAGATGGAAAGAATTTTTGCACATAAAAGAAAAGAAATGTCAACAAAGAACCAAATTCACAAGGGTTGTTCTTTAATGTTCGAATGTTGTCCATATTCTTGTTTAATTGCTTCAGTAGTAGCTCTAACAAGTCAAATTCCATGTTTTTCTTCACAACTTTAAATGCCAAGTGCACTGCCTCACATGGCAAATTGTTCAATCAACTAGAGCTGTAAATCTTGTGGGCAATTACATGAATACCAAACCTTAACTCCACATCAGAAATGGTGCTAATTTTCAAACCTCTACCATCTCACTTGACTAGGGTTTTCTTCTGGAGTTCATCCTGACCTACAGCTTTGGTAGATTTTTCTTTTTTTAGCATGGGAAGACCAGTAGTCTTATGAATCATCTTTTTGGTTATCAATATAGGCTACTCTAACCATAATTGGTCATTGTGTACATGACTAAGAATATACCTAATCTATTTTATTTGGAAACTCCTTGGCAGGTGTGTGATATGTGTCAACCCTTTTGTTTCAAGATGCATATCTTCAAGTTTCAATGAGACATCAACACACATTTCCTCTAAAGCACTATCCATTTGTAGGGTTCCTATCTCTTGAATTGAAAACTTAAAATGAGTGCGGATGTCATTAATTAGGAGTACCTTTGGTGGAATTTGAGATTGTGCACCATTAGGGTCGAGTTCCTCCGCCACTACTGGAACTAGCTTGAAATTTGACGCTTTCTATTCCACCCTTAACCAACATTTATGAACCCCTTTTCACCTTACTATTGTTGGTGTTTGCAGATGCCATCGCTGCTCGATAAATGGTGGAAATTTTTGAACAAATTATTCACTAGAAATTTACTCGAAATCACTTGGAATTGGTTGTGTGCACTTGGAAATTTCTTAGCTTTGTGAATACTGAAGACGTGGTGAAAAAATGAAGTCAAATTCTGCCCTTTTTGATGAAAATTTTCCATTAATGCTAGGTACCATACTGACGTAGTGTGTGACAGATTATCATCCACTCACTAGCTCGGTAAAAATTTGTGACTCGGTGATCAAACAAACTTACATTGCTCCCAACCTAGCTCAGTTGAGTCTGTGACTAACCTTGCTTGGTATGAACTGAACTCATGTGATCCTTTTGTATCTAAAATACTAATTTGGATCATCTACTTTCTTTCATTTAGAACTACTCAAGATATAGCTTGAAGATACAGTTCCAGTCCCTCCTTCGAAGAATCTAATTGGAAATGGTGGAGTCACCCACTTCTTGAGTGACATTTCAATTGTTCTGCTCAGTAGATTTAGGAATCCATTACTGTCTCATCTACTTCCTGATGCTATCAGCTTTAGCTTTCTTCTCATCTTCAATTCTTCCTCTGTTCATGCACTTTTTAGCTATATGACCAATTTTAGTGCAGGGATAACATCTTATTGTTGAATCTCTCTTTCTTAAGTGATTCCTTGTGCAATCTATGCAAATGTGTCCATATTCTCCACAATAGTGACATCTACACCAAGTATTGTAATCCAAACCAAATATTTCTTTAACAATTTGTTCAACTAGATTGAATGGTTTGGATTTGCATTCAGATGCCTTGTGACCTTGTTTCTTGCATTTGTGACATTTGCCTTCAAATTTTGGTTTCTCCTTGCACTCATTAGCTTTATGACCATGTTTACTGCAATTGTAGCATTTTCCATTAAATTTTGCTTTTCCATTGCTCCAACATTTGTTTGATGTATGACCCAACTTACCACAGTGATTGTAGGTAGGTCTTTGATTCCTTTGGGCACCTTGTTTGGAAGATTCACCTTCTTCTTTGTAGCCAAGTCTTGCTTTACCTTTTTTCCTATGAAGATTTTGTTCACTTTGTTGATTCAATTGATCCATATCTCCTTGAGATTTCATCATCCTCTCATTGAGTTTCTTTTTAGAGATTAGATCAGCTTTCAATCTTTCATTGATCTATCTTTCAGTGATTAGATCATTCCTTAAGCTTTCATTTTCAGATCTAAGATTCATGATTTCTTCATTTGCATTGGAGAGCTAATTGATAGGACTTTCTTGTTGAAGGGATTGATTTTGATTTGCATTGTTCCTTGCCTCCAATTCTTCACTTGCCTTATTCATTTGTTCCAAGATTTCATACATTCTTATTGATTGAACTTCTTGTTCTCTTTTCAATTTTCTTACCTTTTCTTGTAGAGAGCCATTCTTTGCTATGAGTTCTTTGATTGCCTCATTAGCTTCATCTGAATTGCTTGATGGGAAAAAGTCTTCAACATACTGATGGTCATTCATTTGTCTTGCAAGTTCCTTCCTTCTTTTCAGGGATTGGGAAAGATGCTCCTTTGCTTCCTTGAGTTGAGCCATGGCTATTTCCAAATCTAGCTTCTCATTATCAATAGCTTTGTCAAGTCTGAATATCTCCATTGCCCTTGATCTTGCTCAAGTTGTCAAACTTTATCCTGAGAGCCACAAAGCTCTAATACCAATTGTTGGAAATAATCAAGACTAGCTAGGTTACTGAGAGGGGAGGGGTGAATGAGTAACCTCGAAAGAAAAATTTAAATCAATTCAATACTTAACCATAAATCATTCGCCATTCATTTTTTTAATCTACTAAATGCATGAAGAAAGATAAACATTCATAACACATGAACACAGTATTTTGGTGACCTAGAAACCTTCCAAGTAGAAAGTAAAACTGGGGTGAGGATGATACCCACAAAACTTCACTACTGCAATATAAAGTTGGCCTATTAGGGCTTACATTGACCACTTCTGATGATCTACTGTGTTAAGAGCAATTTGGACTACTAGATCCACCTTGTTAGAGGTTTTAAAAATATACAATGAAGTATGCACTCTATTAGGAGATTTGCACAAAGATTGTTAAGTCTACCCTGTTAAAAGATTTGGAAAACTGATTCACCTATCAGGATGAAATAGTGGATCTGACTTACAACTTGACTGCTGAATAGATGAAGTACAGATCACCTCTTGTGACTAATATGCCTTTGCTACTCCTTAATGACCTTGTTGAATACTCTATTCTGCTACTAATTTGCATTCACTCTTCTCAAAATATTATATGTCCATTCCTTAACATACTCATGATTATATTATGCAAATGGTGCAATACATTACATACATACCATTTCAATAATTACAATTGCAAGTTTGGCTAAAACACAAGTAAACAAAATATTACTGAGTTGGCCAAACAATAGAAAACTTGAGTTCTTCAAGTTGACTTGGTGACCTTCTGATACTCGGCGTCCACTACATTACTCGGCATGATCATGCACTCGGTAGAAGTAGAAGCTCGGTCCATACTAATCACACAACATAGCTTGGAACTCAGCAACCATTGAAGACTCGTTAGATATAGTGACACTCGGTAAATACTGAATCCTTTGTTTACCTTACTGTCACTCGGTAAACACTACACATCCATCACTTGGTAAAAATAGACTCATATTACGCAAACTAATAACTCAATAGACACTATGAAGCTCAGTAACCACTATCTGTTCAGTGAACACTATAAGCTCAGTATACACTGTTGAACTGCTAAATGTACAAGGTAACCACTGAATGCTCAGTATAAACTATGGACTGAGTGATGAGCTTGGTAGCCATTGAGAATTGAATGAGTGTTGTCACTAATGACATATACAACATAATGTCAACACTCTTGCCAATACACCAACTTGTGTTGTCACTCGCCAAAGTGCTAGTCCCAACAAGGTCATTTTGGTAATCGCATTTTTTTGTGCATAGATAGTTGTGTTAGCCTACAAGTTGGTCATAAAAAATGTGAGACCACTAAAATTAGTTAGAGGACAGATAAATATCGAGCTTGTTCTCATAGAGGACAGTGCATATTACCATACATGCTAGAAAACAATACAATTTCATTGGTTATATTTAAAAATGTTAATAACAGTTTATGTAATAGCCTAGGCAAAAGTTCTCTACCATGATTTGGCAGGAACTAATAAGATATGTCGAGAAAGTATTCACATAAAAGTCTTAGATGAGTAATCAAATAGATTCATTCTATCCAAAGAATTCATAGTAAAGGAATAGGCTGGTTTCAAATTTTATATTATGATTAAATTATTAGTTAATATATTTTTGATTAATCAAAACATATATCAATTGAATTGTGACATTAGGATTCCTTTTTTTTAACTATGACATTATTAGAACATTTTTAAGGAATGTTGTTATTATTATTATTAATATAATGTATTTGTAAAATAAATTGATAAAATTAAAATGTGTTTAAGATTTGTTTATATCATTTTTCAAACAACTTGTCATTCAAAGTGTTTATTTTTTAAAATTTTAGGTTGTTCAATAATTTGCAAACATGTGATCAAATTTTCATGTTAGGATACACATCTTTTTAAAATAAGAAAATAATTTTTAAAAATGTATTGTTAATAATATATTTTTGTTAAAAAGAAGAAGGAATTAAAATGTATTTAAGATTAGTTTGTACCATCTTATCAATTTATTATTGAACAACCAAAGATCTCTTCCTCCAAGTGCTAGGCTACCTCAGCCTCCTAGAAACAAAAACCATTAGAACTCATGCAACTCCACCCCAAAAGATGCTATGCACAAGATGTTGAAGGCTTCCTGAAAGTCCCCTCCCCTCTCCCATGCATAACTGATCATACCATTGCAGATTTACTAATTTTAGATTCTTGCAACATGATTATTTAATTTCCTAACGCATGAGGGAAGGAAAATTTGAATTTTTCCTTGCCACATAGATGCCCTGCATCAATTTTGAGCTTGGAGAGTAATGAATATTTGGGAACGAAAGGAAAACAATTCTTTTAAAATCTGGCACATTATGGGAGGAAGTCCTATAAATAGGACAATATGTTACACCATCCAAATAAGATTAAATTGATAGCATCATAATTTCTCAAATTCTACAAATGTGAATTGGAACAATTTACAAGCACAAAGAACTAGAATATAACTCAATCTAGATTTGTCAAGAGAGAAGACTAGCTTGTGATGGAAGTTAAACTTGAAACTACAAAACATAAAGGACTAAAGTTTCTTAATGGAAGTTATAAACATCTAAAATGTAGAGCTTTGACTGTCAGATGCCAATGTTCTTGTGGGATTGGTCTTCTCCAGCAGTTCCTATATGGTAGCTGTCAAATTGGAAGCAACTACACCTCTCATTGAAGATTTCTTCAGGCTCTCCAAGGATTTAGCTACATCTCTTAGGGAAGGTCATTCTCCTAGTGATTCGTTACTGCAGAGAAAATCAATATGAATGAAAGATAGAAGAAAGTTATTGTCATCCGTGTTTTCACTCCCATCTCTCAATAGCTCGCTATCCACAATTTTTACCACTCTGTTTGGAAAAGCCAACTTGACCCAATTGTGCGAGCTCATGTCTCCCATGAACATCTCATCACTTGGCCTCTTCCTTGTGACCATCTCTAATATCAGAATTCCATAACTGCAAACATCTCCCTGTGTAGAAACACTCCCTCCCAGTCCATACTCTGCAATCAATTTTATTCATGAAATTATTACAAAGCTAATAAAGGAAAAATCATAATGTCAATATTAAGATTACTTTAAAACATTACCTGGAGCAATATAACCAATGGATCCTCTGAGTGCAAATGTTGTTGTACTTGGTGAATCTCTGGAGTTTGGAGCAGCAATTAAATGAGATATACCAAAATTAGTGACAAGGGTTGTCATGTTGGCATCCAAGAGAACATTTTTGGGTTTTAAATCACAGTGCACAATTTGAAGAGGGCAATCATGATGTAGGTATTCCAAGCCATGGGCTACATCTACAACAATGCTCAAACAGTTGTTCAATCCTAATTTACAAAAACCCTCATCATCTCTATGAGGGTGCAAATGTCTTTCTAGGTTCCTATTGGAATCAAATTCAAGAACCAAACCTTTCAAATCAGGGCAGAAAAATGCACTTAAGACTTTGATTAGGTAATGATGCCTAATCCTCCCTAATAAACTATATTCTGTGTTAAAACTTTTATCAGCTTCTTCATTTTGCAAATTAAGAGCTTTGATAGCAACTATTTTACCATCTCTTAAAATGCCTTTGTAGAGAGATCCAAAGCTACCAATTCAAAGCAAGTTTGATTCATCAAATTCAGATGTTGCAATGACAAGATCTTGATAAGAGAATTTTTGATAGTGGTGTGAAAAATCAACTATTACAGTCACCGATTATTAATCTCCTATCGTAAACGATTATTAAACTGTTGAAAACAAATTTCTAGCTAATATTAAAAAATAACACAACTGCAACTTCACTTATATAATACGGAAAGAAATGAACAACACAATGAACACAATATTTTCGGACAAATTGTCCCTAGAAAAACCCCTAAGGGAAAACTAGTTCTATAGATAAGAAATTATATTAAACTTCAGCAAATCAAGAGATACAAAATTCCTTGCCTCTCACTAGTAGAACTCCGACAACCTCCTAATTTCTCCCGCTGATATTCCCCACTGCTATCCCCACGCTAACACTACGCCCTTGCTAACACTGCAAGACAATTTGCTATCACTGCAAAATGTTTCTCCAAAACTTGTATCTCCAAATCACCCACGACCCCTTTTTATACTACCCTATTGGAAAAACCAATGACCGAGATTAAATCAAACCAACAGCTAAGATTAAGACAACGCGACAGCCAATAATAGAATTGGTTGCAAGGTGTCCAAAAGAGAATCACTAAAATTAGTAAATAATTATCCTTGCAATAACCATTTACTAATTCTCGGCAAGTGGACAAACAACTGTCCAAACTACCCATAACTAATGTTATTATACATAGGTAAGGATGAACAACTGTCCAAGCTACCCATATATACTACTGCTATTTCTAGATCAGAAATAGCAGCTGTCCAACTAACAATAATTAACACTCCCTCTTAGCGAGGAGGTTGTTCTGCATGACAACTTGATGCAACTCTGATTGTCACAATATGATACTGTAGTCTCAACCTTCTGATCAAACAAGGCTACTAACAACTTCCAAAGCCATATAGCTTCACATGTCGCCATGCTAGCTGCTATGTATTCTGATTCTGCTAAACTTAGAGCCACATAATTTTGCTTCTTGCTGAACCAAGATACAACTCTTGACCCCAAACTGAAACAACACACTGAAATGCTCCTTTTGTCTATTGTACTTCCTACCCAATCTGCGTCAGTATAGCCTATCAACCTGATACCTTCACCTTGAACATATCTGATCCCATACTCGACTGTACCATGCAAGTAACGTAGCACATGCTTAGTCGCTATCCAATGCATTCTCTTTGGTTCAACCATGAACTAGCTAAGAGAGTTTACTTCAAATGCTATATCTGGTCTAGTGTTGACCAAATACATAAGCGAACCAATCAACTGTCTATATAAAGTGGGATCTACATCTTTCTCCTTAGTTGTATCTACCTTCCTCCAATTCGTGATCATGGGTGTAGACATGGCTTTGCAATCCTCCATCCCAAATTTCTTCAAGATTTCAATGCAATATTTCCCTTGACCAAGGAAAATCTCCCCATCTGTCTACCACACTTCCATGCCTAGAAAGTAGTGCATAAGTCCTAAATCCTTCATCTCGAACTCTTTTGCAAGGTTCCTCTTGCAATCCACTATGAGCCCTAGTGAACCTGTAAGAAATAGGTCATCCACATAAAGAACAAGAATGAGAATCTCACCCCCAACCATCAAGTAGTAGAGGTTAGCATCTGCTTCACTCTTCACAAAGCTTATTTTCTCCAAGTATGTATCAATGTGCTCATACCACGCTCTAGGGGCCTGCTTGAGTCTGTACAATGCTTTCTTCAATCTGCACACATGGGTCTCTTTGTTGTGTGCTACAAAGCCTTCTGGTTGTTCTATGTATAACTCTTCCTTCAACTCACCATTAAGGAATGTTGTCTTGACATCCATTTGATGGATTTTCCATCCCATCTGTGTTGCAAGTGAGATTACAGCTCGTATAGAAGTATACCTAGCAACTGGAGCAAATGTCTCCTCATAGTCTATTCCCTCCTTCTGAGAGAACCCCTTTGCCACGAACCTCGCCTTGTATTTCTCGATGCTACCATCTGCACCGTGCTTTATCTTATAGATCCAACATGATCCAACTACAACCCTATTTGTTGGTCTAGGTACTACCTCCCACACATCATTCTGCATTATTGAAGAATATTCCTCGACCATAGCATCTTGCCATACCTGATGTTCTATAGCTTCCTGATAGCTAGAAGGCTCACTATCTACCAACTGACTAACTAATGCCACATAGTCATTGAACTTGGCTAGTTGTCTTCGATGTCTAGTACTCTTCCTAGGAGCTCCCACAAACCCTTGAGTATCCCTTTATGTATCTGGAACCACATGGTTCCCGCTGCCAACTGTAGAGGATGAAATGTCAACCTCTAAGTCTTCCAGATGCATTTCCTATTGCACCTGTTGCTCCATACTCTGTGAATCTTCACTAACTAAGTCTACACTCGTACTGGTAACTGTACTTGAGCTTTGTTGCTCTTGACTTGGTCTTGGAGCTTCTGTTGGCTGCTCACTCTGATCATCTGCTGGAAAATCTCTGGATCTCCTAAATGCCTTGTCCTCCATGAACTTGACATCTCGTCTGACAATATTCTTTTAGTCCCCAAAATGAAAATCTTGTATGCCTTTGAGGTCTCACTATACCCAACAAAGTACCCCCTCTCTGCAGTCTGATCTAACTTTGTACGTGTATCTCGAGGAATATGGCAATATGCCAAACTTTTGAATATCCTGAAGTGACTAACATCTAGCTTCTTCCCTGTGAAAGCCTCCTCTGGTGTCATCTTCCCTAGCACCTTGTGTGGAACTCTATTCTGAATGTAGACTACTGTATTACATGCTTCTACCCATAAGTAACGGGGCATGTCCTGGTCATGTAGCATAGCTCTTGCTACCTTCGATATAGAACGGTTCTTCCTCTTAGCAATTCCATTCTGCTGTGGATTGTAAGGAACAATCCATTCTCTCTTGGTTCCTTCTCTGGTGCAGAACTCCTGAAAGACATTTCCTTTGTACTCGCCTCCATTGTCTGACCGAAGAACCTTTATCTTCTTTCCTATCAAGTTCTCCACAAGAGCCTTGAACTCTTGGAATCGACTAAAAACCTCAACCTTAGTCTTCAAGAAGTATATCCAGGTCTTTCTAGAGAAATCATCAATAAAAGTAACATAGTACTCATATCCTCTGAGAGATTTCGTTGACATTGGTCCACAAACATCTGAATGTACTAGATCAAGAACACCCTTAGATCTGGTGTCACTCCTTGGAAAAAATGCTTTCACAAACTTCCCCAACACACATCCCTTACATACATTGTCATGTTCTGTGCTCACCTCTGGAACACTTGTCACTGTCTCACGAAGCAATCTAAGTGCTTCATGAAGAATATGGCCCATCCTCCTATGCCATAGCTCTCCAAGATCTCTAGGATTACTGTTGCTCATGAGTGCCTTAGGAGTATCAAGTTGCAATCTATAAAGGTGACCACTCCTAACTCCAATAGTTATGAGTGATTTCCAATTCTTGTGCTTAATCAACACATTCGTCCCTCTAAAGAGTACATTATACCCCCTATCCTGAAGAACAGATGCAGAAATCAAATTCATACCTAAGCCTGGCACATATAACACATCATGAAGTGGAATTATCTTTCCATTCTCCCTCTGAAATTGAACAGTCCATTTCCCAACAGGGTTGAGTTTGGACAAGTTCCCCATAGAAATCTGGATGTTGGTGTCCTCCTCCTTGTAACTGGAGAAGTACTCTCTAACTCCTGTCATATGAAATGGTGCCCCACTATCTATATACAAAACACACTGTGAGGTTGAGCTAACCATACAAGCTATGAGTGCAAACTCATCTTCCATTCTACTTGAGAGTTCTTCCGCACTTGCTGAAGCTGCCACCTGCTTCTTACCCTTCTTCCTCTCTAAGAAATCATCAACACAGTGGCCAAACTCGTGACATCCAAAGCACTTGACCTTAGAAAGGTCCTTCTTCTTCTTTTCGTTTTGTGAATTCAATCCTTTGCTATATCCCTTCTTTGCTTTACCTTTACCCACTAGGGCAATGTTCTCTTGTTCCACCTCAATTTTCTGACTCTTGTTGGCCCCATTGACAAGACTTAGTCTAAACTCCTCCTGAGTGAATTCAGTTCATAGTTGATCCCAACTCGGTAAAGTATCTCGTCCACTGACAACTTGAACAAAGACACTCCATTGTTTAGTAAACCCATTTAGGGCTATTCTCACTAGCTCATCATCACTAGGGCTATCTCCAACAACTGCTAACTCATCCTTGACAAGTCTGAGCCTAGTGAGGTAACTTGTGACGTCTTCTCCCTGATTCATCCATCTATTCTTTAGCTTCTCTCTGAGAATCAACTTCCTGTTGGTGGTAGCATTCTAGTATAGATTCAGAATGGCATCCCACATCTTCTTCGTTGTATCTAGCTCCGAGATATGTGGAGCAATATGATCCTTGACACCATCAAGGATTATCCTCCTCGCCTTGGCATCGTCCTTCCTATATGTTGCAAGCTATGTTGCATCCGTTGGTACAAGTACAACACTGGTAGCATAATCCTTGATACCATTCTCTTCCAACAATAAAGAAGTTCTGGCCTTCCAAACACCAAAATTTGAGGCATCATCCAATCTATCTTGATCTCTCAAACCAGCTGAAGCCATCTCAAGGGTTTAAAGCAATAATAAATCTAAAGAGATCAAAATTTCTTTCCTAGGGAAAAACTCTTCTACCCTTAACAATGCTCTGATACCATGTGAAAAATCAACTATTGCAGTCACTAATTATTAATCTCCTATCGTAAACGATTATTAAACTGCTGAAAACAAATTTCTAGCTAATATTGAAAAATAACACAACTGCAACTTCACTTATATAATACGGAATGAAATGAACAACACAATGAACACAATATTTTCGGACAAATTGTCTCTAAGAAAACCCCTAAAGGAAAACCAGTTCAACATATGAGGAATTATATTAAACTTTAGCAAATCAAGAGATACAAAATTCCTTGCCTCTCACTGGCAGAACTTCGACAACCTCCTAATTTCTCCCATTGATATTCCCCACTACTATCCCTACGCTAACACTGCGCCCTTGCTAACACTACAAGACAATTTGCTATCACTGCAAAATCCTTCTCCAAAAGGGAATCACTAAAATTAGTAAATAATTATCTTTGCAATAACCATTTACTAATTCTCGGCAAGTGGACAAACAGCTGTCCAAACTACCCATAACTAATGATGCTATACATAGATAAGGACAAATAGCTATCCAAGCTACCCATAAATACTACTTCTATTTCTAGGTCAGAAATAACAGTTGTCCAACTAACAATAATTAACAAGTGGAGCCTTTGAAAAATAAAGCTTGAGGGATGGACTAGTTGCTTTGAAAACTTATGCCTCCTTAGCACTCGTAGAAGGAATAGGCATATTACAAATGCAATGATTCCGATGACTGATAAGACTATTTTTTTGAGCAAGGAATGTTTTCCCTGGGTTTGATTTAGGCATGGAGATGAGGAATAATTTTTTGGGCCACACATGGCAGGGTCCCCCTTAAACAATGTGACAACAGTTTTTTTTGGAAACAACACTGCTTTTGTAATCTGCCCTAACTAATTATTGAAAGAAAGATCCACCTCTTGGATATTTTTTAATTTGGAGAGTGAGCTCGGTATTGGACCTTCAAAGACGTTGTGGGACAGATTTAGACCCTCTAATGCTGTGCAGTCTCCTACAAAAATAGGAATAACCCCAGTAAGTTGATTTCCAAAAATATCTATCACTTGAGCCATCACAATTTCACTTATCTATTGTGGTAGCGGGCCTTCCAGAGAATTCCATGAAAGATTAAGGTAAAATTGCAGGTTTTGAAGGCTAGCAAGGAATTCACGGGGTATGGTTCCCCCTAGTTTATTGTGAGGTAAGTCAATGAGCTCCAAATTCTGACATCCTTTCAAACCAACAGGGATATTCCCTGATAATTTTTTGTGCTGAAGATATAGCTGTCTTAGCTGCTGGGAGCTACAAAGAGCATCTCGTATATTTCCAGATAACTGATTGTGACTAAGATCTAAGAGTCCAAGATGTTGAATTTGACCTATCTCGCTTGGAATGCTTCCTTCTAAATTATTCCCACCAAAACTCAATCTTTCCAACTCACAAAATATTTGAATTCCAAATGGAATATTGGCACTGAAAAGATTACCGGCTAAACTTAATGTAGTCAAGTTTGTCAGATTGACCATCTCTGGGGGTATGCTTACACTTATCATGCCGACTTCTAAATTTATGATATTGAGAGTGGAGGACAGTTGACCAATGGATGGGGGCAAAATACCAGTGAAATGGTTATTTCCAATGTCTATTATTTGCAAGTGGGAGCAATTTGTGAGAGTAGTGATGAAGGCCAATGTGTTACTGATATCACTAACAAGTTGATTGTGGTGTAGGTAAAGCTTGGTGAGATGATTCAACTCACTTAGCTCCTTTGGATCTATTCCAGCGAGCTGATTATTACCTAAAGAAATCTCTTCAAGAAGGGAACAATTTAGCAAGGAGTTTGGGATGTTTCCACTAAGCTAATTTCCCCATAACCTAAGAATCGCCAAATTGGAGAGCTTGGTACCAATTTCCCATGGAATAGGACCTTGGAGATTGTTTTCTGACAAACTAAGATAAGTCAAGGTGGAAAAATTTCCTACATAGCTAGGAATGGTGCTCGACAAGTTATTTCTGGCCAATTCCAGTCTAACTAAGGCAGTGAGATTTCCTAAAGAGCTGGGAATGGTGCCCGTGAGACTGTTACCGGCCAAGTGGAGGTACTTCAAACTTGAGAGAAGGCTGAGCTCAGGCAGAATGCTTCCATTCAGCTGGTTATACGAGGGTATCAGAATTTGGAAACTACGGAAAGAGGAGAGAGTGGGCGGAATGATTCCTTGCAATTGCTTGTTGTTCAGCCAGAGTGTCCACAGATTTGGGAGTTGGTCGAGTTGAGGTGGAATTGTACCGGTGAGGGTATTCAAGGAGGGGTCTATGGTTCGAAGAAAGGAGAGATTCCCCAGCACAGGTGAAATGGTACCATATAAACTCTTTTGCGTTAAATGGATGGCACTGACAGAGTGGGATTTGGAATGATAGGAGATGCCAGTCTAGTTGCAAAAGTGGTGAAGGGGAGTCTAGTCGGGCAGAGAAGTGTCACTGTTGGTAATGGCAGCTTTGAATTGCAAGAGAACTTCTTGTTGCTACTGCTGATGATGATGAGAGAGATTAATGGAAGAATGACCAAGAGCAGGAATTAAAAACATGGAAAGCATTGACAGTACCAACAAAGGGGCAGCCATGGTAGACCATGTTGACCACGATGTCTATTTTTAAAAAGGTGGCAACTAGTGTTGGCAAAATATTTTAACATCAAGGTGGAAAAAACAAAGATTTTATAATTATCGACAGATGCATTGAATGTTGGGAATAAGGCAAAATTTAATAAAGTCAGTTTCTTGTGTTTTGGCGGCACTTTTGTAACATGGCAGGTATAACGTGGCACTTGCTGTCACTAACGGTACAGGGGCATTTAAGGAAACCTGCATAACATGAAAGGCTTTCGCCATATGTCCATTTTTTCTATGGTGGATTTCAAATAGAGGTTAAAATCACTTAAGGTTGTGGGTGTTGTTCTAAACTATGAGAACTGGTTTTTGCTCCATTGTTCTCTGTCAACTATAATCTTTTTCTCTGCAAAAATTTCATGTGGTGTGTATGGAAGTTTTTGGTTGAGGAGGCGATTCGCTTCTTTCTTAAAAAGGTTTGCATAACATTGACTTAAGTCTGAAAAGCATAAAGAAATTTTGATGTTTTATACATACTCATGTGCATTCTTTTATGTGCATGCTCGAGAGAGGGATTTATTTCAAATTTGGGAAAAGTTGCTCTTGAAGAGGAACAAGTATCTTCAAAAGAATGATGTTTTTCAGAGGCAAACGAACAAGGGTTTGCAGGTAAATGTTGTGTTGACAGATTTTAGGTATGGCACAATAAAAATGCAATATTTTATAGGAAATAAGAAAGGAATAACATGATAGGTATTCCTGTTTCAGCTTTTTTTCTTTTAGAAAATCTTGAGATTCAAAAAACACAAGTTTGATCAAAGTCTATCTGTTAAAAAGATTTTTCTTAAAAAGAATTGGGCTGTAAAATATTTGTGTTTGGCAAAAAGGAATTTTTTTCTTAAAAGGGAGAGAGCAAAGAAGTTTTTTTTGTCGGGTCACTGCTAAGATTCAAACGAAAATCAGTTAGTACATTTCTTAAAACCCTAAATGATTTTCATAATAAAAGGGGGACTGTAAACTGAACAAAAAAAAAAAAATGAAATGAGAAATAAAGAAAAAATGAAAACCTTCTTCATCGTAGCAGGTTCTAAAAAATTTTTAAGGGAAATATGCATGAACAGTTTCTCATGAAGGTTGAATAAATTTTTGTGGGTATTAAACCCAGAATATTATATGCACTACTTTTGTTCAAAACAAAAGAAAAACTAGCAGGCAGTTTCAGTTATATAACATTGGATTGTAAAATGGCTTTCTTTAAGATCTCTATCATAAAAGACCCTTACTCAGTTTGGAAGGTTTTTGAGACAGGAACAAATCTGAAACTATAACTATTTTGAAGTTAGTTTCTCAAACATCATTTTTTAAAAGGAAATTTTTGATTAATCCTAACTGGTTCAGTTAGGTTCATGTAACTTATCAGTTTCGAATTTTATCTCTATAAATATAGAGATCATTTGTAAATTAAATGGCATGAATTGGAAAAAGAAGAAAGAAGACTTATATTTCAGAACAGTTTGTAAAGACTGAAAAGTCTTATTATAAACTTGTATGCATGTATAGATGTCATACATACACATTTATATGTGTGTATAAGGTTGTAATTACAACACTGATAAAAGGGTTAAATACCCTGAGCAGTAGAAGCCGTTGATTGTAAAAGAGTTGGAACTCAATAAAAAACATAGGTTCATGGAGTGGTTTTTTCTTCCTATGACGAAATTGTGAAGATTTTCAAAGGTTTTCCCCTCGGCACAAAATTGGTGTCTCTTCTTTCTATGAGTTGATATTATTCTGTATGTTTACATTTCAGTATTTGATTTCTCCACTGCTGTAAATTGTGAATTAAAATTACTGAAATCAGATTTTGAAATAATTTAATAGTGTTCTAATTCACCCCCCTCAGAACCCTGATACTTCCAACAGACCAAACTAAGGCAGGGGAAACACAAAAAGGCAAGCAATTGCATAGAATGAATTTTAATGGAATTGGGGAGGAATAAATAGATTAGGAAAATTGGGGCCTACAGTTGTTTGTAAGATTCCGAGTAATATACTTTCTCTTGGATTAATTTTTTAAAGATCAATTTCATCTTAATGTCACACTCTTTATTTTATGTTTTATAAATGCATCAAGCCGAATATATCTTCCTGAAGTCACAAACGATCTAAATTGAGATGATATGAAAAGGTTGCGAAGGGAATGTAATTCAATACATCTAAGTATAGATACACAAACAATAAATTATGCAACCATTATTTGGTAGGCTCGTAAGGAAGGGTCTAATGTGTATTTATTTATTATTTAATATTAAATTAAAATTAAAATTTAACTATTTTATAAATTTCAAATGATTAATAAATTATAACGTACAGTCATTCTGTCATTCTGTCGGCCACATAGATAACGCCTGGTAGAGAAAAAAAAGAGTAGGAGACAAAACTGGAGACATCTTGAGTTTGATCTGTACTGAAGAAAATAATATTAAAGTTGACTGTGTGGTGACCTCAGCCTACACAAATTTCTATCAAAAGAGTGTCCACTTCTCGTAGCCGGCATTCACATTTTAACTGAAAGCGGATGTCAAATTACATACGAGATAACTTTGGCATTAAATATCATTTTGGACTAGGCCATTAAATATATGAATACTATGGTAGATTTCTTAATTTAATCTATGTATAGATAAACTTATAATAAAGAATGGTTGTTCACACATAGTCAAGATGGAATAGGACCAACTTTACATTAGTTTTTGACTTCTTCAAATTCAAATATATATTTCAATTTATGATGACCAGTTTTAGTCTTGTTTTTCTCATTTTTTGATAAGTGCAGTTTTTCATTTTAATAAATAGTCTTTTATTAATAAAATATAATTTTAAAAGTACATATGCACAACAAAGAATTGGTGGATATCCTCTCATCATAGTTCAAAATAAGGCTAAGTTCATACAAAAACAACAACATAAAAACAAATGGATATTAGTCTAGAAACTAAATCTGTCATAAGTGGCTAGAGCAGTACTAGCTATAAGGGAGGAGGATCTTGGTCATCCTTCTTGCTCCATGCATCAACATGACCTAGAGGCAGGTTTGGAAGGGACCGCCAATCATTAGTTTTATCTAAAGTCTTCTCCCTAAGTTTATTTATGAGTCGGGGATTGTCAGAGCAGGAAGAAGTGGGCTAGTTGTAATCAATTCTCTCGTTCGGCTAGACATAGCCACTTGGAGTGATGACAGCAATGCTATTAGACAATCAAGCTAAGGCATGGTCAACACGGGGTGGCAATGTTAAGCGTCACCTCCAAGAATCTCTTCCCCCAGCAAAGAAGTGGTGAGGAGCCTGGGAATGCAGTGGTCGGTGAAGGAACTACAGAGTCAATAATGTCCATGGAGCACAGATCTATCGTCAAAGCCCCTTTCTTTTCTTGCAAACACTAAAGATTGTGCAAGCAAACCACTTCTGACACCATTTAATTTTCTTGCACTTGTATTTACAAGAGTAAATATTACATATATACATAGAAACATTAATATCTAGAACTTGTGAGTAAAAAGAAGAATATTTCTATAGAGTGAAGATGAATTACATCCCGAAAGCATGCAATATCTGAAAGAATTTAACAGGAAGTCAGGTAGAGTCTCGTAGCAAAATCATATGACATATGTCAGTTTCTTGGTTTTAGTTTTTTTTCTTTGTAAAGGAAACTCACACCTTGGCAACATTTTTTTTCTTTTTCATTTTGTATTGAATCAATCAATATATAAAATTACATTAAAGAATGTTTGTTCATAGACCGTCTAGATTGACTTACAACAACTTTACATTAGTTTTGACTCATTCAATTTCAAATATATATACAAATTCAAAACCAATTTTGTCCTTTCATATTTAGCCATTTTTCTTATCTATAATAAACTAATATTTAGTTTTTAATTTATCAAAATAATAATGTGTTAGTTTTTTTTTTTTTTTCTTTTGTCATTTTTTATATATTATTTTCGAAATTTTATATATGTTAATTCTTTATGGAGGCTAAGGTTGTGGTTGACCTTTTTGTATTTTTTCTTTTTACATACCAATTCACGTATTTTTTTGGTAAGTCTAATTTAAAATTTATTTATTTAAATATTATATTTTTGATGTATTTTACAAAAAAAAATTATCTATATTATTTTTTCCTTTTTTTTTTGTGGAGGTTGAGACCTTTGCTAACTTTTTCTTTCTTTCTTTTTTGTATTGAATCACTCTATAGATTAAACTACATATAAAAAAATTTATTCATAGATAGTCAAGATCCACTTACAACTTCTACATCAATTTTTGCCTTCTTCAAATTCAAATATTATATACACATATACATATACGTACATACATTCACATAAATATACATACATACATACATACATACATATATACATATTGTTTCCTTTACCTCACCATTTGAATAGCTTTTTTTTAATTTTTACTTAAATCATTGCATGGATAAAATTGCAGTAAAAAATTGGTTGCAAATGATTCTCTTTTGCCCCTCTTAGTCAAAGTTACTTCACCTCTGATTGAATATTCACATGAACATCCAAAGGAGAAACCATCTTGCTCCTTTCTTAAGGATAATTTCTGTCTGTCTCCTAAATCTCCTAAACGAATGTGGATAGAAGACTATATTTCAGAGGATAACATCTGTTGGTGATCAAATGAGGAATCATCAATGCAAGGGATTTCAAATCCCATTCATGTCAAGTCAGAGATTTTGATGTCTCGCGTCAACTTTCTTTATTTTGGACCCCTATTGAATCTCCACCAAATGTAAAGTCTTGAGAGCTAAGAGGGGAAGAAAGCCTTTAGTCTCTTAAGACAAAAGAGGAGATTGAGTCTGCACATTAAATTGCGTTGGATGTTAATTTGTCAATTAGCAAATGAACATAGAGAGCTTTGTGCTCTCCGCAAGCTCAATGAAATTTGCGACCTAGAATCTCATAGGATTAATTGCATGTGGCAAAAGGTCCCATATCAAGCAACACTAGGGATTTGTTCCGGAGTGCGGAAAATTAGATGATTCTCTTGTAGCATATGAGGTCTTGCACAAACTTTCTTTGGTTATTGTCTAAGTTGGACACAATGAAAGCCTATAATAGACTTAATTGGGACTTTTTGGAGAAAGTTTTGATCAAACTTGATTTTCATCTCAAGTGGTGCATGTGGGCTTTAGC
Organism: Cupressus sempervirens; assembly: GCA_028749045.1. NCBI lineage: Eukaryota > Viridiplantae > Streptophyta > Pinopsida > Cupressales > Cupressaceae > Cupressus > Cupressus sempervirens. The sequence goes on from CM053787.1 coordinate 940,750,111, forward strand.
TTGTGTCAAAGAGGCTAATTTTCAGTTTAATCATCAATGGTTCTTTGGTAGGAGTATTTTTTCAGCTACTCGAGGTGTTAGACAAGGGGATTATTTTTCTCATTTTTGTATGCCATTCTTGCAGAGGCTTTAGGAAGAAATGTTTCAGCCTACCAAAGGATGAAGAGTGTATGCATTCCCAATACACGTTTTTTTGAACTACTCACCCCGTCTTTGCAGATGATACTTTATTGTTAGGATATGCTACTTTAATAGAGGTTAAGCAGATGAAGAAAGTCTTGGATGCTTATTCACTAATTTCCTATCAAAAGGTTAACCCTCATTAGTCTAGGATTTATGTTTTCAATGTCAAAGAAGCTTTGAAAAGAAAAATGATTAACATTTTGAGATTTCAAGAAGCAAATATTCTCTCTACATACTTAGAATGGGGTCCCATTGAAGGGGATTCCTTCAAATTAGAGTGCGTGGTTGTTGAGAGTTTTTAGGAATATTTAAAATTGAACGGTCCTATGATATTTTTTAGTTTGTTTGGTTTTTAAAATTTAGCTCCTAAATTTAAGGAAGCTAGAGGTCCCATGAATTTTAGAGTTAATATTAAGATTTTAAATTTATGGTGTAATTACTTTTTATTATTTTAATATAATTTTTGAAATAAAAAATATTTTGTTGCCATGTGGCAAAAAACTTCCATAAGTTGGTGGGGTTGTTTCCATCTGTGCCCTATTTTCACCCGCTCCAATTGAGAGGGCTAAAAAATCAGGCTCCTATTTTTGAAGGATCAGATTTCAATTAAACCTTCAGCCCCCTTAAAAAATTAATCATGGGTTGCTCCACAAAATAGAGTCCAAGCCCCGAGTCCCATGGGCACCCACTTCCATAAAAATATAGTGGGTGCTGTTGAGATTTTCTAGGAATATTTTATAAGGGAAGTAGTCCTATGGATTTATATGTGAATCCGCTTTAAAAAATCAGCTGCTAAATTCAAGGAAGCTACTTGTCTCATGAATTTTAAAAATAAAAAATTATATTACTTCATAAATTTGTTTGGTGGGATTATTTCATTTTGGTGGGAAAATGAAGAGCAGGTTCTTTGACAAATGGTAGAATTCTTCCTTAAGTTGGTGGGGCTAAATCCAACCCCACCCTATTTTCACCCACTCAAATTATGAGGGCTAAAAGTTCGGGGCTCCTATTTTGTAGAAAAGATTTCAATTAAACCTTTAACACCCCCCGCCCCCCCCAAGAAAATTTATCATAGAGCCACCTATTCCACAAAAATAGAGCCCAAGCTCCTCCCATAGGACCCCTACCTTAGACATTCTAATTTTTTATGATCAATACAAAAAAAATGTATTAATTTAATGTTGTGGAGAGGCTTTGGACATGCATTACCTCCTAGAAATCTAGATGATTATCTCTTCCTAGAAAAATTTTGCCAGCCAAAATAGTACTAATTTTAGCTACTAATTATCTCATGTCTGTCCTAAAGGCACAAATGTCTACAATAAAGCAGCTAGAGAAAATCATTGAAAAACTCTTATGGAAAGGAAATATGAATGAGGCTAAAAAGATTCCTCTAATTTCTCTTAAGAAAAACATGACTGCAGAGATGTTTGAAGGATGGGTTGGTCTTCATCATGTTGTTAATAGGAACCTTGCCTTTGGTGGAAAGCTTGATCAACAAATGTTTTCCAAACCTGATACTAATTGGTGCAAATTAATGCAAGCCAAATACTTGGACTCTCCTTTACCATCCCGGATTCTTACCATTTCCAACCCCTATCAAGGCTCAGCTATGTGAAATTTTATTCTAGCCTTTAGGGAGAGTTACTCTGTATGCTACATGTGAGGTGCATAATGGTGAGGAAGTTAAATTTCGGTTGGAATCTTAGGGTGATCATAAACAACTATATTTGACTGATGAGCTCAATGGGGTTTGGCAGTTAATCTCAGATCTATGGGGAGATAAACTTTGTGATTATGTTTTGGTTATGGAAATACCTACTCACAAGATCATATGGAAAGATAAAGTAAATTTCTTATTTCCAATGAATGAAAATTTTGGATTAGATTCTTTAGGAGAGACGGGTATTTTTAATAAAGAAGAGATCAAATTCTTTGGGCTCCATCTAAAACATGCCAGTATACTGTAAAGATGAGTAATGAGATTCTCCAAAAAGAAAACTTGGTATTACATCGGCATAGAGCATTCAAGTTATGTTGGGGCAACATGGTTTTGCCTAAAGATGGTAGTCTCACATGGGTTCTCCTTAAGAAATGAGTCCTAACAAACAATAGATTAGCTAAGCTTCACATTGTTGCCTGATCTCTTCAACTGTGTGTTGTGGGGATCAGTTGTGGAGGACACAGATCATCTATTTCTCCGTTGCAACTTTACACAACATTGTTGGCTTTATGTGATGCCAAAGTTGGACTTACCATTTCCAATACCACAAACCATCTAGAATATGTGTCAAAGTTAACCTCCCTTATACAAGAATTCCCTTTTTCTTTTTGTTTTGGCAGTAATTTGGATTATTGCACCATCTATGGTGGGAACAAATTAAGCATATCTTTAGGAAAGAAGAGAACTCCATTGTACAAGTTCAAATCAGGATTAGACAATCCATCTCAGAAGCATTGAAGGCTCATACTTTCAAGAAAAAACTCTAAAGTTCAATCTTAAGTTCTTGGGACTCTCAAGTACTCAAAAAGTTGCCTCTAGTTTCGATTCCTTTCCGAGGCTCCAAACATCAAAGCCAATAGGAATCTGATTAAGTGGAAGGCTCCTATTTCCCCATTTGTTAAGATTAAGTTTGATGGTTCGCAGGAGGGAATCCAAGGATCTCAGGGGCAGATATGTGTATCAGGAATTGCTATGTTATGTTATTGGCAGCAAGTACAGTCCCCCTCCCAGCTGTAACTAATAAGGCTGAAGCTCATGCATTTAATCTTAGATTAAGTTTGGCTAGGAATCTCTATATTAAATGCATTCATATTGAAGGGGACCCAATGATAATTATTGAGGTTTTAATTCATGTGTCGAACAGAGTACTATGATTTGCGGTAATATAAAATTGCTGGAGAGAACTCTTTGTAGATAGAAATCGTGGGGGTAAGCTTCATCCACCATCAATTTATGCTGACTTCCTCAACGAATGTTTTGGGAAGTTTGCGATATACATGGCAAGTACAAGTACTTCCAAATATTGTAGAAACACCATACCCTTTCTGCGGCACTTTGTCAGAAGTTATAGGAAGAAAAGTGGGCAAGATGACAGCGAGCTGCTTCCATATGAGCAAATGGCAACAGATGCTTTCAAAAGGCACCACTTTGTCTGCGTAGCCTATATATGTTATAGATGAGACTCTTCACTTTTGCAACTGAACTGGAGTGACTTGGGATTCAACAAGACAAAACAATAGTTTTGTAGGCTGAGTTCCGCAAGAAATAGGGAGAATTCAAGATTTGAAGGTCCTCTACCTTTCAATCAATCAATTGGAGACATCTGTTGGTCTGTTTTTTCATAATGCAAAAATTTTGAAATTTTTTTAGTGAAAAATCATTTGAGTCTTTGTGTATTGCAAATTAGGGTTTTGTTCCTTGTATTTTTAAACCCTTAGATTGCCCTAGTTCATAGCCTGGTCTCTGTATCTTTGAAATTCTATCAAATTCTCAAGGTTTGTCTTTAAAGAAATCTTTAGAAAACCCTAGTGCCATATTTTATTTTACCCCAGTTTGAAAATCTTCAAAATTATTTTTTCAGAAAAATGATTTTTAAGGGATATCATTTTAACCTAAGGTTGGGCCTGTGGAAGCATAATTTCATTAAAATATTGTTTAAACCTTTATTAGCCATGTTTTGTTTGCATCGGGCTCAATTATTTTATTGAAAAAGGTCCTATGTAACACAAATTTTGTGTGACCGTTGATCTTGATCAGATCAACGGGCATCACATTCTCGCAATAAGAAGATGCAGGGTTTTTAAACAATGCGGGTATGCGCTATGATGACACGTAGCCCTTCCTAACGTTCCAGCCTTAGTGCGTCACAAAATAATTTCTGATCGTCGATCTTGCAAGAATCAAGGGCTAGCGCATGCCCACAATAACAAAGTGCACAAATGTTATACACTGCGGGAAAGCGCCAATGCGACACGTGGCATAGTGTGACATCATGGGCATGCCTTTCTCAGAGGGTAATAACACCTTGTCATACATGGCAAATTGTCAGGTGAGTTGGAATACAAAGGAAGCACCTCATTGGTCTGTCCAGCTAACTAAGTATACAATCACAGAAGATTTTTGATCACCATTGATGATCTTTCGAAGATCGAGGGCTAGCGAAAGCCTGCAATAAAGAACTGCTCAAAATTTAAGGAATGTGGGGATGTGCCTTTGTGCTACGTGTCATAGTGGGGCCAAGATTGTGAAAGAAAATTGAGTCATGCCATATTGTATGCCACGTGTGCTTAACTAGAAATATTTATGCTACGGGTGCAAAAACCTCAGAAATAAATGCAGTAGTCAAGTGGGTCAGAGCACGAGGGTTGAGAAGAGTCATTTTATTGGTCCAAGTGGATGATGCAAGCATAAAATGTAGAATTGTTTCACACCGTTGATCTTGTCATGATCGACAAAGGGTGCTTTCCCACATTAAGAACTTGAATGAAGTTTAGATAAAGCGGGTATGTGCCATGCAGACACATGTCCATGGCGATGTCAAAATTCTTAACTCAGAAGCTTTGCAAGGTATAATCTGTGTCACCGTTGATCTTTCGAAGATCAATGGCTGGCGCAAACTGGCAATATGGAGATGCTCGTTCAATAAAGAAAGCGGGAATGCGCTAGCTTGACATGTGGAAAGAATGACATCAAGTACTCACCTACTCAGAAGATGATATGGGACCCACCTGCATGGAGGTTGTCATAAGGCATAGACTCACATGGAGACTTCCTATTGGTTAAAACAGTTGATTGGGCCTTAGTCAATTGTAAATTTGTGTAATCGTTGATCTTGTCTTAATCAACGATTGGTGCTTACCTGCTATTTTAAGATGCAAGAAATTTAAGGAATGTAGGTAAGTAGTAATGTGACATGTGGCAGTGGGTCCTAGCGAGCGTTGAGATGGCAGTCATGATTAGTTGCAGATGGAGGCATCGGATTGTGCCATGTGGCTTGGATCAACAACCAACGCATGCCCACAAGATGGAGATGCACATTGGTTAGATAATGCGGGTAAGCGGGCTGCCACCATGTGGTAGCGAGCCTACCCAGTAATGAGATGGATAGGTGGTAGGTGCTGGCGAATAAGAAGGTGCCACATGTTAAGTGAATGTCTAATGGGTCCAAGCAAGTGAGTATGTGGCTTATCAAGGGCCAGCTTGGGTGGCGCCCAGTGAGCCCAAAAAGAGGGACTTTTAAATGAAATATTGAATTTTAATGTTTTATTTATATCAAAGGGATGCACGTTTCAAAAGTTCTGACTTTAGATTAATTTAAATTTTTAAAATTTTAAATTTCAAGGATGCAGACTTGAGTTTTCTAGCAGAGGGGGACATTTTCAAACTGGCTTTCTGGAGGTTCTTGATAAACAAAATATGCAATATTATATATCATCGAAATCAAGAGAATTTGAATTTTTCGATTCTAGAGTTGGTTTTTGCACAAAATGCCACTGGTTCATGCTACGGGAGGTTTTCTTCCAGATTCCTATTGTGTAACTATATTCAGGTGAGGAAGTTCAGAACTGATTCTTGACATGGTAATGACCTGAATATGGTTAAGAGCAGTGGAAATGTAGTTAAGGTCAAATTTTGATTAGATTCACTCAGTAAAAACTCAAAATTTCACCAGTATTTCATAAGGCAGATCAGATATTTTGGTGACTTAAAGGTTTTCATCATTCCAACAGAGATATTTCAAGATCAGTTATAAGTAATGATGAAAAAAAATCAGATCAAAGCGGTAGAAAGATGAGAAAGGTTTTGTAACTGAAAAAGATTGAATTCCAAGTGGACACATGTCATTCTGAAATCAGATCCGAGAATTCATCTAGTCTATATCATTCTTTCTTTCTTTCATTGTAAAGAGTTGGAAAATATTGGAAAGTTTCTCTGGAATTAAGGCACTTAGTAGAACTGGCCCTGGAATTGATGAACTCTGAATGGAAGATCTGGGATGTGCTAGTTCCAGACCATGAAGTTTTGCTTTGGCTGTGATACCCCCTTCCCATCCCATTAGTTTCTCATTCCTGCCATTTTTTCTCTTGTATGATAGCATATGTTATTGTGCAGTTTGGTTTATTAGATATTTTGAGTCAATTTTATGCATTTTCATGTATTATTTCAAGGAAATGAATACAAAGAACAACAATGTTTGAGTTTCATTTTAAATCTTGTCTCCATTCTCAGTGAGTTGTAATGTTTTATGATCTTTGAATAAAGATCTTAGGTCATAGTTGCAGTCCCTTAAGGTTGTATGTTGTTTCATTGTTGCTTGTAATTTAAAGAATTATGTAAATGCTTCAAAGAAGTCAATAGGGTTGCAGATTTATTGAGGAGGATATCAGGTAAGAATGAGATTTAAATTGAACATTGATGTCTATTTGCAAGGTGAATGGATAGATTATAGATCTAAATATATGATAAGTATCAGATATCCAAAATGCATGAGAGAGATTCATGAATTGCCCAATGGATCAAGCACTGATCAGCTATAGGATCATTAGTTTGTTGTCTATACTTGGTTTTCATCTGCTTTCGCCACCCACATAAAATCAAATCAAAATTCAAATCATCTTTACATTTTATGTTGAAGATCTATAATAGAATGCCGTCACTCAGCTTGTGAATATCATAGAGTTGCAATTTGCTACTGTAGATCTGTGTTATTACATGAGTTAATAGGAGAAATAAGGGTTTTATCTGCTTTATATTAGATTCAATATATGCTTTGATAATTGGTACCATATAAAGAATCTATGGGTCCACCTGCCTAGGTTTTGCAGAGCCTGAAGATGAAGAAGGAGTTATGCCTTATAATTGGTCTATCTGTGAGGCCTCGCCCTGACCCTTCGTAGCCTTAGTTGTTACTTTATCATTTTGATACTCATGAATCGAGATGTCGAGACATTATCAGATACTTGAACATATCATATTATTTCATATTGTGTGATGTTATTTTCAGATAATTGATGTCTGTCATTTAATGTTTTATGTATATGTATGTTGATGAATTAAGTAAAAGGTAGGATTAACATTTTGGTTTAAGATATTTTAAATGGTTAAGAATTGAATAGGATGAGAGGAACCCTAATTTTGTTATAGATGGATGTTTTAATTTATGTGATTCTTGATACGTATATATATATATATATATATATATATATATATATATATATATATATATATATATATATATATATATATATATATATATATATACATGTGATTTTCGGGACTACTGATGTGTGTAATGAGTGTGCAGATATTTTAGTTGAGGAAACTGACAGAGGAACAAAACTGATCCCTATGTGCTACTTTTGGAAACTTTGTTGTTCGTAATTCAAGTGTTTTATTGTGAGATGTGTGAATGTGTCTTTCTATGATCAATAAATATTAATGTTCGTAACTGTGTTCTTATAAGTGTCACTTGACACTCGTGAATTTGCTTATGTTCTTCAGTGTGCTATTAGGGTTAGCTATGTAACCTTTGGACCTAAGTCGGATTAAGTTAGTGTCTTTTGCTAATTTGGTTCTTAATCAAGTTTAGTCACCCTTAATCCAAATTAATGCTTAATCTGCGTTTTTTGAGTTGTCAGATGGTCCTATTTAATTCCTAGCTTTTATTTGGCTCTAAACCTATTCCTAAGGCTTTAAAACATGCAATTTTTATACCCAAGGGGTATGGATATGGGTTGGGGGTCTTTTCCAAACCCTAAGCCCCTTTTATTGACTTTTGAGGCCACTCAAAAAGTCTCTTTTTGCTTTTGTGCGAAAATTGACTATGGCTACCATGAGTTGTCTCACCTCACCTCCACTTAGTGGTTAACCATAGTATGGATTGAGTTAGGAGCTTCTAGATTTGTAGGTGGGTGGGAGAAGTTATTGATCCCTTTGGTGGTTGAGTTTGAGGCTTATTTAGAGGCCCTTCTCGGACTAGTTGAGGTTGTTACCCAATCTCTACATTTAGAGAGGAGTTTTCGAAGATTGAAGCTAGGAAGGGGAAAACTCTACTCAAACTTGTTCATTTTCCATTACCTCTTTGTGTAGGTAGGAATTCTCATCTCCCTTGTTTAGATTTTCATGTTTGTTTCATGCTTATGCTACCTTGTTGATGTTTCAATGCTTGTATGATTGTGGGTATGTTGGGAAGATTTGAAAACCTTGTTTTTTTTTAATGTTTTCTTTTCTTGTTTATGTTTGAATTTTGAGATTTTCTTGCATGGGTGTTTTGGCATTACTCACCCTTGGAGAGGGCAGAAGTGGCCAATTTCGGAAAAGGTCTTTTTAGTTGGACTCCAACAGTGTAGAGTCTCTTCTCAGGACGAGAAGAGGGAGAGAGGGTAGGGTGTTATGGGCTCCTATCTGTCAGCACAAACCACGTATGAGTTTTGACATGTAAGAATGGAAGAATGGAAATTTTTGATTTATAGCCCCAATTGGGCACCTAGTTTGGTGTTGTGTTTGACATCTCCTATTGAAAAAATCCACCTTTCCCTAATTTTGATTCATTGTGAATCCTATTGTGAAAGCTTTGTATGAATATGCATGTTTGATTTGCTCTTGGTCATGCTTGTGGTCATCTGATCAGATTTTGTTCCCTCCATGGTTCTAGAAATGTGTTGCATAAATTGTTATGAATCCCTTGATGAGGGTCGTGAAGAAAATTTAATTAAATTGTTGTAATTTGGGATTGATATCCTATGTAATTTGTATTTCAAACTTTGTTGTAATGGCAACGAAGTTGGGTTTTCTTCCTGGTTCTTTTCCGGTTGAGCCTTTGAATCAGGTTTGCAAATAAAATAGAGTTTGAGTATGTTTGTTTATCATGAGATTTAATCGTGAAATCTTCAATTAGATGGATGCACATAAAAAAAGAAGAAGGATGATATGATGATGGTTTAATTAAGCAAAATTTTCAAGTTTTTCTTATATGTTATATGTGAAAAAAAACTATGTTGAGGAAAGAAAAATGGTTATGGTTGATAGCCAATTCTAGATGTGTAAAGATATCAATTAGTCTTGTATTATTGTGCCACAATGATTACATCTATTATTATATCTACAAGAAAAACAAAAATAATATCCAACTTCTCCACCTTGTAGCTTTGATTCTTTAATGTTGTAAATGTCACAGAAAATTCTCCAGCATGATTCACTATACATGAAATTTGCATCCCTGCATAAACATTATTAGAAGAAAACATATCATCAGCATTAAGATTATTTGAGTTCTCTTTTTGAATGAGTTTCCTTATACACCATGTAATGTGCATCATATCTATCTTCATCAATAGTAACCATAAACTTATTTGCTTCTTGACTATCAACCAGTTTCACATCTTGAATCTTAAGAATCGTATTTATCTCTTCTTCCTTTATTAAACATTTATCATCATCTTGATCTTCTATAGTAATCTCACTTTCAAATATCTCTTTCTTATTACAACTTTGCTCAAGAACAATAACAGTAAATCACTCTTTCCTTTCTTCTTCAAGCTGAGTTTACATACTACCGCCATGCCTTTTCCATTCTCCCACGATGGCTGCAAATTTTTCTCATAAATCAGATTCTTCTTTAGAACTTGCTGTTACACATTCCTTAGCTTCATCTTCATGCCATTCCTCTTGACATTTTTCTTCATTATGCATATTTAAGGCTTCATCAGTTGCCTCCAAAATCTTTTCCATAGGAGTACCTTCCAACAATGTACTCTTCTCTATTTTCAAAGGACATGTTACTGTTCCAACCACAAATTATTCACACTCAAATCCCATAGGACTTTCCTCTTTATTCTTCTCATCAACATTTACTTGCTGCAATTTATCTTCTTTCTGCTCTTCAGGTTCTTTCCCTTCCAAAGGACAACTTACATCTATCATTGTTGAGATTTTTGTACCAACTTCACATACATCTACACTCTTTATAGTTGCCTTCTCTGTGGTTTCATTTGCCTCTGCCAAAACTTCTTTCACTTCCTCTTTCACTTCATCATGCATTGGAAATGCTATCCTATCAATAAGACCTATACTTCTTGATTCCTTCCATGTTGTATCATCCTTCAATGGAAGCAAAACCATCTTAGTGATGTCTCTTGACATAACTTTATTCGAGAGACCCAACCATTTGAATAAAGAATTTGGGACCCCTAGCCCAAAAAAAGAACTTGTGACTTAGTTTGTAGACAATATCATTACAAACTTACAATGCTTAGGTGAGGAAGCAAACCCAAATATTTTTCTTCTTCCAAGATTTTATAGGTTATACAAAGTCATTCATTGAATGCTCACATTGTTAGGAAGTAGCTGCTAAGGTACTCACTCTGATAGTACAATCCAAAAATGGCCAAATTCCAAATGAGGTAAAGGAAAGTTCAAGTTCCACAGGCAAATCTGAAGTTGTGGAGATTGATGAAGAAGAAAAAGAAGATTTTGATGTGTCATATAGTGAAACTTCTTCAGATGGTGGGGGTTTATCTAATCCTCCACCCAAGATGATCAAAGTCCTGAGGAGAAGATGCTTTGTAAAAGGACAAGGTTGGACCTTGGTGGTTGTTCACTTGAAACCATAAATTGATAAAATCATTGAATTAAGAGAGGATATTCAAAGTCAACAAGAGAAACAAATGGCCCTGACATCACATATAACTTTTTGTAACTCACCAAGTCCACCATGTGAAAGATTATAGTGGATCCCAAAGAAATAATCTTTTAGAACTCAAGTGAAGGAAAAACTATGTACAAATAAACACAAGTCCAAAAAGTCGAGGAATAACCAATTTGGACACTTAGGTATGATGGCTCTAAATGAAAATTAGGAGCTAGCACAAGTATTGAATTAAATAATCCCAAAGGTAGGTCTTTTTATGTAGCATATCACTTATAATTGAGATGTACTAACAATGTTGTAGAGTATGAAGCCTTGATTTGCAAACTTCTGCATTAAAGAAAGACGTCAAAGCTCTTGTAATTGACAGAGACTCTTAGTTGGTCATTAGATAGGTAAAATAAATCTACTTTTGCAATGATAGAAGACTACTTGCTTATCGAAAAAGACTTTGGGACTTGTTGGAATATTTTGAGGCCTTGAACATAAGGTCCATTCGAAGAAAGAAGAACATGGTATCTGATGCCCTTGCCATTTCAACAAGTGCATTGCAACCCATTGAAAGAACAAAACTAAAGAGATTTTTAGTTGAATTAGATGCTTCCCTATCTATTCCAGACAATATTACAAACTTCCAAGTCTCAAAGATGACCAACATATTCTCAAGTTCATTATATGCAATGGACTTTTCAAAGGATAAGACATTGATGATGATGTTAGAAATAGGGATTACTAAGAAGGGCGGGGGGGGTTGCAAGTGATTTAGTAATCTATAAAATTTAGTCACCAAATGGATATTATTTCTTACTTTAAACCATGCATAACAAAGAAAAAAAGCAATGTTGAATGGTAACAGTAATAATGAACAAAGATAACTCATAACACCATATTTTATTAACTAGGAAAACCTTGGCCAAGGAAAAAATCCAGTGGGGATGATACCCACAAGATAATATACTGATATATAAGTTCCTCATTACAGGTTGGACCCTATTAGGAGTCAATGAGAAAATTTAGTATAAGGAGTCCCTATTAGGAGATTCCAACCTTGTTAGGAGTTGAGGTATAGTAAATGAAAGATGACTAGCCCACTACCCAAACATGCACTTCCACTTACAAGAAGAGCTCACTACCCAAACAAGTAATCAGACTTCTAGAATATAGGTACTGTATCTTCTTCCTTGACTGATCTCTGATCATTAGCTCACTCTTGGATCACAAAATAGCTCATATAAAACTTTGAATATATTGCTTTCACAAAATTTCACATACAATCACAATTACAAGAGAGCATTTATAAATCACACTTCTCATCACAATATGTCCTTTGCATAAATACCATGCCTTTACACAAACTATTGTTGGGTCAGCTAAGACCACAATCCACTTTTCCAACTTAGAGTAAACATCTGGGATGTCAGCCCTAATTGGATAAGTAATTATCTTGTAAACAAAATAATTCTTTCCTTGAATTCTTCTATATTGTTTAGCTTCAAACATGATTATTTCTATTTCATACAGTATGTACTAACTTTTGAGGTTATACATGTCATCACTAACATGTATACTATCTCCATCTAACTTTTCTAGTCATAATATGACATTAGCAGCAAGTAATAAACAAAATAAAACATTGATATAAACCAAATTCTATACTTAGACAATTTTTTTATTACCAAACACTAAGGATCTTTAATTTTGAGGTTTCCTATAAGCATGTACATCATGCGTTGCCATAAATGACAAAAATTACATATCTCTATTAGCCAATTGTCAACAATCTCCCCCTTTAGCATTGATGACAACAAATAGGGAAAATTGGCTAAGTGACAAAAACTTAACACAACAAAAATAAACATATAACATTACATCTATTACAATTTGTCCAAATTTACATATGCTCCCCCTTACAATATGTTTCACATTATGTACTTACAATATTCTCCCCTTTTGACAATTCAAGAACTTTCCAATTTTCTGCAAACTTTCTAATTTTCTACAGTTACTCCTCCTTTGACATCAATGACAAAGGTCAAAATGTTAGAAATGTGTTCAAAACTATCCAAAAATGTTCTCCTTCCTTATGCTAATAGGATCTTCATATAATCATCAAAGTTTTCCTTCATATTATCCATACCCTTAGTCCATGTTTCCCTGGTGGATTCAGTTGAGGTGAGAACTTCACATAGAGCATATGATTGAATCTCAACTACATTAAGATATTAATACAAAAAGTTAGAATATGTGTCCTTGGCCTTGAAACATTCCTCCAACTGTTTCTCAACAAAAGATATTTTCAAAGCAATAGACTCTCTAAAATTTGATATCCTCTTCAAAATGTGTTCCCTCCAAAGTTCTAGTTTCCTGATATCACTATAAATACTGGCCACTTGTCCTTCAAAATCATCAAGCTTGCAAGATGGATGATAATCTGGCTAGATAAAGTCTCTAGTTCACTCATCTTTCCTTCTATCTGACTATTGATTTCCTTGGTCAAATTGTATGATAAGGTACACTTGATATATAATGTTTTCCCATCCTATTGACATTTTTGAAGTTCCTTGATACAAGTATCAAAATTAACCAAATCATTCTTAATGTTCTGACAAATGGTGCTAAACAAGTTAGCATTATCTAAGATTTGTACCTTTACTTCTGCAACGTTTAACAAGTTAGTAAACTCTTCATCAAATGATGTTAGCACTGCTTGTGCCCTCTATTTAATTTCTAATTTAGTGTGTTGTACTGCCAAAGTATTGTGCAGTCCTCTATCAAGGTTTTTTATAAGCTCTTCACTATTCTATTCTTTTGTATAAGCTTTGATAGAGATGAGATCAAATCTATTTGATCATCATCATCAGTAGCTAAACTAGTAAGAGAGAGTGGAGTAGATGAACTAGATGGTTTTGTATCATCCTCCCTTTGTTTCTTAGCTACCCCTTTTACTCTTCTCTCTTCTTCCTCTTTCTTTTCTCTATTCTCTCTTCTCTTCCAATCTCTTCTTCTCATCTTCCTCTATTTTTTTTCTCATTTCTTCATTTACTATTCTCTTCTTTTACTCCTCTATCTTTCTTTTCTTCTCGTTCTCAAGCAATTTTTGTTTGGCCTCCTCTATTTTCTTCTTCTCTTCTTCAAGTAGCCTCTTTTCCTCTACATTCTATCTCAGTTTATCTTCAATATCCTTGGTATCAAGTTCATTAACTTGAAAACCTTCAAATGGATTGGTATCATCAATATTAATGGTAATATTGGTTTGATCAATTTACATTGTGTCACTGGTCACTGAGACTTCTAAGGTTCTAGGTATTGCAGGAGATTTTGCCTTTGACTTTGTTAACATCTAATTGATAGCTTCCGCAGTCTCACTTCTTAGTTTATCTTTTTCACCAACCATAAATAGAAATGGTCACACTTTATTTCTTAAATATGGTGCGAGATTATTGAACAATCTCTTAATCTCTTCTTTGTCATTAGTCTTTCAAATAGTTCTAAGCATAGACCTCTGAAGTTCTAGATCTTCTTCTCTAGTAGGTGCCTTCTTCTCAATGAGTCTATCATAGACTTTCTAGTTAACTACACTCTCAATATCCTTTAATTTTAGATTGTTTGCTATGATATATCTCACAGTAGATATATCAATCTGATCCTTCTCAAAATTGTTATAAAAATCATAAAATTTGTTCATCTGAACAAAGTTATCTTCATTAGGTATAGCTATGTTGATCTTCTCTATCTTTAGCTCCCAGGGTTGCCAAGATTTTCCTGTTGATTACTTTGACAATGTTTCTTCCTTTACTTGCTTGATCTCTTATTCTTCTTCCTCTTCATCACTAGACTCAACAATTGTCAACAATATTTTTTGTATTTTGCCTGGTCTAGTGGCTTGTTGTTTTACCCTCTTTGTCTTAGTAGTCACTACTTCCACTAATCTTTTAGAATTTCTCTTAGGCTCACTAGGATGCACATATGATAGTACTACATATAGAATGCTTTTCTCTGAAGATGTTTCTACAATAGATATTGATGAAGGTTGAATATTTAGTATTCCTTACTTCATAATTTTCCTTGCAACCTCAAACTCACTCGCTCTCATATCAACCTCTGATAGTGCTTTCTTCAAAATAGATTCTCTTTTCTTGTGTGATGCCTTCTCCAAGGTTGCCTGATGAGATGACTAGGTAATCTCATCATAGGTACCAAATCTATATTATGCTTTGTCTTTCTTTAATTTCAATAATAAATCAATATAACTAACTATTGTATCATCATTCAATTCATAACCAAAGGGATCGAGAAATGTTTCCTGAGGTTCCACTACTTGAATATAGGTGAAATCTATATCAACCAAAACACAAATGTGTTCTTTAAACCTATCTACAATTACAAGAGCAATTTTGAATCTCTATTTCATTTCATTCTAAAATGTTCTCATTATTAGGTTGCCACTGTCTAATATCTTATCTACAGGATGCCTCCTGCATACTTTGTAATCTTTTCCATTGTACATCTGTCACTGCTCATTATCTTGGTGACTAATAAATAAAGAAATCTTTTAAGTACATGAAATAATATGTGATTTATTAATGACTAAAATCTAAACACACCATTATTTGTCCTCTTGATCTTTTCTAGGTTTTCTAAGAGTTGCATTCTCAAAATTTCACTAAGATTTACTTGCTCCTTCTCCACACTACCTTGTTTACCAAGATCAGTTACCTCATGAATAAAGTTGGTAGAAATACCAATTACATTATCTTACATCCATAGTTTTCCATCATGTATCCTACTCAATATGATTTTTTTCCACTCATTTGTGTCCAACTCATGATATAAATGATATTTAAATAGGTCTAGTTCCCTTAAATGTTCAAATTTAGTCTTCACAATCATGTCATTATTGAAAAAAAATTCCATGTCTTTATTCATGTATTCACTACCAATTGACTGAAATTTACTATTTAGATAACTTCCTACATCTTCAAGATATACTACGTTGCTCAAAGTGATAGATTACATTGAGTTAGGGTTTCCTTTAGTAGTTTCTATGGAGAAAACCTTCAACTTAGGTCTATCCTCATTCTCAACATTGTGCACTACTAACGTATCCTTGATTCTATCAAATATTTACTTTTACCAAACAAAATTATGAAAAAATGATAAAATACCTCTTTTTGAAAATAGGGTTTGCTTCAAAATTGCCTTAACAAGTTGCTTTACAGTGCTCTTCACTTTAGATGAATTCATAATGAAGTGAAAATCAATTTTGTACTCCATTTATTCCATCAACTTGAACTTGCATTAATTGCATACTTTGTAAACACAAAAAATTTGTCAATTACATTCTGTAATCAAATAAATGCTCAAGATCATTTATCTAATCTTCAAATGTTACCCAAGGTTTGTCATAGCTATTTTCCATCATGAAAAAACTCTACAAGACTTCACTCCATGGAATTTGTTTGCAAAAACATATTTTTCATCTTCTTTTACACAATTAACTTATTTTGTAATACCAGTAACTCTGAATGTACATAGTGTGAACACGTGTTCATGAAATTTTAGTGTAGAATGCAAATAGACTGATGACAAACTAGACTAGACCCAAGATATCATCATCAGAATGTAATCTTTAAAAGTGTCTCATGTTTCCCTAACTACAACTACTAAATTAGCTCTCAAACCAACATCTTAGTGAGAGTTCTAGAATGGGAGTATGCTAAAAGTCGAGATTTATAAGAATGCATGCAAGCTCTATGACTATAGTGCAGATTATATGCTATCAAAATGGATATGCAACAAGCTAACATGCAATGAATGATGTTAAATGACATAAAAGCAATACTAAAATGCTATGAACTTGCTAAAATGCTAATGCCAAAATGATGAATCAAAATGTGCCTATAGTGCAAATGCCTAAAACTTGTGTCCTTTTTCTCTTGCATTTCCCTCCTATTTATAGGATTTCGGAAGGAGTTCGAGTAAGAATCAGGATTTTCACCTTTGACTAGTGGGTGAAAGTGAAATTGAAAATATCTCATAAGAGACTAAGAGGAAGAGTCCAATAGACTTGATTTTGAGGATAATGGAGGATATTTCTAATTCTTTTAAAATGAAAAAGAGAGATTTCCAATTTTGTGAGGATAAATGATTTTGTTGATTTAATAAATGTCTTATTTATTTTCAACACATTTTTCTTTTCCTCCTTTTTTTGAATTTTATTTTATGAATTTGAATTTTTTTTTCTCCTCTTTTAAAGTTGATTTAGGTCTTGTCGATTTGATAGGTGATTAATGACCAAATGTGATTTTTGATTTGAGAGTCTATTGTGTTTCTTCTTATTTTCTCTTTAATTTGCACTAATTAATCAGTGTTGTGTGATTTAGGTCTTTGCCAATTTTTATGTGTCTACAAATGCCCCTCTTTGAGCTAATATGTGAAGCATATTCGTTCAAAGACTGTCTTGATTTTTTGATTTTAGGTTAGCTTTTGATGATTGGATGTTTATTCGATGATGTTTTGACATTTTGTCATTTTCGTGGCGTCTATATTTTGATGGTTTGATGTCTAATTGTTGATTTGATGATTTGATTGCAATGTTGATTTGGTGTTTGGTGTTGTGATGTTATTGCTTGGATACCCTAGTTTTGGTAGTCTTGATATTTGAAATTTTTGGCTAGGGTAGAATGATTTTGATATTTCAAAAAATTTTGATGCCCTAGTTTGGATGCCCTGATTTGATTTGATGTTTGAAATTTGGTTGTGGTAGGACATTTTTGATATTTTGAGAAAATTTGAAGCCCTGGTATACTGCCCCCTCAAAAATGAAATTGGAAAAATGGATGTGCGAAATAGGAATGTTCCAATTTTATTTCTAAAAATATTTGATGAGAACAATTGATAGGGAATGTGTAGTCACAAAGTGATGTGTATGATCAATCAAGTAATGTTGATAGATGGAAAAAGTGCCCCCCTCAGGATATAGAGTAGGGAAAACTAATATGTCCATCTCAAGATACAAAGTACGAAAAAAATCTAGTTCAAGATAGAACCATTAGCTGAATAGCTAGATGTTGAGATTTGATAGGATGATCACTTGTGATGAAAAACTGATGTCATTGTTTGGTGTTCAATTATTCAAGATGGGATGAGTGCCCCTAGTGAGTAAGGACCTTTGAATTAGACACAGATAGATGATGTATGTGGTGCAACACAAAGTTGATTTGTGGAGCTTGTTTAGTGTTCAATTGTTCAAGATGGGATGAGTGCCCCTAGTGAGCAAGGACCTTCGAATTAGACACAAATTGATGATATATGCAGTGCAACAAAAATTTGATTTGTGGAGCTGTTGTGTTCATATTATGGATGTAACATGTATGTCATCAATGATGAGGACCCTTTGATGTTGATGTTGATGACCTTTTGATGTTGATGATTCCATCTTGTTGATTAATGAGATATTCAAGCTTGTTAATGTTCAGACTTGTGCACTTGTTATATCATAGATTTATGTATGCATGTGATGGTTTGAAGGGATGACTATGGTAGCAATGGATGTGGATGTGTATATACATCTGAATGAATACTGTAGCATGACATATGGCATGAATAATGTAATGAAAATGTGATGTGGTATAATGAATGCAATGATATGAAACAAAAATGTGGTACAAGAAAATATGATGTAATGAATTGGTCATAATAGGATACAAGAAAATGGAATATAATGACATGTAAAATGATGTAATGAAAATGATTTGTAATATAATGGAATGAATTGTGAAAAATGAATCATAATGAGGTGAATGTCATGGTAATGTAATGAAATGTGATAAAAGTGTGATGAAATGCAAAAAAAAGAAATGATATATGATGAAATACAGTGTGATTCAATGAAATGAAATAGATAATGAAATGAGATGAAATGTAATGAAGTGAAATGATATGTAAGGACATGATAGTTAATGAAATGATAAGTAAGAGGTAATGGATTGAAATAGGGAACAAAATGACATGGGATGAAATGAAATGAAGTGAAATGATATGATAGGTAATGCAATGGGATGACATGAAATGATATGTGATAAAATTAGAGATAATAAAATGGGATGAAATGTCTAAATGGACAAAATGAGATACGATGAAATGAAATGAAGTAATGAGATGGAATGAAATATCGAATGAACAAAATGATATATGATGAAATGAAATGAGGTAATGAGATGGAAACCAATATAATGCAGTGTGATGTGATATAATGAATATGGAATGAGATGAAATGAGAAAAAAGATTTAAAAAAATGTAAATGCACGAATATGTGGCAAAGTTTCATGGAATGGAACATGGTAACATGAGAATAAAAAGGCATGCCCAAGTGTGGGGATGGGATGAAAGGAGATGAAAAAGTGATAAAATGGGATGAGGCAA
The DNA here is from genome assembly GCA_028749045.1 of Cupressus sempervirens. Lineage (NCBI taxonomy): Eukaryota > Viridiplantae > Streptophyta > Pinopsida > Cupressales > Cupressaceae > Cupressus > Cupressus sempervirens. Next base: position 940,769,368 of record CM053787.1, read on the forward strand.
ATGAAGTCTAAGTGAAGGTGAAAAATAGAAAGAAATGAAATTATTTGAGATTTGAAGGCTATGAGGTGGAGTTTTGTCCTTTGAGATTCAAAGGCCACGAAATGAATGAATGGCATGGTGAAATGAGAGGAGATGGAGTATGAGAGGAGATGATGTGGTGAAGTAGATGAGATGGAAAAGATCAAACAAGATTGTTTGAGATTCAAAAGCCATTCAAGGAAGTAGATGAAGTGGTGAAATGGGATAGTGACTAGAATTTTTAGAGATTTGAAAGCCACATAATGTAATGAGTGGAGTCGAAAGGTGAATTTATGAAGTGTAATGCTGGTGTGGATGGGATGAAGAGACAAATTCCATGATAGTTGAGTGCTTAGAAGCTCATCTTGAGGTTGATGTTTATGTTGTTGTCCACTTTTGTGATAACCAGTCATGAAGTTGCTGATTAATGTTGGTAAATTGCATCCTAATTTATGTGCCAACCATTTGTTTCAAAGAACCCAAGATGAAAATGCAAACTAGATGAATGCAACTAATTGTCACTTTTTCAAAGAGATGCAAACTAATTGTCCTCATAGAGCGTGTGGTAAAAAGTGACTAAGTACAACCACCACTAGCTTAGCTATAGTGATTTGAATACTCTGTCATGCCAAGAAGTACTAGCAAATATGATAAATGTATAAGAAAACATGACAACCACTAAGAAACAGAAACAATAGCCGCAGGATAATAAAAATAGGCACGCAAATAGTCACATGTCAGATAAAAGACCTCACCTAGGATAGCATATAAAATTGTTTGAGGTATACATGGCATTCCATATGAGAAGAGGCACTTATAAGTGGACATCAATAATGTGCAAAACCAAAGGATCACTAGAGTTAAATAGTCAAAAACCAATTAAAATATCATGAATTGATCCTAGTACCTCTAGTCAAGCATATCATCAAGGTACTAAAAAAACATGATAGGATAGAAAACCATTATTTGTCAACCACGAGTGCTTCAAGTTGTGTGTAACAGTGTCAAGTTTGTTTAGTTCTACCAGGGAGCAACTGTTGTACCAAGCAGATGAGAAGGCATGGGATGTGTCAATGGTGATTTAGTAGTAGAATCCAATGGTCAGTGTGCATTGGTAGGGATTTGGGTGACTAAATGTCAGAGCCAAGGGTCAAGTGTACTAGGTACTAGTGTGGTGAGATGTAGAGAGTGGATACGTGGAAGACTTAGTATAGAACAAGTTTCAGGTGAGTGACGGCTATAAGTAGGCAAATAATATGGGAATGAATCAAGGTGAAGTAAAGAGTAGAATGTGATTATTGGATGTATTGAGAAGTTGTAAGAATCGTGCAAGTGAAAGTATGCCAGGTTCACTACATCAGTCATAGTAGGAGGGTGATGTTAGCTAGGGAAGGTGGATGAGGCAAGGGTGAAGAGTGAAGTGCATTTGGCAAACCTCTGAGGAGTGGGTGGATCAGTCAGAACTCCAAGTGTTAATTTTGGGTCTAGGTGAGGCAAGTCAGCTAGAACAAGGGTTAGCACAACCCAAAGAGGTGGGGATGGAGGAAAAAGAAAATCCCTTTTCGGCTTTAATGATGTTATCGGGGATGAAAACACAATAGGCATCACAGGATAATGAACCAATGACGTAGGTGGAAAATAGTTTTCCTGAGAAGACGAAGAGTATGTTAGGAGTAGAGGAGGAGGTGGGGGAAATAAAATCTCCTAAAAAGTTTGTGGGAGAAACTTTGGAGGATGTGGGAGGTATTAGTGGAGGTGAAGTAATGAGTGGAATGCATTGGTGGATGAGCCTCGGGATGTTAGGACAAGGGTTAATAGAAGGGGGAATGACCAATGTAAATGTGGAGGAGCCACAGCTAGAGGTGGGAGATGAAGATTAATCATCATGGGACATGGAAGGATTATGGAGACTATTAGTTGTAAAGAGAGTTTGAGGGGAGAATGCAAAATAGGAGGTCACATTTTTGTTGGGATTGATGGAGAAGGTTGGGGAGGATGGGGTGCAAACATAGGCAAGACAACTACAGGCAGTGGTGGATGCAAAGTGGGCACAAGTGCAATCCCTAGAGATAGAGCTATGTGTGGAGCACTCAAGGGCAAAGGGAAATGATGTGGGTATGTGGGTTGAACGGTCATCGACTTAGCAGTTATAGGAATTGCTAAAGATGGTGCAAGTGGGTTTAGAGAGTACTCAAAATGAGCTAGTGTTATTACAATCGCAGTCTGAGTCTTTTAGGGAAGTGATTGTGAACGTGAACTCCTTGGTGTTGAAGTTGTAGGAGCAGTTAGCATTAAGTGAAAGGAAGGTGAGGCAATTGCATCAGTGTTTGGGTGAGGCAAAAGTAGACATGGAGTGTTGGTGAATGATGACTAATTAGATGCAACAAGAGCTGGATGTGGCCCAACGAGTGATCATTGCACATGAGGTAAGAAAGTTGATGGAGAATGTGTTTGTGGAAATGCATTGGATGGTAAGGTTCATCGGGAAGCCTCTTATTGGATGGAATGTTATTATTAGGCATTCCTAAATGAGGACTAGTGAGAGAGACAGTTTATAGATAGGGAATTTACAGATCTGTTGAATAGACAATTACACAGTGGGAGGTTTCCAATTCCCATGGATGTAGTGTGGGTACAGAGGGGGTTGACACTAGGAGCTTCTTCATCTAGAGCTAGGCCAGAAGAGACACCATTGATTGGACACCCTATTGTGCCACCTCCCCCAAGGAGGCCAAAATAAATGATCCACTAGACATTGTTGGAATCTAATGTCGTTGTTGCCATTGTAGTAGAATAAAAACCTGTGCTTGTTGTTGTGGCAATCAAAGGGACAATAGATGTTGATGGTAATGCATTGTCATGTGTATTTTTGGTATTTTGTGAAATATAAAAAAAAATAAAAAATTGTGTTTTGTGGGATATGTAAATGTTTTTGGATTTTGTGGAATATGCAAATGTTTTTGATTTTTGCGAAATATGTAAATGTTTTTTTATTTTTGATAGGTATTTGAATGTGTTGATTTTTTGTGACAAATATTGGAATGGTTTTAATCTCAATAAAAGTGGGAACAATGCAGTCCGTAGATTAAGGACAACCATTACTAGTAGGCAAGAACGTCTATGTGGGAATATAATGGAGGAGGAAAACAAATTTTGTGGGATATATGGGAAGCCACAATGTGTAAGGCATAATTTTGTGTATATTAATAGCCATTACAGACAATTATAAGGCCAAAGTTTGGATATTCCTCTAGGTACGTGTCAAGACGGATATTCTCAAGGCCTATAAAAAGGCATTTTGGGGCCCAAAAAGGATACTTGGGTCTTGAGGAGATGAAATAGGGCTTTAGAAAAAAGCGTTTGGACCCAAAAGGTGTGTTGGGGACCTAAAAAGGACATTGGGACCTTGACAAAGGTACTTTGGGCCTAAAAAGGTGCTGGAGGGGCCTAAAAAGGCATTTGGGCCTAAAAAAGGCATTTGGGCTTGAAAAAGGTTCCATGGGCCTAAAAGGGTATTTAGGCGTTAAAAAAGGCATTTGAGAGACCTGAAAAAAGGCATTCGGACCTAAAAAGGTCTTGGAGGGGTCCGAAAAGGACATTGAGGCCTTGAAAAAGGCACTTTGGGCCTAAAAAGTCACTAGAGGAGCCTAGATAAGGCGTTTGGGCCTGAAAAAGATGTTTGGGCCCAAAGAAGGCATTGGAGGGGTCCTGAAAAGGTCATTGAGGCCTTGAAAAAGGTGCTTTAGGACTAGAAAGGCATTGGAGGGGCCTAAAAAGGGCATTAGGGCCTTGAAAAAGGTGCTTTGGGCCTAAAAAGGCATTTGGACTAATTAAGGCACTGAAGGGGTCCTAAAAAGGACATTAGGGCCTTGAAAAAGGTGCTTTGGGCCTAAAAAGGTGCTGGAGGGGTCTTGAAAAGAACACTAGGGCCTTGAAAAAGGTGCTTTAGGCCTAAAAAGGCATTGGATGGGCCTAAAAAGGTGCTCGAGCCTAAAAAAGGCACTGGAGGAGCCTAAAAAGGTGCTAGAGGGGGAGCTAAACTCCCACACTTACGCTTAGTTATTTTGTGCCTTGGTTGAGTGAGGATGAAAGAATTTGACAGATATCTGGGCTTTGAAGATAGCATTGATATATTTTTTGAAGGGGGCTACACTAATCATGGTCATTGCAACATAATAAAGTCTAATGATTTATTGGGAATTGTTACTCTTGACAAGAGGAAGGAAATGGGGGCATCTCTTGTGCTATCTGCATTGTGCCAGATTTTCCAAAGTCCCACAAAATGTTTCAAGACATTACTAGGTTGCTTCTTAATAATCAGCGAGGCATGTTGGTTTCAAGTATTTTATGTCCTATTGTATAGCCTAATTGAGCTAAAATGAGGCATGAATTGACAAGAATTTTGGGGTGTTGTTAATTATTTGAGCTTTTACGGCCATGTTTGGCAATCATGACTCCTTTTTGAATGTTTTTGGCAAATTTGGATAATATTTGAACTCTTTTTGGTAAATTTGAACAATTTTTGAATTTTTTTTTATAGTTTTTTGCAATATTTGGATGTTTTCGATATTTTTAAATAATTTTTGAGTTTTTTTGATATTTTAAAATAAGTTTTCAAATTTTTTGATAATTTTTGGTGATGTTTGGATTTTTTTGATATTTTTGGAGGATTTTTGAATTTTGGGGAATGGAGTGAAGACGTGAGTGAGATTTGTTGAAATGTGAGGGGTAACCAGGACTGTGCGAGGCACTTGAAGAGGTGAGGGGACCAAAATGGGTCAAAAGGTCAAAACATGGCATGAATAATGGTGTAGGAGACAATGGCAGGAGTGTTGGAGATCAAATGGGTCAAATGAGGGCTAAAATGAACATTGGTGAGCATTGGTTAAGGTGGATAGCTGAGATGTGCATTGATTTTCCTACAATTCATGTCTATGGTATCTCAATACATAATCTGGCTCCCTATAGCCTTCTATTTGTTATTTCCCCTTTGTTGTTGTCATACTATCTATTTGTGCTACTGTCAACTACATTTGATGCCAAAGAACCATAGAATTCTGACCCACAAATGTTTCTTGATTCCTACTACTCCCACTTCTACATCTAGTTCAATCTTTGCCTTGTGGTATGGACAGGGGTTGTTGCATGAACATAAAGAGCTATGGGAGTGCATTCAATTAATAAAAAGGACTTTGATTTTCTCTTGTTATTATTATTATTGTTAGTGCTATTATGGACTTTCTTTGCCTTGCTCTACTGTTGCTGTCATACTAGCTATTTCTGTTGTTGTGAACCACATTTGATGTCGAAAGACCTCAGAACTATAACCCACATGTTTTTCTCAATTAGGTATGTGTGAAATTAACTCAACGGTGCTTGAAACAAGCAAAATTTGTCCAGACATAGCTGCTTGAGTGTTGTCTTGACTATTTTTCAGCATTGAAGAACTTGTGTTGTTTGGGGAAGTCCAAAAGTGTTGTCTCTCGCCCCTCTTCAAAACAAGAATGTCGTTCTCACTTCCATTGTACCAATTTTTTTTTTGAAGTTTTTTTTTTTAAATTGGTATTTTTGAGTTTTTTTTGTGGTATTTTTAATGTGTTTCCCAAAGCTTTTAGACATAAAACCATTTGAGATGAATGTTATTGATGGGTTCTACTAGTTTTGTACCATCACAATATGAAAGTCTATAAGTACCAGTCCCAAAGGACTCTATGAAAATGTAAGGACCAATCCAATTGGCCTCCCATGTTCCCTTCTTTCCCCTCACTGCTTGGTTCTTAGGATTCTCTTGGAGCACGAGTTCACCAATCTAAAAGACTTAGGGTTTGACCTTTTTATTGTAATGTCTTGATAGTCTATTCTGATACACTTTATGGTGGTCATGTGTTGCACACTGATGTTTTTTTAACAATTCTAGCTACTCTAGAAGGGCCACTCTATAATCCTCATCCTATAGTATGCTCCGAAGAGTAACTCTTGAGGATGGGATCTCAACCTCCAAAGGGAGAATAGCTTCACAGTCATAAACCAAGGAGAAGGGTATCACACCTATAGGCATCCTAACACTTGTCCTATAGGCCCAAAGCATGGGGTTCAAATATAAATTCCAATCTCTACCAATATTATTGATGGTTGTTTTGAGGATGTTGATAATGGTTTTGTTGGTGGCCTCTTCTTGGCCATTTCCTTGGGGATAATAAATTGATGAGGAGTGGTGTATAATTTGAAATTTTTCACATAATTCATCAATTATTTGATTTTCAAAGTACATGGCATTATCTGTGAGAATGGCATGAGGTATGCCAAACTGACAAATGATATGGTTTAGAATGAAGGAAGGGATTTGTTTTCCCATAGAGTCAGCAAGTGGCACCACTTCAACCCACTTGGTGAAGTATTTTGCGGTGGTTATAATCCATTTATGCCCACCAGAGGAGGGTGGATGGATGGCTCCAATCAAATCAAAGCCCCACTAATAAAAAGGCCATGGTGTGGCCAAAGGGTTGAGCTCTTGAGTTGGTGCATGAACAATGTTACCATGGATTTGACATTTTTTTCAGGTTTTGACATAGTTCATAGAATCCTTTTCCATGGTTGGCTAAAAATAGCCCATCCTAAGAATCTTCTTTGCTAGTGTGAACCCACTAGAATGTGACCCGCAAATCCCTACATGGACTTCCTGTATAACAACTCTAGACTTGTCCCTTTTGAGACATCTAAATAAACTATCATCAAGACCTTTCCTATACAGTCTATTGACAACCAAGGTGTAATGTGAGGTTTGTCAAATGAAATTTCATTTTTGGTTATGTGAGAGGTCAAATGGAATGGTATTATCATGAAGATAAGTGATGATGGGGTTGTACCAAAGGGAATCAAGAGTGTCTAAGTGGCAAATGATAAGGGAATCGGGTTGAATAAATGTGGGTTGAGCCACCTCTTCTACTAGGAACTCATATTGCTCATGCTACTCCAGGAGCTGAAGTAAGGAGGCCAAGGTGGCCATAGCATCTATTGCTATGTTCTTCTCTCTGGGAATTTGTTCAAAAGTAATGTGAACAAAACATGCCTTGAGTGTGTCAACCATATGTTTATAAGGCAATAATTTTTCATCTTTGGTCTAATAAGTGTCAGTGACTTGATTGATTATCAACAGGGAGTCTCCATAAACCTCTAGTGCTATTAGTTTCCATTCTAAAGCTAGCTTGAGGCCCAAGACCAATGCTTCATATTCAGCCATGTTGTTAGTGTAGCGGAAGAGCAGTTTGTAAGACTTAGGGATGGTAACAACTAGTGGCATGATGAACAAGATACCAATGTCTAATCCATGGTGTGTGTAAGAACCATCAAAATAGAATTTCCACATTACTAGCTCTGTCTGAAGAATGTGCATATCACGAAAATTTGCTAGGATAGGATTTGAACTCTGTATAGGTGCATCTACCAATTAATTAGCAATGTCATGTCCTTTGATGGCCTTCCTATCAACATACTCAATGTCAAACTTGCTTAGGATCATCATCCATTTAGCCAATCGACTAGTTAATATTGTTTTGCTGAGAAGATATTTGAGAGGGTTGATTTTGGATATGAGCTTGACTTTGTGCGTTAAAAGGTAGTGGCATAGCTTTTGGAAAGCAAAACCTATGGCTAGGAAAGCTTTTTCAATAAAAGAGTAATTGAGCTCATAATTGACCAAGGTGCTACTAATGTAATAGTGTTAGTGAACAAATTGTCTTCTAAAGAAATAAATACAAGTTAACTCTAAATGCCTAGATAGGAAGATTGAATCAGCACTAAAAGTTGGATAGATTATCATTGGATTGATAACCTTCCTTTGAATTTTATCAGGTATAGCTCCCCGTACATGATTTACAATGAATTAAATATGGATTCTTTTAACCAAAAAGCACAAAAGGTTTACAAACATCTATTGATAAACATGGAATAGATGCAGAAAACTAAGCACCTAAAGAAAAGAACAACAAATAACACAAAGTCTATTTTCCTTGATGTTGCATTACAAAGTAAACAAACATGAAGAAAGTAGCTTGCATCTTCTTGAGGAAATGAGGAATTAGAGTTGTTAAAGATATCTTCAAATGATAACATAATCAGGAAATAGTGACATTGAAATGTATTTCAAAGAAAACTAGAAACAACACAAAGATTGTGATCAGTGGAAGGAAACTGCCACAAAATCAAAGTTTTGACATGAAATTATCCTCCAATCTCCCTTCTCTAAAGTGTAAAAGATAAAAAAGATCCTATTACACATTTGCAATCAAAATCACTGTCTAAAATAAAATATGAAACTTTTTTCTCTTGCATAATTACATTAACAAATCAAAATTTCTCCTATCTCTAACACAGTTTAGGAATAAACTCTGCCCTCTCTTCCTCACAAGAAAATGGAATAAATCTAGAAAAACTCTTTCCCCTCCTGCTATAGCACACAGTCTGTAGTCTCAGGAAAAAAAGAAGTGGAACCCATCTTGTTTGATTCCCTCCATTAAATAAAATTCTGAAAACCTTCATTCCCCTTAGTCTCAATAATTGTTTCTTGAAAACTCTTCCAGTCTTTTTGCTTTGTTCGGATCTTTTCAGTTATCATAACTAATTTGTGAGAATGTCCCCCTTTTCACCTGATTTTACTTGTTTTTAAAATAGTATTACATATCTCATCATTTGGGAAAAGTAAAGATGTGAAGGATAATTATAATATTTAAATAAAACATTATAACTATTTAAGCTTCTCTCTCAATTTTATTCATGGCACATGGAATTTTTAAATGTATTCTACCTTGGATCATGGGCATGACCTCTAAGACCAACTGCACACTTCATTAATGCATCATAATATTGTGCAATTGCTAAAGCATCACTGAGAAAAATTGTATTTGGCCCCCGCTTTCTATGTGTTTCCTATAGAGAGATAATTTGGTTTCATGGTGATCATGACTCAATAAGTGCCTCCAAGTTTTTATCTTGTACTTGGTAAATCAATCTATACTTCATGGAAACTTTGAGCTCATAATGCACAGGCCCGATATGTATATGCATTAAAATATTTTTGGGAGGTGATGAAGGGAACAATGATATTATGTTGAGCATATCAAATTCACTTCCTTCTTTTGTAATCATGGACATGGTTTTCGAAATCTTTCCATTTGTTTGTTTGCATTTAAGGCATATCAGTGTATGACTTGCGTGTGACTGTTGTGCATAGGATTCGAGCCATCAACTGCTTTATAAAGAGAAATTTGGTAGGAATGAACCAACAATTCCCTAATTCTTCCCATCGTACATGGCTATAATCTTCCTTATTTCCACAGGATGTGGCCTTGATGGTCAATATAAGGTTTTCCAATGCTCATAGTGGATTCTATGCTTCATCCACACTATGTTCTCTTCAGCCCGAGTGCAACTTGGTGGGAATTTCCTTTCGGCTGCCTCATATTTATGGCTCTACAAACCAGAGGTACCTAAGCCTATGTTTGCTTTTCATGCATTTTCAGTGTTGATTACCATATTTTTGCATATTGGAGAATGTCAAGAGTTGTATCATTTCTTTACAATCACCTCCCAATGTTTTGATGAGACCATTTAGACCTCTCACATAATTTTTTTCTTACTACTGGTTTTTGTGGTAGGTTCTCTTCCTACCTTTGTATATACTTTGTAAATATGTCTTTTTGGTGTGTGTAGTGGTAGTTGGAAATAATGCACAAGCTTTAGGCTTGCTGGTAGTTTAGGTGTTTTGTTAGCTAGCTTTGCCTTTCTCCCCTCCAACCTTTCTACAAGAAGCTCCCAAATTTCTTTTCCTGGTGACTCTATTCACCCAATGGATGAAGCACTTGTCTTTCGCCAAAGATTGTTGGAGTTCTCTATTTTTGCATCAAATTTAGTCCTACAGTTAGAGCCCCTTTTAGTACCTATATGGACCCATTCTTTAAAATTTTCAATTTATGGTTTTAAATCTCTTTGATCTGAGGTTCAAAGCAGTTCAAAGTGGTTCAATGGTTCAAATGGTCCATCTTGCAAGTCCAGTACAAGCAAAGTTCAGATTTATATTTCAAAATGCAGATTGATTGACTCAGAAGGGTTCATAATTCATGTTCAGATTCTATCATTTCAACAGTTTCAAAGGTTCATTCTGCATCTTAGACAAAATTAGTGGTTTGATACATGTGTATTCAAAGGATTGTTCCCAAAAAGTGCAGATTTATTCTCTTAGAAGTCTGTAGATTTAGAGTTTCAGATTATGATGATTCAAAATATTTGGAGTTTTTCATCTTACAAGTAATCTGGAAGACACAAGTAGGGTTGACTTCTTGATCCCAGATTAGAAGATTATTAAAGTGGAATGAAACTTTATAATCCTCTCATGAAACCTTAATGGATAAAGTGAGAACTCAAATGTTCCATTTGGATTATATTACTTTGACATTAATGAGCATCAAGATAATAGCTTACTAGGGAATCTAGAAATGAAGATTGAGCAGTGTGTCATTGAATACAAGGGTTGGTCAATTAAGATGTGAGAACATTCAAATTGGGCCGATGAAGTGTTGATCAACTATGTCATGTGTATGTGAAGATCACACATGTTGAAACTACATCCATGTGTGTTCTGGCGTATTCCTTAATTGAGATCCATTTGAATTATATGTGAAAAGCTGATTCATGAAATTTTAACTCTCGATTTCTTTCTTAAAGATTAAGTCAAAATCATTTATTTCAAGTATTTGGCATAAGCACAAGCTTCTTGGTAAGTATCAAGTTCTTGAGCCTCAAAGATGGGATGGTAAACTTTAAAAAAACCCCTATATTATCGCTGCAGGCATGTCATGAGGAATAATTTGCATGGTAATATTGAAGAAAGTGCTAAATGCTTCCATGTAAGATTACATGTGGTCAAAGATAGGTGATACATAATGCTTGATTTAAAGACTTATATCTATAAGACACAGTGATGCACTTTTCTCAATACATTGTCATTAGATACAACAATGAATGTTGATGGTAGGTCTCCAACTTTGATATGAGAAGCTGCACATAGACTATCAAACAAATTTCGATGCATAATCATTTCATGATCTAAATTCTGAAGCCCACAAGATTGTATTTTGAACATGGTGATCAATGAGGACTGAGCCCAAGTAAAATAAGTCTCTCCTTTGAAGTGAGACAATCAAGTCACCTGAAGTGATCACTTGGCGATCAATGATGATTAAGTTACTATTGTGATGGAAGCATAGATGGACATGGAGAAAGATGAAACAACTTCAAAAATTATTAACGCACGAGCGGAGGAACACCACCCGAGCACTCATATGTCAAACAAAACATGTTGATGCCTGTTTCAACAAACAAATAAACACCTTTGGAATGTTCAGTAAGATGTCAAGTCACTGAGAGGTCTAAATGGTCTCATCGAAACATTGGGAGGTGACTGTAAAGAAATGATACAACTCACGGCATTCTCCAATATGCAGAAATATGGTAATCAACACCGACAATGCATGGAAAGAAAACATAGGCTCGGGCACCTCTGGTTTGGAGAGCCATAAATATGAGGCAGCCGAAAGGCAATTCCCACCAAGTTGCACTTGGGCTAAAGAGAACATGGTGTAGATGAAGCACAGAATCCACCGTGAGCATTGGAAAACCTTATATTTACCATCAAGGCCACATCCTATGGAAATAAGGAAGATTATACCCATGTACAATGGGAAGAATCGGGGAATTGTTGGTTCATTCCTACCAAATTTCTCTCAGTTGATGACTCGGAGCCTATGCACAGTAGTCACATGCAAGTGATAGACTGATATGCCTTGAGTGCAAACAAACAAATGCAAAGATTTCAAAAACCACGTGGGTGATTACAAAAAAAGGAAGTGAATTTGATATGTTCAACATAATATCATTGTTCCCTTTATTGTCTCTCAAAAATATTTTAATGAATATACATATCAGGCCTGTGCATTATGAACTCCAAGTTTCCATGAAGTACAGATTGATTTCCCAAGTACAAGATAAAAACTTAGAGGCACTTATTGAGTCATGATCACCATGGAACCAAATTATCTCTCTACGTGAAACACAAAGAAAGTGGGGGTCAAATACAGATTTTCTCAATGATGCTTTAGCAATTACACAACATTATGATGTAGTAATGAAGTGTGCAATTGGTCTTAGAGGTCGTGCCCATAATCCAAGGTAGAATACATTTTAAAATGCCATGTGTCATCTCGGATGCATCAACCACAGGAGCCGGTGAATAAAATTGGGAGAGAAGCTTCAATAGCTATAATGTTTTATTTTAATATTATAATTATCCTTCACATCTTTGCTTTTCCCCAATGATGAGATATGTAATGCTATTTTTAAAATAAGTAAAATTGGGTGAGAAGTAGGACATTCTCACGAATTAGTTCTGATAACTGAAAAGATCCCAGCAAAACAAAAAGACAGGAAGAGTTTTCAAGAAACAGTTATTGAGACCAAGGGGAATGGAGGATTTCGGAATTCAATTTAATGAAGGGAATCAAACCAAATGGGACTAAAAAATGTGTGCTATAGCAGGAGGGGAAAGAGTTTTTCTAGAATTATTCCATTTTCTTGTGAGGAAGAGAGGGCAGAGTTTATTCCTGAACTATGTTAGAGATAGGAGAAATTTTGATTTGTTAATGTAATGCAAGAGAAAAGAGTTTCGGTTTTTCTTTTAGACAGTGATTTTGATTGCAAATATGTAATAGGATCTTTGTTATCTTTTACACTTAGAGAAGGGAGAGTGGAGGATAATTGCATGTCAAAACTTTGATTTTGTGGCAGTTTCCTTCTACTGATCAGGATCTTTGTGTTGTTTTCAGTTTTCTCTGAAATACATTTCAATGTCACTATTTCCTAATTATGTTATCATTTGAAGATATCTTTAATAGCTCTAGTTCCTCATTTCCTCAAGAAGATGGAAGATACTTTCTTCGTGTTTGTATACATTGTAATGCAACATCAAGGAAAATATACTATGTGTTATTTGCTATTCTTTTCTTTAGGTGCTTAGTTTTTCACATCTATTCCATGTTAACGAATAGATGTTTGTAAACCTTTTGTGCTTTCTAGTTAAAAGCATCCATATTTAATTCATTGTAAATCATGTACAGGGAGCTATACCTAATAAAATTTAGAGGAAGGCTATCAATCCAATGATAACCTATCCAACTGTTAGTGCTGATTCAATCTTCCTACCTGAGAATTTAGAGTTAATTTGTATTTATTTCTTCGGAAGACAATCTGTTCACTAATAAATAGATAGCCTATTATTTTTCTTGATCATTTTCTTGTGCCAAGAGGGCTCTAATTGATTTATTTGTTACAGAAATGTACAATAACAAAGGTTTGTGTGGTACAAGAGGTACCAACACGGGCAAATTCATCAAGTAGGTTTTAAGTAAGTCAAAATCTTTCTGGCATTGTTCATCCTACTTAAAATTTATATCTTTGTGATGTAAGTGGGTGAAAGGTATACACTTTTCTACCAACTAAGAAATGAACCAACAAACTGATTGAAGCCTACCTTGAAGAGAGCATAATTGACTCAGGTCCTTTGGAGGTGGCATACTAAATATGGCTTGTACCTTTTTGGGGTCAACTTCTATCCCTTTGGCTAAGACAATGCATCCCAAGAGCTTGCCTAATTTGATGCCAAAAGCGCATTTATTGGGATTGAGCCTGACTTTGAATGCTTCTAGGTGGGTGAATATTTTGGCCAGTATGGGGAGATGTTCTTGTAGACTATGGGATTTGGCAAGAATGTCATCCACATAATCTTCATACAGATATGCATCATATCATGGAAGATAGTGGTCATGGCCCGTTGATAGGTATCCCCAGCATTCTTTAACCCAAAGGCCATCACATTCCAAAAAAACATGCCCCATGCACAAGTAAAAGCTATTTTCACTTGATCTTCCAGTGCTATCCTTGTTAGCATGAATGTTGATGCTATGAGAAAACATTACAGATTAGTGTTCTAACTTTGTTTGTCATTGATGAAGACATAGTAAGACTGACAGAGTAGTAGACTAAGATTTATGTATTGAGGACATCACATTGCATATCTACCCATGTGCAGTTAACAACATAGACTATAGCATGTATTTGACATATGGTCAAGTGCGCAAAACTTGAATCAACAACATACCTGAGATATTGATGATTTACTAAGAACCATAGGAAAACAAAGTATTAAGGAAAAATTTTATGTTGCATGATCAATATAACATATTGTTCTAGGAATGAAGGGTTGCATAGTTAATTGGAGGGAGTACACTGACAACAGATGATGTCAACAAGTGCAAAGGTACAAATGTCGCATGTGTGAAAGTTTGGAAGCAATTGTGAGCCGATAGCATTAATTAAATATGTATTTCATATGGAGCTGACACAAATGAATGTTAAGTGTATGGATCTGACTCAAAAGATTAACAATTGAGTATGGTATAAACGAAAGATGTTTTCCAAGTTTTAGCGACTATTTTTGTGAAAAAGAAGTAGAGAAGACTTGTGAATTATGAAGTAGAAAAGTAGAAAAATCTGCTAATGTGTGTAAGTGACCTTAAGGGTTACTGATGAGTCCCAAATCTATTTGCATGATCTGAAGGTGAAGAAGTCTTATGTACTAGATAGAGGAAGAGGAAAGAGATTGTTCCACATCTTTTATTCTGGAAGGAATAGCACTGAGATCAATTGGACAGTGGATTTGTTAATCTAATCCTGAAGCTATTTGGATAGTGGGTTCAGCTTCCTTCTTCAACTACTAATAGGGATGGAATCTCTTAACAGGGATTCAAAGTCTCCTAACAGGGACTCTTTGTACTAAACATTGTAACAGACTCCTGACAAGGTCTATCCTCTAACAAGGAATATTTAGATTAGTAGATTATTTTTTGGGCATCATTCCCACTGGGGTTTTCCCTCTAATCAAGGGTTTCTCTAGTCAACATATCTAGTGTATGTGTCTATGTGTATTTCTTTATGATTGATCTTTACTTTGGTTGATGAAGTAAGAATTGTTTAAGACTAATTCACCCCCTCACCCCCCCCCCCCCCCATAGTTATATTGGTGAACTATTACTTAATCTAACAATTGGTATCAAAGCATCATGACCTTGAAATAAAGTCTAACAACTTTGGGAGATCTGTGGCAAATATGTTTAGAAAGGAAAGTCCTAGATTCGATGGCAAAAACTATGATAGCTAGAAGGATAGAATGAAGACTCATCTCTTGTGCATGGGACCAAGATATTGGCTTGTGACCAAGACATCCAAAAACATTATAGAAGAAGATAATCTTGAAACCTGCACCAAAGAACGAAGAGAATTATTTATGTGCAACATAAGGGCAAGAGAAGCAATACTATTAGCATTACCTAAAAGTGAGTACAATCAGGTAAAACTACTTAAAACACCTCATGAAATTTGGAAAACTTTAAAAGCTAATTATGAAGGTGATACACATGCAAAAAGAGTTAGATTGCAAATTTTCTATTGCACATTTCAAGATGCTAGAATCATAGAAGATGATTATGTAAGAAGCTATGTTGGAAGAATATCTAAGATTATTGTAGGAATTACATCTCTTGATGGAAAGAAATTTGATGATGAAGTGATACGGAAGATCTTGAAAAGTCTGACACCACCTTTCAAGTCAGTGGCATAAATGATTCAAGTGATGATACCTTGCACTACTAACTTCACCAAAGAGACATTGCTTGTTATATTGGAAGCTACAGAATTTGATCTGAAATAATTTGGAGAATTGGCAAAAGTTCAAATAGCATTTAGTGCATTAAACATCAAACCTGGTTTAATAAGGAGCACAAAAACATAGGGAGACATTCCTAGTAGCAAAAAATCCATTGAAGAAAAGATCCAAGAAGGAAAGGCTCTTCTTGTGGAAAGAGAAAAGGATGGTAAGAATATCTTTAAATGTTGGACTTGTAATAAATATAGTCATTATGCATTTAAGTGTCGTAAAAGAAAAAGGAAGTTTAAGGGTAGATTCAAATCTAGAAGATCTAGAAATTGTTTATATGCTCATGAAGAAGAAGATAAAGAAGAATCTAATAAAAGAAAAAGTGAAGATGATTTAGGATTTGTAGCTATAAAAGAGGATGATCTTGATAGAGAAATCAGAGAAGAAAGTGTGTTGATTTCACAAGTTGAAAGGAAGGATTGGATCATTGATAGTGGTTGTTCACATCACATGACTAGTGATATTAGCAAGTTTGTCAAATTTAGAAGCCATGACAGAGGAATTTTCAGAGTAGGGAATAATGTAGCTTGTCATATTATAGGAATTGGATCTATAACACTTAATGGTAAAACATATATTGATGATGTTTATTTTGTTGGACTTAAGCATAACTTGTTGAGTGTTGGACAACTTATGGACAAAGGCTATCAGCTGGAGTTTGGTAATGATACATGCATTATCAAGAACAAGGAAAACTACTTGGTACTGGTACAAAAAATAGAGGTTATGTATTTCAGTTAAATTCCACTGAAATAACATGTTTAGTAGCAAAGATTGACAATAGTTGGTTATGGCATAGAAGATTCTATCACATTAACTTTGATAACATTGTAAAGGCTAGTAATACACTTTCTGTGAGAGATTTTCCCAAAATCTCTAAGCCCACTGGCATTATTTGTAAGGAATGCATTTTGGCTAAGCAAAAAAAAGTCTCATTTCCTAGCAAGTAGTTTTGTACTACACAAAAGCTAGAACTGGTAGATACATATCTAAGTGGTCCTACAAGAACAAGAGGTTTCTATGGAGAAATGTACTTTATGATTTTTTTTGATGATTTCACTAGAATAATGTGAGTAGCCTTTTGTAAAGAAAAATTAGAAGGATTTGAGAAATTTAGGATATTCAAGAACAAGGTTGAAAATGAATTTAGAGTTAAGATCAAAAGCTTAAGATTGGACAAAGGAGGAGAATTCACCTCTAGAGAATTAAATATCTATTGTGAAGAATATGGCATCAAGAGAAAACTATCCTCACCCCATACACCTGAGTAGAATGGGATTGCTTAAAGAAGAAACAAATCAATTGCTAAAACAACAAGAGCTATGTTATTTGAGAATGATATACCAAAGACCAATTGGAGAGAAGCAGTCAATACAGTAGTATACACATTGAATAGAGTGTAGATTAGGAAAGGTATGGATAAAAAATCTCATGAATTATGGTTTGGTCACTCACCATTAGTCAAGTACTTCAGGATATTTAGAAGAAAATGTTACATCAGAAGAGATGATGATATTGGTAAATTTGATCCAAGAATTGATGAAGGTATGTTTCTTGGTTACTCATTGAAGAGTAAAGCTTACAGATGTTTCAACTATAGAACAAAAACTATAGTAGAGTTTGCAAATGTTAAAGTTGATGAAAAGTTTGGTACCAAGGAAAAGATAATGGACTACAACTGTGATGGAGATTATTACTCTGGAAAGGCTAACCAAAGTAATGAGCTACTTTTCAATACTAACAATGACTTGCAGAATAATGTGAAAATTGAAGATGTGAGAGAAGAACAGAGTGTAGTACCTGAAATAAGAATTGAAGTAGCAACTCCAATCCCAAATAAGAACTTGATAAGAAATCATCCTGTAGATCAGATAATAGGGGGTAAAGAAAAAGGAGTAATGACAAGAAGCAAAATTAATGAAGAACTATGTCTGATATCTCAAGTAGAACCAAGAAGTGCAGATGGAGCAATCAAAGATGATCACTGGATAAAATTAATAGAGGAAGAACTCCTACAGATAATCAAGAATGACACATGGGAATTGGTTCCTAGACCAAAGGACAAAAAATGTGATTGGCACAAAATAGGTTTTTAGAAATAAAATGAATGAACAAGGAGAAGTGATGAGAAACAAAGCAAGACTTCTATGCAAAGGTTATTCTCAGCAAGAAGGAATTAATTATGATGAGACATATGCACTTGTAGCAAGAATGAAAGCAATCAAAATGTTCCTAGCATATGCAACAAACAAGAATTTTAAAGTATATCAGATGGATGCTAAATCAACATTCTTAAATGGAGAACTTGAAGAAGAGGTCTACATTGAGCAACCAGAGGGTTTTCCTTTAATAGAAGAAAAGGATATGGTTTGCAGATTAAAGAAAGCATTTTATGGATTAAAACGAGCACCAAGAACCTGGTATGCAAGGTTGGACAAATACTTAGCAAACCTTGGATTTACAAAAGGAATAGTAGATGTTAACTTGTATTTAAAGAAAATAGAATATGACTTGCTAATAATCATTGTATTTGTTGATGACATCATTTTTGGTGGAAATGATGAAGCCAATAAAAAGTTGTCAAAGGACATGAAGAATGAGTTTGAAATGAGCATGATAGGTGAAATGAAATTTTTCTTGGGATTGTAGATTGTTCTGAACAAAGAAAGTATCTTTATCTCTCAAACCAAGTATTTAAAGGATTTACTAAAAAGATTTGGCTTAGAAAGTTGTAAACCTATTGGAACTCCTATGATAACTAGTCATAAATTATCTAGCAAAGATGAGATGCCTACTATTGAACAAAAGAAGTACAGATCTATGATTGGAAGATTATAGTATCTAAGTCATAGCAGACCAGATATAGCCACTATAGTTGGAATTGTGTCAAGATTTCAAGCTTATCCTAAGGAATATCACTATGTAGCAGTGAAAAGAATATTCAATATCTGAAAGGAATATCAGATTATGGTAATTGGTATGATAGAAATAGTAACTTTACTCTTTGCACCTATACAGATGCTGATTGGGTAGGAGATAGGGATGACAGTAAAAGCACTAGTGGAGGATCATTTTTCCTTGGAGGAAGATTAGTTTCTTGGCTCAACAAGAAGCAAGATTGTACCTCACAAAGTACTACAGAGGTAGAGTATATTTGCAATAGCAAACAATTGTAATCAAGTCATATGGATGAAGTAGATGATGAAGGATATTAGAATCACATTCACAAAACCTGTGATCATTTATTGTGATAACACAAGTATAGTCAACATGTCTAAGAATCTTATTTTGCATTCTAAGCCTAAGCACATTCCTATAAAATATCATGTGCTGAAAGAAAAAGTTGCAGAGAAAGAAATCAGATTGGAATACATCAATACTAAGGAACAGATTGTAGACATTTTCACAAAAGCCATACCAAAGGATACATTTGAGTACCTGAGAGGTATGCTTGGGGTTATGCCCCTACCTAGCTTAGAGTAAAAGATCTAGAGGTGCATCAGTCTAGGGTACACAACACCATTGTTAGGCTGGACTGAATGTTGATGCATCCTCAATGGGGGAGTATCTGTGATGAACAAATTTAGTCAAGGACTCTTAGTAATAAGTAATTAGTATACAATAGTATCTTTAGATACTTGTGTTATTCAGTTATATGCAAAGATTGTAAAACAACAGATCAACTTATGGTCGTGCTAATAGATTGTTATATGTTCTATTCTTGTACTGCCTTTGACATTGATGTCAATGTGGGAGAGAGATGTAAAACATTAGAATGAGAGAGAAGTGATATGAAACACATTAGAAATGACTTGCACTATGGGGGAGTAGTATTGAAGGACTTACATGAAGCTAGATTTGATTGATGAAGAAAAACTTATTGGTATTCTTGGAACTAGCCATCACTGCCGAAGGGGAGATTGTTAGCATGAATGTTGATGCTATGAGAAAATGTTGCAAATCAGTTTTATGACTTTGTTTGTCATTGATGACAACATAGTAAGACTGACAGAGTAGTAGATTAAGATTTATGTATTGAGGACATCACATTGTGTATCTTCCCATGTGCAACTAACAACATAGACTATAGCATGTATTTGACATATGGTCAAGTGTGCAAAACTTGAATCGACAACATACAAAAGATATTGGTAATTTATTGAGAACCATAGGAAAATAGAGTATTGAGAAAATAATTTCTATTGTATGATCAATATAATATATTGTGCTTGGAATGAAGGGTTGCATAGTTAACTAGAGGGAGTACACTAACAACTAATGATGTCAGCAAGTGCACAGGTATGGAAGTCACACATGTGAAAGTTTGGAAGCAACTGTGAGCTGATAGCATTAATTAAATATGTGTTTCATATGGAGCTAACTCAAATGAATGTTAAGTTTATGGAGCCAACTCAAAAGATTAATAATTGAGTATGGTATAGAGGAAATATGTTTTCCAAGTTCTAGTGAATATTTTTGTGAAAAAGAAGTAGAGAAGACTTGCGAATTGTGAAGTAAAAGAGTAGAGTAATCCGCTAATGTGTGTAAGTGAACTTAAGGGTTACTGATGAGTTCTAGATCTGTTTGCATGATCTAAAGATGAAGAAGTCTGACATAATGAATAGAGGAAGAGAAAAGAGATTGTTCCACATCTATTATCCTAGAAGGAATAGTATTGAGATCAATTGGACAGTGGGTTCGTTGATCTGATCCTGAAGTTGTTTGGATAGTGGGTTCAGCTGCCTTCTTTAACTCCTAATAGGGTTGGAATCTCCTAACAGGGATTCAAAGTCTCATAATAGGGACTCTTTGAAATAAGCATTGTAAAAGACTCCTAATAGGGTATATCCTCTAACAAGGAATATTCATATTAGTACATTATTTTGTGGGCATCATTCCCACCAAGATTTTCCCTTTGATCAAGGGTTTCCCTAGTCAACATATCTGGTGTATGTGTGTATGTTCATTTCTTTATGATTGATGCTTACTTTGGTTGATGAAGTAAGAATTTTTTAAGACTGATTCACCCCCCCACCCAAGTTATATTGGTGATCTATTACTTCTAACAATCTTGATCTGATTATACCCTTAAAACCCATCCATGAGTGAAAACATGGAATGACCCATTGTTAGATCGACAATACTGTTGATGTTAGGCAGGGGGAAATCATCTTCGGGATATGCTTTTTTCAGAACTTAAAAATCAATGCAAATGTGCATGCTGCCATTCTTCTTTGATATGGGAACAATGTTGGATATCCATGACGCATATGCCAAGGGTCAGATGAAATTGGTGTTGATTAACTTTTCTAACTCTGCCTTGACCAACAGAGCTATATGGGGATGCATCTTTCTAAGCTTTTTTCTTACTGGCTTGGTCTCTAGAGAAATATTGAGATGATGGAGGATTAAATTCAGGTCTACGTCAAGTATGTCTACATAAGACAATGTAAATTTTATATGTCTTTCTTCAAAGAAGCGAATGAATGCATGTATTTCCTCTATGCTTAAGGACTATGCTAAATAAATGACCTTTGGTTCTTGCTCTGTGCTGATGTTGACTAGTTTTGTTGGTTTAATCAAAATAGAAGATCTTTTCTTGGAGTGTTTGGGTAAAGTATCAATCACCTCATCCACGAGTACCACAGTTGGGTTTTCACTTTAGGATGCATCACTTTTGTTTGTTGCCATTTTTTTCTCGAGGTCAACCACAACTTGGTAGTGATCCTTGAGGTTGTGGGATGCTTGACCTATTCTAATGTGACTGAGGTAATTAATACTAGGCTTGACTATATGCCTTTCTTTTGTTCTTTTTCAATGAGATGGTTCAACTGTGTTAAGGTAGAGGAAGACTTCACAGTCAGTGTCAAAATGAGGGATGTGGTGAGGCTCATTTATATCCGAGTTAATGAGTTTGGGATAGACTAGGAGTAATGATTCATAACATGGAATCGGTTTGGTAGGGTTTAAAGACATGATTTCATTGGATGGCTCATGTGTTGCAGCTGTTAGATCTATGACATGATCTTCTTCTAGAGTGTCAGGAAAATTAGAGCTTGTGAGAGGCTCATAGTAGTCATCCTCATCCTCTACTAGAAAGAAGTTAGGGAATAGGGTTTGAAATTGAAATCCTTTGACATTTTCCTCATCCTCTACTATGAGTTGTTCCTTGTGTAGCCAAACTGCCAAATGTGCGTATGTGAACTACATCACATTCTTTATCATGAAGAGACTCCTCAGATAATGACTCAAATTCCCATTTAGTGGAATTATCATCATCTTCATTATTAGAGGTGTTTATAACTAGTTCTTTCATGGGATATGAACTTGAGAGGGATGGTTCACATTTATGATGTTAGTTCTTTTCTAGCTATAACCATCCTTTTGTTTAGGTACAGCAACGTGGAAGGCGAGGAATCACTATGCTTAGGACGAGCTTTGGAAAAGGTTTGTGCCTTATCTTGTTCATCATATCCTACCCCCATTTTAGACTTGTTGGAGCTAAATTGTGCCATTAGAGGTTCAATGATGCTTGTCCCTTTTCCTAATGGACCATCTCCCATGTATCCCATCTTTTTCATTAGGTCAAAACCTTTTTCGTGTAGGTGGGGGCAAATGTCAATGTTTTGTTCACTGATTTCTGCCACGAAGTTTGGAGGTGTGCTTCTTGCTTTAATAAAATGTGCATGATAAGGCTTGGTGGATGACAACTTTCCATGAGATCCTGGAGAAAGTTGGGGATAAAATGAGGAAATTGAGTACTCACCCTCCCCTTTGCGATGCAATTTACACTTTCTATCAAATTATTTCATCAAACTATCCATTTCTTCATATTCTGACCATTTGGGGTCTTTAGATGATGATGGTAAAGGAATAGAAGGACCCGAACAAGCCACTTTCTCTTTACCTTTAGTTGGCGTTGATGAGTGGTTGTCATTTTGGTTAGTAGAGCATGAAGTGTCTATAGTTACAGAATGGATGATGTCATCTGTTGGTGTATTAGTTTCTTCCCTATTGTGAGGAATTAGGGAATTACAATAATGTGCAAAATGTTGGTCTTCGAGTATGGTCACTTCTTGACCCATGTAAGGAAATTTAAGACACTGGTGATAAGTGGAGGGAATAGCCTGCATGTCATTAATCCACGATCTTCCCAACAGGATGTTATAAGTTAATTGTAGATCTAAGACCTAACAAATAGTCTCTTTCATAACTGATCTTGCTCTGATTCTCAAAATAACCATGCCTTTAGGGGATCTTTCCTCATCGTCGTAAGCTTTGATGGTAATTTTCTATCTTGGGTCAACAGCATCCTCTATATACCCTAGGGCTTTTACTAAATTGAGTGTGCAAATATTGAGGCCTGGTCCACCATTGACCAATGCTCACTCAACTCTATTTCTATAGATAAAGACTTCAATATGCAAAGGAGAGTTTTGGGGCTGGATGATGGACATGTCATCTTGGGCTGAAAAAGATACGTGGTGAGGGGAGATGAGGTTGCTGAACATGTTCTAAAATTTACTCACATCCAGGTTGTTTGATGTAAGGCTTTGGTAAGTATTTATTTATGCTCTAGGGAAATCCATAATAGTTCAAAAATGGAGATATGGGCCATAGTTTTAAGTAATTGGTTGACCAAGTTGTACTTGGGCAGGGAGGAGCTTGCAACTATAGGGTCAGGATTTGTCACGAGTCCTAGTAGGATAACTTTAATGGATTGGCCTCAGGTAATGGCATTTGAGGATTGCTTTTTGTTTTTATCCTTAGCTATGATGACATTTACAGTGTCATCAAAGCCAAAAATCATATTAATGGTGTTGTCATAATGATGCACATAATTAACCTTAGTTTAAGGGGGTGCATTATGATTAGGTTTGAAGGATTCACCCTTTTCACGACTCATGAAGGGTTCTTGAAGGTCATATGATCTTCATTATTGCTAAGGTAGTTTACTTAGATGACCCCATCATTGATCAATTTTTGGACTGCCCCCTTGAGGGCAAAATAATTGTTTGTAAAATGCCCCTCATTTTAATGGTAGGCACAAATGTGCTTGTCATTCCACCATTTGGTTTAACTTGGGGTTCATAGGGTTTATCCTTAGGAAGTACAATGAGATCATCCACCAAGAGGGTTTGCAAGGCACTCTTGTAAGACAATCTGATAGGAGTATATTCCTTGGGTATATCAGAAGATTGGTATCTATGGAGAGGAGGAGCTTGATTGTGAGCAACTTTTTGATTGCTCATTGAGGGGCTTTCTACATTGCGTCAATAGAATGGGTGGGCATTGTCTTGTTGGGGTGCATTTGGGTTAGTGTTGTTGACAACAGGATATGATTGGTTTAGATGGGATTGGTTTTGAGGATTTACATGGTTGGTCTCAAACATCCCATCATTAACAACATTCTTGTTGTTTTTCCACCATGGCTTTTGTTTATCAGTGGTCCAATCAGAGGAATTATGAGTTTGTGGGGAGTTATTTGAAAAGTACTTACCATCTTTTGATAGTTTAATGATGTCATTATTTAGTAAGGTCTCTTCTACATTAGCAGCATTTTTTAAGGTGGTTTTGAAATCTTTGGGCCCTTGGAGTTGGAGCCAGTAATTCATTGGTTTGGCGAGACTATTAATGAAGATGTCAATCTTCTCTTTATTGAGTATGTCTCTATGGTACTTAGCGAAAGTGTGTCTCCATCATTGTAAGAAAGTTTTGAATGACTCACCAGGGAGTTGTTTTGTGTTGCATAGGTCGATCATTGTAACTTCCCTTTCAATATTGTAGGAATATTGGGAGATGAACATAGAAGCTAGTTGCTCAAAGGTCTTGATATTGTAGGGTATCTTAGATAACCACTCCATGGCTTACCCTCCAAGGCTTCTAGGAAACAGTCGCATCAAGTATATTTTTTCATGAAAAAATTCCATACTCAAGGTATAGAATTGTTTGAGGTGGTCTTGTAGATCTGATGTGCCAAAATATTTATCATATTTTGGTATTTTCACATTTTGTGTGAAAGGCATGAAGGTAATGTTCTTATCAAAGGGGAGAGGGCACACCTTCCTGAGGCTAAATTCTATAGGTTGTGTTTTTCCTCTCTTCATTCTTTCCATTTCCATTTGTAGGTCTTGTAACTTTTGCATGACAACATCTAGGGGTGACTCTTCTTCATCTTGTTTCAAGTTGGTCACATCAAAATTGGATGGTAATTTCACACCTTGTTGTGCTAATTCTAGTATATAATCTTGTCCATAATATTGACAAGCTCAAAATTTTGTTAGAAATCTTCGATCTTAGTTTCAATACATTTTTCATCCTAGACGTTAGATGAACCCATTGTGGCCATAGATTCTAATTTTTGATTAAACAAGGGTGACTTCTAATTAGTTGCATTCTGTGGGCAATCTTTTGTTGTACTAGGCTCAAGGAGATTCAGAGGTTTTGTGCATTTGATGGTTCTATTGGCTATTCTAGCACTCACTTGTATAGGCGATCTCTTTGGTCTTGTAGTTGTACTAGTTTTATGTGGTGGCATGAAATGTGAGTTGAATTCCTTTAGTTCCTAGGCATTTTTTGAAAAGGCAAGGGTTCCCGTTGACCATGATTTGTTTGTGGTAACAAGCTAGATTAGACAAGGTGTTTACGAATGTTGATAGGATGAGTTTCACTTTCATGAAGTCAGGTAAGGGGTTGATGTGTGTCTCCAAACATTTATGACTTGATGTGTGAAATGAAGCAATAATAACTGTTGGGCTGATAATGATGTTTGTAACTCTACTTGTTTCAAAAGGATGTTTTCGATTACATACGAAATTTCTCAGACTTTCTAAAATACCATCAAGGAAAAGGGTATCCAAATTGATCATTTATTCACAATTATTATGCATACACATAGCCTCTATTTTATTTTTTTTCTCAAATGCATCACAAGAAAGGTTTTAGTGATCAAATGTATTGTTTCATTGCTCATATGCACTATTATAAATGTTATATGCATTGTTTAATGATTCATATGTATCCTTCTACTTAGAAAATGCACTATTTTAAGGCTCATATGTGTAGTTTAATAGGAATATGCATTATAATAGAGATCAAAAGCATTATGGAAATATTCAAAAGTGCTTTTTTACGTAGTACATGTGTTAATTTCATGGTTGCTCAGCAATGTTTTCGTCTTAGACTTGGCTTCTCGGTAAGAGTTTGAAGTTTGTCTTTCTAGAAAGTTTGTGATCCGCACTGGTATTCATTATTAAGTTTAAAAGCACTTCTAAAGACAATAGTAGTAAGACCAAAAAAAAATGAAAAATTGCATGCACCTAGAAAATGGAAGAAATGGCTTCGTATCAAGTTTGTCTAAATCCAGTGATTAGTGGGTCTTAGTATTCCAACTGTGTTTAGATTTACCTCTCTTGTGATAGAGAGCTTCCCACCAATGCCAGGGAGGTTTGGTGCAATCCCTTGTGGGACTACTAGAGGAAGGCTATGTTTTGAACATAGGTGGCTTTCATTCGATATAGAATGCAAGATTGAGAGGCAATCCCTCTCACTAGCCCTGCTAAGGCAACTCGGGAGGTAGCCCTTCTATGGAAAGATAACCCTACCTAGTGCAAAGCACGAAATGGAAATCACAACAGGTTTGGGAGTAAGATCACTTGAGGAAAGTAAGAGCATATCCCTACTATTTTGACTTCCCAAACATAATAGACATGAAGTTATACTACTAAAGACAAAGGGACTCCTAGTTAGGCTATGTGTGGATTCTTTCCTCATTCAATTGTGACCAATCTTTATAGAAGGTCAAGCATTCTAATCAACTCGAAGGAGTTGAGAGCATAGGCCTACTTCTATGTCAGATCAATGAGATCAAATGCTTCTATTAAGTTATATTTGGAACTTAGAAATGTCACACTATTAATTAACAAGAGCCAAGGCCCACTTACCTAATTTGAAGCTAGTGAAGGCTAGGCAAATTATGAGGGTCTTTGTTCATGTTGCATGGTGTCTACAATCTGAGAGCTTTTTTTTTAACTTGAAAGGGACCTATAAGAAAATTTTATTTGGATCTGGAAGTTAGATTCAGGAAACTATAATTTTTACCAAATGTGTTACAGAAATGCTCATATGTGTTATAAGAAACCTTATATGCACTATTTAATCATGAAAATGAGCTATAAGAAAATCAAATGCATTGTAAGATGATTTTTATGCACTACAAGAATGATTATATGCATTACAAAATTCTTCAAAAGTTTTATAGGAAGATTCAAATGTGTTACAAAAGTATGTAAATGCATTACAGAACTATGTATATGCGCAACAGAAGGATTAAATGCATTAAAATATAGTTCATAAGCATCAGAATATCTCTTGGAAGTGTTGAAACAGATCTCAAAAGCACCAGAAGATCCAAATCTGGCCCTTGTATACTCAGGGAAGACTTTGGAACGTTGTTCTTGCTGATATGAGGCCTCTCAAATGTTGTAGAACTTGTATTCAATTGGATCTGCACAAGAGAATAGCATGAAACATAGATCTATACTAGAAATAAAAGATTAGACTAAAAAATTTGAAAATAGAGAGGTTTTTAGTTCATCCCCATAGTGGACACCATTTTAGTGTAGAATGCAAATACATTGACGAAAAACTAGACTAGACCCAAGATATCATCATCAGAATGTAATCTCTATGAGCGTCTCATGTTTCCCTAACTACAACTGCTAAAATATCTCTCAAACCAGCATCTTAGTGATAGTTCTAGAATGGGAGTATGCTAAAAGTGCAAATATGTAAGAATGCATGCAATATCTATGGTTGTAATGTAGATTATATACTATCAAAATGGATATGCAACAAGCTAACATGCAATGAATGATGTTAAATGACATAAAAGCAATACTAAAATGCTATGAACTTTCTAAAATGCTAATGCTAAAATGATGAATCAAAATGTTCCTGTAGTGTAGATGCCTAAAACTTGGGTCATTTTGCTCTTGGATTTCCCTCTTATTTATAGGATTTCAGAAGGGGTTGGGGTAAGAATCAGGATTTTCACCTTTAACTGGTGGGTGAATTTGAAACTGAAAATATCTCATAAGAGACTAGGAGGAAGAGTCCAACAAACTTGATTTTGAGGACAATGGAAGATATTTCTAATTCTTTTAAAATGAAAAAGGGAGATTTCCAATTTTGTGAGGATAAATGATTTTGTTGATTTAATAAATGTCTTATTTATTTTCAACACTTTTGTCTTTTATCTCCTCCTTTTTTTGAATTTCATTTTATGAATTTGAATTATTTGTCTCCTCTTTTAAAGTTGGTTTAGGTCTTGTCGATTTGATAGGTGATTAATGACTTGATGTGATTTTTCATTTGAAAGTCTGTTGTGTTTCTTCTAATTTTCTCTTTAATTTACACTGATTGATCAGTATTGCATGATTTAGGTCTTTCCCAATTTTTGTGTGTCTACACTAAATTCCTTCATAAATTGTTTTGATAAGCTCCAAATTACAAGTGACCTTAGGTACCATCTAAACATAATTGGATACACCTTTTCCCAACTTTACTACCTCTAATTTGGCTTTTGGATGAAGTTCTAAAATTTTGATGTTGTGAACAAGCTTAATTCAACTTAGTTGAATCAAACTCAACAACTAACTTTGATCTTCTCGTCTCATCATCATCTAGCTTTTCCTTTGAGATATCTACTCCTTTCACAAATTCCTCATTAAGTTCTTCTCGAAGTTCACTAATAATGTTTTTGTGTTCCTCATTGTCTCTATTAGTTTTGGAGTTCCTTTCATGGTTCCTTCTATCATTTTCGGTGTTTCTTCCATCATTCCTTCTATTTCTAAAGTTTCTTCCATTGTTCCTTCTATCTCTGAAGTTTCTATCCATTCTGTAGTACTTTGTTGTATGTCCAAATTTGTTGCATAACTGACATACTAGTGCTCTACCTCTAGGATTCTACTGATCATTAGGTGAATGAAAATTTTGTGCAATGTTTCCTAAGTTATTACACTTATCACATGATCTATCTTCTATCTTCATAAGATCTTCCTTTTCTTGATGTCCTTTCATTAGGTCTTCTTCTATCTACAGGGTTAGTATTTCTAGACATTCTACTATTCCTTCTATCATTATCATACTTAGGTTTCCTACAATCAATTGCATTATGCCCCATACCATGACAATTATGGTAATAAAAGTCCTTAACATGATTAAATGAATTATTAGTACAATCTCTTTTCATATGACCTATTTCATTACATAAAAAGCACATACTGTTAGATTGTGGTGACTGATCAAGAAAGTATTGTACATACTTCATAAATAGTTGGGTTTGGGACATCGCCCCGAAATTTTTTTTTGGGCAGCAGCCGACATGGTAGCCGACATATGGCCGACATGTTATAAACCTAAAACGGTTTAATACTTGTATAAAAGGGCTTAGGGTTGGGTATTTTTCATAATGTTGTGATACGAAATTGGTTCTTGCAGTGGTATTGAGCTGTAAGGGATTACAGATTGTAATCAGGTTGTAATCGCTGGATTGTAATAAGATTGGACTTGCTGTTTGGTGGACGTAGCCCAGGGATTGGGTGAACCACGTTAAATCTTGGTGCCTTGTGTTCATTTCTGTGTGTTCTATTATTTTCTATTATTGGTTATATTTGCATGTAGTTTTTATTTCTATCCGTGGTTTATCCTAACACATACCTCTAAGTTCATACCTAGTTTCCTTAGGAGATTCCACTTGCTTTGGTTCATCCAAAATTTCAACTTTCTTGTTTTACTCAATTTCTTTGAATTTATCAGAGGATTGACAGGATTCAATGTTATCATCAGATTTATCTTTTTCTTTCTAATATGATCTAATCTCATGTTTCTTCATAGACATGTTAATTAGATAACCAAGACCAATCTTCTCATAAGTAGGTCTTTGTATTAACATTGAATTGTCAAGTTATTTCTACTAGAATAATGCTTCTCAAGCTACTACTTGCACTGAGTTAATTCACCTTTCACAATAATATTGTACTTATAAAGTTCTTTATGATCTTCTTTCAATGTTTCAAATTCAGATTTTTTCTTTGCCAAACTTGCTCTCAGACCTTCATTTTTCAATCTTCAAATCATATTCAATTTTGCTAGGATCATTTCTCAAAGTCAACTTCAGATTCATTATATTCAATTCATGCTTTAAGATTTTGAATTTTGTCTTCAACTTTCAATAATCATCATCACCAGTTCCAAATTTAGAAGATTTAGGCTTGAATTTGAGATGCTCAATCTTTTCCTTCAATTGACCAATGTATACTTTGGAGTCTTCATATATGTCCTTCAGCTTATCTCTTTCTTTAGTAAGGAGATAAATTTGTTCAAGAGCTTCTTCAAGGTTATTCATCAACTGTTCCATATCCATAGGGATCTTACTCAAGTTGATGGTAAAAAAATCCACAGAATCAAATCCAGAAGACAAATTATTTACAAATGGATTGTGGAAATCTGATAATGTTAACTTACTTAAGTTATTAAGCCTCTTCAAAGTAACTTTGCTCTGATACCAATTGTTAGAAATATGGATTACTAAGGGGGGGTGAATCAATAATCTACAAACTTTAGTCACCTATTGGATTATTATTTTTTACTTTAAACCATGCATAACAAAGAAATAAAGTAATGCTAAATGGTAATAGTAACAATGCACAAAGATAACTTATAACACCATATTTTGTTAACTAGGGAAGCCCTAGCCAAGGGAAAACCCCGATGGGGATGATACCCACTAGATAATATACTAATATATAAATTCCTTGTTAGAGGATGGACCCTGTTAGGAGTCAATGAGAAAATTTAGTATAACGAGTCCTTGTTAGGAGACTCTAAATCCTTTTTAGGAGATTCCAACCCTATTAGGAGTTGAGGTATAGTAAATGCAAGATGAGCCCACTACCCAAACATGTACTTCCAATTACAAGAAGAGCTCACTGCCCAAACAAGTAATCAAACTTTTGGAATATAAGTACTATATCTTCTTCATTGACTAATCTCTAATCATCAGCTCAATCTCAAATCAAAAAATAGCTCATATAAAACTTCACATATATCGCTTTCACAAAAGTTTGCATACAATCACAATTACAAGATAGCACTTCTAATCACAGTTCTCATCTCAAGATGTCCTTTGCATAAATACCATGCCTTTACACAAACTATTTCTGGGTCGGCTAAGACCATAATCCACTTTTCCAACCTAGAGTAAACATCTAGGAAGTTTGCCCTAATTGGACAAGTAATTATCTTGTAAATAAAATAATCCTTTCCTTCAATTATGTTGTTCTATTTCACTTCAAACATGATTATCTATGTTTTGTGTAGTTTGTACTAACTTTTGAGGTTATACACATCATCACCAACATGTATACTATCTCCATCTGACTTTACTAGCCATAATATGATGCCACCAACAAGTTATAAATAAAATAATACATTGTTGTAAACCAAATTCTATGCTTAGACAATTTTCTAATTACTAAACACTAAGTATCTTCATTTCTAAGGTTTCCTATGAGCATGTAAATCATGTGTTTCCACAAATGACAACAATTACATATCTCTATAACTCTGCTTTGACTAGGAGTGCTACCTTAGGGTGCATTTTGCGCAACTTTTGCTTCACTGGTTTAATTTTGGTACTAAACACTAAGTATCTTCATTTCTAAGGTTTCCTATGAGCATGTAAATCATGTGTTTCCACAAATGACAACAATTACATATCTCTATAACTCTGCTTTGACTAGGAGTGCTACCTTAGGGTGCATTTTGCGCAACTTTTGCTTCACTGGTTTAATTTTGGTATCAACTGTCAAATGATGCACAACCAAATCTGTATCTAAGCCAAGCATGTCTTTGTATGTCCATGAAAAATTGATTTTTCCCTTTTTTAAGAATTCAATCATGGCTTTTTATTCCTCAAGACTTAAGGTAGTAGCAATGTAGGTGATTCGTGGACTATCCTCTGTTCCCAAATTGACTAGAATTATGTCCTCAATTCAAAATAGGTGATTTTTCTGGTGGCAAGGATCTAAATGGCAAGTCAAGCTCTCCCTCTTCTAGCACCTCTAAGAGGTTTTTACCAGAAGATGCATCCTTTATTTTATCTTTTTCTTCATCCAAAAGCGCCCCAGGGGAGTTTTCACTAGAGGATGTTTCTTTTGTTTTTCCATTTTTACATTCATTTTAACTTTTGTGACTAAGAGAGTTGACTTGGCTACCAAAGTAGGCTTCCTCATTGTATTGGATCTCATGTTTGTAATCTCGAAGATTCTTAAGGCCAAAAAGTGTCATCATTGCTTCATCAGTCTTACAAATGTCAAGAGCTAGTGGTGTATCTTGAAGGTCCCAGTCTATCATTTCAAGATTGGTGAGAGGTAGGTTAATGGATGAAAGGTCATCTATGGTAATGGTGTGGACATAATTATCTAGGTCATCTTCAATGTATTGGAAAGGTGCTTTGAAGAATTCCTCCTCTTCAGTCTCAGAATCAGGTTCAACCGTATAATAGTTGTCAACAAAGGATACCTCAGGTTTAATGGAGCCCAATCCACATCCTTTAGGATAGCTATTAGTTTCTAAGGGTTGTCTAATTCCATCTTATTTTGGTCCAAGGCCGATACCATGATATCCCATGTTTTCAATAATGGGAGGTGCCTTAACATATTTATCCTTAGGAAACTCCACATGTTCATCTTTTCCATCATAATATAGCCAATCTAGGATATTATCTTCCATGTGCTCATCACTAAGTGAACCCCACTGCTCAAATGTTGTCTTGCTAACTTGCATGGTTTCTTTATTAGTAGAAGGTGATAATTGAGAAGGTTTTTCAAAGGAACAAGGGGAGAGTGGTAGTTTTCCAACACACAAGGCATTTTCAAACTTATACTCTCCCATTCCTAAATCAACAAAAGTAACCTTCTTTCCTGTGGTGTTAATTTTAGTATCTTCAACCTTCTCTTTTCCCTTATGGGAGCTTGAATCCTCATTAACTAATTATGGTATTGTTGTGGAAGGTGGTTCTGTTATGGTGAGAGATTTAGGTACAACTTTGGCAAACTCACTTATTGGATAAAAATTCATTGGTGCACCTTCCAATATTTTACAAAATTCAAAAGGAGTGGGATTCCCTGGGATTGTGATCTCTCTTCCTTGGTGGGGGAATTTCAAGCATTGATGATAGGTGGATGGGACCGCCTTTAGTGTATGTATCCAGGGTCTACCAAGCAAGATGTTATATGGAAAATCCAAGTCTAAGACATGGCATTCAGTATTTATGATGGCTGGTCCAACCTTTAGAGGCAACATGATGACTCCTTTTGATTCTCTTTCTCTTTCATCATATGCTTTTATTGTGATCCTTTTATTAATATCTAGGAGATCCTCTGGTAGTCCCAAGAAATGAATCATTTTCAATGTACAAAGGTTCAAATCGGATCCATTATCTATAAGGACTCTTTTAATCTTATGTCATTGTATAAGGACTTCAATTTGGAGTGACAAATTATGGTGGGGATCAGGACCTTAGAAATCTTTATCTGTGAAGACAAGGTGTTGTTGAGCGGCAAGGTTTCCAATCATAGTAATGAATCGGGAAGCATTAATATTTTTAGGAACACTAGACTCTAAAAGAGCCTTCTCCAAGATCTCTTTATGGATGGGTTATGTGGTAAGAAGCTCAAGAATGGAGATTTGTGCAGGAGTCTTACCTAGCTAGGACAACACATCATAGCGAGAAGCGGGCCTTTGTGAGGTGGATGGCGTAGCAGCTGCATGTGGCATTGGTGGATTAGTGTTATTGGGAGTGGCAACTTGCAAAGTGAGTCTTCCCCGTCGAGTGGTGGCATCACAATCAGCCGCTTGTAAGACAAGGGTATTCGCATGAGCATCTACTTCTTCAATGTGACCACATAAGGAGTAAAGCCCTAATATGTGGTTAGTAGAATAATCATAAGGTAATGCATTTGATGTGGATGCTTCATTCACATTTTTGGTATTGTTATTATAATTGTTGTGATCGAGAAATGGTTTTTGAAATATCTTCAATTTAGCATTTTTAGAAGTTGGACCTCCCTCTACTTCAATTTCCCCATCACCAACAAGATTTTGGATAAAAACTTTGAGCTTAATACATTTTTTGGTGTCATGTCCTTTGATACGGTGGTATTTACAATATTCATTTTCCCTATACCACTTTGAATTTGGTTGATTTTCATCAAAAGGACATGTGTTAGGAAATACCATCAAGTTGTGATCCACTAATTTTTGAAAGATGGCCTCCAAAGGTTCACAAAAGTTAGTGAACTTTCTATTTTGATCATAGTCACGATTGTAGTTGTTGTTGCATGGAATTGTGTTTGATTTCTAGATTGTTGATTGCTTTGATTGTCATGATTTGAATTGTTGTTGTTTTGATTGTGGTAGTTGTTGTTGTTCCCTCTTTAAAGGTTTTTGACATCAGTAACACCATCATGTGTAACACCCTTATTCTTGGACTAGAATTTGGGTTTGCTATTGTTGTTTGACTCATTGTTGGAGGATGATGAATTATAATGTTTGATGGTACCTTTTTCCAAAAGTCCATTTTCAATATTCTTGCCCTTTTTGACTAATGTGGAAAAGTCTTCGGGGCTAGCCATTTTCATGTGGAAGGACATTTTGGGTATCAAGTTCTTGATAAATATATCCACAAGATGGGAATCCTCAATTTTATATGGCATAAAATTAGCAAGATGTCTCCACCTTTGTAGGAAGTTGGCAAAAGTTTCTCCATTTCATTGTTTTGTGTTGCACAAGTCACTCAATGAGGCATGATGTTCAATGTTGTAAGAGTATTGTGCTATAAATTTTCTTGTCAAATCATTGAAAGAAGTAAAGGAGACCTTAGGTAAATTCATTAACCACTCAAGTGCACGGCCTCCAAGACTTCATGCAAAGAGTCTCTTAAGATAGTCATTACTATACGCTACCTCTTGGCACAAAATGGAAAATTCCTTGAGATGGGTAACGGGGCATGTCTCTCTCGTATACTTGTCAAATTTAGGTATTTCAAAATTGGTTGGAAATGGCACCATATTAATGGATTTATCAAATGGAAAAGGAAAAATTTCCTCAAAAGAGACATCCTTCACCCCTTTGTTGTTCATGTTAAGGACCAAATTTCGTAATTCTTGAAATTGTTGAGCCAAATCTTTATTAGGTTGCACTTGTGATTGTTGGGTGTTCACAAATCCACCTCCTAAATTGTGGGGAGTCCCAAATGTAGTGTGAGGTGGTGGAGGCACTCCACTTTGGCCAATGTATTGACATGTAGTTGTTGGAATTGGAATGGATGTCTTTACCATAGTGGTTGGCACTTGTAAATAAGAAGAGTGCATTGGTTGTGTCAGAATTGCCATTGGTTGAGTAGGCACTTGTCCAATGCCTAAGCATCCCACAGTTGAAGTTGTCAAGGTAGATTGTGGAATACTAGCATGTGTGTTA
This sequence comes from Cupressus sempervirens, assembly GCA_028749045.1. NCBI lineage: Eukaryota > Viridiplantae > Streptophyta > Pinopsida > Cupressales > Cupressaceae > Cupressus > Cupressus sempervirens. Next base: position 940,804,748 of record CM053787.1, read on the forward strand.
ACATTGGGCATGGCACTAATGATCTGTTGAATATGTTCTGCACTCAATTGAAATGTAGGTTGTGTTGAAGTGCTAGATGTAGGAATAGCACTAGTAATCACCATGGTTTCTTTCCCTTTGCTAGAAGTTGGAGTTGTATTTGAAGTGGGCAACACAGGTGCACCACCTTTTGTAATTTGTCTAAACAAAGTGTTCTAATCAAAACTTGGGGGAACATTAACACCATCCTTGACCAATTTTAGGAATATCTCAATTTCGTTTGCCCTAATGGATTTTTCCATCATTTCCACATTGTAGGGGTCTACAAGGAATGTCCTGACGTCACTAGGTACATTGTTAGGGTCAAAAGGATCTTCATCTTAGTATATCTCTTTGTCATTATCCCCCAAAGTTGTGTTATGGAAGGGATCTTCTGGTTCTCGTGTGGATGTTGAGTTAGGCATACCAAGGTTCGAACTAGAGGGAATTGTGTTCCCTAATGAAGTTTTGAGTGGAGGCAAAGGATTCTCCATCTCTGATTGCCTCAATGATTCCCACAAATGTGACATGGGATTAAATGTGAACCTTCTTAATCGTGTGTGTATCATACAAGAGTGACCAAGCCAATGGGTGGAAGATTATGGAAGAAAAAGAAAATGAGGATAAGAGCTATTAACCTTATGTGATTAAAGGGTCAACTACCCAAGTTTAAACAAAAGACCTTGGTTTAGCAAACAAAGATTGATTAAAGGATAGTAGTATCTTTCTCCTACCAAAGATAGCCAAGTGATCTTGTAAGCAAGATAGGACACCAAATTGATTGCTTACTATTTGGAGATAGACTTTTAATCCCAAATAAGTAAGTGTGATTAGTATAAATGTTTTCTTATAGATGAAAGGTCTAGTGTTGTAATGTCAAAAGATGTTTTAAAGTTTAAGCTCTCTAGAAGAAAATTTGAAGGTGGAAGACTAGGAGTTTGGAAAGATGGAAGTAGATATGAAAATATGAGAGTGTTGTGGACACTAATGTGGCTATCTCAATCCTTGTTCACTGGAAATAAAAACCTTGGGTTCACTCCTAGGAAAATAGACCAGTTTCAAAGTTTTCCATTGTATTCAATTCTATCATAATGGTCTTGCGTAGCTTCTTGTTTTTTAATGTCTTTGATAGCATATCAGAATTGTTTTTCACCATATGCTAGGTTCTTCCTTTCCTTGTGGATAGGTGGTTTGGACAATTTCAGTTTCTTATGTTTGACTTGGTTGACTTTATCAATCATGGCAGGAATAAAATAAGACCCAAATTTAGAGTGACTAGACTCAACCAATTTCAAAATGCAAACTACCAAAAGTAACCGTGAGTCAAGAAGACCTCACTTAACCTATCTCACTCAATGAAAGGTTACCTCACAATTTCACTCATTTTAGAACATGTTTGATGTTTTGGCTTTGGTTTTGAATGTTTGAACAAGCATGCTGAACATGCCAACAACCCTAATAAGGCTATCTCTAGGATGAACAAGGCTTATCTAAAAGGAGTCCTTGATATACACAAGGTACGTGAGGCCCAAATCTATAGATGAAAGGAAATACTACCACATAGTCAGGGGAGACGGTAACCCAAATCTCCTCCTTCACTTCCCAAAGGTATAAAATTCTTTGGAGCTTAGCCAAGAGTGACAATATTCCACTTCCAAGAGAGGTGTCTTTCGATTCACCTCCCTATTTTTATACTCTGGCAGAACACTGGAGTTGAGATCATCCCAAGGGGTGATGAAATCCTCAAGCAGGCCTCCTAATTTTTTTTTAAAAACCACTTATTTCTTGTGCACCCAAGATTGCCCAAAGGCATGAGGGGAGAGAATACGTAAGTGGTCTTGGGGTTTAAAAGACACTTGTTCTTTCCCAATGAAGCTTTAGGTTTTCTATCTACTTGAAGACACTCATGATTAAAACATGCAAGGTTCTTTCCAACTTTAAATAGCGCCAACGTAAATGAAAACGCAGGTTCATCAACAAGAAAGTAAAGCGAGTGCGTGAAAGTAAAATGATGAAAATAAAAATGCAAGAAATAAAGTCATTTTACCTTAGGGCATTCAAGAGTGTATGACTTCATTTTAAGCACCAAACCCAAATGTGATCTAGCCTAGGCATACATGTCCATTATCCTTTGAAGCATTCAAGATGGTGTGAATTCTTTTTAAGAACCAAATCCAAATGTGTCTTCTACCCTAAACATTCATGTCCCTTTTAAGCACCAAAGTCTAAATGTTGGCTACTCTAAACATTCATGTATTCAAATGAAAGTGTTTAATCCATACAAGTCCATTAGCCCTTAAGTTTTAAGTGATAAAAATCACTACAAATCTCCTTTAGTGATGAAAATCACTATTGGTTTTATTTTTTATATTTTTAAGGTTATTTCTCTGCATGAAAATGGTTAGTTAAAACTTGCAAGTCAATCAGTTAGTGAAAATTATTGTTAAAAATTGAACAATTTTGGTAAAACGCAGAGACGCCAAAATACAAGCCTAGATGTCAAAAGGTGCAATTGACGAAACACACAGATGCCAAATTATACAAACACTGAAACTTGAAGACGAGAAAAGACCCTTAGAAGCAAACTAAATAATTTTTGAAGTAGACGATAATGTGGAAAGCGGATACGTCAAAATTCAGAGACGCTAAACAAAGTCTTGCACACAACGCAGATGACAGACCTATCTTTGGGGATGACAAACTAGCTTTGTAGACGATAAAACTAACCTCGGAGATGACAGAACTGACCTCAGAGATGATAGAACTAATCTCACAGATGACAGATTAATATTCTTAGATGATGGATAACTCCTCATAGATGACAGAACAAAAACGCAGATGATAGAATGGCTTGAATACAAGTATTGTTTGGAACTACTGCAGAGACGCTAAAGAGCGCAGACACTGGTTTGTGAATACACTGAACTACGTAGATGACAAACGCAAATGATGATGCAGCCTGCGAAGATGATAATGCGATGTTTTACGACTGAACCAAGGTTGTTTGTGAAATTTTGAAATGAAACCAGGGACGTGGGTCCCACCGGGCGTACCAAAATGTGTGGTAAAAAATGTGACCTGCAAGAAGCATGGGTTAACAAACAAACACTAGTTTAAAAGCTTCAAAATGCATCAAACATTCATCAAAATGCAAGGAATAAATATCAACTAATGCTTACATGGGTTTTGCAACCCTAAGCAACCAACAAATCCAACCTTACAGCCACCTCTACAGCTCAACAAAGGCACCCATGAGAGGCCTTGTTGGTGTGTTAAGATGGGGGGATGTTTGATGTGTTCTCCCAAATACAACAATAAATAAATCTCTTGAGTGTGTGGGTGCAAGTGTTAATACAAATGTGAATAAAAATGCACTAAGATCCTAAACTATGTGGAATGAAGAACACTTCAAGAAATGGCTATGGAAAAAGCCATTCTTAAAAGCATTCAAGAGTGAAGATTATATGCAAGAAAGGAAACTAACTAGGAATGTAAGCTATGGAATGGAAATGCAAATGCATGAGGAACACTAAATGAACAATGTAAAATGCAAACTAAATCAGCTACCAAATGATTAGCATGAACCTACAAAATCACTATGAGAACTCTACCAATGCAAGCTCAAACTATGAATGTAAACTCAAATCTCAAACCAACATGATAAAAATGCAATAAAAATGAGATGCAAATGCTTGAGACAAGCCCTCTATCTATAGGATTGAGGGAGGGCTTGGTGAGGTGGCATCCAAGTAGGTGCCACATAAGGTAACATGCAAGCCATGCAAATGGTCAAGAATTCAAAGTTTGCTCACACATGTGTGAGCAAACTTGAGAAGAAGAGTGGGAGACAAGAGTGTGTAGGCATGCCATCTCACACATGTGTGAGCACACTCTTAAGCTAATGAGGGGGATTAGGGAGATGATTAGGAATGATTAAGTGGGATTAGAGAAGAAATAGGCTTAAGAGGATGAAAATGATGGGTGTAGACTAGGCTCTAGGTTAGGCTTAAGACTAAATTAAATGAAATTTAATTTAATCATGGGTTTAGAGAAATCAATAGGATGTGGGGAATTTAAATAAATAAAATTTATTTAAAAAGGGGGGAAAGATGGAGGATCATGTGTTAAATTAATTTAACACATTAGAGCTAGGAGTATTTAAATTAAATTTAAATACTTAGGAGAATGAACTTATTTAATTAATTAATATAATTAAATAAGTAGAAGAATGTGAGCAATGTAATTAATTAATCAATAATTAATTACAATGTCACGAGAAATATTAATAAATTAATATAGTCTTTAGGGATGATTTTAAGCGTCTACAGAAGTATGAAAGTTACTTGATGCTAAAATCATCTTCCCAATTCAACATTCTACATGGGTTGCTAACTTGTTTCTAGTAAGGAAATAGATATGATAAATTTACCTTTCTGTGGATTTTTGCAATTTGAACTTGGCTTCCCAGAAGGATAATTACCCTTTACCCTCACTTGATGAAGCATTGCAAATTGTGAATTGGTCTAAAATGATGTCTTTTCTAGATGGATATTCTAGATACAACCAAAAAATGGTAGATGAAGAAGATAGATTGAAGACTACATTTACAACAAAATGGGGAACCTTTGCATACCGAAATATTCCTTTTGGATTGATCAATGTGGGAGCCACATTCCAAAGAGAGATGGATGAAGCATTCAAAGGGCTAATAAACAAGTGCATAGTTATCTGCATGGATGACCTTGCTGTCTTTTCTAAACATAGGAGTACTCATATTATGGACTTGGAAAAAGTTTTGAACTGATGTCGAAGTTATGGAAAATCACTGAATCCAAAAAAGTGTTCATTCGGGGTCACAAAAAGGAAACCTTTTCGGTCATATTATTTTAGAAGTTGGGATGTCCATTGATCTTGAAAGGATAGAAGTAATTCTTGATTGGTCACCTCCTCATAGGTGTAAAGAGCTGAAATCTTTCTTCAGAAAAATTAATTTTGTATGTAAGTTCATTAGTTGATTTTTTGAGATAGTACATCCTCTTAATGACTTGCTCAAGAAATGAGAAAAGACTAAATCAGTTCCTAAAATAAATAAATCTTTTGAAGAAATCAAAGTGGACATCTCTATGGCCCCAATTCTTGTAAGTTTAGATTATGATCTACCATTCAAAATCTACTCATTTTCTTTAGAAGATTCATGCATTAGGATTCTCACTCAAAAGAAAGATAAAGAGGATAAGGGACCCATCACTCATGAGTTTCCCACTAAAGAATTCTGAGTTGAACTATTCTAATTTGACAAACAATCTTTCACATTGATAAAGGAAGTTAACAAATTTTTCTATTATATACTCAAAATTAAGGTATATGCAATTATGCCTGATCCTATGGTTAAAACATTGTTGATACAGAATGAATTAGGTGAGAGATAGGGAAAATGGATGGCTATATTGCAAGAGTTCAATTTGGAGATTCAAGCAATGAATTTGGTAAGAGGACAAGGATTGACCAAGATGATAGCTGATAATGAGATTGGTAATGATAACAAAATCATATTTGATGATGAAATCAACACTGATAATCAACAAAAGATCATAGTGTCTCAAGTGGATATTGATCAAGGAATAATCACTACTATTTGGTATCAAGATATTGTTTATTATCTTTTGCAAAATCAATACCACAACTGGATGAATAGTTCCCAGCATAGAGGAATCAAGATGAAATGTGAATCCTATATGTTGCAATATAAAAATCTTTACAAAAGAAACTATGAGGGAATTTATTTGAAGTGTTTGAGATGAAAAAAAGTGAAATAAGTTTTGGAATAGTTTCATGATAGGTATGGCATGGGACATAGATCAATAGAAGCTACAACTCACATGATTTTGAGCTCATGTTACTTTTGGCCTACCATCTTTAGGGATACATTTGAACATGTACATTCTTGCCACATTTGTCAGAAAAGTTCCAATAGAGAAAGACATCTAGTTATGCCACTACAACTAGTGTTTGAGGTAAGTCCTTTTGCTAAGTGGGGGTTGGACATTATTGATCCAATAAACCTACCATCATCTACATGATATATGTTCATCCTCACAGCTACTCACTATTGCATGTACTGGACAGAAGCTGAAACTTTTCAAAATTGCACAACAAAAGTGGTTACATATTTCTTAAAGGAATGCATTGTCACAAGGTTTAGTATGTTATTCTTCCTTGTATGTGATAATGGGTTATATTTTACATCAATCTTCCTTACTCAATGGGCTTAGACAATCAAGTCATAATGAAGTTCTCTAATTACTATCCCCTAGGGAATGGTGTGGCTGAGTCCACCAATAAGAACTTGATTACAGTGATAAATAAATTGCTATAGGAAAACCCAAAAGATTGATACACTCAACTAAAATATGCAATATGGATGGACAGAGTTAGGATAATAAAATGCTTTGGGGACATCTCCCTATTTACTCATTTATGGGAAAGAATTGGTGTTTGCACTTAACCTCAAGATTCTAGTCTTGAAATTTATGAAGGGATACACTGAGGAAACTAATAGAGATCAGATCAAACTAATGAATCTCTTGGAATTGGATGAGAAAAAAACAACAGGTTTGGAGCATATGGCGAAACATCAGGCTATCATCAAATGGCAGTTTGACAAGCAGACCATAATCAAAATTTTCATAATATTCAATCATGTTCTCCTATGGGAGAAGGCAAAGGAAAAGTCTAGTAGTCACACTAAGTTTCAATGCTTGTGGTCTGGCCCTTATCAAATCATGGAGATTTTGGGAGAAAATACTTTTAGGCTAAGTTCCCTGGGAATTGGTCCCATTGCCAGTCAATGGATAGTTCCTAAAACATTACTTCGAGGCCTAAAATTGGAAAACATTTCAAAAAAAATTTGACTTTTATAAGTGTGTTTATTTCTACAAGTGTGTTTTCTTTCAGTTGTGTGTTTTCTTTAAAAGTTGTGTCTGACTTTTCCTATCAGTTTGGGGGTTAGGTGCAATCAAGACTCTTTCTTGGTGTATTTCACATATCACTCCTCATGGTTTTCACATTTGGGAAGAAGTATTTCTTTGTCAAAGAATTTAGATGATTTTGTTTCTTGTGCCAACTAAAAAATGGATGTTACTTGCAATTATAAAGGACTTTCAATCTTGAAATTAGAATTGCAGATTGATAGTTGCCAACACTTTACAAATTTAAAGATTGACTATCTTAATGTTTTCAAATAAAGGTTTATAGTAGATGGGATAGTCCAAAATTATTAGTTCAAACTAAAGGGTCTTTTCAAAGAACTGCTAAGATCATTGTTTGGCATGAGAGTTTCCAAAAGTTCATAAAAGAGGAACACAGAGGTTATCAAACTAGAAAAAAATATTTGAGAAACAACACCAAAGCCTTGGCCACATAGGCTAAGCATGGTCAAGGTATAGAAGAAAAAGAAATAAAGGATGGTGTTAATAAATAAAGATTCCAAAGGATCCAAAAAGGTAATAAGACAATAGGGATATGCACCCCAAAATGGCTATCCATTATCTATAAAAATTGTTTCCTGGAATAATCAAATGGGAATGTGTGAACTCCATGAAGTAGAATAAAAAAGGATTACTAAGGACCTAAAATGAAAAATTGATAACCTATTAAGAGCCCTCAAAATGGATTCTCACATCTGATTAGACAATGACTGATACAGAGATTTTATGAGGATTCCTAATGAAGAGACTGGGAGAGTGCAAGATTGTCTTTGAGTTGCTAGAATTTCATGATAAATTGCACTTTGAAATATCAAAGGAAATGAATAAATTGTGCGCACATTGAGCTTGAAGATTTAAGATTTTGAATTTTTGACTATCCAGGAACTTGAAATCTGTTTGAAAGTGTTTGCGAATCAGTTGTCATTTGACACATGTTGGAAGAATTCTTGCTGATTAAGAAATGCCTTTTTCATTTCTTCCCTTTTGTTGGGGTTGTTTATTGTGGTCTCACAATGCACGCCCTATTTCTCCTCGAAATGCGGAACCCCTAGAATAGTTTTCTCTCCTAGAACCCTAGTATAAGGCCTGGGTCATTTTTTGAATCCTCGAGGAGTCTAGGTTAGTCCAAAGTGTCTGATCAAGAGAAATATGGAGTTTTTAGTGTCTAAGTGATAAAAGTTTGCACTAGTACACTAGCACACATGCACACCTCCTCAAGGTGCATAGGTCTGCTTAGTGCATGAGTGCACACTCATCTCCTTCTGAAGATGCACACTTGTGCATGTGTGTACCTCTAGAAGGTGTGTGCCTACAGAGGTACGCACTCAGGCCCAAGGTCTATATAAACCACAGACCCTCCCTCCATCTCCTTATTGTTCTCTATGCCCTCTAGTCTCCCGCGCCTCTGCACCATACCATTAGACATGTGCCTCCTATCTCTCTTTGCATCTATAATCACAACACTCAAACAAAGCACAAGGTCAGTCAAACACCCAAGAAGGTGTGCACATGTGCACCTCGTCAAGGATCTCAAATAAACTTAAATTAAAAAAACCTTACCTAAGACCTAGACACAAGAAGGTGTTCACCTCCTCAAGGTGTGCATGTGTGCACCTTCTTTAAATAAATGAATGAAACCTTAGTAAAAGATGTACACATGCAAACCTCCTTAAGGTGATTATGTGTGCAACTCCTCAAGGTATGTATGTACACACCTTTTTCTTTCAAAACACTTAGAGCATATAAGGGTGCACACATGTGCACCCCATTAAGGTGCACATCTGCCCAACCTTGTGCACAATGATTATTCAATGTAAAACACTAAGTGTTTCATCCCCACTGCAATGCACTTGCACAGTGCATGTGTGCAGCTATGCACATGCACATGTGCACACTTTACCTAGGTGCGCACATCCATAGGTGTGTAACTGCACATAAATAGCCAAATAGGGGCCATTTAGGATACCCAACACACCTGTAAGGGTTCACTAGGTGCACTAAGTAGCATAATAGGGAATGGGGGATTTGACTGAACTCTAACTATTTTAAACTAGTTTTGGGTTATTTATTCATCTATTTAGAGTCAATTAGGGTTGGTTTTAGGTCTAACTTTAGGTTAATATCTCCTCTCTCATGCAAATAAGATGGTATCATCATCCTCTTCAATGGAAAATAAGATATCTCTAAAGCCCATTATTTTCAAATACCAAGGTGCACCAAGGAAATCCTAGTTTCAAGATGGCCATTTAGAGCTCGGTCATATAGACTTGAATGCATTCCTCACCATCTACAATGAACCTAAAGAAAGATCTGCAATTATATCACTGCTTAACAAATCAAGTCTAGTCAATGCAACATCACATCCTACGTCAATTCAGTCTTTGAAACTAATAATGGCTCTTGCAAAAAACTACTTGACCGAAGAGAAGGTCATCAAGAGTGTCACAGGGGAGATAGTCCTAGACCTCTAACCTTGGAACATTGAGAAACAATCTCATCTTCCTAGAGTCAATTAGTATTTTTATATTTCTTATGATGGAGCTAAGAGATGGTACTAGGAGAATGAGAAAGAAGCTAGAGAGATAATCCAATCATCCTTCTTGATTGTTAGAACAGTAGTGAACCATAGAGTTGGCAAAGTAGACATGATCTGAAGTTATATGAAAGATAACATTGGATACACCATTATGCTTTTGAGAAGGGTTATGGAACTACTAGTAGCAAGACAACTTCACATCTAGATGGTCCACTTCATAGAAACCATCAGGATGATACAAATGTCAATTGACTGCGCCATGATTCAAAGTGATAACTTAGATGAGTTGTTGGTAGTTGTCAAAGCCAATCCAAAATTCTAAATGACATCATATTTGGTGTACTTACTGGTAGCTAGAACAAAATACTACCCAAGACTTTATAAGAAGGTAAGCATGCAACATGCTAATGTCTAGTCTTATGTGACCTATACCCTCAACTAGTCAAGAAGAAATTATCACATAGCACAACATAGAATACAGGGTAGTGAATGACAGTTTCATATTTGCAATCATATGATTATAGAGGGTGATTATGCTAAAAGGATCTCAATAGAAGAAGAGGCTAGGATAATAGAGATCAGCATGTACTACATCCAATTCAAAGCATTCACCTACCTAAGAGTAATTGGTACATTGGAGAACCCAAAAAAACTCCTGAGATATCCATTAGATAGGCTCATTATGTTGAAGATTTCCTAACGACTCACATTTGCATATGACCAAGTGGGAAAACAACACAAAAAGACATGGGTGTGGCCAATAATGATCGGTACTTTTGAAGCCAATAAAAAGAATATATTTCCACTTTTGATTCTAAGTGGGACCAATATCTAATGGAAGAGTACAACTCCTCTCACCCCTACTTTGAAAACATATGGATGTTACAACATCTAGCAGGGAAGCATTTTTTACATGAAGATGCATTACAAGATCGTTGGATGAACGTAGTAGATGGTTGTGATATCAGCATAAGGGATCACTGTAGGATAATTGTACATTTGGCAGAGAAGGTGCTCAAAATAAAGATCCCATTAAAGTTGTCAAGAAATACATAGAAGAAATCTTGGATAAAAATGTAGACATCAATCATAGAGCTAGGCAAATAGTTTAGTTAATGAAGGATTGGACCAAGAAACCTTTCAAACTTGATCCACTTCCTTTGGCTATTCCTCTTCAAGCCACAACACACCCTATGAAGGCTAAATGTGAAAAATTTCCAGTACCAACCTTCCTAGCTCAATCTCCTATGAGGCTAAAAATGGTGCATCAACATGAGCAAGAGGTTGAGAATTTTGAAGTAGATATATGTGTCAAAAGGAGGAGAGCTCCTGCATAAGGAAAGAAGAAGATCAAGTACCTCAACACAAATAGGTACAACCTACACAAGCTAAGAAACAAGTTTAGCCTAAAGCTCAAGAGCCCAAGCAAGATCCAAAAGTTCCTCCACACAAAGAACAGGTGTAGTATGAATAGGAATAAGAAGGGAAGCTAGAAGAAAAGAGGGTGCCACAAGTAGCTACACAAGAAGAATAAGCCTCCCCCTAGCCTCCAAAAAGGGCATGAATTGAATCATAAGTGGTGGGAACAAGGAGGAGAAAGTTAAAGAAGAAAACTACTTTGTCTCTTTAGGTCCCTTAAAAAATACCGAAAGCTAAATTGGAAGAAGAAGGGGGGGAGAAAATTAAATATGTCCCCTTGAGTCAAAGGACTCACTCTGCTAGAGCAATAGAAAAAGAAAGGATAAGAAGCTCAACCTTAATGCCTCCATCTACTGAAAAATATCCTATTCACATTTCAACATTAGATGATGAGTAGTAGCAATGGATAGTAGATATGGAGGGTCAAGAAACTAATGTCTTCAAGCTCTCCAATTTTTATTTCATGCCTTTAGGTACTGAGATGGTGGGAGAGAAGATAAGAGATACTCCCACGATTGAACCTTTAGGAGAGGATTGAAATCAAATGTCTCCTTTGCCTCAAGGACCTCTAGGCATCCCAATACCATCATCTTAGAACTTAACATTCCTAGAAAAAGGCTCAATAACACCATTTCCTTAGGCTATAGAAATAAAAGAACAATTAATGGAGGAAGCCAAGCCGATGAAGTATCGGAGGAAGGGAAAATACTTGAAGAGCCTCAACAAAATCCTCACAGTACAAAGGCTAAGAACTTAGCCCATACAAATACAAAGACTTTAACTAGCGATCTTTCTCAATAGGAAAAGACTCTAGAGAGGACAGATAAGGGAAAAGGGCATGCAGTGGAAATCACTTCTTCAATCAATTACATGTCTCCAATGGGAACTACACCAACATGGCTAAAGAGGGAGGTTATTTTTTGACAAAATAAGTAGATAGATCTAACTATTGAGGAGAGAATGAGAGATTTTTTCAAAAACATCAAGAAGCATTAACCACTTATGGGTGATGCACGAACACTGGCCTTCATAATGAAGAACCAAAATCAGGAATTTCTTACACACATAGTTATTCCTCCTTAACATGTTGACACCAAAAAATTAACTCCTAAGGACTATCAAATAAACAAGGTCATGTTGGGTAGATCCATTGTAGACACTACTAAAGTGATGATCACTATAGGGATGAAAGAAGTGTTTAAACATATGGATTGAAATGAGTTTGAGTTGATTGCATTGCGAAGACAGAACAAGCTTCTAAGTGGCTATTTGTATGGATTTGTGGGCCCTATAGATCTCAATAGTCCAAATATCACTCTTTCTATGGCATTAGAGAGGAAAGAGAAGGGGAATCTACAATTAGACCCATTTTTTGAGGCATGTTACTAATGGTGTGACAATTTTGAGGAGAAAGGTGTACAAATAATACAAGGGAACTTGAACCTATTGCACCATATTCAGTCGAGTGTGGATAAGATGGTATCCATAGTGAACCAATATTTTAGATTTATAGATGAGGTACATACCTAGGATAAAGACCTACATGCACTCTAGTCAATAAAAGGCAAAAGGTATCATACACATGGAAGTATTCACCACCGAGGAGCTTGATAAGTTAAACAATTGGATAGAGAAGATATTTGTCAGCAATAAATTCATGGAGGGTCTATATGTAGATATTCAAAAAATAAGAGACCAAACTCAAGAAAAAATTGTGGACGCAGAAAGGTATTACAATGTTTCTTGCCTTGAGATTTTTTAAGATGAATCAAAGACTAAGATCAATACGGTGCTTTGTCAAATGAAGATATTAGGAAAGCATTCAAGACTGAAGAGGTATTGTTCAAGCTAGACACTAAACTTGAGCTTTTTTTGGTAACCTGAATAGAAGTCAAAAACTATTTGTAATTAGTAAAGGATAAATATGGAGCTTTGGATTTTCTAGAAGCTATCCAAGTGATGGAGATAATAGATAAATTCAAGAACAAACATTCAAACATTGTTTTGGTTTAAAGGGGAAGAAAATCCAGATGCTCAATGGAAAACCATGGAGAAGAATGATTGTAGACTCATCTTTGTTGGCTACTGTGAGGATATGGAGGTGTATAGGTTGTTTGATCTTGATTCCAAAGATGTCTTGTTTCAGTGAGATGTTCAGTTTGATGAGTGTTATCCTTAAATGGACCCACCATCACTAACTTCTTCCTCACTGCCCAGTACTTCCTCTACTCCTCCACAAGATTATGCATCCTCTAAGGAATATCTTGATATTGATCCCCCTTCACCACCTCCACCAATTGTTTAGTGAGTGCTGAAGTGGGCTTATGATAATGTTGATGTAGTTAGACCTCTAGGAGGTGATCCTACTAATGCTTTTCACACTTATGCTCAAATTGAAAGTACTACTCTCTTGAGTCATGCTATTTAAGATGATCCATAGAGTTTTTCATAGGCAGTAGGACATTTAGAGTGGGATAAGCATATTTTTGTAAAGTACTCTTCTTTGATGAAGAACCACACATGGGATCTTTGTCCTCTTTTGGAAGGAAGAAAGTTGGTTTTGCATCAGTGGGTATACTATACCAAGTATGTTATAGATGGTTCTATTGATAGGTACAAGGAACATTTTGTTGCAAAGGGTTTTTCATAGGTTGAGGGTATTGATTACTCCAAGACCTTTTCCCCTATTATTAAGATGAATTATATTTGCCTTGTACTCTCTCTTACAGCTTTACGAGGATGGACAATTTATTAGATGGACATGAAGAGTATTTTTTTGCATGAAGACCTTCATGAAGAGATCTATATGGATCAGCCTCATGGTTTTGTGGAGGACTCTTAATTAATATGCAGGATTTAGAGGTCTTTATATGGTCTCAAATACGCTAGTCTCAAATAAGTCCCTTAGGCTTTGTATGAGAATATGGATTCCTTCCTTTTTGGTTCACAGTTCACTCAGTGTCATTCTAATCCTACAATTTACATTCAGCATCATGGGGCTAACTTATTGATACTTATGCATTATGTAGATGATCTCATCATTATAGGTAGCTCAGTCTAAATGAGAGAAAGTGTTCATTGAGCCTTGAGAGAGTAGTTTGAGATGACAGACCTTGGACTTTTGCACTATTTTTTGGGCCTATAGGTTGTTTAGTCTTTAGATGGGATAGCCATACTTTAGAAGAAATATGCTCTTGATATGCTTTAGATATTCATCATGCTTGATTGTAAGCCTACTTCCATAGCTTTTCAGTCAAGTGTTGTTTTATCTACCACTTGCACTACACCTACAGTGAATTCCACTTTATGCAGACATCTTGTGGGTAGTTTGTTGTACCTGACACACACATATCTTGATCTTTCCTTTACTGTTGGACTTGTCTCTCAATTCTCCCATGATCCACATGAGAGTCATTGGCAAGATTCCAAATGTATCTTAAGGTAAATTTGGGGTACAATATATTATGGCATTCACTACACATCAGGATATCCTCACATTGTTGGTTACACAAACTCAAATTGGGTTGGTGATATTGATGATAGCAAGTCTACTTCTGGATTTTTCTTTTATCTTTCTTTTGGTCCTATCACATGGTCTTGCAAGAAGTATCATGCTCATGCATTATCATCTATAGAGGAAGAGTACAAGGAAGTTGCATTGGCTAGTAAGGAGGTTTTGTGGCTTCAATAATTGATGATAAAGTTTGGATTTCCTCTAGATAGTCCCACCTTTCTATGGTGTGAGAATCAAAGTGCTATACACATTTACCACAATTCGATTGAGATCAGTGGACCAAGCACATAGAGCTTCACATGTACTTCATTGAGCATCTAATTTAGGACGGTGCTTTGAGCTTGGAGTACATTCCCACAACTAAGCAAGTTGCAGATATCTTCACTAAACCTTTTGCATCTCCATGGTATCTTTAGCTGCATATACTTGGGGTGAAGGAAGTTGTCTTTTGGAGGTCTCACTGATGAGTCCTTCCTTCCTTCTTTTCTTGCTATCTCTTTTTGGAGTAGGGTTTCTCCCGTTGGTTTTTCTCTATTTCTTTGTTTCATAGAGATTTGGTTGTGATTGGGTACCTCATCAGGCTACATTATTGAGACCCATGTTTTCTTTCAACATTACATTGTAGTTTTCTTTATTTTCATGCATTATTTGTAGTTGCATTGTTGCTCATCTTAAGGAGGGGTGTAAGACGATGCAGGAGCATCCTAGGTTAATGTGTTATCCTACTCATTTTTTTGTTCATTTTGCCAGTTATTTCCAAGTTACAGTCATTGCTGAGTTGCGGCAATTGCTGAGTGCCAGTAATTTTATAAGTTAAGCAAAGTTGAGGTTATCCCATCTCATGTTAACACATGAGTTAGCATGTTATCCCATCTCACTCTGTAGTGTGTTTCAAGTTCCATAGTGTGTGTCAAGCTATTCTTCATGTGCTAAGTTACCTAGTGTATGTCAAGTGACCCTTCATGTGTTGAGTTTTCCTATTTATGCTAAGTGTCAGCATTGTGGACATGTTTTTTGCATTTTTGGTGTGAGCTAACTTGCAGGATTTATTTCAATCACGAAATTTATGATAAAATCTTTTCTTGGGATATGTCTAGATCATTGTTCGGTCGGCCTTTTTCTTATGTAATCATCTAGAATGTTTTGTAAGCCATTTTGACAAGTATAAATAGGGTGTTTAGGCTTAGAGTTAGGTCAATTTTTCAAAGTTTTTAGAGATTCTAGGTAGATCAATTTGGAGTAGAACTAGAAGGTGTGAATTGAAGTTGGATCTTAGATCTTGAATGTATTTTTTATCTAGTCGTAACCTAGATGGCCTCACAACTGGGTATGTATACTGAAATTGTCATGAATCAATAAAGTGTTGTGTTCTCTCTCTCTGTGTGTGGTGTTGTTCTCTTTTTGTGTTTACTTTCATTGTGTTAACTCTACAAGGTTGGTTTGGATTGTTGGGTGTGCCTTTGGCCCTAGTTATCTTTCTCTCCCCTCCTTGGGTCAGGTGGTATCAGAGTGTAGTTGTTCCTAAGTGTGCAAGTAGATCACTGAAGTGTGAGACTATTTCTACTAGGACTTTGGATCATGTAGAACCCTGATTCAAATTTGATTGTAGGGTTGCAGATCTATGGATTTGACCTATAACTTGTAGAGGGCTATGATCATGCAGGATTCTAATTTATAAAGTTGGTTCATGGTAGAGGAAATGTCAATAATACTATATTAGATCAATTGAGAAAAATTGAAGACAAATTAGATGTTGTGGAGACAGTCCAGAGGAGAGGAGTGCATCTTGAGGATGTGAGTGATGATGAAGCAATAGCACCAAACCCAGATCTGGAACTCGAAGAAGATCAAAATGAGGAAAGATTGCTAAGAGTATTTTCTAGGGCACATTCAAAGCTTGTTGTAGAATTTGTTCCTTATGATGGAAAGTTGGATACCAATGCTTTGTTGGATTGGATCTTTGATATGGAGAAGTTCTTTGAGCATGAAAAAACTCCTAATAATAGAAAGGTGAAGATTGTAGTTACTAGGTTGAAATTTCATGTTTCACTATGGTGGGAGCATTTGCAAATTGATAGACAAGAGAGAGGAAAAGAGAAGATCAAGACTTGGTCGAAGATGGTGAACAAGGTAAAGAACAAATTCCTTCATGTTGATTACCAAGTTATCTTGTTGAGAAAGATACAAAATTTGAGACAAAAACATATGACTGTAAAAGAGTATATTAAGGAATTCTATATATTGGACATTAAATTTGGACCTGTGGATGATAATGTTGAGAAAATTGCAAGGTAAATAAAAGAATTAAGATCTAGAATTTAAGATGAGATAAGTTTTATGAAATTGGAAAGTATGGAAGAAGCATACCAATATTACTTGAAAGCTAAGGAGATCTTGACAAAGAAGCATGAACAAAGACAAAGAGGTAGAAGTGGTAGATTCCAAAGAGGCAAAAGTAGATCTTATGGTGAAGGCGGTAGATCTGATAGTTTTGTGCAAGATAAAGGAAAATATGAATGGAGGAATGATGAGAATGACAAGACTATGTGGAAAGGTGGTAGTTCATACCAAAGAGGTATTGTTTCTTACCAAGGAAGAGGTAATTCTTATCCTAGAGCTAGTTTCTATGGTAATTGTTTCAAATGTGGTAAAGAAGGACATGAATCTTTTGAATGTAGATCTTCTGAATGTAGGCAAAATAATAGAAATGTTGTGATTCAAGAAGACATTGAGAGTTCACCAAGTGGACCAGAGGCTGGAGAAAATCTAATGGTGAGAAGAACCTTATGTAATAAGGGAAGTGAAGAGGAACCTGTTCTAAGGAGAAGTCTTTTCATAACCAGATGTAAGATGGTTGAAAAATGTTGCAAGGTGATCATTGATAGTGGAAGTTCTACAAATTTGGCATCAGAAGAGCTAGTTACAAAGTTGTAGTTGTGGAGGCTAAAAAATCCTAAACCTTATCATGTTTGATGGATCAAAGATGACCATAAGATATTGGTATGTGAGCAATGTGTTGTGAAGTTCAAGATTGGACATTATTTTGATGAAGTTCTATGTGATATTATGCCTATGGATTGTTGTCATATTTTGTTAGGTAGACATTAGGAATATGATAGATATGTTGTACATGATGGAATATTGAATCAATATACTCTTTTGGTGAATGGGAAGAAGCAAATATTGTTGTCGTTGATTGAAAGTCCAGATGAGATTAGTTGTACTACGATAAAATTTTGCATGGTTAATGGGAAACAATTTGAAAAAGAAGTAAAGAAGAATCAAGTTTGTTTTTCCACAGTTCCTAAGGGACTGAGTGTTGATAGTAATGACCAAGTGATAGCAGAAGTCAGTAATGACCGAGTGATAGCAGATAGTAGTAGCTAAGTACTAGAAGAAATTGCAAAATTGTTGAGTCAGTATAAAGAGATTTCTACTAAGGATATTCCTAATGGTTTACCATCAGTAAGAAGTATAAGTCATTGTATGGATCTAATTCCTAGAGCTAGTTTGCCAAACAAAACACCATATAGATTAACACCTATAGAGAATGAAGAACTTAACAAAAAAGTGCATGAATTGCTATAGAAGGGATTAATTAGAGAAAGTTTGAGTCCATGTGATGTACCTGTTGTATTAGCACTAAAGAAGAATGAAGAATGGAGGATGTGTACTGATTCTAGAGCTATTAAAAAGATCACAGTGAAATATAGATTTCTTATGACAAGGATGGATGACATAATGGATTATTTGAGTGGAACAAAGTATTTTACCAAGATTGATTTAAAGAGTGGCTATCATTAGATCAAAAGTAGAGAAGGTGATGAATGGAAGACTTCTTTCAAGACAAAAGATGGCTTGTATGAATGGTTGGTTATGCCTTTTGGTTTGTATATGCACCTAGTACTTTCATGAGGTTGATGAATGAAGTTCTGAAAAGATTCTTTGGTAAGTTTATGATTATTTATTTGGATGATATTTTGATATTTAGTAAGACCAAGGAAGAGCATCTTGAGCATGTTAGACAAGTATTGCAGAGGTTGAAAGAGGAAAAGTTGATGATTAATCTGAAAAGTTTTCTTTTATGCAAGAGGATATTGTGTATTTGGGATTTGTGATTTCAGATGATGGTTTGAGAATGGATCCTAAGAAGGTTAAACCAATTTTGGAATGGCCTACACCTAAGAATGTGGGTAAGGTGAGATCATTTCATGGTTTGGCTAGTTTTTATAGGAAGTTTATAAAGAATTCCAATGTTGTTTGTAATGCTATGACTAGAATAATGAGAGGAGATAAAAAGGAATTCAAGTGGACACATGGAGCTGATAAGAGTTTTAAGACTTCAAAAAAAAAGGTTGTTGAGTTACCTATATTGGCTTTGCTTGATTTCAATAAAGTATTTCAAGTTGAATGCGATGCAAGTGGTAGTGCAATAGGAGCTCTATTGAGTCAAGAAGGTAAACCTATTGCTTTCTTTAGTGAGAAATTAAATGATGCTAAAAGGAAGTATTCTATGTATAATCAAGAATTTTATGCTATTGTTCAAGCTTTGAAGAAGTGGAGACATTATTTGATTCCTAAGGAGTTTGTGTTGTATACTAATCATAAATCTTTACAGTTCTTGGGAAGTCAACATAAATTGAACCAAAGACATATGAAGTGGGTTGAGTATTTGCAAAGTTTTAAATTTTTGACTAAGCATAAGAGTGGAGTTACTAAGAAAAATTGTTGATGCATCGAGTAGACAACATTCTTTGTTGACTAAAATGAAGGTTGAACTTCTTGGTTTAGATGAAATGAAAGAGTTGTATGATGTTGATCTTGATTTTTCTGAGGCATAAAGAGAGTGCAAATCACCAAATATGACAAATCACATTAGTAAGTATGATGAATATTTCATTCAATAAGGTCTTTAGTTTAAAGGTATTCAGTTGTGTATCCCTAGAAGTTCTAAGAGGTTGAATCTAATTAAGGAAAAGCATAGTAGTGGATTGGCTAGACATTTTGGAATTGATAATACATTGAGTTTGTCGAAGGAGAAGTATTATTGGCCATATATTTCTAAGGATGTGCAAAAATTTGTGAAGAATTGTGGATTTTTTCAAGTTGCAGAAGGAGTAAGTCAAAATACTAGATTGTATACACCTATTTTTATTCTTGAGAAACCTTGGAGTGACATTAGTATGGATTTTGTTCTTGGATTGCCTAAAATAGCAAAGGGGTATGATTCTATATTTCTTGTTGTGGATAGATTTTTTTAAATGGCTTATTTTATACCATGTAAGAAAACATTAGATGTTGAGCATGTTGCTGAACTTTTCTTCAAAGAGATTGTTAGATTGCATGGATTACTAAGAAGTATTATTTATGACAGAGATAGTAAGTTTGTTGGTTATTTTTGGAGAACTCTGTGGAAGAAGATGGGTACTGAGTTGAAGTTTAGTTCTACATTCCATCTATAGACTGATGGAAAAAAAGAGGCTGTGAAAAGAAGCTTGGGCAATTTGCTGAGAGGCTCTTTTGGAGGTGAAACACATTATTGGGAGATGGTATTGGCACAAGTTGAGTTTGCATATAATAATTTTTTGAATAGAAGTAGAAGGAAGACACCTTTTGAGATTGTTACTGGAATGAAGCCTAGAGGAGTATCAAATTTAAGAGATGTTACTGGTGAAGAGAAGAGAAGTGTTGCAAGAGAAGAATTTACTGATTTTATGGAGTCTTTGCATAAGGAAGTGAAGCTGAAGCTAGAACAAAGTAATTAGAAGTACAAAGAGAATACCGATAAGTCTAGAAGACATCAATGATTTTGAAGTTGGTGATGAGGTGATGGTTCATTTGAAGAAAGGAAGATTTCTAGTTGGAAAATATAGTAAGCTGAAGATGAAAAAGTTTGGACCTTGTAAGATCTTGAAGAAGTTTGATAGTGGAAATGCTTA
This sequence comes from Cupressus sempervirens, assembly GCA_028749045.1. Classification (NCBI taxonomy): domain Eukaryota; kingdom Viridiplantae; phylum Streptophyta; class Pinopsida; order Cupressales; family Cupressaceae; genus Cupressus; species Cupressus sempervirens. Next base: position 940,825,160 of record CM053787.1, read on the forward strand.
TGAAGTTGAGTTACCTAATAACATGGATATATCTCCTATATTCAATGTTGCTGATCTATATAAGTATCATGAGTTAGTTGATGAAGTTGTCATACCTGATGATTATCCTAAGAAGTAGATTGAAGAGGTTGAACATATATTGGATCAAAGAGCTGGTAAAAGCACAAGAGGAAAAGACTATTATGAATATTTAGTGAAGTGGAAGAACAAACTAGTTGAAAATGCTACATGGATTTCTCAATCTGAGTTGGATTCGACTCAAGTTGTGACATCTTAATGAATCAGGAGATTCATTTCTTTCTACCCTAGTTGTCTAATGTCGGATTATCCTAGGTTGACATGTTATCCTGCTCATTTTTTTGTTCATTCTATCAGTTGTGGCCAAGTTACATTCATTGTTGAGTTCCAGCAATTGCTGAGTGCCACTAATTTTGTAGTTTAAGCTAAGTTGAGGTTATCCCACATCATGTTAACACTCGAGTTAGCGTGTTATCCCATCTTTCTTTGTAGTGTGTGTCGAGTTCCATAGTGTGTGCCAAGCTATTACTCATGTGTCGAGTTACCTAGTGTATGTCGAGTGACCCTTCATGTGCTGAGTTTCCCTGTTTATGCTAAGTGTTAGTATTTTAGATGTATTTTCTACATTTTTGGTCCAAGCTGACTTGTGTAATTTATTTCAATCACAAAATTTATGATAAGATCTTTTCTTTGGATGTGTCCAGACTATTGTTGGGTCATTCTTTCTCTTATATAATCAACTAGAATGTTCTATAAGCCATTTTGGCAAGTATAAATAAGGTGTTTAGGTTTAGAGTTAGGGCAGTTTTTCAAAGTTTATAGAGATTATGGGTAGATCAATTTGTAGCAAAACTGGAAGGTGTGAATTGAAGTTGGATCTTAGATCTTGAATGTATTTTGTATATAGCCATAACCTAGAATGCCTCATAGCTAGGCATGTATGCTGAAATTGTCATGAATCAATAAAGTGTTTTGTTCTCTCTCTTTGTGGCATTGTTCTCTTTTTGTGTTTTCTTCCATTGTGTTTACTCTGTAAGGTTGGTTTGGATTTTTGGGTGTGCCTTTGGCCCTAGTTATCTTCCTATCCCCTCCATGCATTGGGGTGCAAATTGAAGCTAGATCATATATCTTGAATGTATTTTGTATCTAGTTGTAACCCTAGATTTTTGTCTTCAAGCTTTTTGGATTTGTACTGGTTAAATCCTTCATGGTATCAGAGTAATACAAATCCACAAAGCCTGATACAAAATACAACTAAATACAAGACAAGAAGAGGCAAGGTTTTTGCTTTGAAAATATGAAAATGTAATATCAAAATTAAAAAGAATATGAGATAATTACAAAAGATCAATCCTTATAGAAGGAGATCAAAAACCTAAAAGGGTGTAAGAGTTTTTCTTAGGGAAAAATTCACCCAAGACCAAAGAACTCAAACACAAGCACAACAGTAGACCAGAAAGAGTATGATTAGAATGACAATATATTCATTCAATATTCGATGTGAAAGTACACTAGGAGTACCTGTATATAAAGGCCTCTAGAGAGCTTCTAGAATGAATAGAAGTTAGCAAAATGATAAGTCATACAACCAGACACATGTCCACCAAATATGGGTTATCTTCCATTAAGCATGAGAGTAAGTGTAATGATGAGAGAATAAGCCTACAAAGGTGTAGCATGAAAAATAATGTTGTAGAAAACATGTGATAAAATGGGAGTGTGAATAATTATGTTATCTTTATGACAACTCAGTGAATGATGCAAACTCTAGTGTTGTAGACACCATGTGCTAAATTAGAGTTGCATACTTCTGTGTTGTCAACATGACAACTCATGAGCTTACACAAACTCCAAAGTGTCTCACCTAAATAAATAATAAAATAATGCATTAACCTAAGTAAACTTAAGTAAAGTGTAAATAGTAAATACTTATTTACACCAACACCCCTCCTTAAGTGCAACTTAGGGGAATGCCCTTAAGCTCACGAAAGCTAGAATGAAATGCATAATGGGTCTCAGCTACTAGGCCATGTTAGGTACCCATGTACATAATGAAATGCAATCTCTCATAAAGCAGAGAAAGGGGGAAAACCTCATGGGAAAAACCCTCCCCCAAAAAGAGAGATGAAAAAACTATATGCATGGATGGATGGAGTAATCAAGACCCCCCATTATGACATACATCAAGTATATACAATAGAGAAATGTGAGAAGAACGCTATCCCAAAAAAGGAAAAGGTCCCCCCACAAGAGTGAAGAAGAAGCGAGACAAGGTAGTCTTCCCCACCCCCAAATGAAGAGTGTCGATCAGTGATACCCGCCCTGATGTAGAAGCTGATCCAAGACTATAGAATATTGTTCCTCCCCTTTGGAAGAAACAAAACCATAGGTACCAATGAGATGCTTCTACTATGTGTGGAAAGAACCCCAATGATTATTGATGTCTCTAAAACCTGCTCAACTGTCACTATCAAGGATGAATGTAGAACCTATCAAAAAGAATATAGTGCCTCCTCAACTAATAAAGAGACCTCCTGCAATTGTTGGACATAAGTATCCACAATCACATCAACCTGTGAAGATCGATCATGTAGAGAATGGACATGAGGGTTAGAGCCCTCATAACAACTATAGAGGGATCTTCTCCATCAAAGAGAAGATGTACACCATCAATGATGTCCCCCAAATCCACTATATGTGACTCCATAATAAAACTTACAATATTTTCTATGTAGTCATCTTTTGGTGTTGCTTGCTGGACCTATCGCTGTGGCAATATATGCATGTCGACTATACTAATGTCATGACCTCTCATTGCATCTATCAATAGAACCCCACATATCTAAATCTATTGAAGCACTATCACTGGTGTCACTATCAGTTTCCACAATGTATGATGTGCATAGAGGATTAGAGGATAAGTTGGGTGAAATTTTCTCAAAATGTACATCCTTCTCCACAAAGATCTCATGTGTCTTAGGATCCATAAGTCTGTATGCCTTCACACCATCTTCATATCCAATGAAAGTACAAGGCCTAGGTGATGGTGCCTTGCATCCCTTGGAAGATCTATTTGCCCATGCTAGACAATCGAAGACTCTGAAGTGTGTCACAATTGGTTTTCTACCACACCACACCTCAAAATGAACCTTGCCATGTAATATAGGATGAGGAGACCAATTAAATATGTGATTAGCACTACTAATTGCTTCGACTTCAAGTGATGGATCTAGAGTCTTGGCTTGTATCATGCAACTTGCCATGGACTTGAGAGTTCAAATCCTCATTGTTGCAACATTTATCTTTTGTGGATTGAATACTGGTGGATTCTTAAGATCAATCCCCTCATGTTTGCAAAATTATTTAAGTCTTTTGTTCACATATCTACTTTCATTGTCCATTCTTAGAACTTTAATAGCTTTCCTTGATTTCTATTCAACATGAGTCTTCAAGGCTAGAAACCTATCCAACACTTTATTCTTATGATGAAGAAAGTAGACCCAACTATACCTTGAAAATTCATCAATGAAAGTAAGTATGTAGTGACCCTGGCTTATTGATGTCACTACAAAAGGACCTGCTAGTACCATGTGAACCAATTGAAGAATAACTGGTACTCTTGAAGACTTCCCTTTATGTAACTTCTCCTCTAGATGCATATCCACTATACCTGTTGAACATTTATCTATGGAAAAGTTGATTGTAGGTAGACCTTTGACCATTTTGTTTGAGCAAAGTTGCTGAAGATAGTGGAAGGCAAGATTACAAAACTGCTCATGCCATAATTAGATTTGTGAATTTGATTGAGTCAACAAGGCTTGTGAAGTAGACTTGGGAATAAAGTGGGAGAAAGAATACAACCTTTTGTCATGATTAACTTTCCCCACTGCAACCACTGAATCATCTTTTATACTTTACACCTTTATTGAGTCAAGAAGGAACTCAACTTTATGACCATCTCCAAGGTGATTGATTTGGTAAATTGAGAGGAGATTAGAACTTAGGTTTGGAACATAGAGAACATCTGTGAACTCTCCATTTTCCATCTCCACATTTTCTTTCCCTTCAACTTCCATGTTTGTATCATCTCCTACAAAGATGTGTGGTACCATTGACTGCTTCAATGAAGAAAAATCCCTTGTTGAAGAACCCATATGATATGAGGCAACGGAGTCAAGAATCCATTCCTTTGAAGAATTTGAATTTTCCATGAGTGCTTTCCCTTTTCCCTTTGAATCTAAAGAAGATCATTTCTCCTTGTAAGCATTAGGTAGTGGAACATTATGTTTCTTCATGATGGTGATCAACTCCTCAATCTTTTTATGATAACACTCATGTTCTTCATGACCCAATTTCTTGCAATAAGTACACTTTTTCTTGTCCCTGTTATTGTCCCCTTTCTTGTTTCAATTTGAAGACTTGCCTTATTGATTTGATTATGGTGTTGTCTTTTTTGCATCCTCTAAATTATTCTTCCACTTCTTATTCTTACCCTTTCCTTTATTTGAAGATTGACTAGCTGAATTTTGAGAACCCTCATTATTGGCCACCAATGCCTTAGATTTTGGAAAATTGAGAATCCCCACTTATTTCAACTTCTTTTCTTCTTTATCCAATAGATTAGCATAATCATCAAAAGAGACTTTCTGATAGGCAAACCCTAATGTAGTCTTTGAGATGTTATAAGTAGAAACAAATCTAGAGTACTCAGATGGTAGCTTGTTATGAATGAGATAGATTAACCTATCATCTTTAATAAGACTCCCACAACTAGTAAGCTTTGTCCTTAGTTCATTCACCTTAATGATGAAATCCTGTATAGAATCAATTGACTTAGGATCTAAGGAGACAAGCTCATCTTCAATTTTGAAAACATCCTCTTCAGGAACTTTACCATATAGGTTTTGGACAGTATCCCAAGCTTCCTTGGATGTACGAGACTTCTTAATCTGATACATGATCTTGTCATCAACCCCCAAACAAATATCACCTAGGGCTTTCCTATCTATTATTTTTCAATCAATGATTTCACTGGAAAATGTTTGATCACCTGTCAGTTTAGGAAGAGTACCATCTACATATTGAGAAACTCTTTTATGCATTAAATAACACCACGTTTTAATGGACCATGTAGCATAGTTATGTGGAGTTAATTTTGGAAACTTTAAATGTCCCATGATGTAGAAAATAAAAGAAAAACTATAGAAAAAGAGGAACACAACACCAAGAACACCCCCCCCCCCCCCCCCCCCCTCCCACCTTTCCACTAAATCAAGAAACCCCCCCAAAAAAGATACTTTGGGCACATGATATGTAGTGCGATTAAAATGGCCACTTGCCAATTTTGGCCTTAGTGGACTTTTGATTTTACTTTTTACAACCTCCTTACTAGAACATTACAATGTATCTCAAATATACAACAATTCTGAAGATATATCAAAGTATTACAATGTAGAAAAGGACCTAATTTTGAAAGTGACACTTTTGTCCACACAACCCTATAATCTGATTGCATATCTAGAAAGTAGACAAGAAATAATGTACTTTCAAAAAAATAGAACCTATTTTCATGTCTAGATGAGCTTGTACGGAGCATTTGAAATTGCAAAATGTAGGATTAGACAGGTATAGTCACCAAAAGATGCAAATTCTGACAAATGTATGCACCAAAACTAGAAGAGAGCTACACCATTGAATAGTTTAGGAAATTCTACCCAATTTCAAAAATAATTGCACCTGATTTGGAGTCTAGATGATTGAGATATGACCTCCCAAAGTTGGACTACAAAATCAAAACTCGATTTAAAGAGGGGTTGCATCAGCAAAAGACAAGGCTAAATTTGATGGTCACATAGTCATTGCAGTAGTTCAAATTTTCCCTAAGATGATGGTCAAACAACTATCAAATTTAGGCCAGTAGATTGATGACATCAAAAAAATTTAGCCCTGTGATGACATTAGCATGATGTCATGAAGATGTTAGCATGTATGAATTGTACAAAAAATATTGACGTGGCAGGGTATGGTGGCTGATTGAATTGCTAATATGGAGGCTAATTAGATTCTTGTGTGCCAGCTTGTTGGTAGTTAACATGGTTGCGCAAGCAAGTGATTTCGCATGTCAGGATGATGTGGTGAGTGGATGTGGTAAGGTCCATGTGTCCAATGTGACACTGTTTGAGCTATTGAATCTATAATTGTCATGTGGTTGGGACATCAGACAGGGATTGTGTTTTCCACTGTGGTAGGGACGCGTGGCCTCCACATGTCTAGGTGAATAGTGGGGGGCAGAAGGAATTACTGTCATCAAAGTTTCCTTACTACGGGGCCGGTGTTATATTACAGTCGTTAGAAAAGGAAAGTCACCGCCGGTAGAAGTCTATGTTCTAGGAAACTCATTTCATGATTATCGGTATATGGCGATTAGTCCCACATTAGTGGGAAACCCTTATATGAAGGGTTATAAAATGAACAACCCTTGGCTTATAAATCAGAGCTATAGAGTATAGGTATGTCTGCTGGTTGGAAAGGCTTGGGCTAGTCAATGTGGCTAGAAAGTATGCAGTCCTATCCACCAAAAAATAGATAATGTGCCTGCCAAATTAATAAACAAAATATTCCCTTCAAATATTCTCTGAAGGGGCAGGGTGTGACTATTCGATTTTGCAAAAAAGAATTCTCCGCTAGCCTAACTAGGAAAAAAAATTCAAAAATAGAAATTCGAAAAAGTAGAGAATTATCAAATCCAAAAAAATAATTAAATAGATCTAAAAATGACCATACTTGATTCGCAAATTGGTGCCTTCGGGTGCCAATTTGCAAAACAAATTACCTCACAATCAACTTTACCCCAACATAGGCAAATTTATAGTCGATCTTGACTGAATCAACATTTCGAACGCAATGGTTAGGTAAGATTTGGCTCTACATGCTCCAAATTTATGTAGATTCTCCAGATTTGGGTTGAGGTGTTGAAGCATCAATGGTCTTGAATGGCTATGTGAAGAGAATGTCCTCAAGCTCTTATACCATGTAAGAATTTTCTTTAGGGAAGAATTCACCCAAGACCAAGGAACTCAAACACAAGCACAATAGTAGACCAAAGAGAGTATGATCAGAATGATGATATATTCATTCAACATTCAATGTGAAAGGACACTAGGAGTGCCAGTATATAAAGGCCTCTGGAGAGCTTCTAGAATGCATAGAAGTCAGCAAAATAATAAGTCATACAACTAGGCGCATGTCCATCAGATATGGGTTATCCTCCATTAAGCTTGAGAGTAAGTGCAATGATGAGAGGATAAGCCTACAAAGGTGTAGCACACAAAATAATGTTGTAGACAACATGTGCTAAAATGGGAGTGTGAATAACTATGTTGTCTACATGAAAACTCAGTGAATAATGCAAACTCCAGTGTTGTAGACACCATGTTCTGAATTAGAGTTGCGTACTTTTGTGTTGTCAACATGACAACTCATGAGAGTACACAAACTCCTAACTGTCTCAACTAAATAAATAATAAAATAATGCAATATAATATAATAATGCATTAACCTAAGTAAACTTAAGTAAAGTGTAAATAGTAAATACTTATTTAAACCAAAAAAGGGAAACCCTAAGAGGTAAATGTCATTTAATAATTACTAATTAATTATTAAATGAGAATGCAAAGTGCATAAAGTGAAATATTAAGAAGGGACTTAAGGTAATTTAATAAATCAAATTTAATTAACACTTTACTCTAAGACTATGACATTACCCATACCCACACTCTTGCCCAAAACTTGCATTAATGATAGGGGACATGTATGATGGCCAAAGGACTTAGGGCCAAGTCAAGGAGTTATTTCTTATAGGTGGGTGGGATTTGGAGGCCTTTTTAGAGGACCTTGGAGAAATTAATAGTGTTCATCCACTCTCTATCTTTAGAGACACTAGGGCTTAGAATTGGAGCAACAAAGCATAGGACTCTTCTCAACTTTCTATTCCATAACACATTTGAGTAAGGTTGGTGATTTCTTTTCGATGGATGCAGTGATATCCATGATTGTCTATAACTATCAAACACTTAGTAATTTCCTAGATAGATTTGGTCGATCATTACTATGATTGAGCCACCCAATGATGTGAGACTCATTCACATTTCAGTTTGCACCAAACAATTCTTAAGTTGCCAAGCACCCAAATATGGACCAAGTGATAGTTTACGCTGAGTAAAGATAGAAAATGTCAAGCAAAGAAAAGTTAGTTCATGTCAAGTGAGACAAATATTATTGAGCATATAGAAGTTGAGGGATGGTATGAATATCAGTTATGACTGAGCATCAGGGTATTCAAGTGCTAAGTAAACTAGTTATGACATATGTGTTTGTAATGGCACAAAAACTTATGTAAACCATTTTGGCTGACTTTTACATGAGGTTTAATAATTGTAGAGACAACTAAGGAGGTAATTACATAATTTTTTAGAGGATTTCAATCCCTAAGAAGATAGTGTAACCAATCAAAAAATTAGAAGGACTAAGTGACAAAGGGGAGAGATTTGGATCGTTGATTATGATCTAGAACTTTCTCTAGTTGTTGATTTAAGAAGATTCCAAGCACTTTATTTCTGTGTACAAGAATGATTGAGAGAGAGAAAAGAGACAAGTGTACAAATGAAGAAAGGCTATGTTTGATAAGTCAGAAGCTAAGATCATACAAAGAAACCTAGCAGTGAAGGGTGTAACAGACTATATAAGATAAGGAAAGAGAAGATCTGTAACCTAGCATCATAGTGCTAACCAAAGGATCAAGTATTGAGACATTATAATAAGTGAATCAAGGTAAATCTCTTAGTAGAGTCATTTTAGCATACATGTTTAAATATCCTAATAGAGTTCTTTCTTAGTTGTAATTTTTAAATCCTTTAATCAAGGTAGATTGAATAAGTCTTGTAATCTCTTAGTAGGGAAAACCCCTCATAGGGTAGATCACTAGAAGTGATCAAACATTGTAGCCTTACTAGGCACACTTCATTGTTACAATAGTGAAAATTTGTGGGTATCATCCCCACCCCAATTTTACCTTCACTTTGGAGGGTTTTTGGGTAACAAAATCTTGTGTGTTTTATGTTTATATTTACTTTATGTTCATGGATATTATAAATTGTTAGATCTATTTTCATTGTTAAAATTTATGGTTATATGATTCATGATCTAAGATATGAGATGGATTAGAGGTGAATACATTTGATTTGTTATTTGTTTGAAGAAGTGAAAAAAAATTTAGATCCTAATTCACTTCCTTCCCCCCCTCTCAGTGTCTTATCTTCTCAATAAGACTTCCAACATGATATTCTTCATTTTTTCAATAGATTATTTTGTTTTGAAGTTCTTGTTCTTCAATTCTTGCATTGTGTATATTGTTATATTTTGTTTGCGGGGGTTGAGAAAATGGTAATTTCAATCTTTCTTCTTGTTTTTTATTTCATTTCCTTGAGGTATTGTCCATGGGTGTGAAGGCATTACTCACCCTTGGATAGGAAAGAAGTGGCATTGTGGGGTGAGGGGGTTATTTGTGACTTCATGGAAGTGTAGAGTCTCTTCTCATGGAGAATAGGGAAAAAGGCAAGGTGTATGGGCCCTTGTTCTCAATGAATTTGATGTATTTGGGGCAGATAAGGAGAGTATATTTATGGAACATGTGTATGATCATAATCCTTGTCAAGTCATGTTATTATATACTTGTCATTGGCATCTCATTCATAAATATTCCATCTTCACCCTTTGTCATCGGTTTAGAGGTGTAACCCATTGTGAAAGCGTTGGTTGAGTATTTTATTATGATGTTCATGTTTTATAGTTTGAGTTTGAGTGTGACCTAGTTGGTATTGCTTCTCCTAACTCAATGAGTAGCCTCCTTGAAGCCTAGGTTGGGAGGTGAGCTCTCCATGGTATTATTCATTTTTATTTGCAAGTTTTTGTAGATTTAATTTTGGAGGAAGCTTGAAAATGGATCTCTTGTGTTAGAATTAAACATGGACATAAATAACAATTATATGAAAATATAACCAATATAAAAATAATAATAAATCACACAGAAGAGAACACAAGACACCAAAATTTAATTTGCTTCACACAATCCCTGGGCTACATCCACTAAACAATTAGTCCAATATTATTATGATCCAATGATTATAATCTATGACAGCTCAATATAGCCACAAGAAGCAATTTTCACATCGCACCTTGTGAAACTCCCTAACCATAAGCCCTTTTATAAAAGTATTTTTGTCACTTTAAGATTAAAATTAGTTACAACATGTCGGCCATAAAATTCCAATAAAATATCCCCAAAAAAATTTCATGGGGACTATACCCCCAACAAACATAGCCTATTAGCCCTATCTAAATTAGGGTTTTCCACCCCCAAACCCCTGCTAGGGGCCTGACCTAGCTCAGAACCCCATCGAGGAATTATGGAGTATGTATAGTACTTCCCTAATCAGTCGCCAAAAACTAACAATCTTCCACTTGGTGATTGATTAGGCTCCACACTAGACAACCTACTCCATGAGGCTCCCATTGGATCAAACCACCTTGGACTTTGTTTAGCCTAGAAGACCAACTAAAGTTGAAGAGGAATTCACCTTCTCCCTTGTCACTGCCATTTTAAACATATCTCTTGAATTTTCATCTGTATGTATGTTGTCCAACTTTAACTATCCATCATAAAAAATTGACCAAATGAAATGGTATTGCAATTATATGTGTTTTGTCTTTAAATGCAGAGCAAAATTCTTTGCAAGATGAATGGCAATCTGGCTATATATATATATATATATATATATGTTCCACTTCTTTGAAGAAGAATTGGACCCATATCATCTCCTTGGCTACCTCTATAGCAGTTGACCCACCTCACAATAGTTGTATCATAGTCATGCACTAGGCCTTTCTTAGGAATAATATATTCAAACTAAGGACTATTTCTCCCACTATGAGGCGCATTTAATCTTATCAACCCAAGGATGTATACTTGAAATGGTCGGCATAGTATGTGCACTAGGTCTCCTAATGAGTCACTAAGCTTATGCTACAGGAAAGTAAACATGCAAGGAAAAGAACTTACACTATCGCTGGAGGAAACTAACACACTTTACTCTATGAATACTAGAAATATAATGAAAAGATAACAAATATTCCAGCTTGGCTCATCCACTAAAACTATTCTCACATATGTTGCAGGAACATTCACAAAGTGCAATGCTACAAGAAGGAACTCACAACTTCTACTTAAGATAATATGTATGCTTGAAAATAAATCTATTCTATCCTAATCTAATCCACCTTCCAAGTGGACCCCCTTGGTCAGCTTCTCTAAACTACTAACACAAGATAAAAGCCAAAAACTATTTCATTCAATTTAGAAATTCATTACATAACACAGCACTGTAAAACACAATTGTAAAAGTTAACAATCTATTCTCAGAAACTATTTCTTCTAATTGGTTCAAAAACTTAACACACTTGGGTTGATTCTTTTATATATAGGAAATCAACTTTTATTCCAAAATAGAAAAGTAAATGACCTAGCTTTAAATCTGCAAGAGAGAAAATAGGAGGATAACAACTAAAGGTAGGGAGAGAATAACGGCTAAAGGCGAGAATAATAAAGTCTGAACATTTTCTCACCAAAGAATAAATGCAAAGAAGGTAATAAGTCTTCATAGCTTCCCCTTTCTCACTACTGTGTCTTCTAGAATCGTTGCAACTTTCATCCACCGTGGCTGCTCCTTAGTGTTCTCTTCTCCTTGAATGTTGTTGGTGCTGAACTTTTGAATTCCTCCAATCATCTTTCAGTCTTAATTAACAGTTTGGTTTCAATACAAAGACACGTTTGCAAATAAATATTTATCAAATTAAATTCAAATATAAGAATGCACATTTTGATAACTATATGAAATACTGCATACTATATATAATATTAGCAAAAGATAGCATAGTTTCTACTCCATAGGTTTATCATAGGTTCGGTAAACATAGGTCCACAAATGTTTTGACAAAGATAAAATAGAGTATCAAAAAATTATCTTAAACATCATAAAATAAAGGCAAATTTTGGTCTCATCATCTGCCCCCTACCAAACTAATGCTTGTCCTCAACCATTGCACTTCCTTGTTAGTGACCTAAACTCTCCAATTTTTGTTCTTCCTTTTCTATTGCTCTTAAAAGTGTAGTAAAATCCTTTGGTTCTCTCCCACACTTCTCTCTTGTGATCTTCCTGTAACTTGTCAAGTCTATCAACATTAATGTCGTATAAGGGCCATAGGAACATTGGAGGTTGCATTGTTAAGGAACATCACAACTCCGGTCTGGGTTGCTTACCTAATTCTAAATATGTTGCAACTCTGTGAAGTGTTGCTTCCAAGTTAATAGGGCTGTGTGGTTTTGACTTCTTAAGAGATTCAGGTAGTCTAGCCCACCTACTCCTAGCACCGGTCATGGCTCTCTAAAATGCAAAGTAGGGAGAATTGTCATATTCAGCATAAATCTTAGTTCTGGCAGTAAAGAAAAGGTTCTGTTATTTCCTCATCCCTATAGTTATCCAACTACCTATCATAATTTGCTTCATTGGACATCCATGACATGAGGGCTTTTAGGTGTACATCTCCTATGTAAAGCAAGGGATTCCATTCAGTCTCCAAAAGAATAACAAAATTATGAACATATAATTCACACAATAAGTTTTGCGACCATGGTGGCAGAGTCTGATACAGTCCATAAAATTCTTGTGCTAATTTAAACTCTGCATTCACATTCTTGAGGGTTAACATTAATTAAAATAAAAGAAATTTCTCTTTCAAGTAGAGAGCATAAACTCTAGGTCGTGGCCTACAAGTAAGGGCCTGGTCAACTAGCTTAAGAGCATGGTCCATGCTTTGTTTTTGGCTTTCTAGTTGTTCCTTTAAATCTGCAATTTACTATTTTGAGATACAATAATCTTATTCATCTTTTCTTTTCTTCTTTCCACAAAGCCTTAGCAAATTAATTATGTCCATACAATTGAAAGAGGAGTTTTTGTAGTGTGATAGTGTTCTTGTCTTCTTCATGATCCCTTTTCCTCTTTTTTTGTTCCTACCATAGATGTTCTGCTAAACCAATGATCCATGTTGATCTATGTGTAACTAAGGCAGTGTTTGGATCAACATATTCAAGAACTATCTCATCCCTATAGCTGGAAGTGCCTGGTAAGTCTATTGGGGTATCATCTAGATTTTCTTTAATTTCCTCCCTACACTTTTCAGTAAGATTATCAAGAGTGCTTGTAATCTCAGGATGAGGAGGAGAATTATTGAAAACAATTTGCATAGGGGATTTCCTAGTGGATGTTTTAGACAAAATAGGACCTTTAGAAACTTGCCCTCTCATTTTAGGGCTTCTCCTTACAGGGGTTTCTTCCTATGTTACAAACTTTTGCCTACTTTTCCCCTTTGGTGTTTCTGCTGCAGGAGTAGTTGCTACAAGACCATTCTTTTTTCTCTTTTGTTTTACAATTGTAGGGCTTGGTTCTTGCTTAATAGAAATTTCTTCTGGCAGTTTTCATTTCCTCTTGGCTTTGCTGGTAGCAGGTCTAGGAATTTCTTGTACAAATGGAGGCACATTTTCTTGAACAAGGATAGTTTCTTGTTCATTTCCTTGAGTCTTTTCAATTTCAGCCTCTTAAATGCTTTGTTCGGAAGGCTCACTAATGGGAGCTACATTTTCCTCACTATGTTGTTCACTAGGGCCAGCTTGGGATTGCAAGGTTTTAAGTTACACAAATTCATCCCACATTAAGAGGGATACATCCCTAAGTGACCTCTCTATTAACAACTTAATTAAAGCATGATGAGTAATAGAATTCTCTTTTCTTTTTTTAGTCTCCTCCGCACTAATGCAAAGCATATTATACAAGAAATTTGGAATATTCATAGCAAGATTATGCCTTACACAACTAAGTAGATTGAAATTATGTGCATGCAGGTATGAAAATATGCCTTTGCATATAAAATACCTAATTATGTCCATGGCTAATTCATTGTATGGTGGTGGCAGTGACATTCTCTTACAACCTTGTTTTGTGACATCCAATTGAGGATCAGGCAGCCTAGTAGATTGGGCTTTCACTAACCTAGCGTCATGCATGCTGGGGTAGTGTTCTCCAACTGTAGGTAGCCTAGTTAACTTAGCAATGCACTCCTCTATTGCAACTACTATTAAGCCCCAAATAGAAGCTTCACCCTTGTCGAATGTCCTTATAAAGTATGCAGCCGCTTCTTCATCATATGCAATTAAACTCACAAAATACCGTACCCATCCACATGCAATAAACCTTCTTACAGCTTCTACATCTGAGAGCAACATAGTGTGCTCTACTGGCTCTCTCCTTTGCAACTACCCACCCATTTCCTTAACACTTCCTTTGGTTACTTTGTTTTCTCCCTTTTTGGATTCAAGCTTCAAACTGTTGTGTTATTCTTCAGACTCATCACACTTCTTTGTTTTAGGAAGCAATTAATTGTCATAAAAAATTTTTAGGCACAACAATTAAGTTTTGAATAAAGGTAAATTATAAATTTTTGTGAGAATCATCCAGAAACAGGGTTCAAATGATGAAAAATATTAAACATGGGTCACATCACAGCTTGACATAGAAAATCATTCAAAAATAGGGAGTACAACATCTCACTTTGCATACTTATGGCAATAAATTTTTATTAATGAAGGGTAATGCAAAGATTTAGAAAATCATCATGGATAAATAGACATGCCTTTGGATATTATGACCTTCCCTATCCCATACTAAATTTAGACGAATGTCCTCACTTGTCAGACCCAATATAGGGAAGGGATTGGCATAACGCGCCCATTATATAAATTATGCAGTATTAAATATAATTAATGAAATCTGTGGACTATAAATGAAATATAATTTGAAAATGTTATACCTATCAATTTGATTGTCACACGTACTAAAAGGTGGCAAAAATAATATCAGTGGTAGCATCCATCAGCATTTTGCTGAATTTTATTGAAGACATGGAAAATTTGATGATGTGGAAAGTGGGTAGATGGAAGATAAAGAAATGAGATGAGGTGGATGGGTGGAAGGTAAAGAGATGAGGTGGAAAGAAAAAGTGAATAGAAAAAAATGAACTTTATGTGAATATAAATTCATTACTATGAGCATGCACACAAAAAAACCTAATGTTGAAGAGCAGCAATTGAAAGGGTGACACCTTTGGCTACAAGAAGAGTTACTTGAGTTGTATTTGAATCTAGCTATTGGAACTACTGCAAGAAATCCACTTTTGTTTATGGTTGTTTGTATAACTTGAGTCAGTGACCATTGACTAACAATTTGAAAGGTACCTGATGAATTGTAGCTAGTTGAAAGCTTCGTTCTCAAAGACATGACTAATTGCATATGGTCCTAGCCATCTTGTCTGCAGCTTCCCTGGCATATCCTTGAATCGGGAATCATATAATAATGCCCAATCACCAACTTGAAATTGTTTCCTAATAATATGAGAATCATACCATTGTTTCCTTTGTTTTTGTACCAATTCAGTATGTTCTAAAGTAGCTCGGTGCATCTCATCTAAAGAGTTAAGATGTAGAAGACGTTATTTTTGTGCTACAGGAAGTTCAATATCTAATTCCAAGGATGTCCTTAGAGTTTTATGTTAAAATTCAATTGGAAGCATTGCCACCTTTCCATACAGGAGCTCAAATGGTGTGAATCCTATAGTAGTATTCCAAGTTGTTCTGTAAGCCCAAATAGCTTCTTGTAATATATTGGTCCAATCCCGACACTGCAAATGGACTATTTTTGTTAGAATATTTTCCAGCTCCCAGTTTGTAACCTATTCTTGTCCATTAGCTTGTGGATGATAAGGACTGGATTTTAAGTGCCTAATGTTATATTGTTTCATCAATTTTGAGATTAGATTAGAGGTAAATTGTGCACCTTGATCATTGACTAGCTCTTTGGCTACACCATAGTGAGTAAAAATCTCTTCATATAGGAATTCAACAATTTTTTCATCACGGGCATGCTTCATAGTCTTAACTTCAACCCATTTTGTCAAGTAGTTAGCACACACTAGAATATAGGACTTCCCATTAGATGGAGGATCAATTGGACCAATGAAGTCCATTCTACATTTTTTAAATGGTGTTAACACCATTTGAGGATTAAGAGGCATTTCATCCATTCTGGTTGGCCAGCCCATCCTTTGACACTTGTCACATCTCCTTGTATAGTTGATTGCATCCTTGTGAAGTGTAGGCCAATAATAACTAGTTGTCAAGATTTTGAAAGTTGTTCTTTTTGCTGCAAAGTTTTCTCCACCTGGTTCATTATGACATGCATGTAGAATGTCATATGTCTCATCTTCTCTTACACATCTTCTCATAACTTGATCAAGTCTAGTGTAGAATAAGAGATTATCTATCTAGGAGAACTGGAAACTTTTCTCTACAAGCAGCTTCCTTTCCTTGTAAGAAAATTGTGCTAGTATTTTATTGGCTACAATGTAGTTAGCAATGTCTGCATACCATGGAGTTTGAATAGCAATATGAAACAAATGCTCATCTAGAAATGCATCATCTAACAAAGTAGTATCAATATCATCATGATGGATTCTTCATAAATAATCAACTAAAACATTGGTTTTTCCAAGCTTATCAACTATGGTTATATCAAATTCTTGCAACAATAGTAACCATCTTGCTAACCTACCTCTTATAGCAAGTTTGTTCATGAGATACTTAATTGTTGCATGATCAGTATGAACAAATATAAAATAGCTAGTTATGTAATGCCAAAATTTGTTTAGGGCATACACTACTTCTAGCAATTCTTTTTTAGTCATAGTGTAGTTTAGCTCTGGTCCATGAAGGCTCTTACTAATGTAATAGATGGCATTTTCAAGATTTTGGGATTTATGTGCTAGGACTGCACCTATGGCATAATCAGAGGCATCTGTATATATGTGAAAAGGTAAATTCCAAGCAGGGCCTTGTAAAACTAGGGACGTGGTCAGAAGTTTCTTAAGCTTCAGGAAGGCTTCATCACATTTGGATGACCAACTAAATTCAGCTTCTTTTGTGAGTAACTTATACAAAGGACTAGCTATTTTTCTAAAATCTTTTATGAAATGTCTATAATATCTAGCATGACCTAGAAAGGATCTTACATCTTTTGATTTTATAGATATAGGCAATGTTTGAATTACCTCTATCTTAGCTAGGTTCACTTGTATTCCTGTAGCGGATATGAAATGACCAAGTACCATGCCCTCCTACATGAACATGAAACACTTTTCACTATTAAGTGGCAAATTATGTTCTTGACATCTTAGCAAAACCTTTTCAAGATTCACCATTGCTTCTTCAAAAGTGACTCCAAATGTTGTGAAGTCATCCATCTAGATTTCCATACAATCATGTGATATATCAGCAAATGGTAAAATAGAATATGCAAAACTACCCCATGGACATGTAAATGTGATTTTATCTTGATTTTTAGGAGCAATACTAATTTGGTTATAATCACTATACCCATCTAGAAAAAAGAGAAATACTTCTTTCCAGCTAGTGTGTCCAAAACTTGGTCTATAAATGGTAAAGGAAGGTGATCCTTTTTAGTTCCCTTGTTCAATTCTCTGTAATCTACATAGATTCTCTATTTTATTCCTTTCTTAGGCACTATGACCAAAGGTGATACCCATTTACTATCATATATAGGATAAATGAAACCAGCATCAAGCAATTTCTACAATTCAGTTTTAACTATTTCTCTAAGGCTTGGATTTATCCTTCTCTAGGGTTGACGGTGTGGTAGACAACCTTCATTAATGTATATCCTATGAGTGCATAGTGTAGGACTCAACCCTTTAATATCATCATAGTCCCATGTAAAATCCTTCTCATGCCTTTGAAGCAATCCTTTTAATTGTTCCATCTGTGTGGGTGTTAATTTGGGATTAACGTGAAGTTTATGACTTTAGTCAGTTCAACAGTAGTAGTGGAGTTTATCATAGTAGCTTTAGAGATTGGAATTGCTTCTAATTCACAAGGTAGGAGTGAAAAAATAATTTCAAGTTCTTTGAACAAAGTACAATTCTTATCACATTCCTCATATGTGATCAATTCTAACATAGAACTTTCAGATACATCTTTTTCTACCACACAAGTGTTAGTGAGGATACTCTAAAGTACTGAATCTTCCTCTTGCAATTTTAGAAAAGACAGTCTATGCAAAATCATGAGTTGTACTATAGAATTTAACTCCTCTTCTTCATCTCCTAAATCTAGCCAAACATATGTGCTCAAATCTGGTAATGGTTGGGCTAAAGGATATAAATCAAATTGCTTTGTTGCTTGGCCATTTGATATGGTCATATTCCCTAATCTACAACTTATATTTGCATCAATTGTGGCTAACCATGGTCTACCTAAGATGATATGATAACTAGATAGATTAACCTTAGGGGACAAAATCATGAGGTCTGCAAGATACTCTAGAGTATCTAAGGTTACAACTATGTTTTCTATCATCCCATCAGGGGTGACAGTGGAACTATCTACAAGCTACAAAATTGTTAGTGTAGGCCTTAATCCTTTTATTTTCAACTTCGTCATAGTGTCCTTGGTCATCACATTTATAGAAAATCCAAGATCTATTAAATTTTTTTTAACAAACTGACCATTTATACTGACATTCACTACTGGACTTCCTGGATCAGAATATTTTGGTGTAATCAATTTCCCTAGCATAATGTCAGCCAATTGTCCCACAACATGGACTGTGGTGGGGTCCTTCTTCTTCCTTCTAGGTTTCTTCAAGAAGGCTTCCCTAATAGCTTTTCCATAGACTAGAATGTCCTTAATAGATTGAAATAGTCATATTTGGACATGTATATTTTTCAAATGATCAACAATGTCAAAAGGTTGTTCCTTAGTTTTTTCAGGTTTCTTTTGTATTAGTTTTTCTGGAAAAAGAGGTTCTACTACTAGTTGAATTGGTATTAACATGGTGACATTAGGTAAGTCAACAAGTTCAGCAACTAAAGGTTTTGATGTTGTAGGAGAGTCTGGTATTTCAATTATAAGGGGTGGTTTAGGCACTGGTAAAGTCATACCAGATCTCAGATTATATCTGCAACACCCAAAGCATAAGTAGGATACTGCTGAGTATCAGCACTATATATAGGTTGTTGTGGTTGTTGGCTATTCGAATTTGGCTAAGGTTGTGCTAGTAGTTGTGTTTTCTTTTGAGGTCTAGGATTTGCAGGTGGTGGCATTAGAGATGGTTGTTGAACTAGAGGGGGTAGGAGCACCAATATTTTGGTTAGCCCATTGTTGAGATCCCTTCCATTGGTTTGTAGACTGCCAATTCCCTTGGGGTGGTTGCCATTAGTTCTACTGGTTTTGCCAGTAGTTCTATTGGTTCTATTGGTTCTATGGCCATTGGTTACTCTATTGATTAGGCCAGGGTGGTTGGAAATTCTAAGGCCATTGGGATTGTTGTGGGTTATTTTTCCCAGCATTATTCCAATCGGATTGATTTTGTGGAGGACCTTCTCAATTACAATTTTCCCATTGATTAACATATGAATTTGAACTTTGCAAGGGTTCATGAGGCATACCTTGATTTTGGGCCCATGGTCAATGTTGAGCAACAAAGAATGCTTGCTCATCATCTCCATCTATCTTGACATACTCAGTTGGAAGATGTTGGTTCTTCACGCTTGCGACTAGTTTACATTAGCAATCCTTCTTTTGCTTCTAGAAATGAGGGCAATATTTAGCTAGTTGTAACTTAGTTTCATCTTGCTTCTTCTTTGCATTCATTGTGTCCAACTGTGTAGCAACATCGTTATTGATATCTTGTTTGAAATCTGACAATAGGTTAGATATCTCAAGCTTCAAAATGCCTTGAGTAATTCCTTTAGTGACTGTGGAACGAGGTCCTCGGCCTTTCTTCATGGTTCACCTTGAATAGTTTTGATAGATATTCTTGAGATCATCCCAGGAAGCTTGATATATGTCACCACTAGCCATCAAGTCCAATGCTTCTAAACAGTCATCATTCACACCTCTAAGAAAGACTAGCTTTTGTGAATCTTTAGACAATGTATGTTGAGGGTTCTTTTGCAATGTGTATAAGAAATGCAAAATATAATCTTCTAGTTTTTCTTCCTCCTTTTTTGATATCCTAAAGATATCATCCCCTCTTGAACTAGATGCTTTGCAATATTCTTTATTTTTATCCAAAAACAAAGCTTGCATCTCATCCCAACTTCCTGTTGCATTGGCTCCTAAGCCCATGAACTAGCGTAGAGCTGATTCTTTCAATGTTGCTAGAAATAATTTAAGCTCATGGCCATTAGTGTTGTAGTCAAAACTATGACAAAGGCTATATTCAAACAAGAAAGTATCAAGGTCTTCAGTTGCAAGGCCATAGAACTTTGGAAGAGCAGTGGGAGGTGTGTTCTTTAGATTGGCATTGGTTACAAGACTTGGAAGAAGAAATGGAAAAGTAGGTTGTGTCATGACTGGAGGTATTAGATTTTGAGGTTGCTATAGAAAAGGGATGTTGGGCATTGGATGATTAACAACTAGTGGATTCAGAGTAGAGTTATCAAGAAAACTAGCCAAGACTTTGATGAAGGGTTGAAGACCACTTATCTCTATTGGTTCACCTCTTGATGATGATGCTATGGGAAAAACAAGACTTGTGTCTTCAAAAGGTAACTCAACTTCTTCTTCTTCAACTTCTTTGTTCAAATTAACAAATCCTCGTGGAAGAAATCTACCATATTCATCTCGTCATCTTCCTCTTCGATGCATGCAATTAAACTCTTCACATAGGTGGAAGAAACCTCAAACTAAAGATTTCTTAAAAACTTTTTCTGGGAACTATGACTCAAAAATGCTCCTAGCTTGACACCATCCCTAGCAACAGCACCAAAAATGACCCGCCTCACAATAGGTGTATCATAGTCATGCACTAAGCCTTGCTTACGAATAATATATTCAAACTAAGGGCTATTTCTCCCACTATGAGATGCGTTTAATCTTGTCAACCTAGGATATATACTTCAAATGGTCAACACAGTATGTGCACTAGGTCTCCTAATGAGTCACTAAGCTTATGCTACAGAAAAGTAAACATGCAAGGAAAAGAACTTACACTATCACTATAGGAAACTAACACACTTAACTCTATGAATACTGGAAATACAATGAAAAGATAACAATTATTCCAACTTGGCTCATCCACTAAAACTATTCTCACATATGCTCCAGGAACATTCACAAAGTGCGATGCTATAGGAAGGAACTCACAACTTCTACTTAAGATACTAAAAATGCTTGAAAATAAATCTATTCTATCCTAATCTAATCCACCTTCCAAGTGGGCCCCCTTGGTCAGCTTCTCTAGACTACCAACACAAAATAAAAGTCGAAAACTATTTCATTCAATTTAGAAATTCATTACATAACACAGAACTATAAAAACATAACTGTAAAAATTAATAGTCTATTCTCAAAAACTATTTATTCTAACTAGTTCAAAAACTTAACACACTTGGGTCGATTCCTATATATATAGGAAATCAACATTTATTCCATAACAAAAAAGTAAATGACCTAGCTTTAAATCTGCAAGAGAGAAAATAGGAGGATAACAACTAAAGGTGGGAAGAGAGAATAATGGCTAAAGGCAAGAATAATAAAGTCTAAAAATATGCTCACCAAAGAATAAATGCAGAGAAGGTAATAAGTCTTCATAGCTTCTCCTTTCTCACTGCCATGTCTTCTGGAACCATTACAACTTTCATCCATCGTGGTTGCTCCTTAGCGTTCTCTTCTCCTTGAATCTTGTTGGCGCTTAACTTTTGAATTCCTCCAATCATCTTCTAGTCTTCATTAACAAGTTAGTTTCAATACAAAGACACTTTTGCAAATAAATATTTATCAAATTAAATTCAAATATAAGAACACACATTTTGATAACTATATGAAATATTGCATACTATATATAATATTAGCAAAAGATAGAATAGTTTCTACCCCATAGGTCTATCATAGGTTCGGTAAGCATGGGTCCACAAATGTTTTGACAAAGATAAAATAGAGTATCAACAAAGTATCTTTAACTCACTACTGCCCCACCAATAGTAAATACATAACTTGTAGTAGTCTACCTGCTATCAATATCCCTTGTCAAATATAAGTCAACATAGCCATGTAAGTCAGTAGTAAAGCCCAAAAGTGTAAATATCAAATATTTAAGAATCCATTTGACTACATTTCAATGCTCAATTCCTGGATGACTCATATACCTACTAATGACTCCCACTACATGTAGGGTATCTAGCCTTGTAAATACCATAACATACATCAAGCTTCCTATAGATGAAGCATAAGGTACCTTGAACATCTCCTCCTCCTCTTCTTGGGTCTTTGGACATATTTCCTTAGTCAATTTCAAATGATTAGGTAAAGGTGTGCTAACAGCTTTAGTATTCTCCATAGAGAAACGTTGCAACACCTTCGCAATATAATTAGCTTGAGATAAAGTCAATTTCCTATTCTTCTCATCTCTGCAAATTTTCATACCAAGGATTTTATTTTCTACCACCAAATCCTTCATAGAAATATAATTAGCCTGAGATAATGTCAATTTTCTGTTCTTCCTATCTCTACAAATCTTCATACCAAGGATTTATTTTTTTGCTCCCAAATCCTTCATAGAAAATGCATGTGCTAACTGGCATTTTAGCCCCTTAATGTGATCAATGTTAGACCTATCAAAAAGCATATCGTCAACATAAAAACATAAAATAATATAGTTGTCATCATCCAACCTCTTAAAATAAACACAATGATCTAAATGACACCTACTATATCCATGCTCATGCGTAAAACTATCAAGTCTTAGATACCACTAGCGAGGTGCTTATTTCAAGCCATATAGAATTTTCTTCAATTTGTACACTAAGTTATCCTTACCTTTGACCTCAAATCCATGTGGTTGTGCCATATATATCTCTTTATCCAAATCACCATGAAGAAAGGTTATTTTAGCACCAAGTTGCTCCAAATACAAATCTTCGGTATAATCACAATACTTAAAATAGTATGGATAGAAGTCATTTTAACAACATGAGAGAATATCTCATCAAAATAAATGCCCTTTTTCTGTACAAATCCTTTTACAACTAGCTTGTCCTTAATTTGTTTCTTACCTCCATCCTCTTCTTTCAACTTGTAAACCCATTTATTATGTAAATCCCTTTTACCAACAAGCCACTTACATAAATCTCATGTCTTATTTTTCAACATAGAGTCCATTTATTCTTTCATTGTAGACTCTTACTGAATCTTAGTATCCACCTACAAAACTTCATCATAACATTCAGGTTCACCAACATCAATAGTAAAATAGAGTACAAA
Source organism: Cupressus sempervirens (assembly GCA_028749045.1). Classification (NCBI taxonomy): domain Eukaryota; kingdom Viridiplantae; phylum Streptophyta; class Pinopsida; order Cupressales; family Cupressaceae; genus Cupressus; species Cupressus sempervirens. The sequence goes on from CM053787.1 coordinate 940,848,678, forward strand.
GAGGGAGAAAATCTTTCTGGAGGTCTACTTAGCCTTATTGACCATCTAAAATTCACTGAGGTGTGTGGTATTTGTTGTTGTGGCTATTGCAGATCATGAGGAATTAATGGAATATCGTATTTTGAAGTATTATCTAGCACTACATAATCATCTTCTTTCTTCTCATGTTGTTGCAATAGATCTTTGTACAACACTTCTTCGTTGAATATGACATCCCTATTTCTTAAAATTTTATGATTTTTAAAATTTCAAAGCCTATAACCAAATTCATCAATGTCATATCCAAAAAATATACATTTCTTTGACTTGGTTTCCAGCTTGGTTCTATTTTCAGAATCTATATGTGCAAATTCTTTACAATCGAAGGTTTTGAGAAAAGAATAACTCGCCTTCTTACCAGTCTATGCTTCCTCTGGAATACCACAGCCCAAAGGAGTAGAGGGGCCTCTATTAATCAAATATACAATAGTATTGATAGCCTCCACCTACACGTTTAAGGGCAACCCATCATGTACTAATCTCATGCTCCTTACATACTCCATTATTGTCTTGTTCATGTGTTTAGCCATTCCATTTTCTTGTGGAGTCCTTGGAATAGTTTTTTGTCTATGAATACCATGAGTGGAGCAATAGTCTTAAAATTCATTATTGCAATACTCACCACCATTATTAGATATGAGACATTTTAATTTCTTACCAATCTCATTTTCAACCAAGCATTTCCATTTCTTAAAAGTTTGAAATACATCAAATTTTTGTCTGAGAAAATAAACCCATACTTTTCCAGCAGCATCATCAATAAATGTAACATAGTAATTATAGCCACCAAGAGAAGATACCTAAGCTAGTCCCCGTACATCTGTATGCACAAGCTCTAATCTCTCACTTTTATTTTCCTTCCCACTCTTCACAAAACACACTCTCTTTTTTTATTCTCCATACACACAACTTTTATAGAAATCCATATTGATACATTTTAGACCTAGTGAAACTTTCTTTAAATGAAGTAATTTCATACATTTCTCACTCATGTTCGCAAGTCTATAGTGCCGTGGCACTATATTAGAATCTACAATAGCTACTTGTTCTCCCTGCTCAACTGCAATGACTGTTCTCAAACATTCATTTTTCTCTAAAATAATTAAAGTAGAAGGAATAGTATGACCTATACAAAGATATAAGGTGCCTACGTTCACACCTTTATCTACTACAAGGGAACCTTTTGAAACTTTGCAATTTTTATCATTAAAAGTAACTACATAACCCTCATCACTGATTTTCCCTACTAATATTAAATTCCTACTCAACCTTGAAACATGTCCTACCTCATGTAGTAGCCAATGATTCCCATTTTGTAACTTAATCTTAAATTTTCCCTTTCCAACAATCTAATAGGGTTCATTATCCCCTAAATAAACAAGCTCAAAATCTCCTTGGACATAATCAATAAAATAATCTCTATGAGGTGTAGCATGAAATGAAGCACCAAGATATAAAACCCATGAATCATCAACACTTTCTAAAGAAAGAAGCAAAACATCCTCTTCAAATTTTCTACTTACCAAATTTACCTCCTTGTTCCCTTCTGGTTTATCTCCTTCATTGTTCTTTCGAGTCCAAGAATCCTTCTTTTCATGCCCTAGTTTCCCATAGTACTAGAAATCTCTTAGTCCTCTAGATTGAAATCTCTTTCCCTTTGACTTCCCTCTTGATTTTCCATGATTTTTTAAATTACCTCTTCTCTCAGTCGTTATGCCTCTGCTTTGTGCATTCAAAGCACTTCTTGATGTAGATCCACCTGAGGTTTCCCTATGAGTTTCCTCACTCAGAATACCACCAATCACATCATCATATTTTAGGGTAGTAGATCTAGAAAGAGGATTAGCTATTACCAAGCCATTCCAACTTTCAAGAAAAGAACACAAAATTAAGATAGCCCTAATTTTTTCATCAAAATTGATATTCATAGAAGATAATTGACGAGTAATAGTATCAAACTCTTTTAAATGATCTACAATAGATCCACCTTCTGCCATCTTCATATTAAATAAATGCTTCATGAGAAATGCCTTATTTGAAGAGGAAGGATTTTCATGTAATTTTTCAAGGGTTTCCATCAACTATTCCATCGTCTTCACTTTAACAATTTTGAATGTCACCAATGGTGCCAGGCATAATCGAATGCTTCCAAGTGTCTTTTTGTCTAAAATCTCTGAGTTCTCATTTATCATAGTCCTCCATTTGTATTTTCCATAACTAAAAATCCTACCCATTAAAATTGTCAACCTTCAACTTACCCTCGTCTATCATTTCTTCCACTGAACCTTGAGATTTTCCTACAAAGGATAACTAAAAAATAACAACCTTGCTCTGATACTACTTCTTAGGATTAAACATGGACATAAATAACAATTACATGCAAATATAACCAATATTAGAAAAATAATAAATCACATACAAGATAACAAAAGACACCAAGATTTAACATGGTTCATCCAATCCCTGGGATATGTCCACAAAACAACAAGTCCAATATTATTACGATCCAATGATTACAACATGATTATAATCTGTAATCCCTTACAGCTCAATACCACTATAAGAAATAATTTTCACATCACACCTTGTGAAAATCCCTAACCCTAAGCCCTTTATACAAGTATTTTTTCACTTTATTCTTAAAATTAGTTACAACATGGTGGTCATAAAATGTTGATAAAATAGCCCCCAAAGAAAATTCTCAAGGACTACACCCCTGAACACCCAATAGTTGTGGCCTATCAGCCTCGACTGTGTTGGGGGCTACCACCCCCGAACCCCCACTTGGGGCCCAGCCTAACCCCAAACCCCACTAAGGATTTATGAATTATGTATAGTACTTTCCTAATCTAAAAATTAACATCTTGGCTGTGTCATTGTAAAGAAGGAGATTTCTCCATTTCTTATCATTATTCTTCCATGTAATTGTAGTGAGTTGAGTGATGAAACTATCACTTCATATGTCAACTGCCTTACATCGTATGAATCTTGATGTTGGAATAAAAGTGCTTTGATGTTATGTTTGGTTGAAAAAATTCTTTCATATTTCTCTCTTAGGTTGCATTGGAAATGGAAGAAAGTTCAATTGAGTTCATGATGAAGGTTATTGATAATACAATGAAGTTTCAAATGTTCCATTTTGTTAGTGTAAATAATTGTTATTTATAGTTTACTTAAGTTTATTTAGGATAAATGCATTATTTTATTATTTATTAGGTTAGACACCTAGGAGTTTGCATACTCATATGAGTTGTCATGTCGACAACACAGGAGTACACAACTCTAATTTAGCACATTGTGTCTACAACATCTCTACATGTGAGACAGCTTATCATAATTATCCTCTCATTGATGCACATACATTCATGCACAATGGAGGACATGTGCTTAGTTGTCATGCTTATCTCCTTGTACATTCTAGATGCATCTTAGAGGCCTTTATATACAGGCACCTCTAGTGTAATATACAATTCAATTGAATACTATATTGTTGTTATGATCATACTTCATTTCATCTATTTTTCTAGTTGTTGAGCTTCTTGGTCTTGGATGAATTTTTCCATAAGACAAATTCTTACATGGTATCAAAGCCATAGGAGCGTCATTTCATAGCCATTGGAGACGGATCTTGCTTCACCTCTCAAAGGACACCTTGATCTAGATCTGGAGTATCTGCAGATATTGGGAGTGTCTAGAGCCAAATTAGACCTCACCATTGCATCTGGAGCATTGATTTGGTGACAATCGACTATAAATTCACCTATATTGAGCAATAGTCAAATTTGAGGCAATTTTTTTTTGCCAACCGGCACCTAAAGGCCCAATTTGCAAATCTGGTATGATTTATTAGATCTGCAATTTATTTTATTTTTAGATCTATATTGATTTTTCTCTGCAATTTTTTGGAATTTTTTTTTAGGCTAGTAGGGCCTGCAAAGAAATTTTTTTGCAGGAATCGGGTAGTGAAATCTCGGCTCCTACAATTGATTTAGGAATATTATATGAATTTTGGCATATTCTCTGTGCAATATTGGCAATTTAATTCACAAATTTGGGTTGCAACATACATTTTTTGATGAATATTCACTAGCAAACATAGTTCACAGTGGACAAGCCTACATCATTTATCGACAGTGGCAAGTTCTTCAAAACTGGGGCCCTTCATACTTGTTTTACATTGTCGACATTTTTGGTTTTTATACAACCCAAATATCCTTGGAGCAACACGCATGGGAATAAATAAAGTCCCATCCTCCTCTAGTGTTTTAAAAATACCCGATGCGGCATTGAATTCTATCCACCAGTGCATTCATCTCTAGTTACTGATCACAAAACCTAGCAATAGACTGACTCTCCGGCAATGGCAACTCCAAAATCCTTGGCAACTATTGTATCCATTGTCGGTACCGTGAACTACCACCACGCAGACCCCTCCACAAGGAGCCATCGAAATTCCACATCAGAGCCACCTTAGCAGTCCATGTGGCCATCTATTGCACCATCTGACATGTTAGTAGACCCCTCCCTGTCAGTTGTGAAGTACAGTTAGCAACCTATCACTACCACATGGGCTAAGTTAGACTATACCTTTGCCACATCAACCAGAGTACACATAGGAGACACATCATTTTTTGTATCATCCATATAGTTCCATACTTCCAACTCATTTGCTAAAATCATCATCTGTACTTCTGACATCTACAATGATGTCATCTAGGGGACCCATTTTTGCTAATGTCATCATTTTACTGGTTTAAATTTGACAATTGTTTGATCATCATTTCCAGGAAAAATTAAACTACTACGATGATCATTTGGACATCAAATTTAACCTCGTGTTTTGTTGATTAGGTCCCTCTCCAAATTCATTTTTTATTTGACAATTTGACTTTGGGAGGCCATATCTTAGTCATCCAGGCTCTAAATAAAGTGCAATTTTTTTAATTTTCGCTAGAATTTCCTAAAAAATTTAGTGGTGCTATTCTTTTCTAGTTTTAGTGCACAAATTTGTTAGAAATTTTAGTTTTTCATGATTGCACCTATCCAATTCTGTATTTTGCAACTTCAATTGCTCTATACGAGCTCAACTGGACTCCAAATCAAGTTTCATTTTTTTTAAAAAGTGCATTATTTGTTGTCTACTTTCCAGATATACAATTAGATTATAAGCTTGTGTGGACAAAAATATCAATTTCAGAAATAGGTCCTTTCTTTGCTTTGTATTGCTTCAAAATTGTTGTACATTGTAAAATTCTAGATTTGTACTCTAAAAGGAGGTTGTAAAAGGAAAAATTAGAAGTCCACTAAGGCCAAACTTTGCAAGTGACTATTGTAAATGCACTAAGTATAAAGTGCCAAAATCTTTTATTTGGGGGGTTTCTTGATTGAGTGAAGGGGGGAGTGTTTCTTGGTGTTGTGTTCCTCTTTTTCTGCTATTATTTTTCATTTCTTGCATCATGGTAAATCTTAAGTTTCCAAAATTAACACCACATAACTATGCCACATGGTCTATTAAAATGTGGTGTCAATTAATGCATAATGAAGTTTCTCAATATGTTGATGGTACGCTTCCTAAACTGACAGGTGATCAAGTATCTAAAAGTGAAATTATTGCTTGGGAAATGGCAGATAGGAAAGCCCTAAGTGATATTATGTTAGGGGTTGAAGACAAAATCTTCTATTAGATCCAAAAGTATAAGAAATCCAAGGAAGCTTGGGATGCCCTCAAAAACCTATTTGATAAAGTGACTAAAGAGAATGTTTACAAAATTGAAGATGAGCTTGTCTCCCTAGATCCTAAGACATTTGATTCTATACAAGGTTTTATCATCAAGGTGAATCAATTAAGAACAAATCTTGATGATTTTGGTAGTCCTATTAAAGATGAAAATTTAATCTATATCATTCATAATAAGCTATCATTTGAGTACTCCACATTTGTTCTTCTTACAACACCACAAACACTACATTACGGGTTTCCTATCAAAAAGTCACTTTTGATGGTTATGCTCAATTGTTGCACAATGAAGAAAAGAAGTTGCAATTCATCTAAGTCTAAGGCATTGGTGGTTAATAATGAGGGTTCTCAAAATTCAGCTACTCAAACTTCAAATAAAGGACAGGGCAAAAAGAAGAAGTGGAAGAATAAAACACAAGAGGATACAGAAAAGACAACACCACCATCAAATCATCAAGGCAAGTCTTCCTTGAATACAAACAAGAAGGAGGGCACTAATCAGGAGAAGAATAAGTGTTCCTATTGCAAGAAGCTGGGTCATGATGAACATCAATGTTATCATAAGAAGATTGATGAGTTAATGAACATCATGAAGAAACATAATTTTCCACTGCCTAGTGCTTATAAGGAGAAAGGATCTTCATCTTTAGATTCTAAGGGCAAAGGGCATGCTTTACTCACAAACACGATTAGTCAGGGAGAATGGATCATAGCTTCAGGTGCCACACATCATATGGGTGCGTCAAAAAGAGATTTTTCTTCTATGACACATTCAAAAGTGCCACAAATCTTCATAGGTGATGACACTAAGGTGGAAGTAGAAGGAAAAGGTGAAGTTGAGATGAACAATGGAGCATTCAAGGATTTTCTATATGTTCCTAATCTTACCTCCAACCTTCTTTTGATCTACCAAATGACTCACTACGGAGGTGGAAATAAAGTTAAATTTCTTCCAGATTTAGTGGTAGTGAAAAGCATTAAGGATGACTCTATGACTACAATTGGTCAAGCCAATCATGATTCAAGGCTTTACACTTTCTCCTCCTTTGTGCCAAAATCAAATGCACAAGTCTTGTTACTACATTCAAATGCAGAAAGAAAATTGTGACATGAGAGATTTGGACATCTCAACTACAGATATCTTTAGTAGCTTAGCAGCAAGAAAATGGTCAATGGTCTACCTCAAGTTCAATTTTCAGAAGGTGTTTGTTCAGGTTGCTCACTTGGGAAACATCTAGAAGAATTGTATGAAAAGAGGAAGTCTTGGAGAGCACAATGTGTTCTTGAATTGGTTCATAGTGATGTGGTGGGCCCATTTCTAGTGCCTTCATTTGGCAAGTCTCACTATGTACTCACCTTCATAGATGACTACTCTCATTTTACGCGGGTCTTCTTCATGGCTCATAAGAGTGAAGTATTTGAAAAACTTCTCAACTTCAAGGCTCAAGTGGAAAAGCAGTCAAAAAAATCCATCAAAGCTCTTCGCAAAAATAATAGGCGAAGTATGTGAACTCAAGACTAATAGACTTTTACATTCAAGAGGGAATTGATCTTCAGTGCTCACTACCATATACACCATAGAAAAATGGTGTTGCTGAAAGGAAAAATAGAACTCTCAACAAGATGACCACTTGCATGCTACAAAACAAGTCTCTTGATCAAGTCTTTTGGGTTGAAGCAATGAATAGTGCTAACAACATCCAAAATAGGAGTCCTCACAAAGCTTTGGATGGTGTAACTCCTTTTGAAGCTTGGATTAGAAGGAAACCTATGGTTAAGTACTTTAAAGTCTTTGGTTGTCCAACATGGGCATGAATACCTCCACATAAATGTAAGGCATTAGAAGCACAAAGCAAACCTTGCATCTTTGTTGGATATGTAGACTCACATAAAGCCTACAAGTTAATGGATCCAAAGACACATGATATATTCTATGAGAGGAGTGTAAATTTTGAAGAAAGTTGCCCAAGCTTTTCTTCTTCAACTCCTCCTTCCTCCTTCATTGAAGAGAGTGATAGTGATACCAGTGACTTGAAATATGTTCATCCCTACCCAACACAGAGGCATCAGCTAGTTGAGATTAAGGATACTCTTTCCACATCTTCTTCCACTAGACCTAGATGGGCTAAGAAGACATTGGATTAAGCAGGACCATTGGCGGGGAATCCTTCTGATACAAGGAGGACAAGATCATGGCACAATTCACTCCCACATGCCTATATTGTAGTTGCTTCAAATCCATAGTCATTCAAAGAAGCATCAGGTATTCCAGAGTGGGACAAGGCAATGGAGGAAGAATATAACTCTCTTATGAGAAATATACATGGGACTTAGTCTCTCTTCCTAAGGGTAGAAAATTGGTTCAGTGTAAGTGGATCTATCAGACCAAATTTGCAGTGGATGGAAGTGTGGATAAACATAAAGCATAAGTTTTTGCAAAAGGTTTTTCTTAGGTACTAGGCATTGATTACACTAAGACCTTTGTACCGGTGGCGACGATGAACTCCATTTGCTTGACAATCGCTATAGCAGCAGCTCAGGGATGGTTTGTTCATCAGATGGATGTGAAGAGTACATTTTTGAATGGTGATCTATATGAGGAGATATATATGGAGCATCCACAGGGATTCATATAGGATTCTACCTTGGTTTGCAAATTGAAGAAGTCTATCTATGGACTTAAACAAGCTCCTAGAGCTTGGTACACCAAGATGGATTCCTTCCTTCTCTTCAAAGGCTTCACCAGATGTCATTCTGATCTGAATGTCTACATTCTTTAGAGGGATGATTCACATTTTCTCCTTGTACTTTATGTGGATGACTTGATCATTACAAGAAGTATTGCATCCATCATCAACAATGTTAAGGCTACTTTGTAGGACAGGTTTGCGATGACAAACTTGGGTCTACTTCACTATTTCATTGGTATAAAGATACATCAGTCTTCATCAGGGATCACGCTATCACAACTCAAGTAAGCTCTTGATCTTCTAGTTTCGTTTCATGTGAGTGACTGCAAGGCTACATCTACCCCATTCCTTTCAAGTGTTAAGTTAGAAACAAAATGTTCCTCTCCACTTGTTGATGCAACTTTGTATAGATTGTTGGTGGGAAGCCTCATCTACTTGACACATACATGCCCTGATATTTCATTTGCAGTTGGCATGGTTTCTCACTTCATGCAAGAGCCATAAGAACTTCATTGGAAGGCAGCCAAATGCATCCTACATTACATCAAGGGTACACATACACAGGGGATACATTATGCATCTGGTACAAGACTTTAGTTAGTGGGTTATACAGACTCAAACTATGTTGGGGGACCTTGATTCTCACAAGTCTACTTTAGGATATATGTTTCATCTTAGTTTCGACCCCTTTTGTTGGCAAATCAAAAGGCAGAACAACATTCTCTTTCATCGACTAAGGCTAAGTATCGAGGACTTGTTGATGTGGCGAAAAAATCTATTTAGTTGTAGCAGATCCTAAAGGAGTTTGGTTTTGATATTCCCAAACCCACCATCATACATTGTGACAACTAGAGTGCTATTGAGATCTCAAAATATCCATTTCAGCATTAGTGGACAAAACATATTGAGGTTCCTATGCACTACATCAAAGAGCTCATTCATGACCAGGTCATTGCACTACAATATTGTCCTACAAAGCAGCAGGTAGTCGACATCTTCAAAAAGCCCTTCACAAAGGTCAAGTATCTTCATTTGTGATATCTCTTGGGGGTGAGGGATTTTTCACCAGGGGGGTCACATAATCCTTCTCTTCTATATTGTATATATCTCTCTTTTTGGAGGAGGATTTTTCCAATGAGGTTTTCCCTCTTTCTCTATTTGCGGAGAGATTTCATTGCATTGTACAACATTGCATTATGTACATGGTAGCTAACATGGCCTAGTAGTCAGGACCCATTATGCATTTCATCATAGCTTTTGTGAGCTTAAGTGCATTCCCCTAAGTTGCACTTAAGGGGGGGTTTTAGTGTAAATATTTATTATTTACACTTTACTTAAGCTTACTTAGGATAAATGCATTATTTTATTATTTATTAGGTTAGACACCTAGGATTTTTTGTAGTCATATGAGTTTTCATGTTGACAACATAGGAATACACAACTCTAATTTAGCACATGGTGTCTACAAAATCTCTATACGTGAGACACCTTGTCATACTTATCCTCTCATTGATGCACATACATTCATGCACAATGGAGGACATGTGCTTAGTTATCATGCTTATCTCCTAGTACATTCTAGACATGTTCTAGATGCATCTTAGATGCCTTTATATACAAGCACCTCTAGTGTACTATACAATTCAATTGAATATCATATTGTTATTCTGATCATACTTTATTTGGTCTATTGTACTAGTTGTTTAGCTTCTTGATCTTGGGTGAATTTTTCTCTAAGGAAAATTCTTACACATTTCATTGTAATTCTTAGTGTATGAAATGAATAAGTGGATTGTGAATTGAGTCACAAAATAAAATGCATGATAGAAAAAAAAATTGAAGTTGAAATGTTGTTCTCAAGGATGTAGTGAAATTAGATTTTTGGTAAAACTTATTCTATCATATAGGAGATACTTTTCAATATGATGTAAATTAATCCTATTATTGAATCCATTTGTAATTGTACATTTGAACAAACAAATAACTCACTTTCAAGCTTCATTGAAATCTCAAAACATCCATTTTAGCATCAGCAGACAAAACATATTGAGGTTCATATGCACTACATCAAAGAGCTCATTCACGAGCAGGTCATTGCACTACAATATTGTCCTACAGAGTAGTAGGTAGTCAACATCTTCACTAAGCCCTTCACAGAGGTCAAGTATCTTCATTTGCGAGATCTCTTGGGGGTGAGGGATTTTTCACCAGGGGGGTCACATAATCCTTCTCTTCTATATTATATATATCTCTCTTTTTGGAGGAGGGTTTTTCCCATGAGGTTTTCCCTCTTTCTCCATTTGTAGAGAGATTTCATTTCATCGTACAACATTGCATTATGTACATGGTAGCTAACATGGCCTAGTAGTCGGGACCCATTATGCATTTCATCATAGCTTTTGTGAGCTTAAGTGGATTCCCCCAAGTTGCACTTAATGGGGGGTGTTAGTGTAAATAATTTTTACACTTTACTTAAGTTTACTTAGGAAAAATGAATTATTTTTGTATTTATTAGGTTAGACACGTAGGAGTTTGTGTACTCATATGAGTTGTCATGTTGATGACATAAGAGTGCACAACTCTAATTTAGCACATGGTGTCTACAACATCTCTACACGTGAGACACCTTGTCATACTTATCCTATCATTGATGTGCATACATTCATGCACAATGGAGGACGTGTGCTTAGTTATCATGCTTATCTCCTAGTACATTCTAGACACATTCTAGATGCATCTTAGAGGCCTTTATATACATGCACCTCTAGTGTACTATACAATTCAATTGAATATCATACTGTTATTCTAATCATACTTCATTTGGTCTATTGTGCTAGTTGTTTAGCTTCTTGGTCTTGGGTGAATTTTTTCCTAAGGAAAATTCTTACACATTTCATTGTAATCCTTAGTGTATGAAATGAATAAGTGGATTGTGAATTGAGTCACAAAATAAAATGCATGATAGGAAAAAAAAAAATTTGAAGTTGAAATGGTTTTCTCAAGGATGCAGTGAAATTAGATTTTTGGTAAAACTTATTCTATCATATAGGAGATACTTTTCAATATGATGTAAATTAATCCTATGATTGAATGCATTTGTAATTGTACATTTGAACAAACAAATAACTCACTTTCAAGCTTCATTCATAAAACTTAATCCAATAGATCAAAGAGACTATGTAGAATTGTCAATATGATTAATGTAGTTCATTGGGAAGTATGTGTGAAAAAAACTCAATGCTAATTACTATGTTATCTCAAATTTGTATCAAATACATAAACCATTAAATAGAAGAGAAATGAATTCATAAGGAAGAAACCCCTTGTTTATGTAATTTGCCTATACATTTTATGGGAGAGCATATTTGCTCTATGGAGAATGTATGGAGCAAGTATTATTCCTCCCCAAAAGAAAAATACACAAAGAATATTCTTCCATAGATTCCCTTTTCAAACTTTTAAATGTATTTTAGAACCTAGCAAGCAAGGAAACATAAATGCATAAAGTTGAAAATATGTCCCTTTCAAAATAAATGTCATCAAAATTATAAATAAACAAAATAAAAGGGGAAGTTGAGGAGTGGGGATGTGACCTACATGGGGCCCACACCCCACTACCTCATTTCCCTTAATAACTCACACAACCATCTTCAATTTTGAAACGGGCATTAGAAGTTCAATGCAAAAATATTTGGGGTATCGCTTTTACCTTGGATGGGACACCATACTTATTTAAACTCCCTTCTTCCTTCCCTAGGCGTACTCCACCTTGGGCAACGACTATAGAGGCACAAAATTGGTATGTCGCTCATGCCCATGCCCAATTTTATGTGCAATCATGTAGCCTTTTGTCAATTTTGTCAAACCATTGGTTGAGAGTATAATTATAATTATTATTATTTGCATATATTAAGAGTCAAGTTCAAAGTTTTATACTAATGTGAATGGTTAAATTTTAATGTAGCAATAAATAAAGTTGTACTACAAGATAGAGGTTTGGAGGGAGCTCAACTCGAGTGATATAACCAACCAACTTGGTGACATTTCTATATAGGGCCAACCTTGATAATTATGTTGTGGTGAATAATCATGTCTCCAACTCTGATCGATTGATCAATATAAGTTCATTCTCTTCCACACCTATCTGCATCTCTTCTAAATCTCATTGTCACATCCATCGAACCTCCCCATAATCATGTATCACTCTACCCCTACCATTCTATAGGTGTAATAAATAAAGTTTTTCTATTCATTATTTATTTTTTGTTAATATGAATATTCAAATTTGAATATAAGGGAAGAAGATTTTCGCTCTGCTAGGGTTTTCTTGCTTCATGCAAACTTTCAATTTTTTTTGCGTATAGCCCTTCGCTTGCACTCCCCTTTTGTCGGCACTTTTCATACCGTATTTACTGCAGGAGCTTTAGGTTAGGATATAATGGCTTCGGCCAATAGTAAACCAGTTGTTTCTGGTGTTCACGTTGCTGCTTCAGACTGCCATGGCGCCGCCACCAAACAAATGCTCGCGCACGTTTGTCTCGAAGGTTTTGCACAAGGTAATCCTAATATTGTCCTTCCTTTGCAAGAATTTGATGCTGCATGTGACTGGTTAGAACAACATACCTTGATAAGGTATTTTGTTGGTAGGACTCCCCCTGAAGCTATGCTAAGAGAATGGGTCAACAAAAGCTGGACTCCTCATGGAGTCTGCCTTGACGCTATGCAAAACCTTACCAAACATTTTTTTTTATTTCACTTTGCTAACCCGTCGCAAGAAGACGTAGTTTTTACCAATGGCCCTTGGTCTGTGCGTTCCTCTCTGCTTGTTTTTCAGAAATGGTCCAGAGACTTCTCTGCCTCGGATGATAAAAAGCTAAGGGTTCTTGTTTGGGTCGAATTCCTAGGTCTACCCTTGCCCTGTTGGCCTTTTATTAAGTCTATTGCCCAAGCCCTTGGCAAAGTTGTTACCAAGGAGCCAGAGAATTTTTTTAATGCTCACCCTCAGTGGCCTGTTTGCATTGAAGTTGATCTTTCTAAAGATCTCAAGGATTTTGTGGAAATCCAGATTGGCGCTCAAACCTTCGCACAGAAGGTGCTTTACTTGAACCTACCTAACACCTATTATAGGTGCCAGTCTGCAAAACACAAGATCAGGGATTGCCCTTTGGCCATGCGTAGGGTCAAACCCCAGCCTAAAGCGATGCTTGTCAAACAGGTCGAAGGAAAAAAAGAAGAATGGGTTACTGTTGGGTGCAAAGGCAAGCCTACCTTGAATCCTTTGGCCCCCAAGCCATCCTATGCGGCAGTTACCGTGATTCCTCCTGCTTCCACCGAAGTGTCAGTTCCTGCTAGCGTCGAGATGCCAGCGGCTTCTGTTGCACTTGTTCCAATTTTGCAGGTTTCAAACCCTGCTGGTTTGTAGGGGATTAAGGTGGCTGCCAGGGCCTCGTCCTTGGCTGGGGATCGTTCTCCTCTTGTAGTCTCCTCCATAGTACCACTAGCAACAAGGCATTCTCGCAGTCCTCCTGGACGTGCAAAGATATCAGGGGTCAAATGGCAGGCTGTAAGTCCAAAGGATTTCTCGTCTGACTTTCACTCGATTTATACCTTTTTGCAGAATAGTTACTCCTCTCTAGAGGATGAGGATGATATGGAAGAGTTCTCATGAACTTCCTCTCTTGGAATGTTCAAGGTCTTATAGACCTCCCCAGAAAATTCTATGTCTGGGATACCCGTCATAGACTTGGGAATTTAGATCTTCTTTGCCTGCAAGAAGTTAAGATTTTTAGTTTCATGCTTTCTACTGCATGCCACGTCATTTGGCAGGATAGCATCATATTTTCTTCTCAGCATGAAGCTGGCTGAGGTGGTGTAGTTACTCTCCTATCACCTCACCTTCATTCTACTATTATTTCGCATGGTTCTAACCCCACACACCATATTATTTGGCTTTTGATTTCCATTAACAATCATTCTTTTGGAGTCATTAATGTTTATGCCTCTAATGATGCTGTGGAAAGGGCACAAATGTGGGTTTGGCTTGCTGACAACCTGCCGCCAGCTACTTGGGTCCTATGTGGGGACTTCAATATGGTTGAAGTGGCCTCTGACAAAGATGGCATTCTGCCTTTCTGTTGGACAGTTGGGGAAAGAGAAGCCTGGTTTTACATGCATCATAAATTGGGCCTTTTTGATCCCAATACTAGCCACCATCATGATAATGGGGCCTGCACACTTGGTCCAATTTTTGAGCCGGTCCTGACCGCATATTGAAATGCCTTGATCGTGCTATGATCTCGACGCAATCTTTTTTTTCCTTTTCTGAAGATCGTGATCTACCTGTCATTCCCCTGACAGATGTGACGTTGTAAGACCACTATCCAATTTTTTTTGGCATTTTTTGGCAAACAGTTGTCCCCAAAGTGGCCAAGTCTCAATTCTTCCTCAACATGTATGTGTTGTTGCATGCCTCCACCATCTCCCACATACAACGTGTCTAGAATTTGGAACCACGTCCACATTCCCATCGAGGTTGGATTTAATGGTGGAATGACGCCATTACCAGAATGGCTCATTTTTTGTGCATCTACGAGCGTCAACTGGAAATTTTTAGAAAACGGTCTTATGAAACCAACACCCTTGCCCTTAAAAAAGCCTCTGAAGCACTCACATTCAACCCCTTTGATGTGGATCTTCAACTTCAGCTTGCCAAGCTTCACCATGAAAAGCAAATTGTTGATAACTATGCTGCCCAAGGAGCTCAAATCAAAGCCTGTCTCCATTGGTTGGAGGTTGGTGACAAAGCCTCGAAGGAGTTCTTCTAGGCTCTCCGAGCCCATCATACCAATGTTGGGATTCAAAAGATAAAACAGGGAACTGATGTTCTTTCTATTCTGCCAGACATCCTGCAAGCTTTTGTTCTTCACTATGAGAACGTTTTTGCTTCGCAGGGTCATTCGGTTGCTCAGGAGGAGGCTCTCAGAAAGTGTATTACTGTTACTCCAATATACCTCGCGGTTGAGCAACACACTTTCTGTGAGCAACTTCTTTCCCTCTGAGACCTTAAAGAGGTAGTTTACTCCATGGCGGATGACAAATCCCCTGGGTGTGATGGATTTTCCTATGAATTTTACAAACATCTTTGGGAGCAAATTGGTCCTAATCTGCACAAAGTCTATCTTGAAGCATACCATTCTAAAAGCTTAGGAGCGATCATAAATAAAGGCAATATTAAATTCATACCTAAAGCTGGTGATCCTGAGGACATCTACAACTGGAGACCCATCACCCTCCTGAATGTGTCTTATAAGATCATTGCTAAGGAACTCTCTCTCAAAATCTGCCATATGCTTCCTCTAATTGTGCGGCCTAAACAAACTGGCTTCATCAAATCTAGGTATATCCTTGACAACATCATTGTTATCTGGGAAGGTATGGAATGGGCCCGTAAGTCCAAGTAGCAGGCTATCTTTTTAAAGATAGATTTTGCTAAAGCCTATGATCGCATTGAATGGCCTTTCATTTTGGCTATGCTTCAGGCTCTGGGTTTTGGTCCCAATTTCCTTCAATCCGTGGAGATGCTCTTTGGTGACGCTAATGCTTGCATCACCATCAATAATTCACAATCTGAAGCTTTTGGACTTTTTTGTTCCATCAGACAAGGTTGTCCGTTAGCTCCAGCGCTTTATGTCCTTGCTGCTGAAGGTTTTGGTTATTTACTTGCTCACTCTGTGTCTTCAGGATTGGTCCGTGGCATTTCCTTACCTGATTCTTCCTTCCAGTTAGTCAATGGTCATTTTGCTGATGATTCTTTTCTTACTCTTCTTGAAGATGAAGAAAACATCAAAAATGCTTTAAATTGTCTTGACACTTTTTGTCAAGCCTCTGGCTCTGCCATTCAATGGCATAAAACGCTCTACTACCGATAGTCTTTTTTGCCAGCTCCACCTTGGCTCAGCCAATTCCAATGGAAATGGGTTACCCATGGAGAAATTTTCCTCTTTCTTGGCATTCCCTTTGCTTTCCAGGCTTCCCCTGTGGAACTTTGGAATGCTGTGCTTACAAAGATTAGCAAAAAGCTTGATTATTGGATCACTAAGCCGCTTTCTCTTGCTGGTAAATTCCAGATTTGTTCTAAGATTTTGGCTGCCACCCATGTGTATTATTCTTCTTGTTGGGCTCCCTCCAAAGTTTCCTATCTCGAATTAGAACTTTTGCTCAGAGATTTTCTTTGGGCCTCTGGTTCTGACCATCATGGTTTTCACAAAGTTGCTTGGGATTTCTGTTGTCTCCCAAGGGAATTTGGGGGTCTCGGCCTACTTTCCACTCGAAAGCAGGGCCTTGCCCTCTGTGCTAAATGGATTATCAAAGCTATTTCTGGAGATGAAGCCTAGAAAATTCTTGTCAGGCATTGCATCTCTTCAGGCTTCCCTGCTAACAGATCGGCGTGGAAGGGGATTGGTTTTCAAACCCTTCTCACTATGCGTGAACCAGTGGTCATACAGGGCTCTTTTGTTGTAAAGAGCATCTGGAAATCCTGGGAAGCTGTTAAACCTTGGCTTTGTTGGGTTGGTGATGTGTTTCGCAATGGGTTGTCCTTAAATCAACAGAACATTTGGTGGTCTCCCCTGTTTGCCTTCCAGGGTATTCCTCTTGCCAAGACTCAAGGTGTCAGTGCTCTGTGTTTCTTTAAACATGGCATCCACACTACCAAGGACATTTTTTCAAGACTCACCATGAATTTCAGGTCATGGGAGGATATGCAAGTTCAATATCGCCTTGTTCGTGCCGATCGCCAGACTTATGACCTTCTGTTGTCTTCCATCCCTGTGCACTTACTTCATAAAGTGGGGATTCAGTCTATTCGACCTTGGTGGTATGATTGGAAGTGGTTTCCTGCCACTCCATTTACCAATTATAAACCCAATATGGGATACAGATGGCTTTCGCCCCACCTTCCGATGGTGGACACGCATAATCAACGGTGGCATTTGCATTCTTTACTTTCTCAATGGAGAAAACGGTTCGACACCATTTGGAGTGCCATTACAGAACCTAAGATTGCTCACTTTGCTTGGTGCCTTGCCTTCCAAGGTCTTCCCCTGGGGCCTCGGCTCAAGCACATTGGGGTTCCTAATCCTAGATGCCCCTTCTGTGGCCAACCTATGTCCTTTTTGCATTTTTTTGGTTTTGCAAGCGTGCTCAAAATTATTGGCACTAGATTCATGATTTTTTCACGCCTTTCAGGCTCGAACCTTTTTCATGGAACATGATCTTGCTAGGTGATTCCCCCAGATTTCCTCAGAAGTTTTCCCAAATTTGGCATACTTTCAGGATAGAAATTTTGTTTTCTCTATGGAAAGATAGGAATGCAGTTTTATTCACTCATAGTTTTTTGGATGTTAACATTGCAATGTACACTAAGGCATGCATTTGTAACAATGTCATTATGCAGATACAGGTGCAAGCTAATAAAGTTGCCCTGGAGGTTGCCCACTTACAGGAATTGTTAAATCACTGGGGCAATGCTCCTTGTACCATTGCCAAAGTGCCTCCGGATGCCTCGGCTGATGCCTCCTCGTCTCGCGGTTGTCGTTCCAGATGCCAGTCCTTTGCCTGCCATTCGCACACGCTGTGCTCCTAGGGTCCCCGCCACCGCTCTCCCAGTGGTGGTCATGGCAGTTGGAGGCGCCGCTCCGCTTCCCCACCACGTGGTGGTTCTGGCTGGTCCCCAGCTCCCCCTCCTGGGCGAGCTTCTGGTTGGTCTCCGGCTCCTCCCCCTGGACAGGCGCACTCTGGCAAGTTTCCCCGGCTGGCCTTGGCAATTTCTCCTC
This sequence comes from Cupressus sempervirens, assembly GCA_028749045.1. Classification (NCBI taxonomy): domain Eukaryota; kingdom Viridiplantae; phylum Streptophyta; class Pinopsida; order Cupressales; family Cupressaceae; genus Cupressus; species Cupressus sempervirens. The sequence continues at coordinate 940,866,977 of CM053787.1, forward strand.
CGTGGCCAGACAAGAAGGATGCGGAGACTACAACTACGCCAGATCCTGCAGATGCTGCTGACAGTTGGACTGTTCCTAGTCTGCCTCACAATCCCACTAATGCGTGGGGATTTCCTGATAAAGATGATCCTCCTCCCTTTGCTAGTACTGCCTTGGCAGCTTGAGGTTGTTTAAAATGTTTTTTTTTTTAATGAATAGTTTATAGTTTCTGGTTGCGGCCATGTTGTTTATTTCTGCTTCGACGTATTGAACTCATTCACGGGGTGATCCTGTATCCCCCGGCCCTTTTTTGTGAATTGTAATTTTAGTAAATGTTATTAATTGAAAAGGACTATTCATAAAAAAAAAATGAATATAAAATTTTTAATTTTATCAATTTATAGAAAGAAATTGTATTTGTTTTTATAAAATTTATGCACAAAAGATGTATTAAACTTATTTATTGAATATTGTTAAAATATTATAAGATGGTAGAAAGGCATATTTGGAAATAAAATTGGGCACATATTTTAATATTGACCATTTTTACATGTAGACATTTTAAATTTTCATTCACATATATATTTATGCATGTATGTATAATAATAGAAAGATTAAATAAATTTCTTTGAAGGATTTATTTTTATTTTTTATTTTTATAAAAAATTTAGAGCCAAGTTTATTAGTTGTGATTAATTAGTTTGATTGTTAGTTAAGCTTGAGTAGATTTGAACCCAAGACCTCCCAATTAAGAGGCTCACAATTTATCATTGTGTTGTTGGCTCTTGCCTCATAATTATTAAATATCTAAAATGTGTATAAAAAATGAAATATAAAATTCACGATAACTAATTTTATTTCAATTTATAAATAAAATAAAGTAAAAATTAATCCAAATAATAATAAGGAAAAGTAATCTTACCCAACTTAAATAAGATTAATTATGAATAAATATTTATAATTATGCATTGATTAGATAATATATTTCTATAAATTTCAATTGTAATAATTAAATAGTGGATGAGAAGTATATATGAAATTTATAAATATAAAATAGAACAATGGAAATAGAGGAAATTGGGATGGGTGAAAGAAAAAAGTTACTTTTGGCTTCTATATTACATTTTTTAAGCTTGTATATCATTCTATTGGGCTAAATCACTTAGAATAATTAATTCAATGTAACATTTTGTTTTCATAATATGGATTCCTTATTGTAATGTGATTTCAAATAAAGTTATTATGTTGATTTTTATTTTTTATTTTGTAAACATTATAACTTCCATAGATTTTAATATATTGTAGTTTAAAAAGGCTTATAAATTAATTTTAAAAATCAACATAAAAACTTTGTTTCAGACATGCTTAAAGAATCTCATTATATTTACACATTAAATTCAAATGAATCTATCACCAAGGGTTACAATGCATAAATGAGGTCACACACACACACACACACACACACACACACACACACACACACACACACACACACACACACAATTTTAAATATATAAATATAAAATATTTAGCTAGATAATTTGTTTATTCAGTGCATATATTATATAGATAAATAAAAAAGATTACTTTGCCTTCATTATTATTTGGAATAAATTTTAGTTTCTTCTGTTTTTAAATCAATACAAAATTAGTTGTCATAAGTTTTAGATTTGATTTATTTTCATATATATTTTAAAATTCAAACAATTATATTGCAATATAATTATTAAATTTTGTGTTATGTGTGTGTAATTTCTTTCTATAAATCAATAAAATCAAAAATATTAAATGAAAGTTCATATTGATTAAAAAAAATTAAAAATAGAACAACTTTATTTATTACTACATTATACTTTAATCATTCACGTCACTATAAAACTTTGAACTTTATTCTTAATAATTATTATATTTACACTTTCAACAAATGATTTGACTGACAAAAGGTTGCACAGAGAGTTGGTCGGATGATCTATAAAATGGCATGGGACATGGGCATAAGCGGCATACCAATTTTATACCAAGTCGCTATCATCCACCTTGGGCACTAGCTAAATAGCAAAATATTTGAACCTATTTACCTAGTGCCACAAACATGCACATACATCCATACCATTGTCCTTACACCTGCAAGTTGTGGGGCAGAATAGAAATTGTCAGAGTTGTGCATCCTAAAATTTATAAATAATGTTATCAAGACTACCATAGGGGGCTTAGTTTATAGGTTTGGACATTTTAATGTTTTTAAAAAATTTGATGTCTATTTAGAGATACAAACTTTGAAATTGTTAAAAAAACATTAGAATTATTTGTCTAGTTTATAAATTAATTATTTCAAAAATTTAGGTTTGTAATGTTAGATTTAAAATTTTATTCTAAAGTAGGTTTATCAAATAGAAAAATATAATTAAATATAAGTAAAATAAAATGTCTCAATATTTAGGCTAAATTTGTTAGTTTAAAAAATATTATAATGTATTGAAGAGAGAATTCTTTATATTTCTATTTTTGTTTGGTTAATTTATACATAGATCATAACTAAATTTTAAAATATATATAATGTAATAACGTATTACACAAAAAATTAGAGAAATTGTTTAATAATTAAAAGTATCGTTTCCTCAAGAACCTCAATCTCAAGTTCTTCAAGAACCTCAGCCTCAAGATCTTTACAATCTAGATAATTTTAAAATTCAGCCTCTTTCAATATTGCAATCTCTGTCTACAATACCTCCTACTACTAAAACTCCCAAGGTGCAAGGTAGACCGAAGGGTTCCAAGACAAGAACAAAGATTGCTACAAGTATTCAATCAACTTTGGACAATAGCTTCACTATCATTAAAAGATCAACAAGGAGAACAAGGTGTTCTCCTTGTCTCCAATGAAAATCATTTCTTGGAATGTTAGAGGCTTAAATGCCTCTCATAAGAGACAAAGAATCAAACAAGTTATTGATTCTTTACAAGCAGATATTATTTCATTGTAGGAAACTAAATTTTCCCTTCATAACTTTGATAAAATAGTTGCTAGTTGGAAAAAATGGAATTCTTTTCATATGCAAGGTATGGGTGCTTCTGGAGGTTTAGCAGTTCATTGGAATCCTCTTACAGCGAATTCACAGCTCCTTCAACAAGAAAACAACTGGCAGATGCTTCATATAACTGCATTTGACATATCTTTAATCCTCATTAATGTTTATGGACCTGCTTCGTCTAAGGATAAAGCATGTTTATGGGCTTCTATCACATGCTCTCTTCAAATGCAAGAGCATCTGCAAGTGATTATTGGAGGTGATTTTGATGCTTTGTTATCTCAATCTGAGAAAACTAGAGGTATTATCCCCCCCCCCCCCATTTACCTGGACTAATAAGAGATCTGGATTTGCTAATATTGTTTCTTGGCTAGACAGATTTCTCTTATCAAATGATTGGAAGTTGAGTTGCTCACATATTTCTTCAAAAATCCTAACATTGCCAAGATCTGATCATTTTCCTATATCTTTAAGCCTCATTTGCAATAGCAAATGTTCGGATCAACATTTTCACTCTTCATTCAAATTTGAAAGTATGTGGCTTAAGCATCCAAAATTTCTTCATAATATCCAACAATGGTGGAATGAAGTTTTTTTGGAAGGTCCTAAAATGCATCAGTCTGCTATGAAGCTAAAATATGTCAAATCCCAAATTAGGATTTGGAATCAAAAGGTTTTCAAAAATGTGTTCCACCAAAAAGCAGAAGTCAAGCAATAGTTAGAAGAAGTATATAATCAGATCATCCAGCAGGGAATGAATTGAAGAAACATATTCTTCTCAAAATAATTTACAATCACAATGGGAGGACCTATGTGCTAAAGAAGAGATGTACTGGAGACAAAAAACTTGAGAATTACGGCTCCAGGAGGGAGATAGAAATACAAAGTTTTTCCATACTTCAGCTAAACAAAAAAGAATTAATAGTACAATATTCCATATTAAAGATGCTACCTCTGGTGATCTCCTGTCCAGTGAAAATCTTATCAAAAATGAAGGTGTCAAATTCTTTAAAAACCTTATTGCACCTGATGCTTTACCTAATCCTTCTGTGTCTCAAGCGGATGAACTTCTTGACTCTATTCCAAAACTGATTACAGAACAAGACAATGCTATTCTAATGGCTCCATTCGCTATTCAAGAAATTCGTAAGGTCGTGTTTTCTTTTGCACCTGACAAAGCCCCAGGTCTAGATGGTTTTACTACATTGTTCTACTAAAGTTTCTAGAGTATAATTGGATGGGATTTATTGGTGGCTGTTGAAGAATCTAGAAGATCTAAACTTACGTTGAAATATTTTAACACTACCAATATTTCTATTATTACAAAAATTAAGGATCCCCAAACTTTTGCGGATTTTCATCCAATTTCTCTATGAAATTTATCCTATAAGATTATCACTAAAGCCATATATCTTAGGATTTAGCACCTTATTACATGTATTATTTCTCCAGAACAAGGTGGATTTGTCCCGAGAAGGGAAACCGTGGAAGGGGCTCTCGTGGCTCATGAAGTTCTCCACTCTATTAATTCAAGCAATTCTTCAAACTTTGTTATTAAACTAGATATGATGAAAGCTTATGATAGAGTTTGCTGGAAATTTTTGTTCTTGATAAAATGGGTTTTTCAAAAAATTGGTGTAAATGGATTAAGGCATGTATTTCAGGAGCTTGGTTTTCACTGATCATTAACGGTAAGCCTATGGGTTTTTTTCCTTCTAAACAAGGGATTAGACAAGGGGATCCTTTATCCCCAGCTTTATTTATCATTATGGTTGAAGCATTTAGTAGGGCCATTTCACACCAACACATGTTGCAAAAATGGAAAGGAGCTCTTATTTCAGGTACACACATATCTATTACACATTCTTTTTTTGCAGATGACACTCTTTTGTTTGGATTGTCAAATGTCCAGGAAGCTCGCCATATTCTTCATACCATTGATCTCTACTTAGTTGTGTCTGGTCAAGCTATTAATGCCTAGAAATCTAAGATTTATTTCTTCAATACTAAGAAAATGGTTTCTGAAAAAATCAAACTGATATTGGGTTTTTCAAAAAACTTTCTTCCCTCAATATATTTGGGTATTCCTTTCTTCATGGGTTCAAACAGGTCTTTGTATTGGTCTTTGGTTATTCAGCGTATTCAAAGTAGAATTGCATCTTGGAAAGTTAGATGGTTGTCACTGGCGAGAAGAATTTTGTTGATCAAATCAGTTCTAGTTGCAATTCCTAATTATTTCATTGTTGTCCTCAAGATCCCACCTAAAGTGTTACTTACAATTCAAAAGTTGATTAAGGGCTTCCTTTGGTCAGGTAATATGAATGAATCTCGTAAAATTCCACTTATTTCATTACAAGATATGTCACAGATCCCAAGTGTTGGAGGGGCAAGTATTCATGACCTATCTATTAGAAATGAAGCATTTGGTGGGAAATTGATTTGGCACATGTATTGTAAGTTTCAGTCTACGTGGTGCAAAATTATGCAGCAAAAATATCTAGATAATAATGATCCTTCTAGAATCGTTACTATTTCAAATCCTCCTAAAGGATCGGTCATATGGGATTTCATGATAGCTTCACGCAAAATCATAGTAGACTACATCTCTTGGGAAGTCAATAATGGCTTAAGTATTAATTTTTGGAATGATTCCTGGAATGGTCAAATTCCACTTTCTAAGAGTGGAATATCATTGAATGTTATACAAGTTGCTGAGCTTCACTAGGCATCCCAATTTTATCATTATGTGGAATATGTCTGTGAATTTTCAAAGAAAATAGTTTGGAAGGATCCCACTAAACTACCTCTGTCATCGCAGGAAATCATTCAATTTCAAAATATTTTGAATTCAAGGCAAGTCTTTTTTTCTGAAGCCTAGGATTAGATTTTTTGGGCTCTAGCTAAGGATGGAAATTATTTAGTGAAAGAGGGATACACGATTTTAAATCAGAATGGTCTAAATAAACCTACTTCCAGAGCTTTTTCATTTTGTTGGAATCTGGTTGTTCTTCCTAAAGCAGGTTGTTTCTCATGGCTAGCACTTAAACACAAGATTCTAGCTAGTGACAGATTGAATAGACTACATATTGCTCCTCCTTTTAAATGTGTTCTTTGTGAGGAACAAGAAAAAATTGTGGATCACCTATTTGTTACATGCTCATTTTCTTATCAATGTTGGTGCTTCATTTTGAGTAAACTTAATTACCTTACTCCTTTGCCAAACAATCGTTGGGACCTCTTTCAAGCCTGGCAACTTCTTTATCAAAAAGCACTATTTGCAAATCTTTGGAAATGCATACCATCCCTGGTAGTTTGGGCTATTTGGTGGGAACGTAATAAGCATATTTTCATAAAGGAATACCTATCACTAGACATTGTTTTGACTAGTATTGAAAAATCAATCTCGGAAGTGACTAACTCTAGTCTTAAAGTGATTAAATTCAACCCGATAGTGACCCAGTGGGATTCCCAAATTGTCCAACAATGGAAACAATTATTCATACCAAATGGGTGGAAAATTAGCCACTCACCCCCATATCTCTAACCTAGAGAGAACTTTTGGAGATCCCCATCATATGGTTTTTTGAAGTTGAACTTTGATGGAGCTTCTAGAGGAAATCCAGGTCCATTGAGTTTTGGAGCTTGTATTAGAAATCCATCTGGTCAAGTTGTGGCTATCAGAATTTCTCCTTTGCCCATTGATACTAATAACATAGTGGAGCCTCATGCCCTTTTGGCCGGGCTTATCTTAGCTAAACAAGGTTGTTTTCATAGGTTACATATAGAAGGGGACTCTTCAGTTATTATTGATGCTTGTATCCATAGGCACATCATTTCTTGGAAGCTAAAATATGTTCTCAACCAAATTTGGAGACTTCTTGATGAATGTTTGGATATTTCCATTTCGCATATTTATCGAGAAGGGAATAATGTGGCAGATTTTTTATCAAATTTGGGTTGTGATGGGGTTACTGCCTCTACTTTCCATCCTTTACCTTTTATTGAGAAATACAAGGTTTTAAAAAAATTTATTCAAGATGATTTGGAAGCCTCTATCCGCTCCGCATCTAAAGTTTATACTTCAGGTGCCGAGTAGATGTCGAGTCCAACAAGAAGGAAATTGATGTTGAGTAATGCAGTTTATTATCAGATGCCGAGAAAGTCTTTAGGTGTCGAGTTGAGAAAGTTATTTTCTGGTTCCAATTAAGCTATGTTCTGGCACTGAGCAAAGCAGAATTTTATCAAGTGTCGAGTTGGTCAGTTCTCATGATTGCCGAGTTCAACATAAAAGTTATTAAAGTGGAGTATCTCTAATAAGTATCAAATGCCTACATCCACGTGTCGTGTGAAGTAGAATTTTATTAGGTGCCAATTTGTCCAAAATTCATAGTTGTTCCTGTCTAGTTTGAATGTGATATATGACGACTGAAATATTATCAGGTGTCAAAATTATTTGATATTCTTCAGGTGCTGAGTTAAGGTGTTGATTTTGTTCTAGGTTGAATGAGTTATATGCCGAGTGAAAAATATCAGGTGCCAAGAATATTTGTTATCCTTTAGGTGTCCAGTTAAGGTGTCATTAAAGTCTTCAGGTGCCGAATTGAACTAGTTATATTCTGGTGCCGAGTAAGCTATGCTTTGGTGCCGAGAAAAGAAAAATTGTATCAGGTTTCGAGTTGGTCAGTTCACATAGTTAGTTGTCAGGTTCAACAAGACGGTGCCGAGAATATTTGATATCCTGTCGGTGCCAAGTTCAATAAGATGGTAATTGTAGAGGAGTAATGATGATTCAAGCACCGAGTGAAGCAGAATGGTATCAGATGCCGAGTTTTGGTGCCGTGTTTAGAAGGATTATTTAATGTGCTGAGCAGAGTAGTTTTTTAGTAGTTAAGTAATGATGATTCAAGTGCTGAGTGTTGCAGAATGGTCTCAGATGCCAAGTTTAGGTGCCAAGTTTAGAAGGTTTGTCTAAGGTGCTGAGCAAAGTAGTTTTTAGTTACCGAGTCAAGGTCTTTAGTGATTAGGTGCCAAGTTACCTGGAAATAGAGTACGACTCAAAGCTCATTAATGTTGTATGATGTTATCAGAAGCATTTATGATGACATGACATGCTTAGTATATTTTGAGTGTTTCAGATCTGATTATTCTATGATGGCATTTAATTTTTGTTTATGTGTTTTGATTTCCACATGTGGCTAAATCCAAATCATTAAAATGCATCGTCATTAGTACTTTTTATAAGATCTTCTAAGGACATTTCTTGTTCAAGCTTAGATGGCTTATATCAAGTTGCACGATGTAATTTATTGCTTGAGGTATCACATCTTCAATTGCTCATATATGCAAGAGTTCAATTATATGCTATGTACTCGTGTTTGTTACAAGAAAAGTTGTGGGTGGAATATCACTCTGCCTTGTGAAATGTGTCAAAAACAACATTCTATCATCTTGCCAAAGAATTTTTTTTATATACTTGCCACCGGCTTTGGAGGAAACTGTGTTACCGAGCACTATTTCTGATGAGGTGTTGGTTCAAATGTTTCTAATTTATTCACTCACTGTCCAAAGAGCTATTCAGCATATCATCGGTGAAGAGTTTTTATCTCCTTCGACACTTCTATTTTTCTACCCATCTCAACTCATTTTTATTTTCCTTTCCAATGCTATGGATCACATGCAGTCTCCTGAAATGCTTCAAGCCTTAGCCCATAAGGTAATCTGGCCTCATTTTCTGGTTGATAACAAATTGATTTTGGCTTTGCATAAATATGACTTATGGAATGGACTAGCATTAGTTGGTGGTTTGTTCTCACATTTTCAACTCCTGCACAATCATGAATTCTTTGTTGTTTTTGAGGCGCTTAGCATGCTATAGACACTGGCAGTTTCATTTATTTAAAACATGTTTTGCCACCTAAATCAAAATTGATGGGTGTTCATTTGGTGGAACGAATAATGCTAGTGGTTTAGGCTATGATTGACTTGCAGAAGGAATCTAATGTGTCTAACTCCAGGGATATGAATGTAGCTTCTGTGCAGCCGATTGAACAAAAATTTTGGGATTTAATTGATCAGGTTAACTCAGATTTGGACTGGATTCATGGTTCTTCAGAGTTATGTTCTGGCTGGGGACCTATTCCTGGTGGGCCTGGGTCAATTGAAGGTGGTTTTGTTTCTAATTGGGAAGATTTTTAAGTTAAGTGCTAATTGCTAGATAAGTTTTCCCTAAAGTTAGTGATTGGAATAGTCCAAAAAGAAAATCAATGTCAAAGCACTATCTGATTCATTGTTGGGTGGTAGTTGATACACCCCTTGTAATTTTTTTGCTTAAACTATTAAAACCTATGTATATATTAGGGATGATGATGGGTTTTCTTCACTGATTCTTTCCTAGTTGACCTCGTTGAATCAGTTTTAATAAAATAGTATAGTGGCTTGCCACTTTTGCCTAAAAAATAATTAAAATTAAAAGTATTTAAATTTCAAACTAATAATTTTTAGTAAATTCTTTTTTTAATGATTATAAAAGTATTTTACAGAAGTAGTTTTAAAGTTTTAATAAAAACAATTAAGAATGTTATTTTTATTTATAAATTTGTAAAAAATATTAAATATTAAGACAAATTTTTTTTAAATGATAAGATTTGATCAAAATTGTTGACAACACAATTAAAATATTATTAAAATGTGTTGACTGCACTTTCTAAATACTCTTGATATAATATTATGTAATAAAAATATAATTTTGTGAAGAGGTGATATAATAATAAAAATACAATATAATAATGTGATATTACTAATAATCACACCTTATCAAATGTTTACTTAAATTGAATATTTATGTGAAAAGAATACAACATAAGTCTAAAATTATAATAAGTACTAGTAACTTCACTTACTTCATAATTTGAATAGAAAAATAAGAAAAAAATTATAACAAAGGACATGAATGAGAATGTCCCCCCTTGCATAATGCTTGTGCTATTGTTCAAATAGATGAAAACACTTCAAAAAAATTGGTCTGTTCTTCTTTGAAAAAACTGAGAGGTAGGCATCCTAGGGGAAAAAACATAGGAAGAAATAGCTTTAGGGATCTAGTCTACCCTCTCTTTCCCCAAATTATCCAGGAATACCAAAGATGAGGTTGTTGTTTCAATAGCCAAACAAATGAAGTAAAGAAGGAGAGTAGTTGGCTCTCTAAGACTCTAATGAGAATTATTTCTTGGAATGTTAGAATGTCTCTAACAAGGTTTGGCTTATTAGGGACCACATTCTTATAAGCAGGGAAAATATTGTTTTAATGCAAGAAACAAAATTGTCTAGGGATAGAAGTGAAAAGCTCTTTGGATCATGGAAGAGTTGGGCTTTTCTCCACAGTCCCTCTTTAGAAGCTTCAGGGGGTTTGGCAATTTTATGGTAGCCCCACAAGTGTAAGGTGGAGTTGGTTTCTTCAAATAATAATTGGTTGCTTGTTCAAGTATATGTCTTTGCAGTCTCCTTTTATTTGGCAAACATATATGGCCTGATTTTGGTTGTTAGTAAACAGAGATTATGGACTACCCTATATCAAGTTCAAACCTTGGGGAATTTAAGGTAAGTTTAGGTGGTCATTTCAATGCTACATTGGGAGTTAAGGATAAGGTTGGAGGGGTTGATACATCTTATCAAGTTACTTTAGATTTTAGGAACTTTGTTGATGGTAATGCTCTTTTTGATTGTGTCCCAACTGATGGTAAGATAACCTAGACAAATAGGAGAAAGGGATCTCAGTATGTAGGCGTTAGATTGGACAGGTTCTTTTTTAATCCACTATGGATAGTGGAACATGGATGTTGCACTTCTAGTATTCTTAGTTTACCTGGATCAGATCACTTTGCAATAAGTTTAGAGGTTTAGTTGGAAGCTAACTCTTTTAAGCCTAAGTCACACTTCAAGATAGAACGCATGTGGTTCAGAGATAAAGGTTTTCTGTAGCTACTTCATCAATGGTGTTTGGAGTGTCCTCCTTCTGAAGGGTATATGATGTTTTGGCTATACAAAAAATTGGCTTTCATGAAAGTGAAGATCAAGGAATGGAATCATTTTAGTTTTGGGAACATCTTTAAATAAAAGGATGGCCTTCAAAGGCAATCGGAGGATTGGAACATCCATGTTCTTAACAATTGTCTTTCACAATAGGTTTATGACATCCAGAAGGATCTACAAGGAAAATTAGATGCAACTCTCCTTGGGGAAGAGACTTATTGGAGACAACAGTCTAGAGAGTTATGGTTTAGGGAAGGGGATAGGAATACCATCTTTTTTCATGGTTAGATCAAAGTAAAGAGACAAAAGAATACTATTTTTCAAATTAAAGATGTTAGTGGAAACATCCTTACATTGAATAAGGATATTCAATCAGAAGCAGTCCATTTTTTCTAGAACTTCTCAGTCAATCGAGTGACTCCCATGTCCTTCTAGATTCTCTAAATTTTATCCCTTCACTTGTGACAGAAGAAGATAATAACATTTTGCTTTAGCCTTTCACTTTAGATGAGGTTCAGATAGCGGTGTTTGCCATGGAGGGTAATAAATCTTTGGGCCCAAATGGCCTTACTCCTTTATTTTTTCAAAAATGTTGGGATTTCATGGGAGAATATCTTTTGGCAACACCTGAGGAGTCTAGGAGAAACTCATATATGCTTAGATCGTTCAATAATACATTCATCACATTAATCTCTAAATGTTTGAATCTTCCTCCTTTACGGATTATAGGCCAATCTCATTATGTAATACAATAAACAAGATTATCACTAAATCTATTTCACTTAGGTTGGGGAAAATTATTCCAAAAATTATCTCTAATCAACAAGGAGGTTTGGTTCTAGGAAAAGACGTAATTGAGGGAGCTTTGATTGCTCATGAGGTTCTTCACTCCATTAAATCTCAGGGTCTTCAGCCTACGATTCTTAAATTAGACATGATGAAGGCATAAATCTTAGGGTCTTCAATCTATGATTCTTAAATTGGACATGATAAAGGCATATGATAAAGTGTGTTGGCCTTGCTTAAAGAAAATTATGCAAAAAATGGGGTTTGCATTTAAATGGATTAAGTGGATTTTGGGATGTGTCAAAGGGGCAAGATTCTCAGTATTGGCGAATGGTTCCCCTTGTAATTTCTTCCCTTCTTCATAGGGAGTTAGGAAGGGGGATTCACTATCTCCCTTCCTCTTCATTATTATGGTAGAAGGCTTCAACAGACTCATCGTTGCTAAGAATGCTCAGAGTGCTTGGGAAGATATTTCCTTTCATCACTCTCAATTGTCAGTTACTCACCTTATTTGCAAATGATTCTTTGTTGTATGGTAAGGGTTCCCTTGAAGAGGCACAGGTCATTAAGGAAACCTTGGAGGTTTATTACTCTTTCTTAGGGAAAAAATTAAACAAGTCAAAATCAAAGATATTCTTTTTTAATCGCCCAAGGTCAATTCAATCAACTATTTACAAGTTATTTGGCTTTGAGATCTCTCAAATTCCTAGCAAATATCTTGGCATTCCCCTTTTTCAAGGTTCTTTCTAAGCTTCATTTTGGGACAACATATTTCAAGCTATAAGAGATAGGATTGCTTCTTGGAAGGCAAGATGGATCTCTCTTGCAAGAAGAATCTTTTTAGTCAAGTTCATTCTTTCCTCCATTCCCAACTACATTATGTTAGTTCTTTTGGCTCCTAGGGTAGTTGTGGAAAAGATCAGAAAATACCTTTATGATTTTATTTGGAAGGGCAATATGGATAACTCAACTAAGGTCCCTTTAGTATCTTGGGATAAGATTTTTTTACCCAAAGATTGTGGGTGTGCTGATCTTCATAGCCTTTATGAGAGAAACATCAATTTAGGAGCCAAACTATCTTGGAAATTATATGAGAATCTGTGGTCTTTGTGGGCTAACAGGATTTTCATAATCAAAGACCCTCCCTTGGGATTAGTTATGTGGAATTTTTTTATCAAATGAATACAAGCTATCCTTCCTCATTTATCCTGGGTGGTAAATTCAGGGGATAAGGCTCATTTTTGGGATGACTCATGGAATGGCTTGTCCCCCATTTCTTCCATGTCAAATTTTGATCTGACGATTAGAAATCTTCTTCAACATCAATGGGGGTCTAAAGTAAAGGATTATTTTGTTCTAACCAAAACAAAATATGATGGGTTCCTGGCAACTTGCAAATATCTCTCTCAATTTCATCTTACATAGTCATAGAAGGACTTCTTGGTTAGTATTTCTGAACAAAGGCTCTAGTACATTAGTCAAAATGAAGACAAGTTAGTTTGGACATTAGCTCCATATGGCAGGTATTCAATCAGATTTGGTTATCTTTGTTTGACTAGCAATAATCTTCATCCTAGTAGAAACATCTTTAGATTTTGTTGGTACCCTGCAATCTTGCCAAAAGCATGTTCTTTTTATGGTTGGTAGTCCTTAAAATAAATATTTCTTGTGATCATCTTTTTAGATTAGGAATTCTAGATAAATTCTAATGTGTTATATTTGGAATGCATCTTGAAGATTCCAATCATCTACTAGTATCATGTTCCTTTGCTTAGGATTTTTGGTATTGGACACTTGGTAAGTTGGGATTGGAATGGCTCCTTTCCAATTGACCTTTAGGTCCTTCTTGAACAATGACCTCTTCTTTTTAAAGATTCCTTTTTTTCTCAAATTTGGCAAGTGATTCTAGCAATTGTTGCTTGGAGTATCTGGTGAGAAAGAAATAAGAGAATTTTTAGACAAGAGAGATGTTCAATAGATCAAGTATGTGAGGTTGTGGAAAAATCAATCTCTGAGATGATCAATGCATATACATCCAGATCTACATCACTGTCTTCACTTTTCTCCTCTCATGATTCTAGGGTTTTGAATTGGTGGCCACTCATTTCTATCCCCTTCAAAGGAGTTTTAATTGGCAAAAAAATTAAGAGGGAGAGAAGGAAGGACATTAAGTGGGATCTGCATAATAAAGATTATGTCAAACTCAACTTTGACGTAGCTTCAAAAGGAAACCCTAGGATTTCAGGGGCAGGTTATGTCTTACAAGATTATAATTCTTGAGTTATTCAGGAAGCATGTTCTAGGATTCCTATTGGTTCTAATAACATTACCGACGCAAAGGCTTTGCATTTGGGAATGGGTCTTGCAATTTATAATGGCATTCAGAGAATCCACATAGAAGGGGGTTCTCAAAATATAACCTCAACCATTATGTTAGGACATTCTGCTAGTTAGGAGATCCACTATATTCTTTAGGAGGTGAGGGCATTACTTTAAAATTTTGTAAAATAAAAAATTCCTTTAGGGAAGCTAATAGGTTAGCTGATTGGCTAGCCAATAAAGGGGCTACTTTGGATAAAGGGTAATTTGGTTGGGATTCAACATCAGCTAGTTCATTGATATAAAGGTTCAGAATGGGTGTTGGGAGAAGTCTCATAATTTAATATTTGATAGATTGCTAAGAGGTTTTAGGCTACTCACTTAGTATTTTGGTTTTGAATCTACTCCCGATTTGTTTTTTGGGTAGATTTTGGTTGTATCTCATTGAATACATATTGTTCATTTAGATGTGAAGGTATGTTTTCTTCACTACTACTTTCCTCCTAGAGCCTCCTAAAGTAATTTATAATAAAATATAATGGCTTCGTCCATTTTTATCAAAAAAATTTATAGAAGACAAATAAATAAAATATAACGGCTTCGTCCATTTTTATCAAAAAAAATTATAAAGGACAAATAAATGTAAAAAATATTAATATTATATTTTAATTTAAAATTCATCATAAATATAATTAGCTATTTAAATTAATATGCTTAATCGAATATAGATAATGTGAACCATTATTTAAAAAATTCTTTATTTTAAATCAAATTATTAAAATTTAATAATTTAAAAAAAAAATTATACATGTATAATTAGATAAAGTGTATAATATAATTATTTATATAAATTATAATAATTTAAATCAATCTATAAAATTATAAACTAATAATAAGTAGTTAAAATTAATAATAATTCTTTATTTAATATATTTATATAAATTATTAATAGGTATAATATATTTATATTGTTAAAATACAAAGAAGAATAGAATTAGAAAAATGTAATCAACTTATTGAAAAACTAAAATTATATTAATACATTGAGAAAATCGTTTCACCATGGAGAACGTGTGATTTCTGATAGTTTTTGTTTTGTCCAACAAGTTGCAGGTGAAATGAGGATGGTATGAATGTATGAGCATGTATGTGGTATAGGCTAAACGGGTGCAAATATTTTAATATTTAGCCATTTCCTCCGTGTTGTAGCAACCTAACCTCACCCATTTGGAATGTTGTCCAAGTTTCCAAGTGGGCCTACAACATGGGAGACCGCCCACCATGGGTTTTGCAGCCCACTTGACATGTGGTATAGGTTGTAGGGAAGTCTAGGGAGTAGGGTAGGATTTACCATGTTGATATGTAGATAATCTTAATTGCTAATATGGTAAGTTTTTTTAATTAGGATATTAGTTAGTATTTTATATTTAGTAGATAATATGTGTTAGTAGAATGTAGGATCAGATTTATTAATTTACGTTTTTAGGATTGTTAGATAGTATTTAAGTTTTTTTAGTTGGGATATTAGTTAGTATTTTATATTTAGTAGATAATAAGTGTTAGTAAAATGTAGGATCAGATTTATTAGTTCCTGCCAAGGTAGGAATACTTATGCATTCATGTCAATGCAAATATGACATTAATACTAACCAATCAATTTAAAGAATTTAAAAGATTATATGAGATTGCAAATGTTTATATCTTTTTTCTAATTTTTCACTATTTTATAAATCACATTTTTCATCTATTCTATTGGTTCATACTATTTTTGGTGGGGGAGAAAATTAATTTTCTTTAACAAAAAATACAAATATTTTCTAACAACTTCATCTTACATTAATAAATGTATTAATTACAACTTTATCTTTTACACATTTGTGACGAATTGATAAGATTTTATTTTTTCAATCATTTTATCTTCCATCTCACACAACATGTCTAATCAATATTAATTATCATAATCTATTAAATATTTTTAATTTCTTATTTTAAATATATTTATTATTAGTTTTACATTGATGTTTATTTTTTACTATTTGATATAACTTGCTCTTAAAACTTCATGCAATGCATAAGTTCAAATTATACTTCTACATATATAACACACTAATAAATATGTCTTCTTAATATAATTTCAATATGTTATATCTTTGTATTTGAATTTCTAATTTTTTAAAAACTTGGCTTTTTAAATAAAAGTAGTTAAATTGTTACTATTATTTTACTTTTATAAAAATAAATTAAACAAAAAAAATTTCTTATAGAAATACGAATTTTAATATAAAAATTAAATTCTTAGTTTCATTAATTAAAATATAATATATTTTAATTTTTTATTATAACCATGATTTTATTCTGACTATTTGTTTTATTAAGAAAAATAATTATATTTAATTCTCTCTCTCACACACACAACTTATGTTGGTATCACTCTATCTTACTATTTTATCTCTTTTCCTCATCCTCCTCTATATTATCTATCCTTTTTTTTCCTCTGCATATATGTGTATGTTGTTATTGTTGTATACTACTATTTATCTCTATCTTAGTTTTTGTCCAGTGCTAATGATTAAAAATATGAGTCATCCTATCAAATCACAAGCACATTTCTAGGACGAGAACTTAACAACAAAATATGAGCCATCCTATCAAATTGCAAGCGCATTTCTAGGATGAGAATTTAATAGCAAAATATGAGAATTCCTATCATATCACAAGTGCATTTCTAGGCAAAAATTAATGCATTCACAATGTTAATTTAGATTCTCGCTCATCTGCACCTCTACAACCATTATGCATTAGGCAGGAACTATGACGCATTGCGTCTCTTGTTAATTTACGTTTTTATGATTGTTAGATAGTATTTAGTAAACATGTGATTTTTGGTCATATTGATAGGATTAGGAGGTAAGATAGTTTATGTCCCTTGTAAATTTTAAATATTTTTTACTGTGGTATGTGTAGATAGTGATAGGTTATGTTAATTAGTTTATATGTAAAGTAGCATTAGAATTTATTAGGTAAGCGAATTTAGTATTTAAGTAATAGGTTTTATGTTGTTGAGTAGTAAATTAAGTGATAAGTTATAGTTAAAGATTGTTAGTGTTTATTTAATTTTAGTTAAAAATTAGATGCTATTATGTGGGGATAGTTGTTATTTTATGATTTTAGATTACTATTTGAATGTTGTATGTTTTTTTATGTCATAAGTTATTAGTGAGTTAGAGTAAGTGATAATTTTGTGTAGTTCACTATTATGTCAGGGAACTAAGAGCCCGTTTGGTTGCGAGCGTAGGAATTGACAATTAGAATAGAAAATTTGAATGAGAATGGAGAATGAAGAATAGGAATGGAAAAATGCAATCCAATCTTGTTTATCCCTTGTTTGGTTATGCAAGCTTAAATTGGAATAGGGTTAACTTGCAATTGGCGCCATTTGAAAATATTTCTGAACATGCAATCGGCACCATTGGAAAATCGCTAAAATATTTGAAAATATTGAAAACAAAGTTCCAGCACTCACCCCAGGTCAAAGCGGATTTGAAAATTTAATCAAATTTGAGAAGGTTAAAATGAATGCAAGAATAGCAATTCCAATTACAAGTATTTTTTGGAATGGACAAAAGCTCATTTTGGGGCTAAAATGAGAATATGTATTCCTATTCCCTATTCCTATTCCACGCACCAAACAAAGAATACAAATCATATTCTAATTTCCTATTCCTATTCCAGTTGTTTTCCAGCAACCAAACGGGCCCTAAGGTGTTGATGAGGTAGAATTAGTTCTTTATGATATTTGGGTTCAAGCTTTATTTTTAGTTAGTAAAACAAATATTTAGTAAGAGAGATAGGAGTTCAGTTAGTTTAAGGTTGTGTTATTCTTTTACTGGTTGGCTTATTACATTAGTATATATAACATAGTTAATTGGTTAATGGACGAATAAAGGGATGTATGTTATAGCATTCAATTAGTTAATCATGGTAAATAGATTCATCTTAGTAATAAGTCAATTTAATGAGCTAGTAAAAGGGAAATTGAAGATAAGTTTAAATGTTAACCTAGTAGATTAAACATTATTTTAAGAAATTAAAAATCTAATTATTTCCTTGCCTTATATGGTGTACCTAAATTTCATGACAAAATAACTTAACAAATTGAACCTTATCAATCCGTTGGCTAAGTGTTCCTATAGCAACTCATTATGGCTTATCGAACTTAGTCGTGAAGGTCTTCATATCAACATGAATCATAGTAAAATATTGAGTTGAATTCAATAACACGACCAAACCTGGAAATGTGAAAGAAACTCTTTAAAAGTACTTTAACTTCATTTTCCAACTATCACCTTGAACGATAATGTAATTTAAAACCCTAACCCTAAACACTTGTAACCTAATTGTGCAACCTCGAGACTTGAAACTTATAAACTTTGTCATATCATTAGCTTATCTACATCTCTTTTTGTGTTAGTGTATAGACAACTTAGTCATAATCGTCTCTCTAAAAAATCGTTGATGGGTTTTTGCCCTAATTCTTGGGCATCATACTTAAAGAATTGGGAGTAAAAAAAGACGAATATGTGTTGTGTTGTGATAGTCAAAGTGTCATTCATTTGGCGAACAATTCAACATTTCCTTCATGGACCAAGCACATTATCTTCATGTACCATTGGATTAGGCACGTGCTAGAGGAAGGACAATTACACTCATCACTTCAAGTGGGAGAATGTTATATGTGTCAAATAAAAGAAGTCGTGATGCATTATGTCGATTAACATCAAATTAGGTCTATTGTAAACATTGTGTTCAATGCACGTGTAAGAATTGTCCGAGAGTAATTAAATCATTTATTAGAAAGTTTGATCTTATGAAGGTTTCAGATGTAGGCACCCAGTTTAAATTTTCAAATTTGGTCTTTAGCACCCTGTTTATATTAATCTTGTATTTTATACATTCAATTTATCATTTATAAAGAATGCAATAGAAAAGAATGTTGTCCATTGGTGCTGGTGATTGAATAATTGCTGCCCGGTTATAAAATTCTTTCAATTTTATAATCCATTGTTAATTTTTAAAACTTGCCTAGTTTTAAGCCTTAAATGGATCATTCTATCTATGAAATTTGCGAGTCTTTAAGCCTCTACGTCTCCGGCTCGTTCCCAGCTCTGCACAGCATTTGAAATTTTTAAAATCCAACTTCTGAGCCTCCAGATATAAAAGGTTAATGATTGCCGCCTAAACACGTATTTCTTAACCTTTAACTTCTTAAAAGGTTAATGTTAACCATCAAAAACGTGTTTTTCTTAACCTCCAAATAAAAGGTTAATGTTAACCACTAAAAATACGTTTTTCTTAACCTCTCCTATAGGTTAATGATAGCATTCGAAAACACGTTTTTCCTAACCTAATCTCTCAAAAGGTTAATGAGAGCTACCAAGAATACGTTTTCATTAACCTCTATAAGGTAGTTATTAACCTGGTAAGGTGATACATGCAAGATTGTTAATAATGCAGTAGCCAGATAGAAGATGAAGAAAAGATTCTTTACACCCAAGGAGATGCAGAGCATGGAGCAGATTAAGGAAGGGCCTTGGTAGTCTACGCTCCAATTGTTCTCAGAAATTTTTTATTTGACCCAGTGCTTCTCGTCAACGTTCTGAGTGTTATCAAGAAGTTGAGGTCTCAGATAAATTGAAACTAAGCATGATTCTCCATCTTTTGTGAAAGATTGAGTGAGGTGCTTCAACAATCCAGTGTGTTTTTTTTTGATATGTTGGATGCGATATTTTCGGACAAAAATGATGCAATGAGAGTAAAACGCGAAGAATTGATTGATGGGAAGCATTGATAAAGCACGCCAAATATTTGATGAAATGCCTAAATGGGATATTGTCCCATGGAATGCTCTAATTATAGGCTACACTCGGGGTAGAAGCATTGGTGAAGCGTAGAAAGTGTTTGAAAAGATGCCAGAAAAGAAATTGATCTATAAATTTCTACTCAATAAATGCCTTGTTGGGAAGCAAACTTCATATTCTAAACAAGACCATGCTTGATAGAATGTTCTAGTTCCCAGCCCATAGCACATTAAAAATCAGTAAAGGGAAAGTTGGAACGCTTGCTTGTTATCACCTCACTGCGTGAAAGAAGTGCGAGATGTCTTAATTTGAATTACCAATGTGCCATGAGATCCAGGCTACAAATATTGTTAAAGACGCAATAACAGTGCGCCACCTCATTCAACGCTGCGGTTATCATGATGAGCGAGCAATAATATGATGCCAAATTTTGAATGTATTCTGCCCTCCTCCAACGTCGAACCGCAAACCTTCAGCGCAAAGCATTGAGCCATTGCATGTGAGCAAGAAAAACGATCTCATTGCAAGTCACATTCGGCGCCACCTCGTCCACTCTAACTGCACCAACGGATAAACCTGATGTGCGTCACCTTAACTCACGGTAGACGCTTTTGTGTTTGTGCCGTGCATCGGCATTTGGTATCCTCTCCAAGAATCACTTTAGGTTCCTATTCAATCGTTTTATAAGCAGTGACAGTCAAGGGAGTAGAAACGTATGATATTCAAACTAAAACTTGTACGCCTTCATAAATTATGGAGTCTCTTCTGCCTTTCTGACGAGGAGAAGAATAGAGGGTTTCCATAGGCATTGAAATGAGATAGATGATGCCATAGCTCGATTGGTGAAGGTACGGTACCAGCCGCAGGTCCAAGCATAACATATCGACCCAACCCGAAATGCCTTCATTTCCTAAAGTCATTAAATATAATTTGTGAATAGCACCCATCTGCAAACATGAATGGAGAACTGTCTAGCTCTGGTGTTGGTGAAGACAAGATACGAATCCATGGACGTGCAATGAGGAATGCAAGCAACTCCTGAGATCGCCCCTGATTTGTTTGACGTAATGCCAAGATAAAAAAAAGGGGGTGATGGACACAAACATGACATATAGAGTGCTAGGGGAGCACGCGAAATGTTTGACAAAATACCCTTTCTTGACCTGTAGCTTTGGAAACTCCACTCATTAAGTCACCCGAGTTCGAATTAGCATTCTTATTTTCTTTATAACTCGGCATATTTGAGAAAAGGATTAGAAATCAAACCATGAAGTACAAATATCAGAGGCCGGATTATGCTCCTATTTTAAGAAGTACGCTTTCGGATATCGGTGATACCATTTTAGGAAATGTTTGTCTTCAAGACTTCTGGTCATCTCTTGTAAATGAAGAAAGGACTCCATTAGCTGGAAAAATATTGGAAAGTGGCTTGGCCCAAGCAGGTGGACATCCCATTTCCGTACAATGCCCAGAATTAGTGTTGGAGTGCATGAAAGCTTATCATCCCAGCACTAGAGAAGTTGTTTCGCCGAACAATGAAATAATTGCCCGCCTGGACCCTGCCTCTATTGCTATCATTTTTCGATTGCCCGCCAAGATGCAATATGCCAGCATTGATCTAAGAACTGCCAAGGATTATTTTACTGCCAATCAAACTCAATGTTTAAATACTGTGGCAAGATCGTGGTTCTTCCAACCCAGAAGAGGCAAATCTCAATTAGGCAAATACATTCACGGATCATCACTGAAAGAAGATGTGGCAAACATGGTAACCTTGTTGAGCAGGATCGTTGGTCTTCGGGATTCACACGAGTTTGAAGGTTGGATGTTTCTATTCATTAATATGGTCTGCGAAGGAAAACAATACATTGATTGGGCTGAAATTATCAGTGACTCATTGCACAGACAGCTCATGGGACTTCGAGAAAATGACTACTTTTATATGACTTCATATCTTTTCTATGCAATTGCAAGTACCAAAAGTTGGCCAGGACTTAACCAGCAGGGCATTTATGATGACACAACCATCATTTATAATTATCTTCCTCAAATTCAGTATGATAATAGCCTACACCATTTCAGAAGAGTGAATGACGCATTCACCATGCTAACTGTAAGGGAAATTCAGGGGAACATTGGGCTCAGGATTTCACCAGAGGCAGCGATGAAAGTGCAAAAATACGGAAGTGTTTTTATACAATTTCCGAAGTTTACTTATATCCGGCTAGCTGCCTATGATGGATGTCCGTTGATGCTACCTAGATTTGTTGATGATAAATTAGTCTTAATTGAAATGTGTAGGCAAATTAATCAAATCAACAAACTTTGCAGGAACAGGAGGACAGATGAAATAACTTTTCCTATCGGCGTCGGATATTATAGTTGTGACACTGCATCAGATGCCAGGAACATTGAAAGATCTATTGCCACGATAAATTTGCATCCTTACACGATGCGTTTCCCTTATGATAGTAAGGGCTATGCTGTGAATGAATTAAAGTTAAATCCCAGTCTCGGTCACTTCCCGGCTCTAGAAGACTTTTGGGAGGATTGTGAAAATGAATTCGAAGTCAGGAAGAGAGATTGGATGCGGCTTACAGTACGACAGGTAATAGACTTCAAGTTAGACATTGATGTAACAGGCATAGATGATGATGAGGTTTCTTTGGTTGATCCTTATTATTATGAGAAAATTGAAGTGCTAGAGCTCCCTCCTATTGATTGGTCAATTCCCGAGTTGAAAAGCTTGAAGGAGAGGTCTTCCTATGTTCTTAAAAGAACAAGAGACTGGATCAGTAAGGTCAGAACCGAAAAAGCAACTGGTGAATCTCAAAATAAAGAAGGGAGAAATAATATAGGGGAATCATCTCAAATGGCGATAGAGGCCACTTCTAGTCAGAAGATACAACAACTGGATATAGATGCTCAAGATCAAGATGAAGATTTGAATCAGCCAGACAAGTTTACAGTCCAAAGGAAAAGAACAAGAATGAAAGGTAGAAGGAATGAAAAAGACCAAAGAAGCCCTCAAATTGTTGAATCACATGTTCCGGTTACATCCCCTCGTGATGTAGCGACTCCTCACTTGAGTCTTCCTCCTCCTGATGTGCCCATAATAGAAATTACACAGTTAGATGACCCGTTATCTAATTCGGAAGACTTAATGATGGTTGCTGAAAATGTAACAGATGCCGAACAAGTTTCAAAGGTTACACATTCATGGTTCCAGGATAGTCTTCAGAAGAGGAAGAAAGTTGTTCAAATGGTTCCACCTCCATTTGATATGGTCTCTAGCATTCTTCAGAAGCCTCCTAAGGCAAAAAAGGCCAAAGTGATGTCCAGGTTAGCTATTGATAAAAATTTAGGCAATTTGTGTGTGGAATTAGCCAAGCCTATAGTTGAAAAGAATGTTGATGAAGCATTTGAATCAGATTTCATCCTAGAAAACGTTGACCTTGGTCCTTCTAATGCGGAAAGAGAGTTTCAAAATTTTGAATTGATTGCCGCTCAGATGTTGCAAAGGGCGAAGAAAGAAAGAAGAGCCAAAGAGCAACTCAAAGAACAACTTCAAATGATGGTAGCTTAAGTTAATTCAATCAACAATACTTCTAATACCCAAGTCGTGGCCACCCCGCCGGTTCTCACAGGTCTTGATGGTATTTTAGATCATACTATTGTTCAAAGAATCGACCAACAAAAGTCATATAGTATGATGGTCGAGGTTTGGATAAATAGGATGATAGAAGATGCTTCAAAACTTATAACCGGAGTAAAAGAGATATGTGGGAAAGCCATCACGCAGATACAGGAAATTTCTAAGGAGCTGGAAAATAGCAAAGAACATAAATCCAACTGGCAAAAAGTAGCTGATGAATTAAAGGAAATGGCCAAGCTGGATACGAGCACCCTACTCCTTGAGAAAATTATTGCTGATCCAAGCGACAACCAAATACGTATCTGGAGTAAAAGTGTTGGTTGGAAGATGGTAAACATCAACAAAGGGATCACTGAGTTCGAAAAGTTAATAAATTCTTTGGAGCAACTGAAAGCAAAAGGTACAGATGAATTAATCTCCACTATCACAGATGGGGTGCCAGTAAGTGATCTTCAGCATATTGATTGTCAGTTTCTCCTTGATTCCTTCAGTGATCATATTCATTCGGAGATAGAGAACCGTGTATTAGATGCTGAAACTATGATGAAGCTTAGCCTGGTTGCAGTCACGCTGGGAGATTGTAACATTTCAGCTTATCGGCAGGAGTCAGAAGAAATCCAAGATAGATATCTCACAGCCAAACTCAGGATGGAAAATGTGCTCATTCCAAACTATGAATCAATGATGCTCATCCGAGATGCTTACAGGGCTTTCCGAGATAGATCAATTGTGTCCGGATAGATAGGGCTAATAGCTAGAAGAATTAGTGATTGTATATGCAAACGTTCTTAGGAACTCTAGCTAAAGTTTTGCTTTTACGAGTTTCCTTGTATAGGTTAATTTTCTTGAGGTTAATTAACCTCACCCAAATCACATATTTGGGAGGTGGTTATTAACCTCAGAGAGGTAGTTATTAACCTCTATGTCTATATAAGGACACCTTTTGGGCTTTGTAAGGGGACTTTTTGGTTGGAACAATAAGGGAACACTATGCTGAAATTTTGATCTAGAGATAAATTTTGGAAAGTATGTACACTTTTTATCTCTGAATTGAAAAATCTATATTGCTTTCTTGGTGCAAGAAAAAGAAATGAGATGTGCTTTGGGTTTCTTATTTTAAAATCCAAATTGTTATACGTTGTGGTAGACATTCTCATGGTGCTATGCGAGTGTTTACAAATGATAATGAATATGCTTAACAACATTGGTTGCTTTCAAGCGTAGTTCTTGGACACCACCGTTATCGATCTTGTTAACCACAGAGGGTTGTGAGGGCGTGTGGTGCATTCGTCTTCCATGACTCTCTCCTTGAACTTTGAAGTTTGAATTCTTTATTTGAAAATCTGTTAAAAATTATATCATAGGAGGGAGCTACCCCTCAAAACGCAGAGGAAGGCCGGATATCAAGGGCCTATCCAACTGTTGTGAACGGTTTGCCACACACTCCGTTGGGCAATTCTATTGTGACAAATTTGTTTACCAACAGATTTTTGGCGACTCTGCTGGGGAGACAAAACAGAAAGATTGACAGTCGCCTACGATGAAGTACAATGGTGCTTCCACATGAGAACGTTTTTCCTATCCTCCAACCGAACCTTGGCTTTCAAGACACCCAGGAAGATATCATCTTAGACTTGAACACTCTTGCCTGGAGGTGTAGATGAAGTGTACAAGAATATCATCAAGTTAATCGAGTTCTTGAAGAAGAAGAAGAGTTCGGAGAAATTTTGCGAAGAGCCCCTATTGGTCAGAATGTTGTAGTTATTGAAAGAATAGTGTTCATCCCAAGAAGAAACAGACAAAATCTTGGTCATATTCAAGGGCAAATAAATAATAACAACTAAGCTAGCTGATAAACCATACACTCGGGTTGATAGACAAAAGGGTTTGGTAGACGAAGACTTTGAAGCCCTCCGAAAGTTAGATTTTAAGCCAATTTCTCCTAAGAAGAAGAAAAAGGTCAAGTCTGTTAGTAGGTCTTCTTCTCCAACTAAGGCTACTGTTTCCCCTACGGCCTTTCAAGCTTTTCTTTTGCCAGGTACTATTGTACCTTCAGCTATAAATTTATAGCCCTTGAATATCATTCTTCTGACCATGGCACATCAAGCACCGCAGCCACCAGTCCCATGGGGAGCTGCTATTGGCCCTCTAAATTTAGGAAACCAACTACATGACATGCCCGTTGGTTCTCGAAAAATTCTTCCCAAGTTTTCTGGTGACGGAAAAGTCACTACTGATCAGCATATAAGTGCATTCTTTACAGCAAGCGGTGTTCTTGCTATCCAATATGAAGATGTTTATGTCTGTCTTTTCGTTGAAACACTCACTGAAGCCGCAGCTGAATGGTTTGGACAGCTACCAGCTGGATCAATTACTTCATGGGTAACTTTGATTCAAGCTTTTGAGAGGAGATTTAAGACTGCTAAAGATGAACATTTGCTCCTTTCCCAGTTGACTTCAATGAAGAAGGAAATTCATGAGCCCATGCGAGAATTCATTGCTCATTTTAATCAGACGGTGAATCGAATTCCTGTTAACAAAAGACCCACTGAAGAAAATCAAATGACTTTCTTCATCAGTGCTCAACCTTCTGATGTAAGTTTTCAAATACGAAGGACAAGACCCGTTAATCTAGCGTCTGCGCAAACCTTGGCTATCGAGGTGGAAGATGACTTGCTTAGTTCAGGAAAATGGAGTCGTGATCTACAAAAGGGAAAAGGTCAACAAGCCCCTGTCACTACCACTGATCCTTTATATCAGAAATTGGCTAATGATCTATTACAACTCAAAAAGCAGTTGCCCTCTAATCCTCCACCTTTGTATCAAGATATTCCAAGGAGGAATTATCTACCATATCAACAAAATAGACAAACTAAGTGGTTACCCCAATCGACACCAAGATTAGCCATCAAACATCCCTCATCAGCTAGTAAACAAGCTGCTATGTGTGATTTTCACCTAACAACAGATCATGATGGCGCAAACTGTCCTGAAATGGCTAGATTCATGCAAATGCATTTGACTGCGGAAAAGATAGAAGAATATGTGGCTCCTGAAGATGTAACAGAACCCGCTATTGGAACCTCTTCCATAAATTTCCTGGAGTATGAATCTGATGATGACCAAACTGAAGATATTAATAATCATTCTTGCAATGCGGCTACACCAAGTTGGAGACAGAAATTGGAAGAAAAATGGAGTAAACAAGCAAAAGCAAAAGCCTCTGATGAGACTGCTAAGAGGATTCTGTCTCGTAAGCATACTCCAGAAGAGCCTTCTCAAGTGAAGGAGACGGATAAAGGTAAAACACCTCCCATCATGGAAGACTCTTTTGATTTTATTGATCATTGCAAGAAAACCAAAGTACAAATTTCTCAATTGGATTACCTAAAAGCCAACCCTCATCAATTAGAAAGGTTGATCCAATGTGTTGGAAAAGAAAAACGTTCACCTGAGATCACTATCAACCATGAATCAGGAGTTTCTCTAGAAGTGGAAGATAATTTGGAAGGGCCCATGACTGAGAAAGAATCTTTTGTTGTGGCGTCTTTGTCAGACAAACCTAAGCCTTTCTATGTTTCTCTTTATATAGCTGGATGCAAGTTAAGTAATTGTATTATTGATTCTGGTGCATCTGATAATGTCATGCCTTCAAAGGTAGCACATGCCTTGGGTCTCTCTCTAAATAAGCCCTCTGGAAAAGTGTATTCTATGGAGGCAAAACAAGTCCCGCTAGTTGGCCAGTTGAAAGATGCTTAAGTAGCACTTGCGGCACATCCTGAGAAGAAGTTAAAACTGAACATCCTGGTTGCTGATATTCCTACCAGTTATGGGATGCTTTTGAGCAGAAGTTTTTGCAAAGATCTTGGTGGTGAAATCAAAATGGACATGTGTCATGCCCTTATCCCTATTGGAAATAAGAAGGTTAAGCTTGATCCTGAACCCAAAGCTAAATATACAGTGTTGAAATCAGATGACCCCAGAGCTGAAATATTATATGTTGATACTGGGCATGGAACGTACATGATGACGTCCAATGAAGGAGATGTAACTGAACCTCTCATGCTTGATATAACTAATGAATTATGGTCAATGGAGTTTGACGGAAGTTCTTCTTCTTCCGGTTCAGGTGCTGGGATAGTGTTGATATCAGCACAAGGAGAGAAATTTCCAAAGGCTTACAAGTTGGCTTTTGAGACCACCAATAATACCGCGAAATATGAAGCTCTCCTACTTGGTCTCGAGTATGCAAGAGAAAAAGGAATCAAACAACTCAAGGTATCAGGAGATGCAGAATTAGTTGTCAACCAGGTACGTAGGCAATATCAATCAAAGAATCTGAAATTGAAGGCATATAGGAATAGAGTGTGGGATGAGATCGAGCATTTCGATGCTTTTTCCTTATTTTCTATTCCTCGTGAACAAAATTCTAAGGCAGATTGTCTTGCAGTCTCTGCCTCTCTCCTTATTCCTCACCCTGAGTTCAATAGACATGTTTACACGATAGAGATGATTCATAGACCCAGTGTGCCTGATAACGATCAACACTGACAAGTTTTTGATGATGATGGGCAAATCATTGCATTTCTTGAGGGAAGGCCTCCATTTTCAGACTTAAAATTTGAAGGATCGTGTAATCATAATGGAAAACAAGGAGACGATCCTGAGGTTATTCAATTGGAAGGTAATGTCATCCCGAGAGGATTAGTCATCCTAGAGAGTCTTTTTTATAAAGAAGACAAAAGGAAAGAGAAAGTTGAGGACACTAAATCTTCTAATTGTTCGAGTTATGAGAAAGTAAATATTGCTTCTCAGGAAAATCCAAGGATGGTTCTAATAGGGAAAGATTTGGCATCTCAAGAGAGAGAAGAGTTTACAAGGTTATTGAATGCTTACCAAGACGTTTTTGCTTGGGGTTATGAAGATCTAAAGGAATTCATGGATGGGAAATTTAAACATCAGATTCCCTTGAAACCTGGTTCAACTCCCTTTTGGCAAAAGCAAAGACAATTCAATATCAAGGTGGCAGACGCTATTTTCAATGAGGTTGATAAGATGCTTAAAGCAAAGATTATCTATCCCATTCACCACTCAACATGGGTAGCTAATATTGTTCCTGTTAGGAAGAAGAATGGTGAGATAAGAATATGTGTTGACTTCCGCAATTTGAATCAGGCGTCACTCAAGGATAATTATGGACTCCCTGTCATGGATCATATTCTGCAGTTGGTATCTGGCTCTGAACTCATGTCAATGTTAGATGGCTTCTCCGGTTATAACCAAATCAGTGTTGCACCTGAAGATCAACATAAAACAGCTTTTACCACTCCATGGGGTACGTTTGCCTACAATCGTATGCCTTTTGGTTTGATAAATGTTGGGGCCACCTTCCAAAGGGCCATGGATCATTCATTCAAGGATTTCAAGAATAAGATCATTGTTATGTATCTTGATGATCTTACAGTGTTTTCAAAACAGAGAAGAGATCATGTGCATCATCTAGAAGCAATATTACATCGATGTCAAACTCAAGGCATCTCATTGAATCCTAAGAAGTCTATATTTGGGGTGACAGAAGGCAAACTACTGGGGCATATTGTCTCCAAAGAGGGCATTCGGATAGATCCTAAGCGGGTGAAAGCTATCCAACAGTTGTCACTTCCCATGAGTAAACCAAGAATTAGGTCTTTCTTTGGGCAGATAAACTTTATAAGGAGGTTCATACCAGACTTCTCTGAGATAACAAAGTCAATTGTGGATATGATGAAAGGGGATACTAATTTTAAGTGGACAAAAGAAGGTAAGGCTTCTTTTGAACAAATCAAGACTGAAATTGCTCATGCGCCTACCCTTTCTTATCCAGATTTTTCTAAGGATTTTCATTTGTATTGTTATGCCTCCGAAAACACTTTATCTGCTATACTTACTCAACCTGACAAAGACAACATCGAGGCCCCAATAGCATTCATGAGTATCCCTCTTAAGAAACATGAATTGAAATACTCCTTGATCAAGAAAAATGCTTATGCTCTAGTTAGAGCAGTGAAACAATTCAGATTTTACATCCTAAACTCTCACTCCAAGGTGTTTGTCCCTGACTCAGCAGTGAAGACTATTCTGACACAACAAGAAATTAGCATGAACAAAAGGGCCTCCTGGATAGCTAAAGTACAAGAATATGATCTCGATATAAAACCTACAAAGCTTGTCAGGGGAAAAGGTTTGTGTAAGGCAATTGCGGAAGGATCTTCTAAAGAAGGGACGAAGGAAGAAATGCCTTTGGTTTTATTCATTAGTAATGTTGATGACTGGTTTTCAAATACTGCTTATCTTCTAACATATGGGGAATGTCCTGCTCATTTATCACCTAAAGAGAAGAGGACCTTAAAATTGAAATCTGCAAAATACATTCTTTGGAATGACGCCTTATACAAGAAAGGGATAGATGGTACTTTTCTGAGATGTGTTGATTCTAAACAAAGAAAGGAGTTGCTTCAGTTATTTCATAATGAAGCATGTGGAGGTCATTACTCCGCATCAGTAACAGCTTACAAAATTCTGAGAAATTGTTTTTACTGGCCCGGGATATTCAAAGATGCAGAAGAATGGGTGAAAAAGTGCGATTCTTGTCAGTACTTCAAAGGAAAAGTTCAATTGGCTGCATTGCCCTTGAAACCAGTGGTGATCGAAGAACCCTTTCAACAATGGGGTTTGGATTTCATAGGTCCTATTCATCCTTCATCCTCTGCTGGACACACTCATATTTTGATGGCAACTGACTATTTTACCAAGTGGGTGGAAGCGACCCCAGTAAAACAAACAACTTCAGAAGTGGTGTGCAATTTTATCAAACAAAACATTCTGGTTAGGTTTGGTGTGCCGAATAAAATTGTTACTGGCAATGCTACCAACTTCTCTTCTCAAGAGATATCATCATTTTTCTATCAATACGGGATTATTCTCTCTCACTCCTCTGATTATTTTGCACAAGGAAATGGTCAGGCGGAATCAAGCAATAAAAACATTATGACCATTGTGCGAAAACTGATAGATGTTAATCAAAGATCCTGGCACAAGCACCTGTACGATGCATTGTGGGCAGATCGTATTACTAAAAAGAGAGCAACAGGATTTTCTCCCTTCGAGATCCTGTATGGAACTAAGCCAGCTCTTCCTCTTCCTTTAGAGCTATCCACCTTGAAATTACAGAGTACCATTGAGAATCTTGAATTCAAAAATGCTCTTGAGAAACGAATGTTGTATTTGACAAAGTTGGAAGAAGAAAGAGAGATGGTTGTTGATAGAATTCAGGAACATCAATCCCGTGTCAAGAAGTTATTTGATAAAAAGGCTAAGCAGAGGATGTTTCGAGAAGGCGATCTTGTTTTGCTTTGGGATAAGCGCAGAGAGCCAAAAGGATTACATGGAAAATTTGACTCCTTATGGAGAGGCCCTTTCCAGATCAAAGAGGTATGCGGAAAGAACTCTTTTATTTTGTCATACCTAAGCGGTACCCAATTGCCCTTACCTTATAATGGGCAACACCTAAAACATTATCATTAGTAGAAGGTGTCCATACACCTTTTTGTATATAGGTTGTCTCATTTTTTGTGTGCTCTTGTTCGTTGGTGTTGTTTTGGCCTTTCCTTCTGTTGTGTTGTTTTTGGTATTTGTTCCCTCTTTTGTAAATTGGCCCCTCGAATGACTCTATTTCACAGCCCAATGGATAAGGCACTATTTTATTCATTCTGGATTCGAGCTTCGTTCTTGTCAGTCCTTGTCCCCAGTTAGAGCCAGTTGTTGCCCGGTTATAAAATTCTTTCAATTTTATAAGCCGTTGTTAATTTTTAAAACTTGCCTGGTTTTAAGCCCTAAATGGATCATTCTATCTGTGAAATTTGCGAGTCTTTAAGCCTCTACGTCTTCGGCTCGTTCCCAGCTCTGCACAGCATTTGAAATTTTTAAAATCCAACTTCTAAGCCTCCAGATATAAAAGGTTAATGATTGCCGCCTAAACACGTATTTTTTTCTTAACCTCCAAATAAAAGGTTAATGTTAACCATCAAAAACGTGTTTTTCTTAACCTCCAAATAAAAGGTTAATGTTAACCACTAAAAATACGTTTTTCTTAACCTCTCCTATAGGTTAATGATAGCATTCGAAAACACGTTTTTCCTAACCTAATCTCTCAAAAGGTTAATGAGAGCTACCAAGAATACGTTTTCATTAACCTCTATAAGGTAGTTATTAACCTGGTAAGGTGATACATGCAAGATTGTTAATAATGCAGTAGCCAGATAGAAGATGAAGAAAAGCTTCTTTACACCCAAGGAGATGCAGAGCATGGAGGAGATTAAGGAAGGGCCTTGGTAGTCTACGCTCCAATTGTTCTCAGAAGTTTGTTATTTGACCCAGTGCTTCTCGTCAATGTTCTGAGTGTTATCAAGAAGTTGAGGTCTCAGATAAATTGAAACTAAGCATGGTTCTCCATCTTTTGTGAAAGATTGAGTGAGGTGCTTCAACAATCCAGTGTGTTTTTTTTTGATATGTTGGATGCGATATTTCCGGACAAAAATGATGCAATGAGAGTAAAACGCGAAGAATTGATTGATGGGAAGCATTGATAAAGCACGCCAAATATTTGATGAAATGCCTAAACGGGATATTGTCCCATGGAATACTCTAATTATAGGCTACGCTCGGGGTAGAAGCATTGGTGAAGCGTA
Organism: Cupressus sempervirens; assembly: GCA_028749045.1. Classification (NCBI taxonomy): domain Eukaryota; kingdom Viridiplantae; phylum Streptophyta; class Pinopsida; order Cupressales; family Cupressaceae; genus Cupressus; species Cupressus sempervirens. The sequence continues at coordinate 940,899,354 of CM053787.1, forward strand.
GAAAGTGTTCGAAAAGATGCCAGAAAAGAAATTGATCTATAAATTTCTACTCAATAAATGCCTTGTTGGGAAGCAAACTTCATATTCTAAACAAGACCATGCTTGATAGAATGTTCTAGTTCCCAGCCCATAGCACATTAAAAATCAGTAAAGGGAAAGTTGGAACGCTTGCTTGTTATCACCTCACTGCGTGAAAGAAGTGCGAGATGTCTTAATTTGAATTACCAATGTGCCATGAGATCCAGGCTACAAATATTGTTAAAGATGCAATAACAGTGCGCCACCTCATTCAACGATGCGGTTATCATGATGAGCGAGCAATAATATGATGCCAAATTTTGAATGTATTCCGCCCTCCTCCCATGTCGAACCACAAACCTTCAACGCAAAGCATTGAGCCATTGCATGTGAGCAAGAAAAACGATCTCATTGCAAGTCACATTCGGCGCCACCCCATCCACTCTAACTGCACCAGCGGATAAACCTGATGTGCGTCACCTTAACTCACGGTAGATGCTTCTATGTTTGTGTCGTGCATCGGTATTTGGTATCCTCTCCAAGAATCACTTACAGTTCCTATTCAATCGTTTTATAAGCGGTGACAGTCAAGGGAGTAGAAACGTATGATATTCAAACTGAAACTTGTACGCCTTCATAAATTATGGAGTCTCTTCTGCCTTTCTGACGAGGAGAAGAATAGAGGGTTTCCATAGGCATTGAAATGAGATAGATGATGCCATAGCTCGATTGGTGAAGGTACGGTACCAGCCGCAGGTCCAAGCATAACATATCGACCCATCCCGAAATGCCTTCATTTCCTAAAGTCATTAAATATAATTTGTGAATAGCACCCATCTGCAAACATGAATGGAGAACTGTCTAGCTCCGGTGTTGGTGAAGACAAGATACAAATCCATGGACGTGCAATGAGGAATGCAAGCAGCTCCTGAGATCGCCCCTGATTTGTTTGACGTAATGCCAAGATAAAAAAAGGGGGGTAATGGACACAAACATGACATATAGAGTGCTAGGGGAGCACGCGAAATGTTTGACAAAATACCCTTTCCTGACCTGCAGCTTTGGAAACTCCACTCATTAAGTCACCCGAGTTCGAATTAGCATTCTTATTTTCTTTATAACTCGGCATATTTGAGAAAAGGATTAGAAATCAAACCATGAAGTACAAATATCAGAGGCCGGATTATGCTCCTATTTTAAGAAGTATGCTTCCGGATATCAGTGATACCATTTTAGGAAATGTTTGTCTTCAAGACTTCTGGTCATCTCTTGTAAATGAAGAAAGGACTCCATTAGCTGGAAAAATATTGGAAAGTGGCTTGGCCCAAGCAGGTGGACATCCCATTTCCATACAATGCCCAGAATTAGTGCTGGAGTGCATGAAGGCTTATCATCCCAACACTAGAGAAGTTGTTTCGCCGAACAATGAAACAATTGCCCACCTGGACCCTGCCTCTATTGCTATCATTTTTCGATTGCCCGCCAAGATGCAATATGCCAGCATTGATCTAAGAACTGCCAAGGAATATTTTACTGCCAATCAAACTCAATGTTTAAATAATGTGGCAAGATCATGGTTCTTCCAACCAAGAAGAGGCAAATCTCAATTAGGCAAATCCATTCACAGATCATCACTGAAAGAAGATGTGGCGAACATGGTAACCTTGTTGAGCAGGATTGTTGGTCTTCGGGATTCACACGAGTTTGAAGGTTGGATGTTTCTATTCATTAATATGGTCTGCGAAGGAAAACAATACATTGATTGGGCTGAAATTATCAGTGACTCATTGCACAGACAGCTCATGGGACTTCGGGAAAATGACTACTTTTATATGACTTCATATCTTTTCTATGCAATTGCAAGTACCAAAAGTTGGCCAGGACTTAACCGGCAGGGCATTTATGATGACACAACCATCATTTATAATTATCTTCCTCAAATTCAGTATGATAATAGCCTACACCATTTCAGAAGAGTGAATGACGCATTCACCATGCTAACTGTAAGGGAAATTCAGGGGAACATTGGGCTCAGGATTTCACCAGAGGCAGCGATGAAAGTGCAAAAATACGGAAGTGTTTTTATACAATTTCCGAAGTTTACTTATATCCGGCTAGCTGCCTATGATGGATGTTCGTTGATGCTACCTAGATTTGTTGATGATAAATTAGTCTTAATTGAAATGTGCAGGCAAATTAATCAAATCAACAAACTTTGCAAGAACAGGAGGACAGATGAAATAACTTTTCCTATCGGCATCGGATATTATAGTTGTGACACTGCATCAGATGCTAGGAACATTGAAAGATCTATTGCCATGATAAATTTGCATCCTTACACGATGTGTTTCCCTTATGATAGTAAGGGCTATGCTGTGAATGAATTGAAGTTAAATCCCAGTCTCGGTCACTTCCCGGCTCTAGAAGACTTTTGGGAGGATTGTGAAAATGACTTTGAAGTCAGGAAGAGAGATTGGATGCGGCTTACAGTACAACAGGTAATAGACTTCAAGTTAGACATTGATGTAACATGCATAGATGATGATGAGGTTTCTTTGGTTGATCCTTATTATTATGAGAAAATTGAAGTGCTAGAGCTCCCTCCTATTGATTGGTCAATTCCCGAGTTGAAAAGCTTGAAGGAGAGGTCTTCCTATGTTCTTAAAAGAACAAGAGACTGGATCAGTAAGGTTAGAACCGAAAAAGCAACTCTCAAAATAAAGAAGGGAGAAATAATATAGGGGAATCATCTCAAATGGCGATAGAGGCCACTTCTAGTCAGAAGATACAACAACTGGATATAGATGCTCAAGATCAAGATGAAGATTTGAATCAGCCAGACAAGTTTACAGTCCAAAGGAAAAAAACAAGAATGAAAGGTAGAAAGAATGAAAAAGACCAAAGAAGCCCTCAAATTGTTGAATCACATGTTCCGGTTACATCCCCTCGTGATGTAGCGACTCCTCACTTGAGTCTTCCTCCTCCTGATGTGCCCATAATAGACATTACACAGTTAGATGACCCGTTATCTAATTCAGAAGACTTAATGATGGTTGCTGAAAATGTAACAGATGCCGAACAAGTTTCAAAGGTTACACATTCATGGTTCCAGGATAGTCTTCAGAAGAGGAAGAAAGTTGTTCAAATGGTTCCACCTCCATTTGATATGGTCTCTAGCATTCTTCAGAAGCCTCCTAAGGCGAAAAAGGCCAAAGTGATGTCCAGGTTAGCTATTGATAAAACTTCAGGCAATTTGTGTGTGGAATTAGCCAAGCCTATAGTTGAAAAGAATGTTGATGAAGCATCTGAATCAGATTTCATCCTAGAAAACGTTGACCTTGGTCCTTCTAATGCGGAAAGAGAGTTTCAAAATTTTGAATTGATTGCCGCTCAGATGTTGCAAAGGGCGAAGAAAGAAAGAAGAGCCAAAGAGCAACTCAAAGAACAACTTCAGATGATGGTAGCTTATGTTAATTCAATCAGCAATACTTCTAATACCCAAGTCGTGGCCACCCCGCCGGTTCTAACAGGTCTTGATGGTATTTTAGATCATACTGTTGTTCAAAGAATCGACCAACAAAAGTAATATAGTATGATGATCGAGGCTTGGATAAACAGGATGATAGAAGATGCTTCAAAACTTATAACCGGAGTAAATGAGATATGTGGGAAAGCCATCACGCAGATACAGGAAATTTCTAAGGAGCTGAAAAATAGCAAAGAACATAAATCCAACTGGCAAAAAGTAGCTGATGAATTAAAGGAAATGGCCAAGCTGGATACGAGCACCCTACTCCTGAAGAAAATTATTGCTGATCCAAGCGACAACCAAATACGTATCTGGAGTAAAAGTGTTGGTTGGAAGATGGTAAACATCAACAAAGGGATCACTGAGTTCGAAAAGTTAATAACTTCTTTGGAGCAACTGAAAGCAAAAAGTACAGATGAATTAATCTCCACTATCATAGGTGGGGTGTCAGTAAGTGATCTTCAGCATATTGATTGTCAGTTTCTCCTTGATTCCTTCAGTGTTCAGATTCATTCAGAGATAGAGAATCGTGTATCAGATGCTGAAACTATGATGAAGCTTAGCCTGGTTGCAGTCACGCTGGGATATTGTAACATTTCAGCTTATCGGCAGGAGTCAGAAGAAATCCAAGATAGATATCTCACAGCCAAACTCAGGATGGAAAATGTGCTCATTCCAAACTATGAATCAATGATGCTCATCCGAGATGCTTACAGGGCTTTCCGAGATAGATCAATTGTGTCCGAATAGATAGGGCTAATAGCTAGAAGAATTAGTGATTGTATATGCAAACGTTCTTAGGAACTCTAGCTAAAGTTTTGCTTTTACGAGTTTCCTTGTATAGGTTAATTTTCTTGAGGTTAATTAACCTCACCCAAATCACATATTTGGGAGGTGGTTATTAACCTCAGAGAGGTAGTTATTAACCTCTATGTCTATATAAGGACACCTTTTGGGCTTTGTAAGGGGACTTTTTGGTTGGAACAATAAGGGAACACTATGCTGAAATTTTGATCTAGAGATAAATTTTGGAAAGTATGTACACTTTTTATCTCTGAATTGAAAAATCTATATTGCTTTCTTGGTGCAAGAAAAAGAAATGAGATGTGCTTTGGGTTTCTTATTTTAAAATCCAAATTGTTATACGTTGTGGTAGACATTCTCATGGTGCTATGCGAGTGTTTACAAATGATAATGAATATGCTTAACAACATTGGTTTCTTTCAAGCGTAGTTCTTGGACACCACCATTATCGATCTTGTTAACCACAGAGGGTTGTGAGGGCGTGTGGTGCATTCGTCTTCCATGACTCTCTCCTTGAACTTTGAAGTTTGAATTCTTTATTTGATAATCTGTTAAAAATTATATCATAGGAGGGAGCTGCCCCTCAAAACGCAGAGGAAGGTCGGATATCAAGGGTCTATCCAACTGTTGTGAACGGTTTGCCACACACTCCGTTGGGCAATTCTACTGTGACAAATCTGTTTACCAACAATAATTAAAATAACCAATTTTTAAAATGAATACCGTGTATTCTAAGATTGTTGCTGTTTGTTCCTTCTTAATATTATACGTTCATTGAATAGTCTATTTTACTCTTACTCCGTTTTCCCTTTCTCTGTTTTTTTGCCCTGCTATTTTTCCCTAACATTTTGGAGGCTTGGCGGGTATAGCCATTTTGGAGGTGAGTTTCCTGCTGTGATCAGTTTAGGAGTAAAAGAATTTTCTGTTAATCTTCTATCTTAGTGATACTTCATTTGCTTCTGTATCAATTGTGAATTAATAAATTATTGGGCAGAGAATTACTTGATTTTTCAGTATTCTTATTCTACTTCGATCCATTGTCATTGGAAACAGTGTGTCTACTTTGCAGGAATAGAGGAGGTCTGCATTACTATGTAACAAGCATTCACCAAACAGAGTTTAATCTTCAATCAGCCCTCGACTCGCCAGAGAATTTTATCTTCAAAGTAATGCTAAAAATAAATGAAACTTCTCATTAATGCATACAAAATTGAAATGAATAAAAACCAAATTCGAGATGTTACTCTTCATATTTTGTCTTCAACTATTACTTCATTCAATAGAAAAACTTTGAATACAGTGGTTGACGATGTAGTTAGGGGCAACAACAGATGACTAAATATTATAGAGTCGGACTTTTACACCTTGAATTTATACTCCATCCATATTTATTTTTTAGAATACTCCATCAATATTAATGTTTTATCATCTGCTATATCATTTTTCTGTAGTATGTATAGTTATATAGTTTCTAAGAGAATGAATGTATATCTTTAGGAGAGTGAACCAGAATATGTCTCTGACAATTCAGAACATGTAAATGAAGAACCTGAATGGCTACATCACTGAAGCAACTGGATTCTGATTCTGAGAGGTGAGAAAGTTTTGCGGAGTTTGGGAAGGTTCCCAATTGTGAAGGATTCTAAGCAGTGAATTGGCTTTCTTTCTGGCTCGAGGTGTGGCAGATGTGAGAAGACTATACAGAGCAGGTATTAATGATGGCATTCTCAACAACATATTTACAATTTCAGCTCCTCCATGACAACACAGTGCAAGTAAAATAGCAACTGAATTCTCCTTGGTTTTGGGTGAGGAATTACCTGATTTAAGAAGACTGATAAGTACAGGTATTGCAGAGCTCTCACTAAGTGCAATCAAACCCTCAGATTGTCTAGAAAGAAGAGCAAGAACAGAGATAGCTTCGTCTACAAGACTTGGGCTTTCATCTGTTAGAAGATTAACCAGCAAAGGAACTGCTCCAGCGGCTACTACCTGTAAATCATTTCCGTGAAAAGTTGAAAGGCGAAACAAAGCATTGGCTGCATCGCTTTTACCTCTTGCACTTCCGACTCGAAGAAGATCTATCAAGGCTGGAATAGCTTCGGGAGTCTCTCCTATTAATTTCTTGTATCTATCTACAGAGGAAATACTGAAGAGTGTTGCAGCTGCATTTTCCCGAGCTTCCATGCTACATCCACTTGTTATAACACGGATAATTGGCTGCAATGCACCAGCCTCCATTATTCCAGTTTTGTTGGCCTCATACAATGACAAATTTAGAAGTGCGGTTACAGCATGTTCTTGAGCTTTGGGATCCGTTGAAGAAAGCAGGGGCACAAGTAGTGGTATGACTCCTGCTTCTGCAATACAAGCCCTGTTGTCCATGCCGCATTTAGCAAGCATTCTGAGTTCATAAGCAACCTGCTTCCTCACTTCAAACGATCCTGTACAAAGCTTCTCCACAAGAAATTCTGCCGTCCTTTTTGCAGCTTCTAACGATGCCTTCGTACTTGGAATGTTCTCCAGAAAAGAACTTTTCTTGCATCTTTCAGAGTTTTCGAAGGGGACATTATGCTCCGTACAGTATTGAACAATTACGCTTCGAAGAGCATAATTTGGAGTTAGATTTGTGTGCACAAGCTTCTGCCCACTCTTTGGACATGTAGAGTGTCCTTCCTTGATCCATCTGGTAATGGATGCCAGATCATATGTTTGTCCTGTGGATACAATAACCGGCTCTCGCATTAGATCAAGTGAGATTGGACATCTGAAATCATCTGGTATGAGAGTAGGATCCTGAGAATCGAGTCCAGACAATTGTGTTTTGGTCGATGGTTGAAACTGTGAATCAGAGTCCAACCCAAACAGTACACACTTGCAGTAGCGCATGAAGCCAATCAAACTATTAATGAGAGACACATTTTCCTCTGTTCCTAATTGTTTCTGAACTTTCATCTCCTCCTCCAATAACTCCGTTTCTCTTTGACAATCCATTGCATTTTCGAGATTCAGGCCCTCCAAAATTCTCCTAATTTGATATTCATCTGGAGCTAGCTCCCTTTCAAACTCATTTAACACAGCAAAAACATCTGTGCGAAGTTGTTCCTCGGCCTGATCAACTAACAGTTTGGCTCTCTTGGCCTGATCGCGAAGCAGCTCAACTTGCTCCCTGACCTCATCTGAGATATCCAACAATCTTAAGGGAAGCATATCCAGAGCAGAGGCCATATCCTGTATCAAACCAAAATATTGATATGAAATTTCTTGCGTTTGCACACACAACCAGACACAACTCACATCGCTTCCACAGTCCTCCAGCAAATATTTAGTTCTCTGCAAGATGACATACAATTCTCTAAAACATCTCAATGCAGAAGGTGGAAGGAAAGTGCCCAAATCTCTGACTTCTTCGAAAAGTACAGACAAAACCATTACTTTTCGCACGACGCAGACTGCGTTCCTCCTCTGGCATCTTCGAGGCTTCTCGCAAGACAGAACTTGCTGAGCAAGAGCAATCAGAGCTAATGATAGAGATACGGTAGAAATGTTTCTCGCCGGCACAAGGACAGAACCTCTGGAAGCTCGTCTCTTCTTTCGAAGCAGCCATTTACTAGACGACGGAGACGGATTTTTCTCCATTAAGAACCACAATCTAACACTAATTTGCTCCAATGTAAGCAATCAAAAAATATAAATTGCTTGAATGCAAGCAAGTACAAAATACAAAAACCTACCCTCCAATTGGGCACTTGAAACCAAATTGACCCCAAACTACACAATTTCTTCCTTGATCGTACAAATTAGGAAATCTCCCAAAACAAAACTTGCCCTAGATTATATAATTTCAACTCAAGCTTTCTGTTTAAACTGAACACTGGAACAATTTAGCCCCAAATCACAATAAAAAATGACTTGAAGGCTGAAACTTATTGATATGCTTAAAATATATACTTTTTTAAAAATGCAATCCGAAAAAAAAACTATTTTGCTGTACAATTTCACTCAATATTCAAATGAACTGTACAACCATTTAAAGCTAGATTATACTCTACAAAATGTTAAAAACAAGCAAAATAAAATCAAGAGCAACAGAATTAAAAGCTTATCTCTTGATTAGGGACTCAAGTGAAGGAAAGGAAATCAAAATACGAGCCGTAACGAAAACCTCGATTGATTGTCAGTCTGCCTATGATCAGGTACTCAACGGACGAAATGAAATGAAATTATGAGCGATAGCAAAGAGCTCCATCCACCTTCAGGTCCCTTGTGTCTTTTATCAGGCACTCAACGGACAAAGGCGATCCAAATGCCAGCTCAATCGATCATCAAAAATCAAGCACGACGGAAACCGAATTGATTGATCCAGAACAGCTCGACCAACCTCTTCAGGTCCTCAACAAATCAAAGGAATCAAATATAAAAACAACTTGAACTTCAGAAATCCTTGTAATTTCACGAGGCTTTCACTAGCAAGTCTGAGCCATAGCTAAAAGCTCGATCTTTAACCCTAAGGTACAGGCGCTTAGCCAAGTAAAAGAAATCAAAGTGGGAACAATAGCGAATTGCTTGTTCTTCCACCTAGCCTGATCAGGTAATCAAACAAACAAAAGGAAATCAAAGTCTCACGAACTGCTCAACTTTCAACCCCATGGCCTCAGAAACTATTAAATAGAAGCACAGAAAATAATGTCTGCAAGAAATACTTAAATTCATCAAAAGGCATTTGAAATAGTAGCTCCAAAATTGCTTAAACGCTTGAATTCTCAGTCATCAAGTGCGACCACAACTTGTGATTCTGGATAATATTATACAAGATTCCATGGAAACTTTAGAACAGAGTTGCAGGTTTTTGGAAGAGATCCCACTTTTCCGTATCAGATGTGTCGTCTGAATCTTGGGTTACGTGCGGATGATTTTATAGTCTGCGCCCGGCTGTTTGATAAGCTTCCGGTTTCTTTCCTTAGGTTCTCGTGGCTTCAGCCGTACGTGTCGACCGGCAGGTGGCAGTCACCGACTTGTCACGAAACAACGAAAGAAGGGAAAATGTTCGGGATAGAGGAGAGATCAGTTTTACGCGTGTCACGTTCAAGATTGCTGAGCTCTTCGATTGTTGACACGTGTTGCGAATCTGTTGGCGTATTTGGTGTGTACGTCACTACGTGGTGAAGGGATATTGATAAGCCGGCTTGACTTCGCTAACATTAGAAAGGGATAGGGAAAACGAAAGAGAGAGGGAGCTCCATAATGATATTTAAGTCTGACTAGCCGTCATATTAAATGTAGGCTTGGAATCGAGAAGATATTTAATGGTTGAGTAAGTTGGAAAATATTAAGAAAAAGAAAATTCTTTTTATTTTAATTGATGGAGTATCAAACGTGGCCTAAATGGTTTTGACAAGGTAGAAAATTGAAGTCAATTTTTTTTTTTTATATTAAATATAAGAATAAAAATATATAAAGCAACCAAAGTACCACCACAAAAATCAACGAGGCCAAGCCTCACTAAGGAAGAATAGTATCAACTGTACAACATAACAAAAAGAAGAGAAGAAGGACTATCTAACTAAGAACATCATAGTAATTGACCACCCAAGCAGTCCAACCTAAGGGACCCTCCATCCAAACAATGCTTTTACGTTCTTGAATCTACATCAGCCTGAATAAATCTTCTTTTTCTAGCATTCACTTTGTTACTGATTTCTCTGTTCAGCCTAATGCAAGCTTGCTGAAAAGCTTGCAGATCATCCAGGGTTCTACGCCATTGGTATCCATGCTTCAACTCATAGTAGAAAAAACTCAGTAAGATCCCTCAGCTTACCTTGGTACCTTTCCTCATTCCTGCACTTCCAGATCTGCCAGAGAATGTTAGACGACAATATATTCCAAAATAAATTGGTATCTTTAAGAAGACCATTAATATGACCAGTGATAATATCAAGAATATTAACATCAATAGGATAAACAATGCCAAACATTCTCTATATTTCTTTATCAAAAGTACAATCTAAAAGAATATGTCTACCAGTTTCAGGAACTCTGCATAAATTACAAATATCAAAATTAGATAAATCTCTCTTAATAGGCAACTTGTCCAACATGACTAACCATATGAAGCATCTAATTTTAGGCTGAAGAGAATTCTTCCACAAGATAGCAAAGTATTTTTTCCAAACACCAGCATCATAAGAAGAGTACCAAATAGCATTAACATGATCAATAATATCTGTATTACAATCAAGGATTTTGTATATATTATTGGCCTTAAGCAGATTCGTGACAACTCCACCAGGCCAGTTACATTTAAGGTGCCTTTGAGAATCAAAATGGCATATAGTGGGAAGACCATTAACAACTTGCACAATCATGTTATAAGTTATTTTATGGGAATCAGGGATATCATATTTATTTTTAAGCTCATCCCAAGGAGTGATTTGATTCTGCTCAAAGAGATCTATGAACTATTTAATACCTTTCATAGCCCACAGTTTGGTAGAACACCCTTGGGTAAGGACCAAAGGTTTACCATTTAGGTGAAGATTCCACCAAATGGATCTTTCACCATGGAGTTGATTATTACAATGAAAATCCCTGTTAGTGATGAATTTCCTAACATGGTACCAAGCCTTCCAAATAGATTTGAAAACCGTAGAACCTTGGACCATGACAAGAAAATTACCAATAATGAGGTTGCAAAAGGGGAGACTAGTCCAAGATTTGGCTTTCTTAGGCACACCCCTCTCAATGTTGATTCTAAGCAACACTTTCCAAGGATAGTCACCCTCCATGGATTGAAAAATCCATTTGGCAGACACGGCAATACCCTGAATTCTTAAATCCTTCAGCCCAAGTCCCCCAAGGGCCTTGTCAATGTGGCACCAAGCCCACTTAACAGAATTAATTTTATTATTACCCTTTCCATCAGACCAAAGAAATTGTCTAATGGACTTTTGAATTTCAGCAATCTGATAATTGTTAAAAAAACCAGGTAGAGGAATAGTAAATGGTGTAAGAGGACAACATCTTCTAGCAAACCTGAATTCTGCTTGCCAGAGATAATGCCCTATTATGCCATTTGTTAAACTTCTTATCAATCTTCTCTTTAAACCATGACCACATGTCTTTGAGGTCAGGTTCCACCAAGAAAGGGATACCAAGATATCTAGTGATCTTATTGGGGCCTCCCCATTAAAAATTGTATTGAGCAAACCAATCTAGGGGCTGCACATCCCACCCCAAACAAACTGATTTGGTTTGAGATATTTTAGCCCCAGATATAGAACAAAAAAATCGAGTTTATATTGCAAAGCCTTAAAATTACTTTCTGAAAGCTCAAAGAACAACATGGTATCATCCGCAAATTGGCAATTAATGAGCTCTTCATCATTAGGCAAATAGATACCTCTGACATTAGGAGATAAAGAATTATCTCTGAGAATATAGTAAAGAGCATTTGAAGTAGTCACAAAAAGAGAAGGTGTCAGAGGGCACCCTTGTCTAATGGATCTCCCTGGAGAAAAAGGAGCAGAGAGAACACTGTTAACTTCAACTTGAGCAGAAGCATCGCTAAGAAGCACCTGCACAGTATTACAAAAGGAGGGAGGGAAACTGAAGGCCTCTAACATCATAAGAATAAACCTCCATTCAACCCTGTCATAAGCCTTCTCAAAATCCAAAAGAAGCATGGTCGAGTTTTGGTGTGAGCATTTAGACCACTCCATGGCTTCCCAACTAGTTATGAGATTCTCAAGAATATATCTACCCTTGATGAAACCAGTTTGGGTAGAGTTAACAAATTTAGGAAGAATATTGACTAACCTAAGAGCCATAATTTTAGCTAAAATCTTATATGACACATTAAGAAGGGTAATCGGCCTCCAATTCCTAATGAGGGTCTTATCTCTGTCCTTGGGGAGGAGCTTAATGATCCCTCTATTAACATCCTATCCCAAGGAGCCAATAAACAAATCTTCAGGGTATAAGTCATGGAGATCCTTACATATCCAACTGATATTGGATTTATAGAACTCAACAGGAAAACCATCAGGGCCTGTGGTCTTATCATTATTGAGAGCCTTGATAGCTCCCTCAATCTCCTTAATAGAGATATCTTTAGCAAGCACAGCAATATCATTTGAGTCCAACTTTTTAGGAATAAGAATTTTGTATTTATTTCTTAAAGACTCAACTTCAAAGGAGTCCTCTGGAGTAAAAAGAATCTTGTAATAATCAGCAAAAGCCTGAATAATAATCTCAGGGTCTGAAATGTCTTGATTATCAATCGAGAGTCTATCAATGGATTCTTTAATATGTTTATGTTTAAGAAGATTGAAGAAAAATTTCGAGCCCCTGTCCCCATGTTAGAGCTAGTGGGCTCTAGATCTGATCCTGGCTCCACAAATCCTAACTTCCTGATGCTTCCTAAGAGCATCTTTGGTAGCCATAACCTGGGAGAGAAGATCCATATTGGAGGAATCTCTTTGGATGTTGTTCTCCGCTATTTGCAATTCAAAAGATAATTTTTTTTCAACAAAGCTGTAATCCTTAGCCTTTTTTTGACCAATGGTTTGAAGAAAAATCCACCATGAAGAAAGGTTAGTTTTCCATCTATCAAGATGGGACAGGTGCTGAAGGTTAATTTTATTGATACCTCTAATAATCTGCACAGCGGCAAGAACATCCTCATCCATGAGGAGACTAGTGTTTAAGATGAATTTACTGCTTCTAGACTTGTGCTAAAGGGGATTACTGTTAAAATTAACCTTAGTCAAAATAGGGTGATGATTAGACAAAGTGGCGGCAATAACCCGAACAATATTTCTAGAGATGTCAAGAAGAAAAGAGAAAAAATACTTATTGGCATAAAATCTATCAAGCCTAGAATAAATCCTAGCATTGCCCTACTGAAAGTTGCACCAGGTGTGCCATAATCCATTGTTGGTTTTCATGTTACCTGCAATAAAATCAAAAGGATAGTTAGAATTTAAAAATCTATTCCAATAGATTTTTTCATTATCCTTCCAATAAAAGGGAATGCCCCCTGACTTATCATCCCGAGATTCAATCATGTTGAAATCTCCACCAAAAAGCCAAGGCATATCTGGGAGGTCTATAAGCCATTTCCAGAGCTCAATTATTTCCTTAGGGTCATTTGAAGCATAAATAGCACAGACCCCAAAGGTCTTGTCATCATACTGCAAAGTAACCCACATTGTTCTCTGATAAGGAGAACATCCATTATTAGTAATATGTTTTTCCCATTTTTACTAATAAGCAGAGCAATTCCTCCTCTACTTCTCTCATGGTTAGTGCAAAACTTAATAGCATCTTTCCAAATAAAATTGAGATTAGAATCCAAAGTGAATCCCATAGACTTAACTTCCTGCATCATAAAGACGTCTATAGAATGCAAAGAATTTAACAATCACTTGATAACAAATTTTCTATCAAGGGACTCTAAACCCCTCACATTCCAAGATAGGCAATTCATTGAGACAAAATGTTAGAGGTAGAGAACGCAATGCCCTCTTGATCAGCTAGGGCCAAAAAATTATTTGAGGACTCCCCTTGCTTAGGCACAGATGGCTTATTTTTTGACCCAGGTGGTCTTCCTCTTCGCTTGGCCGCAGGAGAGTTGATGTTAACATCGTCTTTGATTTCTGCTAGAGAATCCACATCCATGCACTACCCATTATTAGACTTTGGGGGAAAGTCAAAATTTTAATAAATAAATCAATTATTATACAAAATTAAAACTTTTACATTTATAATTATTTTTTATTTCAAATGATTAAAAAAAATTACTTTTCTATCATTGACTATAGTAACATAAAAATTATATTTTCTAAAAAAATATATAAGTCAATATTTTTTCATTCAAATATGACTTTTATAAAATGACATCATAAACAAAGTGAAATAAGATTAAATAACTAATAATACAAAGTAAATAATAGATGAACCATTAGAAATATAAGAAAATAAAAAAATGGTCAAAGTTCCTTGAAAATAGTTAGAGAGGAAAGACATGTAGATATATAGATTAAAAAGAAAATGAAATATGAGATGAAATATTGCAAGATAGTTAAAAGGATTAAAAGATATGGAGTAGATAAATACATATAGGGGAAGTGGGAAGACAAGTAAGGAAATAGTCATAAAGGGAGTTGAGACACAAAAAAATAAGAACTCTTAAAAGAAAATAGAAATATTTATGTAATTTTTGGAAATATGTAAGTGCGTTTGAGCTGGAGTAGTACTAGGATGGGTGACCTCAAGAAGTTCGGGTGCTTCACCTATGTGAGCATCACCTAGATCTAATGAGTGCTAAGTGTTCAATTCATTCTCATGAGAGATGGGTTCGGTGAGCCGTTACTCATGAAATATGGGTTAATGAGTTTGACTCAAAAATCACATAGATAAATCTGATAGCAATATCATAATTTAATTGGCAAGTTAAATTTTTGACTTAAATCATACTGAACTACTAATTTCTATGACAAAATATAAATTTATAATAAATATGCTTATTGAAAAGAATTATAATTACCACAATAACAAAACAAAAAAAGTGAATCCTCCAATATTTCATAATAAGTTTTTAAAATAAAATATTAAAATTTATCAAATGTCAATACTACAAATATTTGTATTATTGATTAAAAAGTAAAATAATTTTACTAATAATATAAAAATTGAGACAAGTTTAATTCAACCATAAAATTCTCAGTCAAAGTTCTTTAATTGTAGCACAGTCTACACAACAACATATTTGTACTTTGGTAAAAAAACATATTGCTAACAAACAATAGTATGTTAGCATTTATGCTATTTAATTGTAAGTGTTTGCAAATTATTAACACCTATTAATACAATTAGCTAACATAATTGCTAGCATACTATTGTTTGTTAGCAATATGTTTTTTACCAAGGTGCAAAAATGTTGTTGCGTAGACAGTTGCACATTGTAGAGGGCCCTAATCTAAATGCCTAAACATACTACAAAATTTGGGCTCACAATGAAATTGTCCATAAAGAGATTAGTACATCAAACCTTAGTCTTGGATCCATCTACCAAGTCACATTATATTTCTACATAGTCAAAGAAGATTAACCAAATGCAATATAAACTAACCACATTCAATAAAACTTGTTCACTATTGATGTGATAAACAATATTTTTTAAGATAAGAAATAGCGTAAGGAAACATTTTGTGTCCCTCGCATTTTGTAGCTAATCAATTATTGCATACCCCTATCATTCAAAAAATAATTTGAAATTTGCTACAACTAAAAGGTGAAAGTGTTTGTTAATGAACCTCTTCTCTATTCTGCACAATATGCATACCCTAATTAATAGAGAAAATTGTGTGTTTCTATCTTGAAGGCGTGTTTCTGATTGGTTATTTTGGTAGTTTTCTTCTTCTAGTGTTATAGACCTAAATGGAAAGTGTGTTAGATTGTGGTGACTGATACAGGAAGTATTATACACTCTCCATAATTCCTTAATGGGTTTAAGGGTTGGGTCAAGCCTCGAGCTAGGGTTTGGTAGTAGCAACCCTTAATATGGTTGTGTGGTTGTGTGCAATAGCCCATGGTTGTTAAGAGTCTGGGGGTGTAGCCCCCATAATTATTTTTGGGCCTATTTTATCAACTATTTTCCTAAAGGTAGACATGATGTAATTATTCTAACCCTAATTTTGTAAGCGACATAAATCTTGTATAAAATGGCTTAGGGTTGACGATTTTAGAAGGTATGATGTGATAATAGCTTCTTGCAGCAATATTGACCTATAAGGGATTCCAAATTGTAATAAGGTTGTAATCACTGGATAATAGAAATATTGGACTTGTTGTTTGGTGGATATAGCCCAAGGATTGGGTGAACCACGTTAAATCTTTGTGTCTTGTGATCTCTTATGTGTGCATTATTATTTTTCTGATACTATATATATTTGCATGTAATTGTTATTTTTGTCTCTCTAAATCCTAACAAGTGGTATTAGAGCAAGGTCATTTTCAATTATCATCTATAGGAATGTCTCACAGATGAGTGGGAGTCTCATGGTTGAGTGGGAGGGATGAAAAATGAGGGTAAGTTGAAGGTTGAGAAGTTCAATGGTCATAACATTCAGTTGTAGAAAATGAATATGGAGAACTATCTTTATCAAAAGGATTTATGGTGGCCATTGGAAGGAAAAACTAAGAAACCAACAGCTATGGTAGATGAGGACTAGAATATTTTGGATAGAAAGGCGCTTGGACGCATTCTATTATGTTTGGCACAATTAGTGGCATTTGATATTATGAAAGCAAAGATGACAGAAGAGTTGATGCAAACCCTAGCGAAGCTGTATGAAAAGCCCTCCGCTTCAAATAAACTATTTCTCATGAAGCATTTATTTAATATGAAGATGGAAGAAGGTGGATCTCTTGCAAATCATTTAAATGAGTTTAATATGCTCACCAATCAATTATCTTCTGTAAATGTTAATTTTGATGAATAATTTAGGGCTCTCTTGATTTTTGTGTTCTTTTCTTGAAAGTTGGAATGGCTTGGTAATGGTTGTGAGTAATTCTATTTTACAATCTAATGCCCTAAAATTTGATGATGTGATTGGTGTTATTATAAGTGATAAAACTTGTAAGAAAATCTCAGGAGGATCTACATCAAGAAGTGTTTTGAATGCACTAAGCAGAGGTATAATGAATGAAATAGGAAAAAATTATGGAAATTGTGGGAAATCAAGAAAAAAATCAAAGGGGAAGAGGTCTTAATCAAGAGGACTAAGAGATTGATGGTACTATGGGAAACTAGGACATCAAAAGAAATATTGTTAGACTCAAAATAACAATGAAGAAGACAAACAAGAAGGGAATAAGGAGGCAAATGTGGTAAGTAATAAATCTAAAGATGATATGCTTTGCTTCTTTATTTAAAAAATGTTGATGATTCATGGGTTTTAGATTCAGGGGCTTCATTCAATGCTACTCCCCATAAAGTTTATTTTCTTGATTATGTCCAAGGGGATTTTGGGCTTGTTTATTTGGAAGATAATAAACCCTATCAAATTGTTGGAAAGGGAAAAATTAAGATTAATTTCTGAATGGAAATCATTGGATACTACAAGAGATAAGACATGTTCCAAGGATGAGTAGGAATTTAAATTTAGCGGTGCAACTGGTTGATGAGGGTTGCACAGTTACTTTTGATGAAAAAGATTGGAAGGTTTCAAAAGGTTCCCTTGTAGTAGAAAAAGGTGTGAAAGTAGACACCTTATATCTTTGTACATGTCATAATGTTCCTTCTACTTTAATTATTTCAGAGAGAAATGAATGTTCAGAAATAATTGTTGCACTTGAGGAGGGAGAATAAATAGATGTTGTAGATTCTAATACAATACTATAACATAATAGACTAGGTCTCAAATGTGTCAATATGGATTTCTGTAGAAGTTATGCGTATGGAAAAAAAAAAAAAAAGAGTTAGTTTTGTGAAGAGTAGGAAGGAAAAGAAAAATGAGAAATTAGAGCTTGTGCATACAAATGTATAGAGACCAACTCAAGTATCTTCCCTTAGAGGATCTCATTATTATGTTACATTTATTGATTATACAACTAGAAAATTATGAGTTTATTTCCTTAGCTAGAAATTTGATGTATTTATAACTTTTAAGAAAATGGAAATGCTTGGTTGAAAATGAGACTGGAAAAAGATTAATATATCTCAGATTTGATAATGGTGGTCAGTATTTCAAAAATGAATTTAAAGATTATTGTTCCACTAATGGTATTTATAGGAAAAAAATCGTTCCAAGGACTCCACAAGAAAATGGAGTGGTTGAACGCATGAATAGGAACATAATGGAGTGTGGAAGGAGCATAAGGTTGCATGTTATCCTACCCTCAAACATGTGTGTAGAGGTTGTCAATATTGTTGTATATTTAATTAATAGAGGTCCCTCTACTCCTTTGAGTTGTGGTTTTTCAAAGGAAGCATGGAATGGTAAGAATGTGAGTTATTCTTTTCTCAAAACCTTCAGTTGTGAAGCATTTGCACATATAGATTTTAAAAAATAGAACCAAGATGGAAGATAAATCAAATAAATGTGTATTTTTTTATATGACATTGATGAATTTGGTTATAGACTTTGGGATTTTGAAAATCATAAATTGTAAGAAGTAGGTATGTCATATTCAATGAGAAAGTGTTGTACAAAGATTTGTTGCAACAACATGAGAACAAATAAAATGATTATTTATTGTTGGATGATACTCAAAAGGATGATGTTCTAGTAGTTCCTCATGCTCCAAAACAACCATAACAACAAATACCACACACCCTAGTGAAAGTTAGATGGTCAACAAGGCTAAGTAGACCTCTAGAAAGATTTTCTCCCTCTTTGTATTCTATTTTATTAACAGATGTTGGTGACCCTAATTGTTGTGATGCAATTGTGCAGGTGGATACAAAAATTTAGTGGGAATCTGCAATGACAAAAGAAATGGACTCTTTGCTAAAAAATCAAACTTGAGATTTATGTAAGTTGCCTACAGGTAAAGGGCTTTATAGAATAAATGGGTTTATAGGTTGAAAAAAGAGGACAGAGGTAAGAAAAGATTTAAAGCCAAGTTAGTTGTAAAAGGATTTGCACAAAAAAATGGCATTGATTCTGATGAGATGTTTTCTATTGTTGTTAAAATAACTTCTATTCACATTATTTTAAGTATTATGGCTACTGAAGATTTTCATTTGGAGTAGCCTAATGTTAAGAAAAAAAAAATTCATGGTGATTTGGATGAAGAGATATACATGGCACAACTATAGGGATTTGAGGTCAAAGGTAGGGAAAATTTAGTGTGGAGATTGAAGAAAAGTTTATATGGCTTGAAACAAGCATTGTTGTGATGTAGAGCCTAATTGGACTTAGAGGTTTATTTGGTGTAGTTTCTCCCCAGATTATTTCTATAGGGGTTTGGGAGCAGTGCCCTAGGTGCGCTCCCTATCATGGTACATGGTGGGGTCAAGGGGCAACACCCCCGCAGGGTTTTTTGAGGGCAGCACCCCCAAAGCCAAAAATGACCTTATATTATAAAATGCATTGACTGTTATTTTCTATTGGATGACTTATTCTAGCCCTAATTTTGTAAGCGGCCAAAGCTTGTATAAAAGGCTTAGGGTTAGGAATTTCATAATGTATAGTGATATTGTAGCTTCTTGCGGTCCAATATTGAGATGTAAGGGATTGTGGATTGTAATTACTAGATAATAATAATATTGGACTTGTTATTAGTGGGCATAGCCTAGCAATTGGGTGAACCACGTTAAATTTGTGTCTTGTGTTCTCTTTTGTGCCATCTATTATTTTTTGATATTGGTTATATTTTCATATAATTGTTATTTATGTTAGTGGTTAATCCTAATAAGCACCTCAACAATGGTATCTTAAATTTGACATTTTTATGAATGAGTATGGTTATACTCCATGTCATTTAAACCATTATATTTATTTTAAGAGGTTAGATGATGAAAGCTAGATTTTTTTTATGTTTATATGTCGATGATATGCTGGTAGTTGGGTCTAACATGGATCACATTAAGGGGTTAAAACAAGAGTTAGAACACTCGTTTACTATAAAGGATTTGGAGCCAACAAAACAAATCTTTGGTATGAAAGTTTGTAGAGATAAGAAGAAAAAGAAATTGTCATTATCTCATGTTAATTATATTAAGAAGGTGATACAATGTTTCTCTATGGAGAATCCCAAAGCTATCAGTGCACCTTTTCTTGGTTGTTTAAAATTGACTAAGGAGATGTGTCCAAAGACACAAGAAGAGGAGGATAACATGTCCAATGTAACTTATGCTTCAGCTATGGGAAGTTTAATGTATACCATGGTATGTGTTAGACAAGATATTGCACATGCAACAGAAGTTGTTAGCAGGCATATAAGTCATCTTGGAATTGACCATTGGAATACAGTCAAATGGATTCTCAAATATTTGAGAGGAACATCAAGTAAAGGTTTACATTTTGGGAGCTCTACTATTGATTTACAAGGCTCTTTTGACTTATATGTATCAAGGGATCTTGATACCAGGAAGAGTACTATAGGTTATGTATTTACTATTGGTGGGACAATAGTGAGTCAAGTTTCTCAGTTATAGAAGGTGAATGATTTATCCATTATAAAGGAAGAATATGTTTCTGCTACAGAGGAAACCAAGGAGATGACATGGTTTCAATTCTTCATGGAAGAATTTAGACATCCATAAAAGGATAATTATCTATATATAGATAGTCAAAGTGCTATTCATCTCTTTCAAGAATTTTGCTTCACATTCAAAGAAAAAACACATACAATTGTGGTACCATTCTATTCGGCCAGTTTTGGATGATGGACGATTAAAGCTGGGCAATATAGATGCATATGATAATACAACATATATGTTTACAAAGTTAGTGACAAAGGAAAAGCTAAAATCTTCATCTTTGGTTGGTCTTCTAGATTGAATAAAATAAAGGAACAACTGAGTTCAAGGTGGTTCGATCTAGCAAGAGTATCGTGGAGTAGTGTTATTGCTACAGGATCAGTCCCCAAGTGGGAGATTATTGTCTAGTGTGGAGCTTCATCAGTCCCCAAGTAGAAGACTATTAGTTTATGGTGACTAGTCAGGGAAGTACTACACACTCCATAATTCCTTGGTAAGGTTTGGGATTGAGTTAGGCCTCAAGTAGGGGTTTGGGGGCAGCAACCCCCAAAATATTTTTAGTCCTATTTTATATACTATTTTCCCATAAGTTGACATGTCATTATTCTAATCCTAATTTTGTAAGCAGAAAAAATCTTGTATAAAATGGCGTAGGGTTAGGTATTTCAGAAGGTATGATACGATAATGGCTTCTTGCAGTGGCATTGAGTTGTAAGAGATTACAGATTGTAATCAGGTTGTAGTCACTTGATAATAAAAATATTGGACTTGTTGTTTGGTGGACATAGCCCAGGGATTAGGTGAACCACATTAAATCTATGTCTTGTGTTCTCTTCTATGTGTATTTTTTTTTTCTAATATTAGATATATTTGTATGTAATTGTTATTTCTATCTCTTTAAATTGTAACAAAGTGAAGTTTTTTGTTTTCATCTTGGAGGCAAAGGTTTAACTAAAGAGGAAAAAGAATTCTAATCTAGGTGGGGGAACAAACTAAGTAGAGACATGATGGAGTAATTAATTGTACAGGTTCAAGGCTTCCAAACTATGGGTTTAATGAATTTAGTGTAAAGTCTTATATTTATAGAGTATTATAAATCTTAATAATCTAAAATAACCTTTCTTCCATTTTTTAAATCCTGAAAGGGAATAAACACAATTTCCTTTACTCTTTTCCTCCTCTATGAGTATTTGAGTGTGTGTGTGTGTGTGTGTGTGTGTGTGTGTGTGTGAGAGAGAGAGAGAGAGAGACTTAACTTCAGATGCACATAAATACTGTGGAGTATCCCTTGGAAAATATTAGTCAAATGTAGGTCTTCTATGTACAACCATATTAGTGAAGCACTTACATGAATGACCAAGTTCTAAATCCAAATAAGCTATGTTCAAGAAAAATCTCTAAAAAATGCATATTCAAGAAAAATTGTATGTGGAAATGCACAAAGTGTAGTTTGGTCTCTAAAAATCATCTTCTTATTTACTCTTCATATAAATTTAATAACTAGTATATCTAGATAAATGATTGTATTTCTAATAACTTTTTAGTATTTACTCTTCTAAATGGAATTGTCAACTATTCTACTAGAATTTATAATTGTAAATTTTTGAAGTTGATTAAAGATCAACCCCATAGCTCCCAAGAATCACTTGCATGCAAATGTCTATTACAGAAAAAGAGGAGAAAAATTGAGGTTGGGATTCCCAGATTCACAAATGAGACATTCTTGATGAGAAAAAAGAGAAATTTTAATTAATCAAAAGTGAATGAATCTATGTAAGATTAAAAGAGAGATCATCCTTATAAAGGAGATCCAAACCCCTAAAGGTCTAACCTAGGTTGCATAATAATAATTCATAAAATGATTAATTATTATATATCTCAAGTTTAGCTTAAGTAAAATAGAGTTGATTAAAAAATATCTAATTACTCTAACACCCCCCTCTTAAGATAAACTTAGGAAGTAGCTAAAAACATAGAAACTACCATTGAAAGTAGACTTAGGTCTTGACAACAAGGCCTAATGAGGTACCCAAGCACAACCAAGTCTCTATAAAGAGGAGAAATATAGAAAACCATATGGGAAAAACCCTACTCCAAGAAGAGATGGAAAGAATGTTGAAAAACTAGTGAAGGACTACAGAAGCCTCTCACTAGGGAATGTCCTAGAAGATAGGAATACAAGGATGATCATGTAGAACACCACTTAAGCATGTAGAAGATGCAAAGCTCTATCAAAAGTAACTGTTGATATGAAGAACCTCCATTGAAATAGAACCTAACCAAGTAGAGAAGATTGTAATTTGCATGAGTACTCTCAAAATACACTATTCGAATTAGGAGGCACATAAAGGCAAATAAGTGAACTCAAAGATACCAATGGCATAAAATACCAAATTCTAAAGAGTTAATCGATTGAACATGGAAGGTCGTAACTAAAGTATGAATGAAAATAATAGTGTTTATATGGTAAATGATCCATCTCATCAAAATGCATAGGTACCTAGCCACTGCATCCACATAGTACATAGGAACAAATACTAAATACCTATCTCAGTCCATCAAACCAACTAAGCATAAGAACCAACAAAAGAAACCCTCCTAATGTAGACAGGGGTGAGGTGGAAGGAAACTAGACAAGTGAGCCAAAAGAACTGCATGTCAAGGAACCATGACCAAGATGCACAAAAGAATACATATGTGTGTATTGAGGTGATCAATCACAGATGTGTCATGAGGCTAATTTCATAGAAGGGAAACTCATTGGACAATAGAAGATGACAAACAAAGGCAAAACATCAACCCCCTATAAAAATCTAATTAGAGTAGTGCATGTACAATAAGGAACAAGATATGGTGAATCCCAAGATTACAATGCTATGTATGAGTGTCCTTAGATGGAAATTCTCAAATTAGAAGACAAAAAAGGGAAAATAACTGAAATGAAAATATAGATGAAATATGACACTATCTCAATGTGTTTGAAAGAATGCACATAATAGATGTCTAAAAAGACTAGAAGATACATAAGGCTAATACAACAGATAGTATAAGCCATGATGAATCATCTAAATTAATGAAATTGACCCCCAAACCTGAAACAACCAAGCTATCCACCAAAATGCAAAAATAGAAAAAATTGAATATAATTTGCCTAGAGAAGAATCTAGAAAAACAATCAACATCATTGGAAAAATCTTTGAAAGACCTTTCCAACGATATAAAGAATTATGAAATTGGACATCAAATGCTCAAGATATATCTCATGAAATGAAAATTTGAACTACTAAATTTAACAGAAAAAACCATAAAAAGGCATCAAAATGGAAAACTACCTATGTCAATATGACAAGTTCGAAACTACCTTTTCGGCAATATCTTGTTTGCCAAAAACAAATTCCAGATGACCAAGTTATGGAAACTAAACCATATATAGGTCCAAACTAAGCCATAAGGGCTTGCAAGGTATGCTAACATGGCACTAACATCAATGAATAATGAGCCCAAATTTGATAGTCAAATGGATGTCGAGGACAAAATATATCAGAAAAATGACCAGTTCAACAAAAAAATTCTAGTTGCTAGGAAAGTAGTCCTCTGCCAGGAAAAATTGGTGGCAAAATGTGCATGAGGAAAAAAAATCACAACCCACCAGAGTATAGGCCAAAAATCCACCTAAGAAAGATACCCATCAAAGGTTGAAAAACATACATCATATATATCCAAACACCCTTCAAAGGTTTGAAAAATGCCTTTAAAGGAGGAAAAATTGTCCACATAACTCGAAAACCACATTTGATATACCAAAAACCACCCAAGAAAAGTCCTTACTTGTGTAGGTATATGTAGAGGGAACCATAGCTAGATGCCACATGGTGCTTTTCATGAGCCAAATTGATGTTAAAAATAAGGTGGTGATTTGGGGTAGTTGCATTGGCAAGGCGTGTGAGTATGAATGCATCATGATGTTGACTACACAGGCGCATAGAGAAGGATCCAAAGACGATGTGAACCTAAAAAAATATGTGCACATGATTAGAAGCATAAAATTTGTCATTAACATGCAAATGATGGGCCATGGTGGCCATAAGAAAAAGTGTAGCACTAAGAAAGAAAATCACATGCTCGGTCATCCAGAAAACTAACAAAATAGAACTAGAGCCAAGAACAGAGGTAAGGGTGGACATATCTCAAAGTATGCACAAGTGTAGAGGGAGATCAATGGCGTAGGAGACTACAAAGCTACTTTGGGTGAAATGAGCTGATGGATCCCACACAAGAAATAAGGTACAGACACCTATGCACCTCCAAACAAAATCATCTCCCTAATTCACACGATTTCTAAAACTAGGTGGGAAGAAGTCCCAAGGCTAGGAGAGCTAAAATTCCATGCATGTGCTTTTGAAAATTGTCCTATTAATATAGATATGACCCATAGTCCATGTGAGCAAATCACACCTACCCAAAAAATGCAAATACCAAGGGTTGTACTGCATGGGTAAGGGTCACCATGGGGCCCAAGGCCCATCGATGGTAGGTCCCAAGAGCATACCTTGTAAAAGTGCAAGCTAGAGAATGGAAAACCATGCCCAATGGTGTACAAGAATGCCTAATTCAAAACAGTGCCCTACCAAAAAATAATTCATGCAACTTTGATAATATGTTTTGTGACAAACACCTCCCCACAAAAAAAAATCATATATTTTTATAAAAATATAAAATCATCATTAATTACTTCGATTCATGTGCCTAGGCCATGCAACTTGGGGGCAAATAAATTTGGCCTCAAATTTAAACTATTCAAATCGAACAAATTTTATATAGAAATGGGGGTTTTCAAATGCCCTAAGCTCAATGGTGATGTTTGTTTGGGCTCAAAGTGACCCCCTAGATCCAATACAAAAATATCTAAAAGTTCATATCTTAAAACAAGCACCAGAACTCTCAAGAATAGAACTGGGGCATGAAGATCTAGAGCTCTAATACCATGTTGAAGTTGATTAAAGATCAACCCCATAGCTCCCAAGAATCACCTAAATGCAAACACCTATTACAGAAAGAGAGGAACAAAAGCTATAGAGGCTAGAATTCCCAGAACCACATATGAGACATTCTTGATGAGAAAAAAGAGAAATAGTTATAAATGAAAAGTAAATGAATCTATGTAATATTACAAAGAGAGATCATCCTTATAAAGGAGATCCAAAACCCTAAAAGGTCTAACCTAGCTTTCATTATAATAATTAATAAAAGGAATAATTATTATATGCCTAAAGTTTAGCTTAAGTAAACAAAGATAATTAGGAAATATCTAATTACTCTAACATAAATTTTGTATTGAACTCATAAGTTAGGATTCACCTTTTGGTAGAATCCAAATAAAATTGTGCACTAAGACACTGTATTGACAACAAAGACCAAAATATAACTAAGATTAAGCGTCAATTAATCTACCTTTAACTCCAAGGAATATAAAAGCTTTTCCCTCAAAAGTGTCTTGAAATAACAAATTCTCGTAGACTTACACACTTATAAGAACACTTTAAGATTACAAATCATGCTTCCACAAGAATGTCATGCTAGAAAGAAAAAAATTCATCTAGTAAGAGATATTGTAAGAATTGTGATTTGTGCTCATCGATAGCTAGTATTCTCCAATGTAACTTATCCAGGTAAGGTAGTGTTAATCCAACATAGCTTACAATACTCTAGAACATATAATGTTATTAATATTTTATCTATCATAACTTATAGTAGACAAGAACCAAAAAGATATACTTCTAAATGGTACTATATTCAAATTTCAAGTCAAGTTCAACAATACTTTTGTTACAAATATTTGAAAAAAAAAAAAAATCAATGTTTAACGCGATTTTCATAATCTTGTACAAAACAAGCGAGTGACGAGAATGCAAAGTTTAACTGATTTCTTGCGGCAATAGATTTTGAAGATTTTATTACATTTTCTCGACATAAATAGATAGTATAGTTTACTTACTCTTATAATGTTATTACACGAAAGAAGAGAGCTAAGTCAAGTGACTTCATGTGTCATTTATTACAATGAGTTTAAAAGACAAATATTAATTGGTGTAAGATGCCAATAAACTGAAGAGGATATTTATATTTGCATTGTGGATATGACATGGGTAATTCAACCCATCTTTTCATATTCTCAATGTATAACATGCCTAAACATGGATTGATTTAAAATTACACTATAAAGAGGCCTCTAGCCCCTTTTATGTTATTGTCTTGTGCTCGGGTGGAAATTTAAATCTTTCTTGCTTGGATAGAACTTTACAACTTTCTTACTTATGTGAGAAGAGGTCCAACAAAAATGGAACTTGCTAAAACAATCAAGTTAGCTAATAATATGTATATTGTACGTGCTCTCTACAATGTAAACATTATTAAAATAAAGGTGTTTGAAACAACACTTTCTCCTTCATCATAGTTCTCATATACATATTGTATCCATTTAATAGACTTGTATATCTCGCTACATGACCAATAAAATGAAGCAACACAGAAATTTACAACTCATGCTTTCCACTCACAATGTTAAAAGCATATAAGACGAAAATAAAAAAAGAGAAATTATTGAAGATTCTTTTAGAACATAATCTAGAAAAAAGTGTGATCCAAGAGCATTTTGGGTTTGGTCGGTGGCTACTTTGGAGTTCATGGGAGGAGGCTCTGTAGTTGCTTTGGATGGTTCTTGGACTAGTACTCGATCGAAGGAGTGGTGCTTAGTCTCTATTGGGTACAATTTATGCCTGGGAGCTCAGCATACACTGTGTTGCTCGGCATGGTCTATGGAACTCAGCATGGTCTGGGAACTCGACATGGTCTGTGGAACTCAGAATGTTCTAGGAACTCGGCATGGTCTTTGGAACTCTGCATGGTCTCTAGAACTCAACATGGTCTCTAGAGCTCGACAATGCTTGATAATTTACCAGTGCTCAGCTTGGTTTTGCTAATACTCATTTTGGTCTCTATTTGGTGTCAAGTTGTCTATGAGCCAAATTTTGGCATTTAATTTGTGTATGGGTATTTAAGTTAGTGTTGTAGCTGACTTGTGGCTCAACCTATATTTAATGTAAGGGATCTAATTTAGTTTGTAATGAATTGGGCCGACTTGTGGCTTAGTTGGGTATAAGTAAGGGGTCTTATAGAGTCTTTTGGTATGAGGATGAGGAGGATGATTCATTCTAGCTTGGAGAAGGGGATGAAGTGCAGATGCAAATTTTGAAGAGCTAGGGCTATGACTTAGGAACCAGAGGATTTCTTGGTGGACCCAAGGGTACAAGTGTGAATTCTTCTTGGTGTTCTTATCCAATTGTGGATCTAGACTAGCTAGAATTGGCATGTGGTAATTGGATCTTGCGGGATCTTGCAGAACTGGTATTGTAATTATTGTTTATATTTTGTCCTAACCCAAAAGGCCTTACAATTGGCATATTGCATGTAATTAGTTATATCTATGAATAAAGAGCTATGATTTGGTATCAAATCTTGCATTATTGTCATTTTTTTGTTGTATTTTTGCTATGTGTTGGTTTGTTGGATTCTGGATCACCTCATTTTGGGGTACATCTGGATTTGCACTACGTCAAATGGTATTAGAGAAAAGGTTGTTCTTGAATGTGTGGATATATTACCAAAGGTGAGGTAGTTTACACTAGGATTTGGGTTGAGAGAAGTTGATATGTGAAGATCTTGATCTGGTGGTGGATTTTTCTTTCTGGAATCCTAGATCTCTTGGTTGTGAGGAAGAAAATCATGGTTCTAACTTGCAGATGGATCGATGGATGCAAAGATGGAAGATTGATCTTATTGAGGCATGATCACAAAGAGTTTGTGTATTACGGATTCATGTTCCTAGACTTTTGATGTGGGTCTTGATTGTTCATTCAAGGTGGTAGGTTGTGATCTAACTTGAAAACAATTTGGGTTTGTCACAAGGAGCGTGGGAAGGATTTGTTGCAGAGGGTTTGTGAAGATCTTGGGAGATGGCTCTAAGAAGATTGGACCCTGGGATGATTGTGAATCTCCATGATGCAGTAGAGAGGAGGTTTTCTAAGATGTTTGTTCGGTTTGAAGTTAGCTTGGATGATCAAGTTAAGGGCAAGGTGAGGAAGGCATTATGTGGATGTTTGTGGAGTTGGAGTCTGCCAATCTGGAAGAGAGTCACCTGGTTGATTAGAAGACTTGTTAGAGAGAAGATAACATAACAAGGTTGAGGTGGAAGAGTTTGGTTTTGTTGATGAATTTGTGGAGTCTGATACAGAACCTGCAAAGCAACTTGAGGTTTATGCTGAGGATATTCCTAACTTTTTTGATGCTAGGATAGAGATTTGTTTTCATGATCAGCTGGTTGAGTCTAACATGGAAATTGCAGAGCACTTGGTCATGGATAATCAAGTTGCTATTGGTGATGAGTTATGCATTATAAAGCATCTTGTTGTGAGCAATGAGATTGTTGGTGTTGTGAGTTTGGTGTGTGTTGATGGAGATTTATATATTGTTGTTGATGTTGAGTTTGTTTTTTCTAGTGTGAATTCACTAGTTACTGTCGTGGATGTGGATTTGTTGATTAAGCATTATGTTCAGTTTGTTCCTAGGAGTGAACATGCTAATTGGGTGGTTGAGATTTTGGTGTTTGACAAAATGATGCAAATGTGGATGATTTGCATGTTAGTTTTCTTGTCCTTGTTGGAGTGGAAGCCTTTGATGAAGATGAAGATGGTTGTTAATCTTTCTTTGGGCATCAAAGTGTGGGACACACTTTTCTATTTACCTGGGGAGTCTGATGCAAGAGCATTTTGGGTTTGCTCGGTGGCTATTTTAGAGTTCATGGGAGGAGGCTCAGTCATTTCTTTGGATGGTTCTTGGACCAGTACTCGATCAAAGAAGGAGTGGTGTTCGGTCTCTATTGGGTATAGTTTATGCCTAGGAGCTTGGTATACTATAGGAGTTCAGCATACACTATAGTGCTTGACATGGTTTGTGGAACTTGGCATGGTCTAGGAACTCGACATGGTATGTGGTACTCGGTATGGTTTGGTAACTAGGCATGGTCTCTAGAACTCGACATGGAATCTGGAGCTTTACAATGCTTGGGAATTTACTGGTGCTCAGCTTGGTTTTGCTAATACTCGGATTGGTCTTTGTTGGTGTTGAGTTGTCTGTGAGCCAACTTTTGGCATTTAATTTGTGTATGGGTATTTAAGTTAGTGTTGTAGTTGACTTGTGGCTTGACCTATATTTAATGTAAGGGATTTGATTTAGTTTGCAATGAAGTGGGCCAACTTGTGGCTTAGTTGGGTATAAGTAAGGGATCTTGAAGAGTCTTTTGGTATGAGGATGAGGAGGATGATTCATTCCAGCTTGGAGAAGGGGATGAAGTGTAGAAGTGAATTTTGAAGAGCTAGGGTTGCGGCTTAGGAACCAAAAGATTAATTGGTGGACCTAAGGGTACAAGTGTGAATTCTTCTTGGTGTTCTTATCCAGTTGTGGATTTGGACTAGCTAGAATTGGCATGTGGTAACTGGATCTTGCAAGATCTTGTAGAATTCGTATTGTAATTGTTGTTTGTATCTGGCCCTAACCCATAAGGCCTTACAACCGGACCTATTGTATGTTATAAATTATATCTATGAATAAAGAGTTCTAATTTGGTATTAGATCTTGCATTATTGTTGTTTATTGTTGTATTTTCCTTGTGTGTTGGTTTGTTGGATTCTAGATCACCTCATTTTGGGGTACATCCAAATTTGCAGTGCGTCAAAGTGTCTTAGACATTAGCAACATTATGTACTTAGAGGAGTCTTAAAACACAAATCGTGACCATCTATGTGATCAACATCTAGTATAATGAACTAGGCTCCCAATGATACATTGTCTTTAACATATTTTTGCAATATTGGCTTACACACATCATAAAGTATATTGTCTTAATTAAGAAACCATTGAATGACTATCAATATTTGTTTTCCTAAGTTTGATTGCTTAAATATTTTTTCTTCACTTGTAACAATGGTAGAAAATTGAATGAGAAATTTGAAGCAGATAGAAGCGCCGAAAGCTACTGTTGTTGATGAAGTTATACTAGCTGCCAATCATTAGCTTGAGGTAAATTATAGGTGTTTTTTCTCATAAGTAAATGAACATACAATTCATCAGGAACTAAAATGAGAATACCATGAATCCTAAAGAGAAATAGATAAATTATGAAGATGAATAGATAGAAAAGCATTCCAGATCTAAGGAATTTTTCAAATATTTAAATAATCAATGTCATAATACACTTTTCCCCACTACAAACCTCTATTGTCAAAAAAGTAATGGATGAGGTTTAGTAAAATAATGAAAAATAATTCGATGACACATTTTCAAGAAGTTCAAAATTTAAAATTTAAGATATTCCTAGAGTCAAGGAGAATGGAAAAAAAGAAAATCAAGAAGCCTAAGCTACACAATATGACATGCATTTTTAGACAACAACACAAGATATGACAATTAAGAGGACTGCAATAGAGTATAACTGACCTCTGAATCAACATTTTATAAAATTTCTAAACCTCAATTGGATCTAATGTGATCAATTATTTTTTTTTGCAATCATATTAACATAGAAAATTATTCTAGAATTCACTTCTTAATTATAAAAAGGATATAATCAAAAGTAGAAGGTAGAAACTTAGTTCGAATTGATCTAATTATTTCCAAAGATAATAAAAGAAGTTAACAAGGCCATTACCACCACTAGAAAACCATTTTTTCCTCAATATTGGGTTTCTGGGATAAAATTTGAGTTGTATGAATTATTGTTAGTTTAATTTATGTTATGTTTAAAAAAGCTTTTCTCTTACAACAAAATGCAAGTAACAAGTAGTTCAATTGTTTTTTGTTTCCTAAATATAAATTTAAGACCTTAGAAATCAACATAATGGATCAATAATGGACATAAACAAAATAAATAGTAGAGATGTCAATCTTGTATCAGTTACAACCGATACTAAGAGGGGGGATGAATCAATATGCCCAATTTTATAAAATCTATAGGTTAATGTACCTAGGTTAGACACACACCTTGTCACTCACACCTTTTTTGCTAAGGTAATGATAAAATCTATGTAGTAAAACCATACAATATTACAGAAAGATAGATACATCAATGGCACAAATATTTGTATGTGGAAACCCCTAGTGTGAGGGTGAAAACCACAGTGGGAGTAATATACCCACTAGTCTTTTCTTGCAAGTAAAAGGGTTCCCTATTAAAGGCTTACATATGTTCCTTCTAAGAATGCATCATGTTAGGAATATATATAATATGTTAGGATTGCAATAGCATGTCATGGCTAGCTCGCTAGAGGATTTTGATCTCTTTTTGAGAGATACCTTGCTAGAGGATTTTGAAGACTTATTACAAGTCTTCCCTATCAAAGGATTACACTATTTGCAATGGTAAGAAAGAAAACTAAAGAATAGATCTGAATATTTTGCACACCTTGCCTAATAGATCCTCTATGAAAAATCTTTGAAGATGCTTTAATATTTGTTCACATCCTTCTTCTCATGCTTGTGCACCAGTTTGTTATGCTTTATTCATACCTTTTTTTGGTTTGCCTTTATAGATCTGTTTCCAACATAGTTACAAGAAAAATGTAGACGACAACTTCAAAATGCAGTTTGAGTGATCTTAAATCACTCACACTATTCATGGGTAGAAATTCAAAAAATTATCCTTGTCAAACTATGAATTTGAAATTTGAATTAAATAGTGAGCATAGTCACCAAAAACATAAGACTCTCTATTTAAAGTTGCCTATACATGTAGTTTTTCCTATCCATCTGTAAGTATACTTGTAGACCTGAGTCCTCTCTTTCTTCTATTGTATCCACTACATATCTCGACATGCATGTCACATCACTTTCAAACCTTCCTATGGTTACATCACATCAATGCTGACTAGGCTATGACCATGGAACTTCCACATCTATCTCCTTTCCTTTTTTGATACTAAAATTCTAGTCTATCAATGGTTGCATTTGCAACACTTCAATCCTCTTATTAACCGGTTGCCAATCAGTGAAACACTTGAACACTTACTCAATTCTTGAGTAATTTTCTTGCTTATTTATCTGGTAAATCATGTCATTGTAGTTTAGCCCAACAATACCCCCCTTTGGCATTGGTGGAAAAACCTTTTAAACTTAGAAATAAATGTGTAAGTTAGCAAGACTTACATTTCTTCACCAATTTATTCTAACCTATCTCCTTTTTGGTTGTTTTTGGCCTAAGACTTTTTGAGTCTACACCCCCTTTTTGGATGCTTCCTTTTATGTTCTCTCCCTAGTTTTCTTATTCTTTTACCATTTCTCATATATTCTTCCCTTCATCTCTTTCTTACATATTCATCTCCATCTCTCTAGAGGCTATGCATCCCCCCTTTCATCTTCGTTTTCATCTCCTCCTTTTTTGTCATCAATGACAATGGGTATTTTTGGGGTACCTATAGGTTCTTTCTCTTGTGTATATTCTCCCCTTTATTATTCTTTGCCTTCTTTGGTTGGTCTTATAACTTCTCAAAGATATCCTTATATCTATCTCTTGTTATATTCAGTAGAGTCTCCTATGACTCTTTTATGTGTCTGAGTTCTAGTACTACACTCTTAAAATCTATATGTTGCCTATAGAGAAGATCTTTTATAAATGCTAGTGGCATGGATAGATGAGCATCTGCTACTTGAGATGTTCACTAATGACCCCTGTCAATGGTGTAAGGAAATATTGGAATTCCATTAGTCAAATATCTTGTTTCTCCTCCTTCACTCTCAATTCATGTACTAGATACATTGTATCATGGATTTTTGCAATATATTTTGTAGTTGATTCATAGAGTGTATCAAAATCCTGGATAGCCTCATCATGCTCTTGCTAAGAATTTTTTCTCTTTTTCTCCAAATCACTGGTTAAAGTGTGTGACATATTTGGTTTCCTAAAATACTTGGGTTATTTCTTTTAGTGCTTTAGACAACTCATCCTTGAGTGTCGTTAGCTCCCCTTTATCTCTACAACTAACTTCTTCTCTTCTTCAAGATGTTTCACTAGAACCTATTGTTCTACAATCATGGGAATCTTCCCTAATTTTTCATGTAGATGTCCTATGGCACCTTTGATCTGATTGATCAAATCATCACCCTTATTGTAGGATGTCCCTTCTGCAAGACCTTCCAGTATGTCACAAACATTTACCATAGTGCTAGCTTGGTCATCCATCTTGATATTCAGCATCATCGGCTTGTATATTTCTATATGATATATTTTCAATTTAATTTGTGTTCATCTGGTGAACATGCTTTCCTATTTCTTCAACTTTGAGTTCTTGCATCTTTACAACTTCTATTGCATTGGTTTCATAGAGTTCGCCCTCATCCTCTAATGTTGATGACTTTACTAGTTTTAGGGATCATTGTCTCCCTTTGCTCTTCTTCTTACTATCAAATTCATCTGAATCTATATTCCTCTTGTACTTATTCTTTTCTAGTTTCTTGGCACTTCTTTGTCCTATAGACCATTTCATTGATGGCCTAGACTGTATTGGTGTCTTCTCCCATTAAGTTGGTGGTAATTCTTCTTGCCTCTATGTTTATTTTGTGTCATTTTCCCATTCTTCTCCTTCATTTGTAGGCATTTTTGTATCACCCATTCCACCATCTATTTATTTTTCCTTGGGTCCTCCTTCCTTCTCTCCTTGTTATAATCCTCAACATGGCCAAATGCATCATGACCTTCTCCCTCTCCATGATTTGGACCAGAGTCCATTGTTGTCACATCGATGATACTTAGGTGTCCTTCACTTGTCTATGTATCATCTTTATGTTGTACATTTGGTGGTGCAGAGGAGGCATGTTGTGTCTCCCCACTCTCCTTGGGTTCTTTATTCAGGTCTTGACTTATATGTGTCCTTTGCTCAACCTGTATGAAATGTTGTCCTAGATTGTGTTATTCTTTGAACTTCTTGGACCTATAGTCTGTCCTCTCTTGGATTGTCCTTTTCCTCTTATGAAATCAATAGAATGTCCTTCTTGTGATGTTTTATGATCTCACGTAGTTCCAATAACCTATCTTCAACTAAAGGTATATTTTAGTGGCTAATATTCATAAATTGGCTAATTTTAGGTTTTTTTGGCTAGTAATTTGGCTAATAATTTAAGATTTGATACAATCTAAATCACCATAGTTTTATAAAATTTAGTTCTATAATATTTAAAATCCCTCAATAATTTATTTTATTGAAATTTTTTAACTTAGATATTCACCACAATATTCGTTACATGATTAGATTTGAGCCACCTACATATAATATATTATAGGAGAAATTAAATTGAACTAACCAATAATTATCATAATTAGTAGTTACTTTAGGCATATATCACCAATATCTAGTTTCCACTATTGATTTAAAGTATATGTAACGATCTCATAATATTCCATGAGGTAAAATAATGGTCAATTATGATTTGTAATATTTCATGGTGATTAATGAACTTCCTATTATTATTGAGATTCATCAATATTTTATACAAAAAAATTATGATTCGAAAATAATCGCCAATATTAATCATATTTAGAATAGAAAATTGAGAGATTTGCCAATAGAAATAATTTTTTTTTTTCAAAATAATGAAAGATTCACCAATATTTTATATCTTTTTTTTGGAGGTGGCTTTCTTAAAGTTTACCCTACTTCAACTTGCAATGGAACGCAATATGAGCATCATTACCATAGGTGAAGAAAACTTATCTCTCATACTTACTCCTAGTGTGTCACTTTGGCTTTGTAAATGATTGATATGATTGAGCTTTCAATCTACAGTCTTAGGCACTATGACCATACATGGTATAGTGATAACAATAACCTTCTTCTATTGCCTCATTTTCAAGATCATTGTACTCATGCACTATGTCCATATCGATGACATATATTGAAGTAGCCTCTATAAGCATTCTAAATACTAGTTGTTGCTAGTCTATGCCAACACATGTTTGACTTACTTCATATTCTACCACACAAAAAAAAACAAGTAGGTTTTTTTGAAGACATATCTTTCTTTTCTATCCTTTTGTTCTTTGTGAAGTATGAGTCTTTTTCTCTTGAACACTCTCCTTTCTTAGTTGTGTTGATTTCCTCGAATCCTAGGCCAATTGTGTTAGTCATCTTTATCTTCTCTACCAGATTCTTGGTACTTTCATTGGACTTTCTCAACCTTTCATTCTCTTCTTTGGTGTTATTTAGTTCACCCATCAGTTGACAAACTTGTTTACTCCATTGGTTGACTTCTTCATTTAGAACATCTAGTTGTTCAATTTTGTCATGAAATTGCTCTAGTAGAACACTATTTTCTTGTGCAATGTATCAATGCTCTACCTCCATGAGGGCTATCTCATTGTCTTTTTCTTTTAGCAAGTCCTTAGCTTGTTGTTTTTCTTTTTGAGCTAGTATGATTTCCTTGTAGGCTTGATCTCTTGCTAAGATGGCATTTCCTTTCTCTTCATGTGCTTCACTTAATCTAACTACTACATGTTCTTGTTCCCTTTTCATTTCCTTGAATCTTTTGGTTATCTTTTCATTCTCAGTCATGAGTTTTGAGATTGCTTCTACCAATTCTTCATAACTGCTTTGCTCTTCATTTTTTACTATCATCTCTTGGTTTTCTCCCAAATTCTTCATTAGATTCTTTCTTTTGGCTAAGGATTCTCTTAACTTGTCTTTTAGATCTTCAATAGTGTCAAGCACTTCATCAAGTTATTTCTTGAACTTCATGGCTACCATTTGATCTTCCCTATTAGACTTGTACTTGTCAGGGTCTAAGCTCTGACACCATTGTTTGGTCCCAACCAGTACGGGAGGGGTGAATCAGTAGGCCAAATTTTATTAATCCTATTAGTTAATGTAGTTATTTTAGACACATACCTTGTCACTAACATCTTTTTCATTAAGGCAATGATAAAAACTATGCAGTAAAACATTACAAGATAACAAATAGATGCATCAATGACACGTATATTTTTATGTGAAAACCCTTGGTGTAAGGATAAAAACTATAGTAGGAGTAATATACCCACTAGCCTTTCCTTGCAAGTAAAAGGGTGCTTAGTTAAAGGCTTGTTAGCATGAATGCTAATGTTAGTACATTTGGGGAGTATTCTAAGAATTGAAGAGTATTGGTATGTTGCATTCATGATTGTTTTTGTGATTGATGTCAACATAGCATGGTTTCTATAAAGACTAGTTGGTTAGAAAACATAGATCTTAATGGTACGAACAATGGTTTGATTGTTTGGTAATGCACAATTATGGACATGTTCAACAAAGCGTCCTAATGATGTGGTCAAGTGCACAGAGTCTAAGTTGAAAACGTATGGGAGTTGTGCCTAATTTACAAAGAGCAATTCAAAGATAGATTATTAGGAAAGTAGTTTCTAATGTTTGTTTTCTATCTTACATCTGAGATGCAATGAGAACATGCATAGTTAGGTAGTGATAGAGGACAGTTAGCTGATGATGTCAATGAGTGCACAAGCCCTAGTATTGCACGTGTGAAGTTTTGTATAGATTGTGATCTAATAGTGCTATTGTAATTATAATTTATTAATTATCTTATTATAATTAATTGGGAAAGCCTCCAACCAGCTCAAGGAATTATTATGAAGATATGGTATAAAGGAAAGATGTTTCCCTTGTTTGTAAGTATCTATTGTTGTATGAAGTTCAAAGTACAAAAAAGATCAAAGTGCTTACTGAATGCATGTAAGTGATCCAAGGGATTATTGGATGGGAGATTTGTGATCTAGTTTCAAGATTAGAAGGAGAAGATGTCCAGTTGACAAGATAGATAAAGAGGAACAATATAGTACAATTCTATTATTCTACAAGGAATAATATAGAGATCATTTGGACAGTGGGTTCATTGGTCTTTTCCTTGAAGCTATTTGGATAGTGGATCTAGCTAACTTCCACAACTCCTAACAAGGATTCAAAGTCTCCTAATAGGGACTCATATGTGCTTAATGTATTCATAGACTCCTAACAGGGTCCATCCTCTAACAAGGAACATTTACATTAGTACATCATCTTGTGGGTACCATCCCCACTAAGGTTTTCCCTCTGATCAAGGGTTTACCTAGTTAACATATCTGGTGTTATTGTGTATGAGAATCTTGTTGTGGTTTCAGTTTATATTACTCATATGGTTAAGTTTGTTTAAGGTTGATAATTGTGATAATAGTTGGATAACTGATTCACCTCCCCTCCCTCCTAGTTATATCAATGGACTGTATATTCTAACAATTGGTATCAAAGCATCAGGTCCTTGAAGGATAAGCTTAATAGCCTTGGGAGATCGATGGTGAATCCTTTCAGAAAGTATAGTCCAATATTTGATGGGGCCAACTATGATCTAGTTGGAAGGAGAAGATGAAGACTCATATGTTGTGCATGGGTCTAGGATATTGGATCTTGACAAAGAGTAAGAAGACAATCATTGAAGAAGAAAAGATAGAAGGATGTAGTGAAGATGAAAGAGATCTATTCATGTGTAACATGAGAGAAAGAGAAGCTCTACTAACAACTCTTTCAGAGAATGAATATAGTCATGTAAAGTCACTTGAAACATCTTATGAAATTTGGAAAGCATTAGAATCTACTTTTCAAGGTGATAAACATGCAAAGAGAATGAGATTATAGAATTGGATATGCGCATTTCAAGATGCTAAAATGATGGAAGATGAATCTATAAGAAGTTATATTGGCAGAATATCAAAAATTGTTGCAGGAATTCGGTCTCATGGTGGAACCAAGGAAGAAGATGAAGTAATATGGAAGATCTTGAAAAGTTCAACACCACCATTCAAGCAAGTACCTCAGATGATTCAACTAGTAATGCCCTATGCTAAGGATTTTGCAAACGAAACGTTGCTTGAAAGATTAGAATCTATAGAAGTAGATCTGAGACAGTCTGGAGATCTAGCAAGAGTCAACACATCTTTCAATGCCCTAAACATTCAACCTAATCTGTCAAGGAGTGCAAGCACACGTGGAGATTTTTTTGGTAGTAGTAGATCTGATGAAGTCAAGAAGATTGAGGAAGGAATAACCCTTCTCTTGAGAAGAGAAAAATATGGTAAGAAAATCTTTAAATGTTGGACTTGTGATAAATTTGGTCATTATGTATCTAAATGTCCTAAAAGAGAGAAAATGTATTAGGGAAAGTTTAAGCCTAGAAGAGATAGAGATAGAAATTATTTGTATGCAAATGAAGATGAAGAATCTAATGAGAAAGGTCAAAGTGAAAGCGATGATGAATTGGGATTTGTGGCTATCAAGGAAGATGGTCTTGATAGAGAAATTAGAGAAGAAAGAGCTCTAATTTCCCAAGTGAAAAAGAAATCTGATTGGGTAATTGATAGTGGTTCTTCACATCACATGACTGGTGATATGAATAAGTTTGTGAAGTTCAAGAATCATGATGGAGCTATTGTTAGAGTTGGTAATAATGCAACCTGTTAGATGACAAGAATTGGATCCATTACTCTTGGTGGTAAAACTAACACTGATGATGTTTACTTTGTTGATGGATTGAAGCACAACTTGTTGAGTGTTGGACAATTGGTGGACATGGGTTATCAATTGTAGTTCACTGAGAAGACCTGCATTACCAAAGATAGAGATGGTAAGATAATTGGCACTGGCACTAGATCCAGAGGTAATGTATTTCAATTGAATCCTACTAAAATGACATTTTTGGTAGCTAAAGTGGATAGTAGTTGGTTGTGGCATAGATGATTCTGTCACATAAACTTTGATAATATTATGAAGGTTAGTAGCACTTTTACAGTTAGAGACTTGCCTGAGATTACAAAGCCTACTAATGTTGTGTGTAAAGAATGTATTTTGGCCAAGCAGAAGAAAGTATCATTTCCTAGCAAGAAGTTCACTACCACAAAGAAGTTGGAGATCATTCACACAGGTCTAAGTCGTCCATCGAGAACAAGAGGATTCTATAGTGAAAGGTACTTTATGATTTTTGTTGATGATTTCACTAGAATGATGTAGGTAGTATTTCTCAAAGAGAAATCTAAAGCTTTTGAGAATTTTGAGATATTTAAGAATAGAGTTGATAATGAATCTAGTGTTAAGATAAAGTATTTGAGATCAAATAGAGGAGAAGAATTCACCTCTAGAGAGTTTAACATATTTTATGAAGAGAATGGAATCAAAAGACAACTATCTTCATTGAGAACACCTGAGCAAAATGAGATTTCTTAAAGAAGGAATAAGTTAGTAAAAAAAGCAGAAAGAGTGATGTTTTTTGAGAATAAAATTTTGGAGAGAAGAAATAAATACAACAATATACACTTTGAATAAAGTGCAGATCAGAAAAGGTATGAACAAGACACCTTATGAACTATGGTTTGGCCATTCACGATCAATTAAGTATTTCAGAATATTTGGGAGCAAATGTTATATTAAGAGAGATGGTGACATTGGTAAGTTTGATCCAAGAAGTGATGAAGGTATGTTTCTTGGTTATTCATTGAAAAACAAGGCATATAGATATGTTAACTATAGAACTAAGACAATAGTTGAATGTGCAAATGTAAGGATTGATGAATAGTTTGAAACTAAGGAAAAGATGGTATATTATAATTCAGATGAAGAAGAAGATAATTATTTGGAATTGTTAGACAAAATGTTGAAGTTTTCTTTGAGACTAAAAATGATTTGTAGAGAGATGTGCAAATTGTTGAGCAAAGAAGAGAGCATGTTGAGATTATGGGTGTTGCACACATTGCATAATATTGCTTAAATTTATTTATTTATTTTTATTATGTAATGTTGCAACTAGATGGGCATGCAACATGGAATGATTCCCATGGGATATACTTGATGAGTTGTATTATAACATTGTGATAATATTTCATGTAATTATTTAATTTTGGGGAAAAGAAATTAAATTTCCAATATTAAACGTGGGGTCAATGGATTAGGTAGCACATGGTTTATGCAAAACCACTTGGTGGTTTTGTGGGACTTGCTACTATAAAAGAAACCACAAGGGTAGTTGTTGTAGAGAGTGAAGATAGAAGGGAAAAAAGGGAAAGAGTCAAGCGAGACAAGACTTGATAGGTTAGCCAAGGAAGCATTTGTGAAGGTTGGAAGCATGGCATGGGATGTGTGGATTCGTGCTTGTTCACATAGACCACTTGGTGGTGGCTATGGCTTTGAAGGCTTCCATGGTTATATTACAATGGTATTTTTGTTGAATGATACATGGTGATGGATGCTTTTGGAGGCTAGGTTTTTCCCTCAATGAGGGTTTCCCAAGGTATATCTTGTGTCACAATTTTTGTGGGTATGTTGTCTATTCTCTTGCATGTGGATTTCAATTGCATATTTATTTCAAATCTATTATGGGTTATGTGGAAATGATTATATTCTTTGTTGCAAGTTTCCTTACAGAGAAGAGACCTGAACTTAGAGAAGAAATAAGAGTTGAGATGTCAACTCCTACCTCTAACAAGAATCTTACAAAGAATCATCCTCCTCAGCAGATAATTGGAAGCAAAGACAAAGGTGTGATGATAAGGAATAGATTAAATGAGGAGATATGTTTGATATCTCAAGTTGAGCCTAAGAGTGTAGATGAAGCATGTAAAGATGATCATAGGATTCAAGCAATGAAGGAAGAATTAGATCAGATTGTAAAGAATGATACATGGGAGTTAATTCCTAGACCTAAAGACAAGAATGTGATAGGAACCAAATGGGCATTCAAAAACAAGATGAATGAGCAAGGTGAAGTTGTGAGGAATGAGGCTAGACTTGTATAAAAGTGATATTCATAGCAAGAAAGGCATAGACTATGAAGAGACACATGTACCTATAGCTTGAATGGAAGTAGTAAGGATGTTCTTAGCTTATGCAGCAAATAAGAAGTTCAAATTTTATTAGATGGATGTTAAATCAACCTTCCTGAATGAAGAACTTGAAGAAGAGGTATATATTGAGCAACCTAAAGGTTTTCCTTTATCAGAAGACAAAGACATGGTATGTAGACTAAAGAAAGCTCTATATGGTTTGAAGCAAGCACCAAGAATTTGGTATGCAAGGTTGGATAGTTATTTGGCAAAGCTTGGATTTGCTAAAGGTATGATAGACAGTAACTTGTATTTGAAAGAAGTTGAAAATAGTCTTCTAATTATTGTAATATTTGTTGATGACATCATTTTTTTGAGGTAATAATGAAGCAAGTGATAAGTTTGTTGAAGAGATGAAGAATGAGTTTGAAATGAGCATGATAGGAGAAATGAAGTTTTTCCTAGGATTGCAGATTGTGTAGAATAGTGATGGCATTTTTATTTCACAAGCTAAGTTTGAATGATTTGTTGAAAAGGTTTGGTTTAGAAAGTTGTAAACCTATTGGTACACCTATGATAACTAGTGACAAGTTATCTAGCAAAGATGAGACACTTGTAGTAGATTATAAGAAGTACAAATCCATGATTGGAGGTTTGCAGTATCTTACTCACACTAGACCAATATAACAAATGTAGTTGGGGTTATAGCTAGATTTCAAGTTGATCCTAAGGAGTATCATTTTGCAACAGTGAAGAGAATATTCAAATATTTGAAAGGGACGTTTGACTATGGAATTTGGTATGATAGATCAAGTGATTTCACTCTTTGTGCATATATTGATGCGGATTGGACAAGCAATATGGATGACAAAAAGAGCTCCAGTGGTGGAGCATTCTTTCTTGGAGGAAGATTAGTTTCTTGGTTATGCAAGAAGCAATATTTTATTTCACCGAGTATTCCTAAAGTAGAGTATGTTGCAGTAGCAAATAGTTGTAATCAAGTTCTGTGGATGAAACAGATGGTGAAGGATATTAGAATTGAGTTTGAAGAGCCTATTATATTTACTATGATAACACAAGTATAGTGCCTATGTCTAAGAATCACGTATTGCATTCTAAGACTAAGCATATATCTATTAAGTATCATGTGCTGAGAGAGATAGCAACAGAAAAGGAGATCAAATTAGAGTATGTGAGTACTAAAGATTGCATTGTAGATATCTTAATGAAGCCTTTGCCTAAAGATACAATTGAGTACTCAAGAGGTATGCTTGGGGTTATGCCCCTACATAATTTTGATTAGATGATGCAGAGAGTGCATCAGTCCACTGGTATAGAGCACTATTTTTAGCTTGGACTGAATGTTAATGCTTCCCATATGGGGGAGTATCTATGATGAACAGAGTTACCGAGGACTCTTGGTATTTGGTATTGAATAATGTCTTTGGACACTTGAGCTAGTTGAAGACTTGGTGCAGCATATTAGCAATTGGTATTTAACAATTAATATGTTGTAACATTGAGATTGAGGCCTTTGACATTGATGTCAATGGAGGAGAGTATGCATGAAAAACAACTCTTATGTATGGGGGAGAGAATATGCATCAAGGAGAGATATCTCTTTAGAGAGATTTAGAAAGATTCATGAAAGAAAGATGGAATATGCATCTAATGTACTATGAATTTTTTAGTGTGAAGTAAAATAATTGATGTCTAAGA
Organism: Cupressus sempervirens; assembly: GCA_028749045.1. Taxonomy (NCBI): domain Eukaryota; kingdom Viridiplantae; phylum Streptophyta; class Pinopsida; order Cupressales; family Cupressaceae; genus Cupressus; species Cupressus sempervirens. The sequence goes on from CM053787.1 coordinate 940,942,566, forward strand.
AGTAGAAGTATGCACCTATTGTGCACCTATTGTATTGAGATTCTTTTTAGCATGTGGACAACTGATGTTGGTTAGTAGCAACAACAAAACTCTATTTAGTATTCTTGGAACTTAGATGTTTTTCATCTATGTTGCCATCAATGCCAAAGGGGGAGATTGTTAGCATGAATGCTAATGATACTACTTTGGGGAAATATTCTAAGAATTGAAGAGTATTGATATGTTGCATTCATGATTGTTTTTTTCATTGATGCCAACATATCATACTTTTTGTAAAGATTGGCGAGTAGTAGACATAGATCTTAATGGTACAGATAATGGTTTGATTGTCTAGTGATGCATAGTTATAGACATGTTCGACATAGTGTCTTGATAATGTGGTCGAGTGCGCAAAGTCCAAGTCGAAGACGTACAGAAGTTGTACCTAATTTACAGAGAGCAGTTTAGAGATAGAGTATTGGAAAAGTAGTTCATGATGTTTGTTCACTATCTTACATCTGAGATGCAATGAGAAGATATGTAGTCAGGTAGTGATAGAGGATAGTCAAATGATGATTTCAGCAAGTGTGCAAGCCCTAGTATCACACGTGTGAAGTTTTTTATATGTTAGAGTAATTAGATTTTTCCTAATTAACTCTAGTTGCTTAAACTAAAGTTTAGGCATATAATAATTAGTTCTTTTATTAATTATTATTATGCAACCTAGGCTAGACCTTTTTAGGGTTTCAATCTCCTTTATAAGGATGATCTCTCATTGTAAACATTCATTCAGATTCATTCAATTTTACTAATAGCAATTTATCTTTTTGCTCATTAAGAATGTCTCATCTATAGATTTGGCAATTTCAACCCCCATAGTCTTTTGCTTCTCTCTTCTATGATAGGTGTTTATGCAAGTGATTCTTGGGAGCTGTGGGGTTGATCTTTTATCAACTTCAATATAGTATCAGAGCCCCATATCTCCATGTCCTTGTTCTTTTCTTGAGAGATCTGGCATCGATTTTCAGATCTAAGCTTTCAATGGTTTTTTATTGGATCTAGGGGTCATTGATTTTAGAGGCACTTTGAGCAAAATTAGAAATCACCGTTGAGCTCAGAGTGCTTGAAAATCCCCATTTCCATATAAAATATGTCAATTTTTTAGCATTGTTGAAATTTGAGGCAAATCTTTTTTGTACCCAAGTCATTTTGACCTGGACACGCAAACCAAGGTGAGGTATTTTTGGGGTTAAAAATAGATCAAAATTTTCTTTTTTTGGAAAAAGTGCACACAGAAGTGTATGATGTGCATGATCCTGTGTGTTGGCTCTCTTTATTGAGCCCATGCTCATTAGTGAAGTTTTTTTGGTAAAAGATGAAAGCTTTTGGGTCTACATGTAAATTGAACCCATTGGTTGTCTTGAAGGGCACTTTTTTGAGTTTGTTTTAAAAAATAATAGACCCCACTTATTTTTTAAAAACTCCATGCAATATCCCATGCACACATCCAATTTTGGCGATTTAGGTTTTGGTTGGATTGCATGCATTCTTTTTATTCTACAAGCAGAATTTGAGTGGTTAAAATATGGTGCTCGTGTCCATGCTCGTACATGCAACTTGCTATTCAGTGGTCTTTGCATCAATGCTCATGTGGCTCAGCCTTTTTTGGCAAGTTTCTTAGTTATTGGAAGTCACGCAATTTTTTTGTTTGGACTCTCTACGTAGGAGACCAACATCTTTTGTGCCCCGCTCTCTTTTTTTTGCACAAATACCACCAAAGGATTCGTGTACATCTCAGGCCAATATTGGGAGCTTCTTTGAAAAAGTCTCTCCACGCAGTTCATATTTGCATCTTTGGAGCCTTATTTTTCCATGATGCACGACATCTATGATCCTATTCGAATAGTGGTTATGTCTGAGTTTTAGGCATGATTGGCTCTATCCCTATCCATATAGATTGGTGCCTCTTTTGAACATGGATGCTTTTCTCACAATGGATGTTAATGGTTTTTTATCCTCATAGAACCTCATTTTTTCTGTGCCTTCTAATGGCGTGATGTCCAACTCATGTTGCTTGGTTGCTATCTCAATCATTTACAAGTTTGAGGATCATTTGGTGAATACTTGTTTTTGGTATTTTTCAACTCCCTCCTTGATGTGCAAGCCCTATTGATTATCTAAACCACATCAGATTTTTCAATGCCCTCTAATAATTCCATGGTGTATGCATTAAAAGTGGCTCCGCACTTTTTTTTATCAGTGATTTACATGGCTGATTTGGTGATTGGTATTCTTTGCAAATACAAGGTGACCTTAGGAACTCAAAGTAGTTCTTTTTTGGATCTACACCATTGGGCCTATGTTAGCGGGTGTGTACTTTGTGGGCCTCCAAGAAGATCAATCTACATCATCAACGGGCCCTAGTTTTGGTCAAACAAAAAGGTGGAACCACTGGTTAACTTATGCATTTCAGCACATGGATTTTTTGGAGGCTCTTTCTCGGAATGATGTTGCGTTTAATGGTGAAGAAAGGAATGGTGCCCCTCATCATTTGTATCGCTCATGACTGCCCCTTTTTTAGGGTTTTTTCCTAACAGCGGAAGTACCTTCAATTAAAGTGTGGTGGGCCCTTTTTTTGTCAAACTTACTACATCATCCACTAACTTCGCATGGTGGATTTTTTGATGTTTCTTGGTGGTTTGATTTTTTATCATTGGTGGTATTTCATGAGCTCAAATGGTTTGCTAACACACATTATTTTTTACCTATGATAGTGGTTTTGGTTCCAAAGGTCTTTTGCTATATGTTTTTAACATGTGTGAAGGTTTTTGGCGACTAGTTTTTAAACTGACACTGACCCTTTTGATCCGAAAATAGTTTCATTTTTTTTGACATCTCTGTCTTGTTTCTAGCAGCTGGATTTTTTTCCAACAAGGGTCATTTTAAGACATTTTTTTCCTAGATGGTCATTTGACCATCAAATTTGGGCCCATCACTTGTTGATGTCAGCATTGCATCATTACTTCATGTCACCTCTTCGAGCTTTGTTTTGACCTACCTTCACATTTTTACTCATATCTTAGGCATACAGACTCTATTTTTGAAAATGAGATATCACTGGAAAGTTGGTTCCAAGCCCATCATAGTGGTATAGGTTATTTATAGTTTTGATGTTTTTTATGGCTTTTTTCTATTGTCAAAGTTAGGAGTTCCTTTTTGCACTCTTGGAGACATATCTTGAGCATCCAATCTCCAATTTGGGGATTCTTTATATCATTAGAAAGGTCTTTTCAAGCTCTTTCCAGCAACTTTGGTTATTTTTCTAGATTCTACTCTAGGCACATTTTATTCAGTCTTTTGCATTTTTGCATTCTAGTGGTCAATTTCGTTGCTTCAAATGATTTGTCATGACTTTTACTATCTATTGTATTAGTCTTATGTATCTTCTAGTCTATTTAGACATCATTTGTATGCATTCTTGCAAATGCACTGATATAAAGTGACATTTGCCTTGTTTTGCCTTTTGATTCGAGTAGTATCATCTGAGGACACTCATGCAGATTATTGTATTCTTGGGATTCAATGTATCTTGTACTTTATTGTACATGCACTACTCATGATTAAAGTGCCATGGGGGGTTGATATTTTTCCTTTATTTTACCATCTTCCTTTGTCCAATGAGAGTCCTTTCCATGACATTAACCTCATGACATGTTTGAGATTGTTCACCTCAGTATACACATATGTACTCCATTTGTGCATCTTGATCATGGTTCCTTGATATGTAGATCTTTTGGCCCACTTTTCCAATTACTTGTCACCACACCCTTTTTTGCATTAGGGGGTTTCTTCTGTTGTTTCTCATGCTTCCTTGGTTCGATTGATCAGCTCTTTAGGATTTGGTTTTTCATGCCATATGTATCTTTGAGTTCAGTTGTTTTCCTTTGTGTGCCTCCTAATTTGATGTAGATTATTGTCTTCTCTACCTGGTTATGTTCTATTTCAGTGGAGGTTCTTCAAATCAGCAGTTACTTTTCGACAGATTTTTGCAACTTCTACATGCTTTAGTAATGTTCTTCATGATCATCTTTTGTTCCTATCTTCTAGGACATTCCCTAATTTGGAGGCTTCTTTAGTCCTTCACTACTTTCTTCTAGCATTATTTCCATCTCTTTTTGGAGTAGGGTTTTTCCCATGTGATTTTCTCTATTTCTCCTCTTTTTAAAGATTTGGTTGTGTTTGAGTACCTCATCAAGCTTTGTTTGTCGAGACCCAAATCTACTTTCAATAGTGGTTTCTAGGTTTTTAGCTACTCCCTAAGTTTATCTTAAGGGGGGTGTTATAGTAATTAGATATTTCCTAATTAACTCTAGTTGCTTAAGCTAAACTTTAGGCTTATAATAATTAATTCTTTTATTAATTACTATTATGCAACCTAGGCTAGACGTTTTTAGGGTTTCAATCTCATTTATAAGGACGATCTCTCATTGTAAACATTCATTGACATTCATTTAGTTTTGATAATAGCAATTTATCTTTTTGCTCATTAAGAATGTCTCATCTATGGATCTAGCAATTTCAGCCTCCATAGTTTTTTACTTCTCTCTTCTGTGATAGGTGTTTGCATGTAGGTGATTCTTTGGAGCTATGGGGTTGATCTTTCATCAACTTCAACAATATAGACTATAAGCCGACAATGTAATTGTAATTATAATTTATTAATTATCTTATTATAATTAATTAGAAAAGCCTCGAGGCCGACTCAAGGAATTATGATGAAGATATGGTATAAAGGAAAGATTTTTTCTTTGTTTGTAAGTATCTGAACTGTTGTATGAAGTGTGAAGTGCAAAAAGGAGTAGAGTGCTTACTGAATGCGTGTAAAAGATCCAAGGGATTATTGGATGCAAGATTTGTGATCTAGTTACAAGATCAGAAGGAGCAAATGTCTAGTTGATAGGATAGAGAAAGAGGAAGGAACAATATAGTACAATTCTATTATTCTACAAGGAATAATACATAGATCATTTGGATAGTGGGTTAATTGGTCTTTCCCTTAAGTTTTTTAGGCAGTGGGTCCAGCTATCTTCCACAACTCCTAACAAGGTTGGCACAACTCCTAATAGGGATTCAAAGTCTCCTAACAGGGACTCATATGTACTAAATATATTTATAGACTCCTAACAAGTTCCATCCTCTAACAAGGAACATTTATATTAGTACATCATCTTGTGGGTACAATCCCCACTAGGGTTTTCCCTCTAATCAAGAGTTTCCCTAGTTAACATATCTGGTGTTATTGTGTATGAGTATCTTGTTGAAGTTTCAGTTTATATTACTCATATGGTTAAGTTTGTTTAAGGTTGATAATTGTGATAATAGTTGGATAAATGATTCACCCTCTCAGTTATATCAGTGGACTATATATTCTAACAAGGCTTACATATGTTATTTTTGAGAACACATCTTGTTAGCATTGCACATAATTTGTTAGGATTATAATAGCATGTCAAGGCTACCTCACTAGAGGATTTTGATCTCTTTCTGAGAGATACCTTGCTAGAGGATTTTGAAGACTTATTACAAGCCTGCCCTGTCAAAGGCTTACAATAGTTACAATGGTAAGAAATAAAGCTAAATAATAGATTTGAATATTTGGCACACCTTTCCTGGTAGATCCTCTATGAAAAATCTCTAAAGATACTCTGATCTCCTTCCTTTGATTTAGCTTATCTTGGTGAACTTTCTCTATTAACATCCTTCTTCTCGTGCTTGTGCATTGGTCTGTCATTATGCTCTATTCATAACTATTGTGGTCCTCCTTCACAAATATCTTCTCAACGTAGTTATAACAACAACAAAAACAATGATGACAACTTCAAAATGAAGTTTGAGTGATCTTAACTCACTCACATTGTTCACAGGTAGAAACCTCAAAAATTATCTTGCTCAAACTATGAATCACACAGTGAGCATAGTCACAAGACACCCATGACTCTCTATTTGTAAGTACCTATATATGTAGGCTTGCATGTCCATATGTAAGTCTACTTGTAGACCTGAGTCCTCATTTTCTTTTGTCACATCCCCCTCATCTCTCAACGTGTATGTCACATTGTTTCTAGACCTTGTTGTGGTCTTGTCACATCAATGTTGACTAGGCCATGACCATCAAACTTCCACGTCTATCTTATTTCCTTTGTTGAGACTCGTATGTCAGTCTACCAATGATTTCACTTACAACACTTCAATCCTCTTGTTAATTTGTTGTTAATCAATGAAAACACTTCAATACTTACTCAATGCTTAAATTCTCTACTCACAATTTTGCTTGGTTACTCAAGCCTTTGTAGGTTAGTCCAACATTCTTTTCAGAGTTGTTAAAAAATAATCAAGCACTAAAAGTTTAATAGTCTCACCTCTCATACTTGTTGGACTCAATTTGACATTAGAATAAAGATTTATCTCAAGATCTTTAGTCGATGATAATTCTAAGATAAGCTTCATTTTCAAGTATAATTGATCTTATTAACTAACAACACAATGGTAACTTGTGAGCCTGTCATGTTGGAGGTCTTGGGTTCAAATTCACTTAACACATAAAAATAATAATTAGTTTCAATAAATAACAATAATTAATCTAGGCTTCGGCCATTTACAAATTTAAAAAAAAATGTTGGGTTACTTTTGGAGTATAGGCTTTTTTCTCAAGAAAGGGTTTTCCCAATGTAAATCAATGTGTTGTGGTATGAATATTTTTTTATATTACTTCTATTAAGTTTTTATAATGTGAAAAAGATTTGAGAAATTTTTTACATTATCCTCCCCTTGGGACTAGTGGATGAAGTTATTTCACTACTTAATTTCCTTACACTATTCAATGAGACAATATTTCTACTAAGTCTTGTGTTCATGTACACATACTTTAGCTTGACTAAGCTTTGCATTTGATTGGGTACCAGAGTTAATCAATTATATTTGGTTTAAAAGACTAAATACAAGAAATATATTCCATTGAAAGACAGCTCATGATATGCTAAATAATTTCGTGGTTGTCAATGCCACTCTTAAAAAAGAATTCATTGTTATTTACTTTATCTGTTGTAAGACTAATAGTTTGACTAGTTTGAGGGCATGACTTTCTAAGGAGAAAACTAATAATTTATATCTATATGGGGAGATGACTTTGCAACTCCAGTGATAGTCCTTGAAAACAATTAACATACAACAAGCTCATTATAGTTACTAGAAGGCAGTAAATATTTAAAGCGCTCACAAGCATATTGGAGGGTTTAAGCTTGTTTGCATTATGTTAAAGAGAAATAAATGGCTTCCTTGAGAAACTTTATAATCTAAAATATTAATCAAATGTATTTTTTATTAATGAAAATAAACTTAGCAACCCCCAAAAATTGAGTAATAATACATAACAAGATTTTTCTTTTAGTATTAATTAAAAAACAAATTCAATTATAAAAGTATTACAAAGACTAAACAACGTCTAATATTTTTTATGATCTAAAAAAATAATTATTAACAAATATTGGAGGCTATGATTCCTTGCACTGAGAGAGACTAATAAAATTAACAAAAAAGATAAGAAAATCTATTAATTCTCAAACGACATATACAATTAAATCAACTTATCCTACAACAAATTTAGAGCTATTCAATTTTGTGTCATCATTTTTAGAATAAATCTATATTGATTTTTTTTTATTATGAGACAAATGGGCTTTGAAGTGATCCTAAATCTTTTATAAATCGATTTTGATTGGGTCTAAAATCTACATAAAATGATTGCAAAGAAAAGAGTGTCTATCACTAGTAGCTTTACCAAGAAGTAGTTATTTGCAACCTAATAGAAAAACATAAGAAAAATACCAGCGACACGAACAACAGGCTAAAGGCTCCAAACACTATATAAGATTTTGAAAGCTTCTGTCAATCTTAAAAGAGTTTTGGCAAGCTTCCTTAACCAAAAAAAAAATGTCTAACAATAAGAAACTAGAAGTCATATAACTAAATATAAAAATCAATAACTTTCATAATCATAATATAAGATGTTTAACATTGTTAAAATATATTTTTTCTTTAAAAGAAAATTAATAATTTGTCATTCTAAGACCAAAAAAATCAAATTTGAAAAAAATAATATTCAAAATCATCTTAGATTGGGAAATAATTAAATTAAGAACCATAATCATCTTAAATTGGGAAGGCAAAACAATAATTCATAAGAATTGAAGATACCTTATGTTGTGCTCAAAACATGTCATATTCCTTACCTATATTTGTGAGCACGCGTTGCTAAATGCTACATAGTAATTACCCACTCATTGAGCTTTGCCTACAAAGTAACTCGTTGAGTTTTGCCTACAAAGTAATCCAATTTAATTTACTATAAAGTGTGTAGGGTTATAAAATTAATGAAATATATTAGTTTAATATGTTTAGAGTTCTAATGCTACTTTGTATTTAAATTGTTTAATGTTAATGACATGGATTGGTAAAGCATAGTAACTATTTATGGGAACTAAGATGTCTTTATTTTTTGAGTGAGATTATATTTTTGAATATTGTTTTGTTTCTTGTATTCATTCTTAAAAATTCTAAAAATTAGAGTAGAATAGATTCTTAGATTGATATGTTGGAACAATCTCATTTTTAAATTAATTAAAATTACTATCATTAGTTTAATGGGAGACTCTTTAAAATTATGTTTTTGGTAGTTTGTATTTATGATAGAGTTTACATTTGATAAGTTGTATAAGACGTGTTGCAAATGGAAATTTGATTGTTACAGGTGAGTCATGAGTTAGTGCTTTGAAAAGTTTCTATATGCAAGGCGTCATGTAAATGACAACTTCTTGTTTGCTATACCACTTATCTTTAGAGCATGTGAGATAATTTTGGGAACCATGAATGTTTTCCACTTGCCATATGTGGCTTCTTGGTGTATTTTGTATGAGATTGTATATTTTCTAAGAAGTTATTTCGTGCCAAAATTGCCTTCAAATTTTTTTATTGCTCTAATTATTTGAAAGAGGATTGGGTTTGAGATTGTTGTAACTATAGATGTTGAAAAGCAATACAATTGAAGTAAGTGTTTGGAGTGAACTTTTCTTCCCAAAATGGTTTTCCTATGTATATCTGTTTGAATATGTATTTGTATGTGTTTATCTACTTTGTAATAGTAAAAGAATTTGTAGGATTTTTTTGTATTATCTCTCCTATAAAATTTATCATTTAGAAGCGTTATTCTACAATTTTCTGCCTTTGACAACCTACCCATCACATAACAAAGGCATCATAATTGTTGACATTTTCATAAAAATCTATAAAATAAATAAATAAGTAGAGTTGATCAAATGCAATTAACCTTTAAGATAAGTTATATGTGTCATTAAAAGAGAGATCATTATAGTTGAGCATATAAATCATGATAGAGGAAAGATAATAGATAATAGGCAAATTGACAACAACATGCTCAAATCACCAATAATGAATTTCCCGACTTCATTTGTATTTGTTTATGTGATGTGCATATTTAATGTTATAAAGACAATGCCGGGAAATCTCATGACTATGAATGCATATCTTAAGAGAGAACTTGTTATTTCCATAAGCACTTCTATATTAATAGTTTGAATATTTTGAAAAAAGAAGTAATTAACATAAGTCTTTAAAAGAGACATAATTTTGCAAGCCAGAGCTCTGGAATACATTTTAACATGCAACAAATTCATCATAATTGTTAAGGAACAATGACTATGTCTAAAATCCCTCAAACATACGAATAATTTATTTTTGTTTACCTTACCTCAATGAATGTATAATTTAAAGTATCAACCACATAAATTTTGACTAAAATGACAATGAAGACACCCCAAACAAACAATATAAATTATAAAACATTGAAAACACTAAAACCTTAGAGGACAGCATCTATGGAAAGATTAAATGCACCAATGAACATATTTTTAATTAAGTGAAAATTGGAAAAACAATTGCATTTTTTGATTCTTATATTAACAAATATGATCAACACACATTCACAACTCAGGAATATCCATTCACAACGTGCTGACGTCAGAGTCTAAATATACCAAGTTGTCCCTGCCATGTGTCAGTCATCAAAGAGCTTTACAATCATCAATTCTGACACGCGTACAAATGAAATTTCCTCGCTCCTCATCCAATTCAACTCTAAAATATCATTCGTCCCCATGCCACGACTGCCACCTGCCAGTAGGTAAAAGCGCCAGAAGCTACGGACAACCGGAAATATCCTATCGAACACTATAAAGAGACTCTGCTCTCCACCCATAAAGGTATCATACATCTGCAAATAAAAGTGTAATCTCATCCAAAATTTATAGATTTCCCCAATTTGGTACACATATTATTCAATCGGACGAGTTTTGGCCGCAGACTGTAACTGCAGATTGTGTAGGGAAAAGTTTGGATTTAAGTAGTAGGCAGATTGCCTAAATTGTCAAATTTAGTATTTAAGACTGTAATTTGGGGTAGAACTTGATTTCAACTGCTGAATTTCAGTGTAGATTATTGTAATTCATACTTGCATACATTGGAGAGAGTTCTATTTTGTGTTTTGTGGCTTTAAATGGAGAAAAATATGCCTCTGCCATCAAATATATGGCTCCTTAGGAAGAAGAGGCGGGCTTCCGGAGGTCCTGTTCTTGTGCCTGAAGTTTACATTTCTGCTGAATCTTTATTACAAGCTCTCATTTCTCTTGCTCACCAGATAATGTCTTTGGAGAAGCCCCGAGAATGCCAGAGGAGAAATGCGGTTCGCATCACTCGGAAAGTTAAGGTCTTGTCTATACTTTTTGAAGAGGTCAGAGATTCGGGCATTTCCCTTCCTCCTCCTGCTTTGAAATCTTTTAGAGAATTGTTTATTACGTTGCAGAAAACTAAACATTTGCTGGAGGATTGTAGTTGTGATGGGAGTTGTGTTTGGTTCCTTTTGCAAACACAAGAAATCTCAAACCAATTTTATGGTTTGATACAAGATATGGCCTCTGCTCTGGATATCCTTCCTTTGACATTGTTGGATCTCTCAGATGAGGTCAGGGAGCAAGTAGAGTTGCTTCATCATCAGGCCAGGAGAACCAAATTGTTCGTTGATCAGGCCGAGGAACAACTTTGCACTGATGTTTTTGCTGTTCTGGATGAGTTTGACAAGGAGGTAGCTCCAGATGAGTCTCGACTTGGAAGGATTTTGGATGGCCTAAATCTCCAAAATGCGATGGATTGTCAGAGAGAAACAGAGCTACTGGAGGAAGAGATGAGATGCCAGAAAGAGTTAGGATCAGAGAAAAATTTGCCTAAAATTAATACCTTGGTTGCTTTCATCCGCTACTGTAAATGTGTCCTGTTTTGGGTGGATTTTGATTCACAGTTCCAACCATCAAGCGGAACTCAATCAGCTGCAGTGGATTCTGAGAGTGTTTCCAATTCTGCTATACCGGATGATTTCCGATGTCCAATCTCACTGGATTTGATGCAAGAGCCCGTTATTGTATGCACAGGGCAAACATATGATCTGGCATGCATTACCAGATGGATCAAGGAAGGACACTCTACATGTCCAAAGAGTGGGCAGAAGCTTGTGAACACAAATCTGACTCCAAATCACGCTCTTCGAAGCCTCATTGTTCAGTATTGTGCAGAGCATAAAATCCCATTTGAAAAGTCGGAAAGTGTCAAGAAAATTTCTTTCTTGGAAGGCATCCCAAGCACTAAGGCAGCGATCCAAGCTGCTAAAATGACGGCAGAATTTCTTGTGGAAAGGCTTTGTGCAGGATCATTTGAAGTGAAAAAGCGGGCTGCTTATGAACTCAGACTACTTGCTAAATGTGGTATGGAGAATAGGGCTTGTATTGCAGAAGCAGGGGCCATACCATTACTTGTGCCATTGCTTTCTTCAAAGGATCCCAAAGCTCAAGAAAATGCTGTAACTGCCCTTCTGAATCTATCTATACATGCGAGCAATAAAAATAGAATAATGGAGTCTTGTGCGTTGCAGCCAATCATTAGGGTTGTAGGAAGTGGGAGAAGCATGGAAGCTCGGGAGAATGCAGCTGCAACCCTCTTCAGTATCTCCTCTGTAGATGCATATAAGAAATTGATAGGAGAGACTCGAGAAGCCATTCCAGCTTTGATAGATCTTCTTCGAGATGGAACTGCAAGAGGCAAAAGTGATGCTGCGAATGCCCTGTTTCGTCTATCATCTTTTCATGGAAATGACTTGCAGGTAGTAGCAGCTGGGGCAGTCCCTTTGCTGCTTGATCTTCTAACTCATGAAAGAACAGGTCTTGTAGATGAGGCTTGCTCTGTTCTTTCTCTGCTTTCCAGACAATCTGAAGGTTTAACTGCAATTAGTGATTCCTCTGCAATACCTCTACTTATCAGTCTTCTTAGATCAGGCTCTTCCTCGCCCAAATGCAAGGAGAATTCAGTTGCTATCTTACTATTGCTGTGCTGCCACAAAGGAGATCAAACTTTAAATATGTTGTTGAGGATGCCTTCACTGATGCCTTGTTTGTATAGTCTTCTCACTTCGGGCACTCCTCGAGCAAGAAAGAAAGCCAATTCAGTGCTTAGAATCCTTCAAAATTGGGAGCCTTCCCAATATCCTCAAAACATTCTCTCCTCTCACAGTCACAATCCAGTTGCTTCGGTGATGTAGTGATGCACTCCTCCGACTCATTCTCTAGATTTGTTTGATTGTTGCCTATTTGTCGAACATTGTATCCTTCGATCAAGGATCAATGTAAAATGTAGACAAATCTGTCGCAAGGCAGACATTTGTCTTGTAAACTACATACTCTGCATAAAAAGTTATAGCGTATGATCATGGATCGAATATAAATTCACCCATGGTCTAATAACCAAATAAACTACCTGTTATTCACCTTTTATGTTGATAACATGGACGGAATGTAAATTCATGGTCTAAAGACCCAGCTCTGTAGTTTTCAGTCAATAAAAACTATTTGATTTGGAAAGTATAATGAATGATGTGAACTTTGTAACAGACTGGTGAAATTAAATTTGCTTTGCCCTTGACGATTTTTCAATTCAATGAACTAAATATTGAAGACGAAGATATGATCAGACGATCAAGTTGAATTTGGTTTTTTCCTCTTCCTCTGTATCAAGGAACCAGTGTGGAGGCCACGATAAACATTTTCAGGCTTTGAGAAAATTATTTACATAACGAATCATAACGAAATACAGGTCAGTGAGTTCCATTCAAAAACCATGTTCTTCAATAATGGCAATATCATTGACTTGCTGTAGAATGTCGGTACTTATGAATGATAGAAAAAATAAAATTAATCAAATATTTGTCCCATTATAATTTTTTGGTCTGAACAATTAAAATTTAGGAAAACTAAAACAAAAATAAACAGCAATCGCCTGAATAGAGTTCTAATGTAAAATTTAATTTTCAACTACCCACTCCCATTCGAGATGGTACTAAATCTATAAATAAAGATTGTATTCATTTGATGTGACCGATATTCTTTCGAACTGTCTATGCAAACAAATTTCTAACAAACAATAGTATGTTAGCAATTATGTTATTTTTTATTTGGTGAATAGTCCCTTCTCTATTAATTAAATATTAAAGTTACATATTCACAAAAAAGCGCTGGGGGATAAGAGATCACTCCGCAAGTTCAAACGACACATGATCAGAAATGACAACTATTCACCAAAAAAAACATAAATTCTCGAAGGTTGAAGATTGAGTAACAAAAAACAAAATAAGAAGAAATCCCTCATGTTGCAAGAGTAGTGCCAACCGAAGGTGGGGAACTCTATTATCATAATCCCATACATCAGTGGGGTTGGTGGATGGCTCAAGGGGAGCCCACCCATCAGCAGCAGTGGAAGCAACATCATCTTTTCTATTTTCTCTCTCTGGCTGTAAACAAAGAGCCAACCTGCATTAGGAGCAATAGGAGGAGCCACAGTGGACCAGCCCATAGCTGACCTCTGCGGAGGCGAGGCCAAGTGACGACGACCACCAAAACTACCCCTAGGAGAGCAACACGAAGGCTGCAACTTGGGAGTATGCAAGTGGAGAGCAGAGCTACTACGGCCTCTCTAGTGACCACGAGGAGGCGTATGATCATCGGATAAAGTATTCAATGGTGCAGTTCCAGTTTGAAAGTGAGAAAAGAATCATCTGCAAAATGGTCATTCACAAGTTGCACAATGGAATGAGGAGGGGAGATGTCGTGCATGAGGCCCCGAAAAATGACATTGGTAAGAAGATAGACAAACCCTTCAGTAGCCAGAAGATAAAGAGAAGGTGCCAAAGGACATCCTTGGTGAATAGATCTGATGAGCCCAATGGCTTCATATTGTCATCCATTAATGGTAATACAAGAAGAAGCATCCCCAAAAATTATTTGAACTGATTGCAAAAAGATAGGACCAAACCCTAGGGCTTGTAACATGGCCAAAATGAAAGGCCATTCAATCCAATCATTAGCTTTAGCATAATCAATCTTAAGAAACATAGCCTGATGTTTGGACTGACAAGCCCACTCCATACCTTCCCATACAACAATAATATTATCGAGAATATATTTGGATTTAATGAAGCCAGTTTGTTTAGGGCAAACAATTTGAGGTAATAGATGCCTTTTTTTGAGGGAGAGGGCCTTGGCAATGATCTTGTAAGAGACATTCAATAGGGTGATGAGCCTCCAGTTGCAGACATCTTCCAGGTCCTTGGCTTTAGGTATGAACATAATGTTTCCCTTATTGATTATGTTTCCTAGGGAATGAACGTTGTAGGCTTCAAGATAGACTTTATGTACATCAGGGCCAATATCATACCAAAAGACCTTGTAAATTTCACAAGGGAAGCCATCACACCCAGTTGCTTTATCATCAGCCATGGAGAGGACAACCTCTTTGAGGTAAGAAAGAATAAGCTTTTGCTCACAAAAGGCATACTGCTCATAGGCAAGCCTATTAGGAGTGACAGCTACACAGGATTGTAGAGCTTGATCACACACAACAGAGGGACCATGTATAGTGAAGACCTTTTCATAGTGGCGCACAAAAGCCTGGAGGGTATTAGGAAGATCAGATAAAATATGTTGGTTCTCCCTAATATGCTTGATGCCCACAATAGAGTGGCAAGCCCACAAGGCATTGAAAAATTCCTTAGAAGCTTGATCACTAATGTCCAACCAATGGAGATGGGCTTTGATTTGGGCTTCCCGAGCAGCATAACTATCTACAACTTGTTTCTAGTGATGAAGATTGGCAAGCTGAACATGTAATTCTATATCAAACAGATTCATTGCAAGAACTTCAAAAGTCGTACAAAGATCTCTTGTGGTGGCTTCATAAGATTGTATGTAGTATTTGGCCCACTATTGCCCGTAAATGTGAAGAAATCGCCCAATATGAATGATGGCATCATTCCACCATTGAATCCACCCTATCGGGGTGTGGGACCTAGGCTCAAGGATCTAGATACAAAAAATGTGAGCAACGGTGGGCGAATGTGGCATCTAAGAAGTATTGAGATAAAGCTGAGGTTTACAAGTACGAGGTTGAGTTGTGTGCTAGACACTAGAAAAAAGAATGGGGAAACGATCTAACAATGTCACATCTGATAAAGGGTGATGGGTAAATCTCTCTCTTGGGAAAAAGAAAAGAAGGATTGAGTCGTAAGCATGGCCCGTTCCAATCTCTTAAACACCCTATCAAAGCCCAATTGAAAATTGGACCAAGTGTGCTAAACCCCACTAGATTGGCTACAGTTAGCATTGGAATAAAAAAGGCCTAGCTTGTTGCGCATGTAGAACTAGGCTTCTCTTTTGCCAACTGACCATCAAAAAGGAAAAAGATCTTCCTTATCATTAGCCAACTCAACCATATTGAAGTCCCCACAAAAAACCCAAGTGGCAGGTGGCAGATGATCTGCCAACCATCACCACAAGTGTGAGTGCTCTACCCCATCATTGGGAGCATAAACATTAACAATACCAAAATAGTGATTTTGGAAAGACAACAAAATCCAAACAATCATTTGCATGGGGTCAGAACCATGTGAAATAACTGAAGAAAGTATATGAGGGGAGAGAAGAGTAACTACACCACCTTGGCCAACTTCATGTTGGGAAGAAAATATGGCACTATATAGCCAAATAACATGGCACACTGAGTGGAGAAGAAACCCATCAACTTTGACCTCTTGAAGGCAAAGATCATCAAGATTACCAAGCCTATGCCTAGTATCACGAACAAAATGTTTTTGAGGGAGGTTTGTTATCCCCCACACATTCCATGAGAGAAAAATTATTGTAACACATCTTACATGTCCTCCTCATCCCCAAGAGAGGAGAATCTATTGTGCAAAAACGTGGAGGAATCAAACAAAGGATCACTGAGAGAGATGGCCCGTCATTTTCCCCCATTATCAGAAACCTCATCTCGGCCTTTTGGGTTGTGTGAACGATGAAGGGACTAAGAGGAGATCATCAAAGATGGTTGCGATGCTTGAACCCAAGTGGATCGAGGATTTTGGGTATGAGTGCCCATCGTCCCCTGAGCACCAATGTTTGAAATGGGTAGAGACATGAGCAGAGGAACCAATGAAACTGGTTGCACTAGACTTGAGCTGGGTCGACCATCATCATGAGGCAAAGAGCTTGCCTTAGTAGCAATAGAGCCTTTTCCTTTCTTAACAATAGTAGTCCATTCATCCTTTTTGGAAATTGGAGCCGGCATGGCTTCCAAGGCTGGCTGACGATTGCATTCTAGCAGGGGACAATTCTTGATCTTGTGTTTCACAGACTGGCACCTATAACAGGTGTTCAGGAGATTCAAGTAGAGAACCTTCTAAGTGAAGGTGGTACCACATATCTGTATTTTCGCATATTCCTTGAGGTCCTTGGAAAGGTCGACCTCAACACAAACCCTATGCTAGGGGTTTTGTGTTAAAAAACTTGTTAGGCCTAACACAAATAATCTTGTTGATAGTTTGCACAATAGCTTTCAAAAATGACTACCATGGAATGGGAAGCCTAGGGAACTCAACCCAAATGGGACCTTAAGTTTGAGGTCATCAGAGACGATAAAATCTTGAGACCATCTCTAAAAGACAAGTAGAGAGGACCTGACAGACCAGGGGCCATGAACAAACACATGTTAAGCTTGGCTAGGGTTGCCAAAGCGAAAAAAAATGCCCTTGGTGTAAGGATGAAAACTATGGTGGGAATAATATACCCACTAGCGTTTCCTTGCAAGTAAAAGGGCACCTAGTTAAAGGCTTACATATGTTCCTTCTAAGAACACATCTTGTTAGAAATGCATATAATTTGTTAGGATTACAATAGCCTATCAAGGCTACCTCACTAGAGGATTTTGATCTCTTTCTGAGAGATACCTTGCTAGAGGATTTGAAGACTTATTACAAGTCTGCCCTATCAAAGGTTTACAATAGTTACAATGGTAAGAAATAAAACAAATTAATAGATTTGAATATTTGGCACACCTTTCCTGGTAGATCCTCTATCAAAACTCTCTAAAGATACTCTGATCTCCTTCCTCCGATCTAGCTTATCTTGGTGAACTTTCTCTATCAACATCCTTCTTCTCATGCTTGTGCATTGGTCTGTCGTTATGCTCTATTCATAAATATTGTGGTCCTCCTTCACAAATATCTTCTCAATGTAGTTACAAAAATGACAAAAATGATGATGACAAATTCAAAATGAAGTCTGAGTGATCTTACCTCACTCACACTATTTACAGGTAGAAACCTTAAAATTTATCCTTCTCAAACTATGAATTTTAAATTTGAATCGCACAGTGAGCCTAGTCACAAGACACCCATGACTTTCTATTTGTAGGTACCTATATATGTAGGCCTGCATGTCTATCTGTAAGTCTACTTGTAGACCTGAGTCCTCACTTTCTTTTGTCACATTCCCATCATCTCTTGATATTTTTGTTGCGTCGCTTCTAGACCTTGTTATTGTTATATTGCTTCAATGTTGACTAGGCCACGACCATCAAACTTCCACGTCTATCTTCTTTCCTTTGTCGAGACCGGTATGTCAGTCTACCAATGGTTTCACTTACAACACTTAAGTCCTTTTGTTAACTGGTTGCCAATCAATGACACCACTTCAACACTTACTCATTGCTTGAGCTCTCTGCTCGCCATTTTACTTGGTTACTCAAACCTTTGTAGTTTAGTCCAACATTTTTTTCATAGCCGTTAAAAAATAATCAAGCCCTAAAAGTCCACTAGTTTCACCTCCCATACTTGTTGGACTCAATTTGACATTAGAATAAATAGTTATCTCAAGATCTTTAGTTGGTGATAATTCTAAGATAAGATTCATTTTCATGTATAATTGATCTTATTAATTGCTAATTAATATGTTGAGTTACTTTTGGAGTATAGGTTTTATTTTCAAGAAAGGGTTTTCCCCATGTAAACCAATGAGTTGTGGTATGTATATATTTCTATATTACTTCTATTAAGTTTTTGTAATGTGAAAAAGATCTGAGAAAGATTTTACATTGTCCTCCCCTTAGGACTAGTGTATGAAGTTATTTCACTACTTAATTTCCTTACACTATTAAATGAGGCAATATTTCTACTAAGTCTTATGTACATGTACACATACTTTAGCTTGACTGAGCTTTGCATTTGATTGGGTACTAGAGTTAATCAATTATAATTGGTCTAAAAGATTAAATACAAGAAACATATTCCATTGAAAAAGAGCTCATTATATGCTAAAGAATTTTGTGGTTGTCAATGTCACTCTTAAAAAAGAATTTATTATTATTTACTTTATCTATTGTAAGACTAATAGCTTGACTAGTTTGCGGACATGACTTTCTAAGGAGAAAACTAATAAGTTATATCTATATGGGAAGATGACTTTGCAATCCAAGTGATAGCCCTTGAAAACATTTAACATGCAACAAGCTCATTATAGTTACTAGAGGGCAGAAAATATTTAAAGCCCTCACAAGCATATTAAAGGGTTTGAGCTTGTTTGCATTATGTTGAAGAGAAATAAATAGCTTCCTTGAGAAACTTTATAATCTAAAATATTAATCAAATATATTTTTTATTAGTGAAAATAGACTTAGCAACCCCCAAAAATTTAGTAATAATACATAACAAGATTTTTCTTTTAGTATTAATAATAATAAAAAATTCAATTATAAAAGTATTACAAAGACTAAACAATTTCTAATTTTTTTATGATAAAAAATAATAATTATTAACAAATATGGGAGGATATGATTCCATGCAATCAGAGAGACTAATAAAATTAACAAAAAAGATAAGAAAATCTATTAATTCTCAGATGACATATACAATTAAATCAACTCATGCTACAACAAATTTAGAGCTATTCAATTTTGTGTCATCATTTTTAGAATATATCGACATTGATTTTTTTATTATGAGACAAATGGGTTTTGAAAGGACCATAAATCTTTTATAAATCAATTTTGATTGGGTCTAAAACCTACCTAAAATGATTACAAAGAAAGGAGTGTCCATCACTAGTAGCTTTACCAACAAGTAGTTATTTGCAACCTAATAGAAAAAAGAAAAAAGAAAAATACAAGCTACACGAACAACAGGCTAAAGGCTCCAAACACTATATAAGGTTTTGAAAGGCTCTCTCAATCTTAAAAGAGTTTTGGCAAGTTTCCATAACCAAAAAAAAAAGTGTGACAATAAAAAACTAAAAGTCATATAACTAAATATAAAAATCAATAACTTTCATAATCATAATATAAGATGTTTAACATTGTCAAAATATATGTCTTTTTTTTAAAAAAAAAATTCTTCAAAGAAAAAATAAATTGTCATTCTAAGACCAAAAAAAATCAAATTAAGAAAAAAATAATGTTTATTCAAAATTGTCTTAGATTAGGAAATAATAAAATTAAGGAAAAAAATAATCATCTTAAATTGGGAAATGGTCAAATTAGGCAAAACAATACCTTATATTGTGCTCAAAACATGTCATATTCCTTACCTGCACTTGTGAGCGCATGTTGTTAAATGCTACATACTAATTACCCACTCATTGAGCTTTGCCTAATGAAATATATTAGTTTAATATGTTTAGAGTTCTGATGCTAATTTGTATTTAAATTGTTTAATGTTAATGACATGGATTGG
Source organism: Cupressus sempervirens (assembly GCA_028749045.1). Classification (NCBI taxonomy): domain Eukaryota; kingdom Viridiplantae; phylum Streptophyta; class Pinopsida; order Cupressales; family Cupressaceae; genus Cupressus; species Cupressus sempervirens. The sequence continues at coordinate 940,962,772 of CM053787.1, forward strand.
TAAAGCATAGTAGCAATTTATTGGAACTAAGATGTCTTGAATTTGAATACATTTTTGAATTTTGTTTTGTTTCTTGTATTCATTTTGGAAATTTTATTTAAAATTATAGTAGAATAGATTCTTAGATTGATATGTTGGAACAATGCCATTTTCAATTAATTAAAATGAATATCATTAGTTTAATGAGAGACTTTTGAAAATTGTTTTTTTGGTAGCTTGTATTTATGATAGAGTTTACATTTGATAAGTGGTATAAGACATGTGTTGCAAATGGAAATTTGATTGTTACAAGTGACTCATTAGTTAGTGTTTTGAAAAGTTTCTATATGCAAAGCGTCATGTAAATGGTAACTTGTTGTTTGCTATACCACTTATCTTTAGAGCATTTGAGATAATTTTGGGAACAAAGAATGTTTTCCACTTGCCATATGTGGCTTCTTGGTGTATTTTGTACGAGTTTGTATATTTTCTAAGAAGTTATTTCGTGCCAAAATTGCCTTCAAATTTTTCTGTTATTGTAATTATTCTGAAAGAGGATTGGGTTTGAGATTGTTGTAACTATAGATGTCAAAAATGAATACAATTGAAGTAAGTGTTTGGAGTGTATTTTTCTTCCCAAAACGGTTCACCTATGTATTTGTATGTGTTTATCTAATTTGTAATAGTAAAAGAATTTGTAGGAATTCTTTATATTATCTCTCCTATAAAATTTATCATTTGGAAGCAATATTCCACAATTTTCTTCCATTGACAACCTACACATCACATAAACAAGGCATCGTAATTGTTGACATTTCAATAAAAATCTATATAATAAATAAATAACTAAGTAGAGTTGATCAAAGTTATATGTGTCATTAAAAGAGAGATCATTCTTAGTTGGGCATATAAATCATGATAGAGGAAAGATAACAAATAATAAGCAATTTGACAACATGGTCAAATCACCAATTATGAATTTCCAGAATTTATTTGTGTTTGTTTATGTGATGTGCATATTTAATGTTATAAAGAAAATGCCGAGAAATCTCATGACTGTGAATGCATATCTTAAGATAAAACTTGTTCTTTCCATATGCACTTTTATATTAATAGTTTAAATATTTTGAGAAAAGAAGTAAATAACATAGTCTTTAAAGGAGACATGATTTTGTAAGCCGGATGATAGTTCTTGAATAAATTTAGCATGCAACAAATTCATCATAATTGTTAGGGAACAACGAATATGTCTAAAATCCCTTAGACATACCAATAAATTTTTTTTTGTTTACCTCATCTCAATGAATGTATAATTTCAAGTATCAACCACATAAATTTTGACTAAGATGAGAATGAAGACACCCCAAACAAACAATTTAAATTATAAAAACATTGAAAACACATCTATGGAAAGATTAAATGCGCCAATGAACATATTTTTAATTCAGTGAAAATTGGAAAAACAATTGCATTTTGATTCTTAGATACAACGTGCTGACGTAAGAGTCTAAATATACCAAGTTGTCCCTGCCATGTGTCAGTCATCAAAGAGCTTTACAATCATCAATTCTGACTCTAAAATATCATTCGTCCCCATGCCACGACTGCCACCTGCCAGTCTGCAAAAGCGCCAGAAGCTACGGACAACCGGAAATATCCTATCGAACACTATAAAGTGACTCTGCTCTCCACCCAAAAAAGGTATCATACATCTGCAAATAAAAGTGTAATCTCATCCAAAATTTATAGATTTCCCCAATTTGGTACACATATTATTCAATCGGACAAATTTTGGTCGCAGACTGTAACTGTAGGTTGTGTAGGGAAAAGTTTAGATTCTTCGAGCCGAGTAGCAGGCAGATTGCCTAATTTGTCTACTGTGTAGTTTGGGGTGGAATTTGGTTTCAACTGCTGAATTTCAGCGTAGATTATTGTATTTCATACTTGCATACATTGGGGAGATTTCTATTTTGTGTTTTTTGGCTTTCAATGGAGAAAAATGTGCCTCTGCCATCAAATATATCGCTGCTCAGGAAGAAGAGACGGGCTTCCAGGAGTCCTGTTCTTGTGCCTGAAGTTAACATTTCTGGTGAATCTTTATTACAAGCTCTCATTTCTCTTGCTTACCAGATAATGTCTTTGAAGAAGCCTCGAGAATGGCAGAGGAGCAATGCAGTCTGCATCACTCGGAAAGTTAAAGTCTTGTCTATACTTTTTGAAGAGGTCAGAGATTCGGGCATTTCCCTTCCTCCTTCTGCTTTGAAATCTTTTAGGGAATTGTTTATTATGTTGCAGAGAAGTAAACGTTTGCTGGAGGATTGTATTTGTGATGGGAATTGTGTTTGGTTTTTTTTGCAAACACAAGAAATCTCGAAGCAATTTTATGGTTTGATACAAGATATGGCCTCTGCTCTGGATATCCTTCCTTTGACATTGTTGATTCTCTCAGACGAGGTCAGGGAACAAGTTGAGCTGCTTCATCAGCAGGCCAAGAGAACCAAATTGTTTGTTGATCAGGCCGAGGAACAACTTTGCAGTGATGTTTTTGCTGTTCTGGATGAGTTTGAAAAGGAGGTAGCTCCAGAGGAGTCTCGACTTGGAAGGATTTTGGATGGCCTGAATCTCCAAAATGCAATGGATTGTCAGAGAGAAACAGAGCTACTGGAGGAAGAGATGAGATGCCAGAAAGAGTTGGGATCAGAGGAAAATTTGCCTCAAATTAATACCTTGGTTGCTTTCATCCGCTACTGTAAATGTGTCCTGTTTTGGGTGGATTTTGATTCACAGTTCCAACCATCAAGCGGAACTCAATCAGCGGCAGTAGATTCTGAGAGTGTTTCCAATTCTGCTATACCGGATGATTTTCGATGTCCAATCTCACTGGATTTGATGCAAGAGCCCGTTATTGTATGGACAGGGCAAACATATGATCTGGCATCCATTACCAGATGGATCAAGGAAGGACACTCTACATGTCCAAAGAGTGGGCAGAAGCTTGCGAACACAAATCTGATTCCAAATCATGCTCTTCGAAGCCTCATTGTTCAGTATTGTGCAGAGCACAAAATCCCATTTGAAAAGTCGGAAAGTGTCAAGAAAATTTCTTTCTTGGAAGGCATCCCAAGCACTAAGGCAGCGATCCAAGCTGCTAAAATGACGGCAGAATTTCTTGTGGAAAGGCTTTGTGCAGGATCATTTGAAGTGAAAAAGCGGGCTGCTTATGAACTCAGACTACTTGCTAAATGTGGTATGGAGAATAGGGCTTGTATTGCAGAAGCAGGGGCCATACCATTACTTGTGCCATTGCTTTCTTCAAAGGATCCCAAAGCTCAAGAAAATGCTGTAACTGCCCTTCTGAATCTATCTATACATGCGAGCAATAAAAATAGAATAATGGAGTCTGGTGCGTTGCAGCCAATCATTAGGGTTGTAGGAAGTGGGAGAAGCATGGAAGCTCGGGAGAATGCAGCTGCAGCCCTCTTCAGTATCTCCTCTTTGGATAAATATAAGAAATTGATAGTAGAGACTGCAGAAGCCATTCCAGCTTTAATAGATCTTCTTCGAGGTGGAAGTACAAGAGGCAAAAGCGATGCTGCGAATGCCCTGTTTCGTCTATCAACTTTTCATGGAAATGATTTGCAGGTACTAGCAGCTGGGGCAGTCCCTTTGCTGCTTGATCTTCTAACTCATGAAAGAACAGGTTTTGTAGATGAGGCTTGCTCTGTTCCTTCTCTGCTTTCCAGACAATCTGAAGGTTTAACTGCAATTAGTGAAGCCTCTGCAATAGCTCTACTTATCAGTCTTCTTAGATCAGGCTCTTCCTCACCAAAATGCAAGGAGAATTCAGTTGCTATCTTACTATTGTTGTGCTGCCATAAAGGAGCTCAAACTGTAAACATGTTGTTGAGAATGCCATCAATGATGCCTTGTTTGTATAGTCTTCCCACTTCAGGCACTCCTCGAGCCAGAAAGAAAGCCAATTCAGTGCTTAGAATCCTTCAAAATTGGGAGCCTTCCCAATATCCTCAAAACATTCTCTCCTCTCACAGTCCCAATCCAGTTGCTTCGGTGATGTAGTGATGCACTTCTCCCACTCATTCTTTAGATTTGTTTGATTGTTGCCTATTTGTTGTACATTGTAAAATGTAGACAAATCTGTCGCAAGGCAGACATTTGTTTTGTAAACTACATACTCTGCATAAAAATTTATAGCGTATGATCATGGATCAAATATAAATTCACCCATGGTCTAATAACCAAATAAACTATATGTTATCTACCTATTCTGTTGATTCATGGTCTAAAGACCCAGCTCTGTAGTTTTCAGTCAATAAAAACTATTTGATTTGGAAAGTATAATGAATGATGTCACCTTTGTAACAGAGTGGTGAAATTAAATTAAATTTGCCCTTACCGATTTTTCAATTCAATGTAATAATATTGACGACGACGATATGATCAGATGATCAAGTTGAATTTGGTTTTTGAATCTTCCTCTGTATCAATGAATAAAAATCTGCCTTCTTATTTAGCATTGCTTTTAAGATCAAATTCAGTGGCGAGCCTGAGTAAGGTAGAGATACGGAAGTGGGAGGAAGTGGTGGTGGAGCGTTACACTGTTAATTAGTGTTGTAAAAGGTGGATGCAGCAATAAAACTGGAATGCATCTGCAACATTCTTTTAGGATTTCCTCTGTAGATAAATATTAAAACGTAATAGGAGAGACTGCAACATTTTTTAATATAACTAAAAAGAAATTTCATAGAGAACTTTTTTTACTATTTTAAAAAATAAATTAATATGAACAATTTCATTAAAAATAACTTTTAACTATTTGTTTTACATGTTCTTATTGTTCAATTTATTTGTATTAAATATCACATAACTTAAAATTAATTTAATTATTGTTCATATTAAAAAATCTAAATGTCATTTTAGTAATTTGGAGTTCACTAGGGTAGTTATTTTGAAAGACAAGTTGATCAACTAGTTGATAATGTTGGGAACAAACAATGAGTTCAAAATGTACAAGTGATAAGGAAGTACAAGGATCATGGGAGTTGATAGTATTTTCATTTTATCTGGTGAAAGGTAAGTCCATGTTGAGATTTGATTTAATTGATCTAGACAAAGGGAGGTAGCAATAACACTATATTGAAACATCTATTGATAATCAACAAAGTGAATTCCATGTTGCACTATTTTGATTTGCTTGAGATATATTCCCTCCAAAATAATTGAACCAACACATCATGTATTTAAAAGTGAAAAAGGTAAATGTAATAAATAAATTCATGATTATATATATGTGTGTGTGTGAAAAATAAACCTATAGGGAATAACATTCCATTGCTTTCTTTGTATTTAGTTAGCTTCATCATTTCTAAAGTGGAACACAATAAATAGTAACTTACTAATAAAATGATGACTATCATTCTCATCTTTAATGAATTAGTTATGAAATCAGTTACTATTTGCATTATGTTGAAGAGAATAAATAGCTTCCTTAAGAAACTTTATAATCTAAAACATTAATCAAATGTATTTTTTATTAATGAAAATGGACTTGTCAACCTCCATAACATAACAAGATATTTCTTTTAGTATTAATAAAAAAACAAATTAACACTGATGGTTCTTCCCGTGGGAATCCTGGCCCTATTGGTATTGGGGGAGTGGCTCGTTGCAATTCTGGGGATGTTAAATTTTTCTTCTCAGTTCATAAGGGTGATTACACTAACAATCTCATGGAAGCTCAGTCTATTTTATATGCTGTGGAACAGTGTTGCTTGCGGGGATGGAGTAAGATTATCCGTGAGTCTGATTCCCAGGTGGTGGTGAACATGCTTTCTTCGCAGGAGCTTGAGAATGTTAGTTGGCAGTTGGCCACTGTTGTTAAGCAGATTATTCTCTTCTCTACCTCTTTTCAGTTCATTAGGTTCACGTATATTCCTCGTGAATGGAACAGAGCTGTTGATTGTTTAGCCAAATGGGCTTCTAGTCATGATCCGGGTTGGAATATTAGGGATAGGAGGCAACTGTCCTTTGAGATGGTGCAAGAATTTGATGATCTTGTTGCTCAGGATCAAGCTCCTTGTTGAGCTCTCCTTATTGTATTCCTTTTTGTCTTAATAAATTTTTACCTCTCTTTTCTCAAAAAAAAAAAAAAAAAAAAAAATTCAATTATAAGAGTATTACAAGACTAAACAATGTCTAATATTTTTTATGATCTAAAAAAAAATTACTAAGAAATATTGGAGGCTATGATTCCATTCAATGAGAGAGACTAATAAAATAAACCAAAAAAAAAAGGAAAATCTATTAATTCTCAAATGACATATGCAATTAAATCAACTTATGTTACAACAAATTTGAAGCTATTCAATTTTGTGTCATCATTTTTAGAGAATATCTACATTGATTTTATTTATTTTTCGAGACAAATGGACTCTGAAGGGACCTAAAATCTTTTGTACATCGATTTTGATTGGGTCTAAAACCTACATAAAATGATTGCAAAGAAAATAGTGTCCATCACTAGTAGCTTTACCAACAAGAAGTTATTTGCTAAAGCCTCCCAACACTATATAAGGTTTTGAAAGGCTCGCTCAATCTTAAAAGAGTTTTGGCAAGCTTCCATAACAAAAAGAAAATGTCTGACAATAAAAAACTAAAAGTCATATAACTAAATATAAAAATCAATAACTTTCATAATCATAATATAAGATGTTTAACATTGTCAAAACATATATTTTCTTTTCTTTTTCTTTTTTTAATCTTAAAAGAAAATTAACAATTTCTCATTTTAAGACCAAAAAATCAAATTAAGAAAAAAATAATGTTTATTGAGAAATAATCAAATTAAGAAAAAAAAGTAATGTTTATTCATAATCATCTTAAATTGGGAAATGGTCAAATTAGGCAAAACAATAATTCATAAGAATTGAAGATACCTTATGTTGTGCTTAAAACATGTCATATTGCTCACCTACATTTGTGAGCACACGTTGCTAAATGCTACATAGTAACTACCCACTCATGGAGCTTTGCCTACAAAGTAATCTAATTTAATTTACTATAAAGTTTGTAGGGTTGAAAAATTAATGAAATATATTAGTTTAATATGTTTAGAGTTTTGATGTTAAATTGTATTTAAATTGTTTGATGTTAATGACATGGATTGGTAAAGCACATAACAACTTATTGGATCTAAGATGTCTTTAGCTTTTGAGTTTAAATACATTTTTTAATTTTATTTTCTTGTATTCATTTTGGAAAATTCTAAAAATTATAGAATAGATTCTTAGATTGATATGTTGGAACAATTCTATTTTCTATTAATTAAAATGATAATCAATAGTTTAATGGGAGACTCTTGAAAATTGTTGTATTAGCTTGTATTTATGATAGAGTTTACATTTGATAAGTGGTATAAGACATGTGTCGCAAATGGAAATTTGCTTGTTACAGGCGAGTCATGAGTTAGTGCTTTGAAAAGTTTCTATATGCAAAGTGCCATGTAAATGGTAAGTTGTTTGATATACCACAAGTATCTTTAGAGCATGTGAGATAATTTTGGGAACCATGAGCATTTTCCACTTGCCATATGTGGTTTCTTGGCGTATTTTGTATGAGTTTTTATATTTTCTAAGAAGTCATTTCATGCCAAAATTGCCTTCGATTTTTTTTATTGCTATAATTATTCCTAAAGAGGATTGGGTTTGAGATTGTATTGTAACTATAGATGTTGAAAATCAATACAATTGAAGTAAGTGTTTGGAATGTATTTTTCTTCCCAAAATGATTTTACCATGTATATTTATTTAAATATGTATTTGTATATGTTTATCTAATTTGTAATAGTAAAATAATTTGTAAGATTTTTTTGTACTCTCTCCTATAAAATTTATCCTTTGGAAGCATTATTCTACAATTTTCTTCCATTGACAACCTACACATCACATAAAGAAGGCATCATAATTGTTGACACTTTAATAAAAATCTATAAAATTAATAAATAAGTAGAGTTGATCAAATGCAACTGGCCTTTAAGATAAGTTATATGTGTCATTAAAACAGAGATCGTTCTTAGTTGGGCATATAAATTGTGATAGAGGAAAGATAATAGATGATGGGTAAATTGACAACAACATGCTCAAATTACCAATGATGAATTTCCTAACTTTTTTGTATTTGTTTATGTAATGTGCATATTTAATGTTATAAAGACAATGTTGAGAAATCTCATGACTATGAATGCATATCTTAAGATAGAACTTGATCTTTCCATAAGTATTTTTATATGTAGTCGAGAGGCTCTTTAGTCACATAAAGGACCCCAAATCTTTGAAGGACCAAAAAATGGTGAAGGACTTGTGTAATGTCCCCATCTTTTTAGCATCTTAGTGGAGTTCTTAGCCTCTACATTCTTCCAAGGCTAAGTGAAGAAATAGGAAGAAATTGATTAAATTAATTTCTTATAAAGTCATTGAATAAATTTAAATTAAAAGGTGACTTTATATTTAATTAATTTAATTAAAAGTGACTTAAATAAATAAATTAAAAGAATCTTCTAGAAGGAGGAATTAAATTAAATTTTATTTCTTCTAGAAGGAGGTTTATCTATCAGAGGAAAAGAATAAATAGGGAGGGTAACCTCATTGTTGAACATCGAATTGTTGCCATCTACTCTACTAGATAACTTGTGGAGCCAAGGGTTTTTGCAATTGCTACATTGATAATTGGGAACGAAAAATCTCATTGATTTGCATAACTAAGGTGGTGAAATATCTTCTAAAGGGTTTCGGCTGTCGGAGAAGACAAATTAGTCTTTTCATTGTGCCAAATTTGTGGCCTAGGGCCAGATTTATGGAGTAAGATTGAAGCAATCAACCGGATATTACTACAGTACAAATTTGCTACAATACCAATTTTCTATAGTGACACTACTATAGTGTCATCGCTACAGTAATTTGCTACAGGAAAATTCATATTTTTGGAGCAATTCCAGAATTCATAGGATATTACTGTGATATTAGAGCTTGCTTGCAGAGTGTTTGACAAAATGTCAAACAATTAATTTTGAGAAGGATTTGGTGTTTCACAAAATTATAACTGGTTGGGGTTATTACAGTGGTATGAGAGCTTTCTTGCCAAGTGTTTGACAAAATGTCAAACAATTGAATTTGAGAAGGATTTAGTGTTTCACAAAGTTATAACTAGTTGGGGTTATTATATTGGTATCAGAGCGGTTTTCTGCCATCCTGTTAAGTTAGATGATGCATTTGTTGGCATGATTTCCCCGGATCATGTATTCGATGGTGATGCAACAATAGTGGGAGTAGGAGCATGCGAGGATACTATCATATCAATAGCCACTTCTATTTCAGTTGAACCATCCAACGAGAAGTTTAGCAGTATGCATGTAGTTGTTGATGTGTGTTCTGATGATGGCACACATATTGATGATTATGAGTTTTCATCAATTGCAGATTTGGTTCAGTTTTTTGTTGTGGCAATTAGTGTTGTTCCTGTGTCCATATATTTTTATGTGGCTACACCTATTGTTGATACAGTTGGCATGAGTGCATATGGTTCACCTATAGCTACATCTTTTTCAATGCATGTTGGTGATGATCAAGATTCTAGTCAAATATATATTATGTGGGTAGATATAGGGAAGAAGAGGTTTCATAGATCTTCTATAAAATTTCCTTTTGGTGAAATTCTGACTTCTACATCATCAACACAAGTTTTGGGTGCTAGGCTGCAGGACATGTGATTGGTCCTGATGATGCTACTTTATAGTTGGTTTAGTGTCCATAGGGATGTCACATACTACTTCATTTGGGATCTAGGTGGAGGTTGGAGTTCATTGTGTTGTTGGATTACTTGAGGACAAGCAATTTTAGGGAGGGTAGACTATACTATTCCCCATCTTTTAGACCCTTAATGAAGTTCTTATCTTTTCATTTTCCGAAGGCTAAGAGGAGAAATAAGGAGAAATAAATTAAATTAAAGTCAACAAATAAATAAATCTAAAGGTGACTTTATATTTTATTAATTTAATTTTCTAGAAGCACAACTAATTATTGTATTAGAAAGGGGGAATCTTCTAGAGAGTGCATTTTCTAAAAATAAAACTAATTATTGTATTGGAAAGGGGGAAGCTTCTAGAGAGGGCAATTAAATAATATTTTATTTCCTTCTAGAAGGGTGAAGGAAAAGAATAAATAGAGGTGAGAGCTTCATTGTTAAGCATCTAATTATTGCAAATTGCATTTGATATGAACTTGGGAGAAGAAACTAAGGGTTTTTTTATTTCAATTAGCAATTAAAGAGCATCAAATCTTTAGTGTTGCAACCATTTGAGGTGGTGAAATATCCATTAAATTTGGCATTCAGGAGAGCTTCATTTTGGAGTTCTATTTGTGCTTAAATTGGAGAATACATTTATTGTTGGTTGCTACAATACACATGAATAGTGTTGCGCTATAGTATTTATGCTCAATTTCGATTGTAACTTTTATCTCCATCCTTGGGCATCACTATTATTAGGTTCCTCTTGCAACTATTATTAGTTAACATTGTAATATTTGGCATATAATTTTGTTGTTGTAAGTGATAACTCAATATCAGATTTGGCATGATTTAGTCATTATTGTAAGACCATTTGTCTTGAAAAATTCATAGCAACATTGTACATGGGAATGAATTCAATAAAGGAGATATATGTTGCATACCATTTGTTTGACAAAATGTCCATCTAATAGCATATATGATCAGCATAATAGTTGTATGCCAATTGTTTGTCAAAATGTCAGTTGGCTATAGGTATGCATTCCATATCCAGTTTTCATGTCTATGCATTGGAAATACCAAAAAGAACTGCACTTGCATATTAGTTTATTGTAAGAGGTATTGTAATATCATTTGCAAACATTTTAAATTTCTTAGCATCATCAAACAATTTGGAACGCAAAAAAATTAGAAAAGAAAAAGGCATCATACAAGTGTTTGACAATATTCCTTGAGCTAAAATTAGTCAGTTTGGGCAAGGGATATTTACAGTGGTATTAGAACTTGCTTGCAAAGTGTTTGATGAAATGTCAAACAACTAAATTAGAGAAGAATTTGGTGTTTTCTCCAAGTTATAATCGGTTGGGGTTATTACATTAGTATTAGAGCTTGCTTGCAAAGTGTTTGACAAAATGTCAAACAATTGAATTTGAGAAGGATTTGGTGTTTCACAAAGTTATAACCAGGTTGAGGTTATTACATTAGTTTCAGAGTATGAGGAAGAAAGGGATGAAATGGAAGAGTCAATTCAACTACAGGAAGCACATCTCACTAACATACAATGTGAGAGATCCTTTAGGATGTGTGGCATTTTAGTTGGACTAAAGAGCATTACCTTGCTTTATATAGGAGCCACACTTAACTTCATTGATGCTTGGTTGGTTGAAAGACATAACATATAGACGAAGGTCTTTAAGGGTATAAGAATAAAGGTTACAAATGGCTACACTCTTAGGTGCGATAGGAAGATTTCAAATCTTCTCATGCATTTGAATAACTTTGAGTTTAATGCAGATTTTTATGTTTTAAACATGGGAGATGTTGATATGGTATTGTAGATGACATGGCTCCATGAAATAGATTGTGTTTGGATGCCAATACATAAGGAGCAACAAAAACATGCTTATCATCTAGACATACAATAGTTGAGGTAATTTGTGTTGGTTTTTGTGTACAACATATTGTGGAGGGATCATATTCCACATCTTGATATAGGTTTGGGTATTCTTGGCAAAGAGACCTCACATATTAAGAAATTCAAGTGTGAGTTAGGTTCTAGAGATCTGTTGTACTTAGGACACATCATTAGCACACAAGGAGTATGCATAGTTCTAGACAAGGTCAGGGAAATCATTGAGTGGCCTACACCTGAGAGTCTCATACAACTTAGAGGAATTTTGGGCTCATGCAGTTTTTACTGTAGATTAGTTAATGGATATTCATGACATGCAACACCACTTTTTGATCTAACGAAGAAGGGATATCTTATGAACTAAATTGCAGGGCAACAAAAGGGATGGCTTAAGTGGATATGTCTTGTGAGTACTGTTATAATACCACCTACCAACTTTCTATTCAGATGACACCATTTATGGTCTTGTATGGTTATGAAGCACCCAACTTTCTTGATTTGTTGATGAGTGATAGTAGAATGCCTAGTGTTGGAGCTTTTCTGCAAGAAAATTAAGATATCATGAAGGCTCTTAAGGAGAATATTCAAAGAGCACAAAACTACTAGAAGCAATATGCAAATCAGAAAAGAGTTGAACATTCATTTGAGGTAGGAGACATGGTCTACTTGGTGCTACAATCTTATAGATAGTCTATACTAAAGAAGAATGGTACTATGGACCCTTCAAAATTATTAGGGGTGTGGGTGAGGTAGCTTATGAGTTGAAGTTACCAACTAATAGTAAGATCCATAATGTTTTTAACTTGTCACGCCTCAAGAAGGAATTAGGACATCATGTGGTCCTTTTCACAAATTTACGACCCTTAGATGATGAGGGTAAGTTGGTTTTTGTACCTGAGGCTATATTGGATATTAGGGAGAAACAATTGAGGAGACAAGCTATCAAGGAATATTTGATCAAATGGAAGGACTTTTCGGTTGAGGATGCTACTAGGGAAGGTGAGGAAATTTTGCAGCATCTGGAGTTGACATTGCTTGAGGACAAGCAATTTTAGGGAGGTTGGATTGTAATGTCCCCATCTTTTTAGCATCTTAGTGAAGTTCTTAGCCTTTACATTCTCTGAAGGCTAAGTGGAGAAATAAGGAGAAATTGATTAAATTAATTTTTTATGAATTCATTAAATAATTAAAATTAAAATGTGACTTTATATTTAATTAATTTAATTAAAAATGACTTAAGTTAAATAAATAAATTAAAAGTGTCTTCTAGAAGGAGGAATTAAATACAATTTTATTTCTTCTAGAAGGAGGTCCATCTATTGGAGGAAAATAATAAATAGAGAGGGGCAACCTCATTGTTGAGCATTGAATGTGTTGCCATCAACTCTACTAGATAACTTGTGGAGCCAAGGGTTTCTGCAGTTGCTACATTGATCATTGGGAATGAACACTCCCATTGATTTGCATAATTGAGGTGGTGAAATATCTTCTAATGGGTTGTGACTATTGGAGAAGACAAATCAATCTTTCCATTGTGCCAAATTTGTGGCCTAGGGCCAGATTTGTGGAGTAAGATTGAAGGAATCAGGTGGATATTGCTAGAGTACAAATTTGCTACAATACCAATTTGCTGCAGTATCGCTACTACAGTATCATTGCTACAATAATTTGCTATAGGAAATTTCATAATTTTGGAGCAATTCTAGAATTGCACATGATATTATAGTGGTACTAGAGCTTGCCTACAAAGTGTTTGACAAATTTTCAGAGATATAAAATTTGTTGTAACTAAAATATAACTAAATATCAATATTATGTTAAATCATTTCGTGACTATTAATAAGAAATTTTTTGAACATAGATTCATTCACAATTTAAACCATGTTTCGTACATTGATAACCATTTTCTTGTTTGTAGTCATTAGCAAGTTCTTCAATGGTAATTGGAGTTTAATGAGCAATGTTTCTTCAAATGAAGCAACAAGATGGTGCTCTAATGATTTCAAGATTTAAATATGTTGTTTATTATTCTCTCGTTCTAATTCATCTTCAACTGAAAATCAATGGATAGAAATTGAAGTATTTGTTCTAGACTACATTATTGCAATGAGTTATGCATAAATAGTTTCAATTCTTTTATTCTAATTAATAACAAAAAGCAGAGAGGCTTCAAGCCATCTATGGATAGAAAAACATTTCTTTCATTGTTGCTCATAAATGAAAATCATAGCTCCATTAATTTATAAGGAAATAAATTACTTATACTACCAAATATATTATAAGTTTCATTTGTTAGATTAACTCATTTCCTTCAGTTAGATTGTAAGAAAAATGAAGAGCCCTAATCTTTATAGAGTTTATAAAAAGGAGGTTTGATTCACTTTGTTCCTCTAATTTTCTTAGAGGAAGACAAAAAAAAATCTATTTATATATATATTGGTGACAGAGGACTTCTTGATTTGCGTTAAAATAGCCAAGAAACAAAGAGGTGTGAAATTGCATTGTGCACAAGGCCGATAATCTTGAGACAAAAGTTCTTCAATATATTCTACAAGACATTATTGATGCTTCCCTCTTCCCTTCCCATGAGGATGACCCTTGTGTATTTGATACTCTGATCTTACTAGATCTCATGTAATTTTTAGGGTTTCTATTAAAAAAATTAATTTTATAAATTCATTGTAGAGAATTTGTTTGAAATTTATGTTTTCTTTGTTGCATGTGTTTAGAGACTTTGGATATTTGTACACACATTTTGGACAGAGACCCAAGATTCGATCGTGGGACCAACGTGGCTTGTGTAGTACTAGATATGAAGCACTTCAAGAAATGCTATAGAGGTGAAACCAACTAAATAGCCACCAATGCAAAGTTTTATCTAAACAATGATGAGATATTAAGAGTCACGTGTTCCCTCCATGCAGATGATGGCTTCCACATGGAGAGAATGGTTGCATGTGATATTTGTTTTGTAGCACACACCTTGTGTTCAATTTTTTAAGATGGACATTATTCCCAAGCTTTATCTCTGCAATTGTTTTGGCAACAACCTTTTTCATTCAATGGTTTAAATAAAGAGTCTATATATCCCATGGTATATAGTAGCTTCAAGTTATGAGTACAATGCTCTTATTGTCTTTTTCAAAGTTAAGTTTATAAAATTATATTATAATATTTGTATAAAAAGTGAAATGTTTTCTATAACTACATTTTTCAATTCCATTTTATTATATCCTTAATGTTTATTCGTTCACACTCAAATAATGGAAAATAGCTTTTTCTATTTTCCCAATTTAAACTATCAAACAAATCTATGTTTTTTCCACTATGAAATTAATTATAAAAAAATTATTTGAATTAAAATACAAAAATGTAATAGTATAAACAAAAATCTAAAAATGAAGTCATAAAATAATTTTTAATTTAATTTACTAACTTTCTAAATATAGTAATGTTGAACTTATTATATTTAAGTCAATATATATTATATAGTATATAATATATGTAAAGGAAGCTGAGAGATATCAATGTAAGACATTTTAAAAAAAGTAAATTAAATCTCAATATCTTGGCTTTCTCTATATATCTTATATATTAATAATATAGCTAGTAGTAGTTTGAATATTTTGAGAAAATAAGTAAATAACATCGTCTTTAAAGGAGAGATGATTTTGTAAGTTCGATTATAGCTCTTAAATACATTTAACGTGCAACAAATTCATAATAATTGTTAGGGAACAATCAATATGTCTAAAATCCCTACAAACATACGAATAATTTTTTTTTGTTTACCTTATCTCACTAGTTTATAATTTAAAGTATCAAACACATATATTTTGATTTAAATGACAATGAAGACAACCCCAAACAAGCAAAATTTAGATTATTAAATATAAAAAACACAAAAACCTTAGAGGATGGCATCTATGGAAAGATTAAATGCACCAATGAACATATTTTTAATTGAGGGAAATTGGAAAAACATTTGCATTTTGATTCTTATTTAAACAAATGTGATCAACGCACATTCGCCACTCAGGAATATCCATTCACTGTAAATTAACCAAGAATGCGAAAGAAAATACAGAACAACAAAAATGCATAAACACTGAGTTTATCATGGTTCATCACAAATCGTGGCTACGTCCACACTGAGAGAAGAGGAATTATATTAATGAGAAAACCAATAATGTTTACAATACATGCCATCAGCATTTATAGATCACAAATGATCAGCTGAAGAGACAAAATAATATAGAGGGAAAAACATGTGTCTGTTGGCCTTCATAATTCAACAATCTCCCACCTAAAGATAATAGATACACTAGCTGATCATCCATTCCGCTGCTCTACATGCTGACTTACTTCTTTTTAACAAGGCCAAGAGAAGTCTTGGCACATTTAAACTTCTCCTAGGCAACAACCTTCGTCAATATGTCTGTCGGATTGATCTTGGTATCAATTTTGGCAACCTTTAGTTTTCCTTCTGCTACCACATAATGAACATAGTGAGCATGCTTGTCAATATGTTTGGAGCATCGTTGAGAGGAATGATTGTGAACCATAAAAATTGCACTCTGACTATCTGAAAATAAAACATAATCATCTTGTTGCAAATGTAAATCGTTGAATAAGCGTTGCAACCAAATCATCTCTCTAGCCCCTTCGGAAAGAGCCAAGTATTTGGCTTCAGCAGAAGAAAGTGCAACATAATGTTGTAGTCTTGAGGCCCAACTAATGGCAGCCCCAGCAAATGTGAAAGCATAACCAATAGTAGACCTGCACTTTTCTCGATCTCCGGCAAGATCTGAGTCATTGAATCCTTGTAGTTGAGCATGATTTCTACCAAAACATAATGCATAATCAGAAGTACCCTTGAGATACCACAATATCCATTTCACTACTTCCCAATGAGGTTTCCTGGGATTGCTCATGTATCTACTAACTACTCCCATCGCATGAGCAATGTCGGGATGTGTAGAAACCATAGCGTACATTAAGCTACCAACTGCTGATTTATATGGAACATTATTCATAAAATCCTTCTCATCTTATGTTTTGGGACACAAATTAGAACTTAGGCAAAAATGAGGAGCAAGAGGAATATGAACGTGTTTAGCTTCAGCCATGCCAAACCGTTCTACAACTTTGTCAATGTATGATTTTTGTAACAAAGTCAACATTTTTTTCTGTCTATCTCTTGTAATAGTAATCCCAAGAATCTTTTTGGCCACCCCTAAATCTTTCATGGCAAACTGA
The DNA here is from genome assembly GCA_028749045.1 of Cupressus sempervirens. Taxonomy (NCBI): domain Eukaryota; kingdom Viridiplantae; phylum Streptophyta; class Pinopsida; order Cupressales; family Cupressaceae; genus Cupressus; species Cupressus sempervirens. The sequence continues at coordinate 940,979,720 of CM053787.1, forward strand.
GAAGCTAACTCTTTCTTTAGCTTGCTGATTATTTGAGGAGAAGTACTAGTAACTAGCATGTCATCAACATAAAGTAAAAGAATAACAAACTCACCACTAGGAAGTCTTTTATAGTAGATGCAAGGATCTAATTCGCATCAGGTGAAGTTATGTTCAACCATGAACCGATAAAACTTAATGTACCATTGTCTTGGAGCTTGCTTGAGCCCATACAAACTCTGCTTCAGCCGACAATAGAGATGTTCTTTCCCTTTTTGAACAAAGCCTTCAAGTTGTTCCATGTACAATTCTTCATTGATATCGCCATGTAGAAAAGTTGTCTTAACATGAAGCTGTTTGAGCTCAAGATCCCAAATGGCTACCAATCCCAAAACTGCCCAAATTGTAGTCATTCAAACAATAGGTGAGAAAATCTCTTCAAAATCTAAGCCCTTTTCTTGAGCATATCCTTTGACAACTAGTCGAGCACGATACCTCTTTCTTTTGCCATCTTCTTCTTTCACCTTATATACCCAATGATTTTTCAGAGCTTTTCGGTTGGGTAGGAGTGGAACTAAGTCCCATGTTTTATTTGTTTTAAGAGAGTTCATCTCTTCTTTCATTGCAATCATCCACTGATTTTTATTAGTACTTTCGCAGGCATCGCTGAAATTAGCCCACTCTACTTGATGAGAGATTAAAATCTCAAGCTCTGCCTCCTCGGAATAAAGGAGCTCATAATCTGAATACTTTGCAGGCATCCTCCTCTGCCTTGTAGACCGCCTTAAGTCTGGATTGTGTTGCTCATTCAAAGAATTATTTCTTATTAATTCATAGTCACTGCCAGTTGAAGATGTGGGAATTCTCTGTTGAATGTGATGACTAGATGTATTCATCAAATCACCCAAAAAAATTTGTGTATCGTTGGCTGCTCCAATCTTATGAAGTTCGGAATGACTTATATTAGAGTCTCCTATCCTTTTAGTGGTCCTTATACAGTGTTCTACACAATTCCTATCATATATTGGAGGAGCTATAGCTAATGTTTCACCTAATAAGCAGTAACTATCACTACCATGATGGCTATGTTTGTGCATGCAGCTTGTGGGAGATGGAGTAAATTCATACATGCCGTGCTCTATTTTCTATGGATTGTGCCAATTTCCAAAGACTTTTCCTGCACCTTGGGCATCATGACTATGACTATTGAAGCCAACATTATAATCCCTACATGAATAAGAGGGTCCACTGACGGCTCCCTGTTCTTCATCGATAGGACAAAAAACTTGTCTCATCTGGCGTGTGGATGAAATACCTCTAGACTCACAGACATCCTGCTCAATGCCATGAGACACATCATGACTAGTGACTCCTCTTTCATCGGTGATTGGTTTGCTTTTAAAATTGTTTTCTAATAGCTTGCGTGGATAATCATTGCAATTTTGCATCCCGTGTCCCTCAAACTCTTGATGTCTGTCCTGAGAATGAGAAGTAAAATTGCTAATGTGGTGAGAAAAAATGTGACTGGGAGGTTGAATATTGCATTGAGGAGGACGTGGATATGTGGTGTCAGTCCCCTACAGATCATGGTGCTCAAAATTGGAGTCCCCGATCCTTTGAGCAGAGCACGCACCTTGCTCATCACAGTGAGTCAAAGCATCATTCCTCCTACATGGGAGAGTGGACTGCGACCTAGCATGAGTTTTCCTGTATGTGCCATCACCATTGAGCTCTTCCTGTCTTCTTACAGCAACAACATCACTAAAAAATTGTCCCAACTGCCCAACATGGTTTGAGAATTTCCTTCTTTCGTGCTCTGTTTGTTGTGATGATGACAGAGCATGAGAAGAAGGTTCTAAATCACTGCTAACAGTAGGAAATGGAGTCAAAATAGAGGTATGAGTGGAAATTACAAGTTGAGACTGAGACTGTGAATTTAATGAAGAATTATTCTCATTAAATAAAGGCATTGGAATAAAATCTTCAACTCTCTTTCCTGTGGCGCTGATTGAAGAGCCAAAAACTTCGTCTCATTAAATACCACATCTCGACTCCTTACAATCTTCTTTGCAATAGGATCCCATAATCGAAATCCATACCGATCTTCACCATAACCCAAGAAGATACATTCTTGTGATTTTGAATCCAACTTGCTCCTTTTTTCTTTAAGAACATGAACAAATGCTTGACACCCGTATACTCGAAGATGTGAGTAGGAAATCCTTCTACCCAGCCATTCCTCCTCTGGAATTCCCAAGTCCAAACGTGATGAAGGACTTCGATTAATCAAGTATGCTGTTGTATTGTAGGCCTCTGCCTAGAATTCTTTGCCTAAATTAGCATTAGATTGCATACATTGAATTTTCTCAAGTATAGTTTGATTTAATCTTTCCACTACCCCGTTTTCTTGAGGGGTGTATGGCACAACTTTCACCTGTCGAATACCATGATCTGCACAAAAGTTATCAAACTCCAAGGAACAAAATTCACCTCCATTATTTGATTTTAAACATTTAATTTTGTGTCCGCTCTGCTTTTCAACAAGAGCTTTAAAAATTTTAAATTTGGAGAAAACTTCAGACTTTCTAGACATCATATAAACCAAAACCTTTCTAGTACAATCATCAAGAAAGGAAACAAAGAAATTTATGCCTCCATGAGAGGTTACCTCTGTTGGACCAAAGACATTCGAGTGCACCAACTCCAATGGTGTTGTCTTCTTATCATGACCATGCTTCAAAAAACTGACACGCTTTTGTTTTCCATGAAGACAATGTTCGTTGAATTCTAAATCTGTTGATTGGAGACCCGAAAGTTGCTCTCTATTAAGCATAACCTCTAACCCCTTCTTGCTCATGTGGCCTAATCTTTGATGCCAAAGTGCAGCATCGCTGTCCACAACAGTCATCACAGCTCCCACCTCATCATTAGTTTCTACAACATATAGATTTCCAACTTTATCCCCTTTGGCAATAACCATAGAACCCTTGGTAATTTTCCATGTGTCCATGAGGAGTGTAAGAAAACCTTGGGCATATAACTGACTGATAGAAATCAAATTTCTTTTTAATTTTGGAACATGCCTAACATCTTGAAGCAATAATTGATCACCTCCTTTAATTGATAACAAAATATCACCCAAGAAAACATTCCCAAATTTACCTTCCTTGTAGTTTGTGAAGACTTCGCTACAAGAAGATGCATGAAATGAAGCCCTGGAGTCAATTACCCATGAATTCAAAGTTGTTTCACTTGACGCAAGAACCAAAACACCATCACCGAGATCATGAATGATGTTTGCTCTGCTATCCAAAACTTTTTCTTGAGTTCTTTTATATTTTCTGTAGTCCTTTTTGACATGACCAGCCTTTCCACAAAACCAACAACTATTTTGTCTACCTCGGGACTGCGACCTTCTAGCTGATTATGACCTTCAGTTGTTGTTATTATTTCTGCCTCTATGTTGAGTTCTTCCTCTATTTTTTGTACTAACCATCATTAGCGCATCACCAGATGAAGACTCTTTATTAGTTCTCCTCATGCCTTCACTAAGCAATTTAGAGGCTACCTCACTATAGACCAACTTGTTTTTGCCGGTTACGGAAGTGCTAATCGCTGTAACCACACCATCCCAGCTATCTGGTAAAGAACATAATAAGATGGCTGCCTTATTTTTGTCATCTTGAGGCATACTGATGGAGTGTGCTTGACATAAAAGAGTATTCAACTCATTTATGTGATTCGACATTGCTGTACCATCCTTCATCTTCAATTTGTAAGGCTTTTTCATGATGAAAATTTTGTTTGCAGCAGATGTCGTTTGATACATACCATGAAGTTTGTCCCATACGTCCTTTGTTGACATTTCATTGTTCACATTGAACAACACATTCAGAGATAGCAAAAGAAAAATCTCTGCCATTGCCTTCTCATCAGTTTTAGTCCAATCTTCATCTGACATGGCGGTAGGCTTCTTTGCTTTACCTTCAATTGCTATTACAAGATCATGCTTGACCAAAAGTGATCACATCTGTACCTTCCACAAATTGAAATTCTTCCTTGAGAATTTTTGCACTCTTGTTTCCTCCATGACTTCGGAATTTGGTCACCGAAATTGATTATAGCTCTGATACCAATTGTAAATTAACCAAGAATGTGAAAGAAAATATAGAACAACAAAAATGCATAAACACAGAGTTTATCATGGTTCACCACAAATCGTGGCTACGTCCACACTAAGAGTAGAGGAATTATATTAATGAGAAAACCAATAATGTTTACAATACTTGCCATCAGCATTTATAGATCACAAATGATCAGCTGAAGAGACAAAATAATATGGAAGGAAAAAACATGTGTATGTTGACCTTCACAATTCAACATTCACAACGTGTTGACGTAAGAGTCTATATATACCAAGTTGTCCCTACAATGTGTCAGTCATCAAAGAGCTTTACAATTATCAATTCTGACACGCATAGAAATGAAATTTCATCGTTCCTCATCCTATTTAACACTAAAATATCATTCGTCCCCATGCCACGACTGCCACCTGCCAGTCGACACAAGTGCGCCAGAAGCTACGAACAACCGAAAATATCCTATCGAACACTATAAAGTGACTCTGCTATCCACCCATAAAGGTATCAGACATCTACAAATAAAAGTGTAATCTCATCCAAAATTTATAGATTTCCCCAACTTGGTACACATATTATTCAATTGGACATGTTTTAGCTGCAGACTGTAACTACAGATTGTGTAGGGAAAAGTTTGGATTTCTTTAATTGAGTAGTAGGAAGATTGCCTAACTTGTCAAATTTAGTATTTAAGACTGTAATTTGGGGTAGAACTTGATTTCAACTGCTGAATTTCAGTGTAGATTATTGTAATTCATACTTGCATACATTGGAGAGAGTTCTATTTTGTGTTTTGTGGCTTTAAATGGAGAAAAATGTGCCTCTGCCATCAAATATATGGCTCCTTATGAAGAAGAGGTGGGCTTCCAGAGGTCCTATTCTTGTGCCTGAAGTTTACATTTTTGTTGACTCTTTATTACAAGCTCTCATTTCTCTTGCTCACCAGATTATGTCTTTGGAGAAGCCCCGAGCATGCCAGAGGAGAAATGCGGTTCACATCACTCAAAAAGTTAAGGTCTTGTCTATACTTTTTGAAGAGGTCAGAGATTCGGGCATTTCCCTTCCTCCTCCTGCTTTGAAATCTTTTAAAGACTTGTTTATTACGTTGTAGAAAACTAAAAATTTGCTAGAGGATTGTAGTTGTGATGGGAGTTGTGTTTGGTTCCTTTTGCAAACACAAGAAATCTCAAACCAATTTTATGGTTTGATACAAGATATGGCCTCTGCTCTGGATATCCTTCCTTTGACATTGTTGGATCTCTCAGATGAGGTTAGGGAGCAAGTAGAGTTGCTTCATCATTAGGCCAGGAGAACCAAATTGTTCGTTGATTAGGCCAAGGAACAACTTTGCACTTATGTTTCTGTTGTTCTGGATGAGTTTGACAAGGAGGTAGCTCCATATGAGTCTCGACTTAGAAGGATTTTGGATGGCCTAAATCTCCAAAATGCAATGGATTGTCAGAGAGAAACAGAGCTACTGGAGGAAGAGATGAGATGCTAGAAAGAGTTAGGATCAGAGAAAATTTTGCCTCAAATTAATACCTTGGTTGCTTTCATCCGCTACTGTAAATGTGTCCTATTTTGGGTGGATTTTGATTCACAGTTCCAACCATCAAGTGGAACTCAATCAGCTGCAGTAGATTCTGAGAGTGTTTCCAATTCTGCTATATTGGATGATTTTCGATGTCCAATCTCACTGGATTTGATGCAAGAGCCCGTTATTGTATGCACAAGGCAAACATATGATCTGGGATGCATTACCAAATGGATCAAGGAAGGACACTCTACATGTCCAAAGAGTGGGCAGAAGCTTGCGAACACAAATCTGACTCCAAATCATGCTCTTCAAATCCTCATTGTTCAATATTGTGCAGAGCATAAAATCCCATTTGAAAAGTCGAAAAGTGTCAAGAATAGTTCTTTCTTGGAAGGCATCCTAAGCACTAAGGTAGCGATCCAAGTTGCTAAAATGACGACAGAGTTTCTTGTGGAAAGGCTTTGTGCATAATCATTTGAAGTGAAAAAGCGAGCTGCTTATAAACTTAGACTACTTGCTAAATGTGGTATGGAGAATAGGGATTGTATTGTAGAAGCAGGGGCCACATCATTACTTGTGCCATTGCTTTCTTCAAAGGATCCCAAAGCTCCAAAAAATGCTGTAACTGCCCTTCTGAATCTATCTATACATGCGAGTAATAAAATTAGAATAATAGAGTCTTTTACATTACAGCCAATCATTAGGGTTGTAAGAAGTGGTAGAAGGATGGAAGCTCGGGAGAATGCAGCTGCAACCCTCTTCAGTATCTCCTCTGTAGATAAATATAAGAAATTGATAGGAGAGACTCGAGAAGCCATTCTAGCTTTGATAGATCTTCTTTGAGATGGAACTGCAAGAGGCAAAAGTGATGCTACGAATGCCCTGTTTCGTCTATCATCTTTTCATGGAAATGACTTGTAGGTAGTAGCAGCTGGGGCAATCCCTTTGCTGCTTGATCTTCTAACTCATGCAAGAACAGGCCTTGTAGATGAGGCTTGCTCTGTTCTTGCTCTGCATTCCAGACAATCTGAAGGTTTAACTGCAATTAGTGATTCCTCTGCAATAGCTCTACTTATCAGTCTTCTTAGATCAGGCTCTTCCTCACCCAAATGCAAGGAGAATTCAGTTGCTATCTTACTATTGTTGTACTGCCACAAAGGAGATCAAACTGTAAATATGTTGTTGAGGATGCCATCATTGATGCCTTGTTTGTATAGTGTAGTGCCTCTCCCATTTGACTTTTGTAAGTCGTCCTGATGGATGCAACCTTGCTGATCTTTTGTTGTGATGGATCATGATTGTGACCCTGAGTGGTCTACACCATTGAGGTGTTTAGATTTATTTTTATGTATCAGTTGCTTTTATTATGCTTTTGACTGATCTTTGAGATTATGATGTGATTTTTGGTTCACTGAGGTTTGTGCCAATGGTTACTAGGATCGATGTGGTACCATGAGGTTGTTCCATGATTACCCTGTGATGTGTGCAGAGATTGCACTGTGTACTATTACCATGCTACACGGGACTAGGTTCCTATAGCAGTGGTTAGTCATGTTTATGACTATGGTTGTTTATATGTTTTAAATGCCTTTTTAATGCAGAGTAATCAATCATTATTAAATGCTTAAGTAATTCAAATGGATTGTTCATATTGGATTCTTTGGTTATGTGCTGCGGACATTTACCTTGTTATATTTCTGATTAGAGAGATATTTGTTACTCAGGTTATGTTTTACATTTGAGAGGACCTGAGGGTCAAATGTTACTCTTTGATTCCAGTATCATAGATATTAGACTACTATGATGTTAAGTTAATCATATTGCATGATGAGGCCATTTTGAGATGACACTGTGTTTTATGATGATATCTGGTTATCTAGTTATTTGGTATTTGGACATACCTCTGATTTCGCTATATGATGGATTTAATGCTATGGTTATTTACTTGATTCCTGCGTTGCTATGCCTTTTGCGAATGTGAGTGATGTAAATAGATTATTTTAATATAATTAAATAAATGGTTAAATTAGGCGATTTAATGAATTTATTGCTTCGGCTATGTTATTATATACAATTGCACTTGATCGTATTGTTTAATGTGCAAGATTTATATCCCTAGCAGTGGCACATGGAGTTAGTGATTCAGCCATTCATATTTTATCAATGTCGCCTTTGTATGGTCGACGTATCCTTAATTAAATGTTTAATTTAAACCTTTTGGTGATTATTAAATCTGAACTCATTTGCATTATGTGATTAGACCAGTAAGCGTGTCTGTGCATTTAGAGTTTCGCTTTGTCGCGAAAGTTGTTCAGGAGATTTATGTGTTTTTGGGTTTTCGGACTTTTTAATTGATTTATTTTAATTTCTTGCAACTTTGCCATAGATGAATTCCTATTTATAGGAATAGTCTGTTTTTGTTTGGGTCGATTTGGGGTTTAACTAGATTGGTCGGTTAAATGCCCTAATCGATTATTCACCTGCAAAGTGAATAAGTATCCAAAAAGGAATTTAATTCTTCACTTCTCACTTTTGAATTGGAAAGTTGGAGAGTAAAACCCAAAATCCTTTTCATGATGATTTACTATTTTGTTCGTTGTGGGAGCTATGGGCGTGAGATCGTCGCGAAGTTGGGCTGGTTGTATCCAGCTCAGAGAAACCTTGGATTGTCGCAATTTTCAGCCACTTTTGTGGGCGTTTTATTTTCTGGTTCAATTTTTTGTTTTGCTCTTTTGGCTGTGAGGTAGGGCTTTCCTTTTTTATTATTTCTGCTCCATTTCTGCTTCTGTTTTTTGTAGCCGTTTGTTTGGAGGCTGAGAACTAGTGTTCCCCTCTGTTTCTGTATGTTAGTTCTACCCGGTTGGGCGGGTATGAACATTTCCCTATTTTTCGGGATGAGGGTTTGGGATTTTGCACCGTTATGCTGGCCATTTTTGCATACGGTGTTCGATTCCATTTATTTTTGGATTTTTGGAGTTTTTGAATCCAAAGGCCAAATGGGTTTTAATTTTGAAGTTTTTCAAATTTTTGGAGTTTTTACCTCATTTTGCGTGCCACCCTGTTTTCTCAGGTTTTCTTGGCACAATGTGGGTCGTGGACCTTGATGATCTATTTGGATATCAGTCAGATCACTTTTGCACTTTTATGTTGCATTGGGATGCATGTTGCATCCGTACTCCCGACTTTGTGTTCGATTGAGTGATTTGTTACTTGTTATGGTTTTTGTTGGACCTTTGCTTTTGTTTCGTGAACGCTAGGATTCGTGTAGAATCTATACTCTAGAATTGAGGCCAGTGGAGTGAGTTCACGATGTTTGGTCTTGTTACATCATTGGGATTCGTGTAGAATCCATACTCTCAGATTGAGGCCAGTTGAGTGATTTCATGATGTATGATTTTATTGGCTTTGGGATTCGTGTAGAATCTGTCCTTCCCGTGTTGCTTTCAGTTGGGTGTTTTCTTTGCATTGTGTTCTCATTCCTATCCTTTTGTTAAGATCTTCATGATGGTGGTGCACCACACACGAGTACGTTTACATACATTTGTCGAGTGACTTGCGAGGCTCGATCTTTCGTGGTACTTCCGAAAGTTATGATCATTGGGGTTGGGATGGGAGTATGCATGCCCATGGGCACTTGTCGTAGGATGAGCATGGGTAGGGTAGGGTAGCATATGGAGGGGCTTCTATCCTGCACCTTGGTGACTATTCCCCGGTTGGCAGAAGAAGTTTTATATAAGTGATAATAAAATGTGTGGGTTGTGCACTTTCTATTGAGAAGAGTAGCTACCCTAGGTTGTGCGCCTTCCGTCGTGAAGAGTTGCTGCCCTAGGTTGTGCGCCTTCTATCGAGAAGAGTAGCTGCCTATACTAGCTTGGGCTTTTGGATGCTAAGCGACTCTCCATGATGTCAGCCCCTACTTAGTAGCCTATTGAGTGTCTGACCAGGACCTGTACTCCTTGCATTGTCTTAGGTTCTTGGTTGCAGCCATCATACTATTTGGCGTGAGTGTTAGCCATGGATGTTGTGATTTTTGTGTGTTTGTGGTTGGATCATTATCTCCATTAGCACGGTGGGTGTGGACCTATGGGTGCCATGTGGTTGGGAGGCGTAGCTACCTTCGCCACTGCTAGGGACCAGTGTATAGAGACGATTTTGTCCTAGTGCAACCGTTGTTGGATGTTTTCACTTGGTACTTCGGGTTTTGGAGTATGCTTTCTTGTGATTTATGCTTTCATTGGAATCTTTGGATATCATGTTTAGATGATGTTAGTTTATTTGATGCATTCCCTTATCATGATGGTTAGCATATGATTAGATGATGTTATTTAATTTAGTAGTACATCTGTTGCTTATTGTTGTTTAGCATGTAATAGGAGATGTTATCTACTGTAGGATTATCTTATGCTTTACTACTAGCATGTTAGATTTACTTATGCTTATATTGTTGCATGTTTTAGTAGTGACATCCCTATTACGACAGTACAGACGATTTGGTCGGTGGCTTGGGATGTTACGCACGGGGGATGGCTAGGACCCACGATGGTCTTATGATGCTATTGACGGTTGGGAGGAACCGCACACTTATTTGGTTGTTTAGTTCTGAAATGTATTTTTGTTCATTGTGATGTTTATTTCAGTATGCGCTTTGCTTTTATGTTTTAGATGGTTAGATGTTCCTCTTTCCTTGCTGTTAGTGCTCTCGAGTGTTCATTCCTCGATTTACGTGGATCCGGTACTCCCCGGTGTGGAGGTTTCCTTGTTTGTTTAGCTTTTTGTTTGCATTTTGTGTCGCGCTGATTTTTTTCCTCGTGCGAAATTGTATTTTCCTCAGGCAAAACTGTTTCTTCCTTGCGAAAGAATACACTTCCCACGTGAGAATGTAAATCTTCGCGCGGTGCGTAGGGAATCCTCGCGTGAAGCTCAGTAGTCCTCGCGCAAAGTGCGCATTTTCTCATGCGAAACTCAAGACCAATTTTCTTTCTCGCACGAGAAATAGGGGCTATCTAGGCTTGTTGGATGAAAGTTCAGAAGATGGTTTTGGACACCCTTTTGGTTTTTACACCTTCCTGGTTCAAAATAGATTTCGTAGGGGTTTAAAATATATCGTTTAAGTATAAGTTGACGTATATTTATAATTCCTTATACTTAAGATATATTTTAATATATGCAACAAATCATTTGAGATAGGTTTTAGACCTCTTGGAGATATGTTATGGATTCTAGGAAATTTTAGGGCTTCAGAAATCTAGACATAGCCAATTTTCAGGGCTTCAGGATTTCAGGCTTAGCCAAATTTTGAGATTCTGCATTTTACCCCAGCTTTGTGTTTTGTTGATGAGTGGTCATTTCTTATGCCCTCATCTTGTTGTGGTGGTTGTTGGCTTTTGTTTGGGTGTGTCAGTTGGGTGGTGGCATTCGGAGATTTGTTGGTTGTCGGGATTGTGTTGAAGTCTTTCGTTGTGATCTTTGTGATCCCTATATGATGTTGTCTTGTGCATTCATACTTGTAAAAAAAAATAAAAAAAAATCTTGGCTTGATTTGAATCCTTGTTTCCAAGGATCTCCGGGCGGGGCATTACATCTGGTATCAGAGCCCATGTTCAAACATTGGGATCTTTGTGTTTATGTTGCCCATGTAGTTGTTGTTGCTTTGGTTGAGTGCGAGTGTCTTGGTGAGAACTCGTGATCTTGTTGCTTTGGTATCTACTTGTGATGGACTTGCTTGTCTAGTAGAGGCAACTAGAGTAGTGTGTGGAGAGGGAAGTGAGTCTTCCTGATTTTGTTAGCGGAATCGATGTGCCTTGGTTGGTTGGTTGCTTGTGTGACCCTTTTTGGATGGAACCACTAATTGGTGTCCATGTGTTGGCTTTGAGAGCCTCTTTGTTTCTCCTTGTGGAGTTAGTTGCTTTGTTCCTTGCTTTCTCCTTGTTGTAAGTAAATTAATGAACCTTATTGTGATTCTTTATTTTGTTGTTATAATGATGAAATGGTTCCTTTCATTGAAAATGAGTGTTTATTGTGAATCATTGCAAAGTAGTAGTTTTGCATTATATCCTTGGGTTAATGACTTAAGTCCCCAATCCGATTATTCTTAAGCTTATGTAAAACTATATTAATTTGATGGATATTTAAATGTTGCATTGCATGGAAATTATTGCTTTCTGCATATGCATGAGATTACTGATGGGATATTGCTCGATGTGTGTGAGTGTGTTCTCTAATGATGCTAGGATGATGTATTCCTTAGCATTGTGTGGTGATTTATCCCTCTTGTGTGACTATACTCAGTCATCACCTGTAATGTGATTTGTTTGATGCCTTATTTTATTTGGCTGGAGGTACTTTCCTCATGTTGTTGGGCTAGCATTAGTTTTTAGTAATTCCCTCTCTTGGAGTAGTCATCAAATTTTATCTATCGCTCTCTTTGTGACAGTTGTCACATTTGACTTATTGTTGAAATGAGCTCTTTTTTTTGGTACTTACTATTGGAATTGATAATTCCCCCATTTGGGCTTTTGATTATGTTTCATGATGACTATTCTAGATGTGTTTTATTACTGCCCAGTTGTGTGTTGTGACTCTATCATGTTCATCTCGAACCTCTGGTAGTACGTTCAAGGGATAATATCATGGAGAACATGCTAGTGTGTCTTTGTTAGATCTAAAGTTGTTATTGTAACTGAATGGTTTAAATGGTGATTAAACTTAATGTTATTTTTGAAAGAAATTGAAAGGTATGTACTTGTTCTATAGTGACTCTTGGACCCTTGCTTGAAAATATTTTAGTTCATTATGCATTAGTGCTTATGTTATGCTTAATTAATGAATTTATGAAAGAAAAGTAATGATGGTTTTAATGTGTGATTTACCTTTAATTCCATGCCTTATGTTGTTTTGGGCATGTGTGCTCTTGTGTGGATTTGGACATTTCGTCCATTGCTTGTCCTAGTGACCAAGGCTGTTGGTTTTGTCTTTGTTGTTTTGATTTGAGTGGTGGCTCAAATCATAGGTCTTGGTCTCTCTTAGCTTCTTCTTGTTGTAGTCCTTGTCAATATCTTTTCGACACTTTTCAAATGGATTCAATCCGAGTCTGGTTGTGAGGCTTTGGCTTTTGGAGTTGTTGATTGATGTTCTGAGTACCTTGTCGAGTAGAGGCCAATTCAATCATTACATATCGTATTTATGGCCATTGGAGAAGTTTAACTCCTCATGTTATTCATAACGGAAGAGTTATCTTGTCTTAATAATCTACTAGGTACTTGTTGGAGTTCGTGCTTGGGTTTTTGTGTTTTCTATTGCACTGACCCACTCTTGTGAGGTGTAGTGTGGTTTGTGAGTGTTCCTTGTTGTGGATGATGTTGCCTTATTGTTTGGGAGTGACTCAGTTCTTTGATGAGTCTACATTCTCCTTTCTGTATGTTGACCTTGGCACATCTCCGTATTCTTTCTCTCTTGAGAGAGTAGGCTAGTGTGGTTATGCCACTAGCTCAGTTAGTGTTCTCTTGTGAGCATGTTGATGGTTGGGGGAATTGTGAGTTCCCTAATGCATCTTGGGCTGATTTTGTGCAGAGGTTGAGAGCGACTCCCTCTTAGTCCTATACTCTATAGTATCCTTCTCCCTAAGCTTATATCTTCATGTGGATTGTCTCAGTCAAGTTTTCTCTTTAACTATTGACTTGAGGCTAGAGATTGAGTTTAGCGGTAGATTGGGTGTAGTTTTCCTAGCATGGTGCTAGAGGGACATGGTATCGTTGGACACATGTTACCATCTCGTGAGTTGGTATGCAGACATTTGATGATTGTGTCCACTGACGAAAGTCTTTGAACCTTGTGAGAAGGTGATATCTTGTCTGGTTGGGTTGTGTTACCCTAGTTTCCAGTGGTAGTTGAGTTTTTGTGCCTTGGTAAGGTGTCGTGCTCCTGTGCTTGGTGGTGAGTAGTCCTTTGGAGTGTGTCCTTTTGTTGGTAAACTTTCATCCTCTTTGTTCTAAGGGTGAGTTTACGTGGATTCCAGAATGATCATGTGTGACATGATAGTATTCTTGGAAAGTTTGGGATGGTTATTCCCCATGATTCCAACTTTTGTTGGAAGAGCTTAGTGTTTTGACCTGGTTTTGTGGTCATGTGGTTGGTGCATGTCGTGGTTGGGCACCTGTTGACAAGGTAGAGTGGCTTGTTCCTTACCTTGTATTGTTGACTCTATGGCTAGATGGGTTCTTCCTAGCGCATAGAAGGTTCCTAGTTGGAGGACCTTGTGTCTGTGTGACACCCATTCTCTCATGGTTAACCTATTTGGGGGTTAACGTGATGGTTTGAGGATGTTGGAGTGATTTGGGTTTGACTTGTATAGAGTTGTTGAGTCATTCCTATTGCTCGCTTAGGATTTTGTTCTTGGTGTGTTTGGTTTCTATTCTTGGATTGCAGGCTTCCAGGAGTAAGCCTAGTCTTTGGGGGGGATGATGTAGTGCCTCTCTCATTTGACTTTTGTAAGTCATCCTGATGGATGCAACCTTGCTGATCTTTTGTTGTGATGGATCATGATTGTGACCCTGAGTGGTCTACACCGTTGAGGTGTTTAGATTTATGTTTCTGTATCAGTTGCTTTGATTATGCTTTTGACTGATCTTTGAGATTATGATGTGATTTTTGGTTCACTGAGGTTTGTGCCAGTGGTTACCAGGATCGATGTGGTATCATGAGGTTGTTCTGTGATTACCCTGTGATGTGTGTAGAGATTGCACTGTGTACTATTACTATGCTACATGAGACTAGGTTCTTGTAGCAGTGGTTAGTCATGTTTATGACTATGGTTGTTTATATGTTTTAAATGACTTTTTAATGCAGAGTAATCAATCATTATTAAATGATTAAGTAATTAGAATGGATTGTTCATATTGGATTCTTTGGTTATGTGCTGCGGACATTTACCTTGTTATATTTCTGATTAGAGAGATATTTGTTACTCAGGTTATGTTTTACATTTGAGATGACCTGAGGGTCAAATGTTACTCTTTGATTCCAGTATCATAGATGTTAGACTAATATGTTGTTCAGTTAATCATATTGCATGATGATGCCATTTTGAGATGACAGTGTGTTTTATGATGATATCCCTTTATCTAGTTATTTGGTATTTGGACATACCTCTGATTTCGCTATATGATGGATTTAATGCTATGGTTATTTACTTCATTCCTGTGTTGCTATGCCTTTTGCGAATGTGAGTGATGTAAATAGATTATTTTAATATAATTAAATAAATGGTTAAATTAGGTGATTTAATACATTTATTGCTTCGGCTATGTTATTATATACAATTGCACTTGATCGTGTTGTTTAGTGTGCAGGATTTATATCCCTAGCAGTGGCACATGGATTTAGTGATTCAACCATTCATATTTTACCAATGTTGCCTTTGTATGGTCGATGTATCCTTAATTAAATGTTTAATTTAAACCTTTTGGTGATTATTAAATCCGAACTCATTTGCATTATGTGATTAGACCAGTAAGCGTGTCTGTGCATTTAGAGTTTCGCTTTGTCGCGAAAGTTTTTCAGGAGATTTATGTGTTTTTGGGTTTTCAAACTTTTTAATTGATTTATTTTAATTTTTGGCAGCTTTGCCATAGATGAATTCCTATTTATAGGAATAGCCTGTTTTCGTTTGGGTCGATTCGGGGTTTAACTAGATTGGCCGGTTAAATGCCCTAATCAATTATTCACCCGAAAAGTGAATAAGTATCCAAAAAGGAATTTAATTGCTCACTTCTCACTTTTGAATTGGAAAGTTGGAGAGTAAAACCCAAAATCCTCTTCATGAGGATTTACTGTTTTGTTCGTTGTGGGAGCTACGAGCGTGGGATTGTCGCGAGGTTGGGCTCGTTGGATCTAGCTCGGAGAAACCTTGGATTGTCGCAATTTTCAACCACTTCTGCGGGCATTTTATTTTCTGGTTTAGTTTTTCGTTTTGCCCTTTTGGTTGTGAGGTAGGGCTTTCCTGTTTTATTGTTTCTGCTCCATTTTTGCTTTTTTTTTCATAGCCGTTTGTTTCGAGGCTGAGAATTAGTGTTCCCCTCCATTTTTGTATGTTAGTTCTACCCGGTTGGGCAGGTATGAACATTTCCCTATTTTTCGGGATGAGGGTTTGGGATTTTGCACTGTTATGCTGGCCGTTTCTTCATACGGTGTCCGATTCCATTTATTTTTGGATTTTTGGGGTTTTTGAACTCAAAGGCCAAATGGGTTTTAATTTTAAAGTTTTCCAAAATTTTGGAGTTTTTACCTCATTTTGCGTGTCGCTCTATTTTCTAGGGTTTTCTTGGCACAATGTGGGTCGTGGACCTTGATGATCTGTTTGGATATCAGTCAGACCACTTTTGCACTTTTATGTTGTATTGAGACACGTGTTGCGTCCGTACTCCCAACTTTGTGTTCGGTTGAGTGATTTGTTACTTGTTATGGTTTTTGTTGGACCTTTGCTTTTATTTTGTGAACGCTAGGATTCGTGTAGAATCCATACTCTCGGATTGAGGCCAGTTGAGTGAGTTCACAATGTTTGGTCTTGTTACATCATTGGGATTTGTGTAAAATCCATACTCTCAAATTGAGGTCGGTTGAGTGATTTCATGATGTATGATTTTATTGGCTTTGGCATTCATGTAGAATCTGTCCTTCCTGTGTTGCTTTGAGTTGGGTGTTTTCTTTGCATTATGTTCTCATTCCTGTCCTTTTGTTAAGATCTTCGTGATGGTGGTGCACCACACACGAGTACGTTCGCATACATTTGTCGAGTGACTTGCGAGGCTCGATCTTCCATGGTACTTCCGAAAGTTATGATCATTGGGGTTGGGATGAGAGTATGCATGCCCACGGGCACTTGTCGTAGGATGAGCATGGGTAGGGTAGGGTAGCATATGGAGGGGCTTCTATCCTACACCCTGGTGACTATTCCCCGGTTGGCAGAAGAAGTTTTATATAAGTGATAATAAAATGTGTGGGCTTTGCACCTTCTGTTGAGAAGAGTAGTTGCCCTGGGTTGTGCGCCTTCCGTTGTGAAGGGTTGCTGCCCTAGGTTGTGCGCCTTCTATCGAGAAGAGTAGCTGCCTATACTAGCTTGGGCTTTTTGATGCCAAGCGACTCTCCATGATGTCAGCCCCTACTTAGTAGCCTATTGAGTGTCTGACCAGGACCTGTACTCCTTGCATTGTCTTAGGTTCTTGGTTGCAACCATCATACTGTCTGGCGTGAGTGTTAGCCATGGATGTTGTGATTTTTGTGTGTTTGTGGTTGGATCATTATCTCCATTAGCACGGTGGGTGTGGACCTATGGGTGCCACGTGGTTGGGAGGCATAGCTACTTTCGCCACTGCTAGGGACCGGTGTAAAGAGACGATTTTGTCCTAGTGCAACCGTTACTGGTTGTTTTCACTTGGTACTTCGGGTTCTGGAGTATGCTTTCTTGTGATTTATGCTTTCATTGGAATGCTTGGATATCATGTTTAGATGATGTTAGTTTATTTGATGCATTCCCTTATCATGATAGTTAGCATATGATTAGATGATGTTATTTGATTTAGTAGTACATCTGTTGGTTATTGCTGTTTAGCATGTAATAGGAGATGTTATCTACTATAGGATTATCTTATGCTTTACTACTAGCATGTTAGATTTCCTTATGCTTATATTGTTGCATGTTTTAATAGTGACATCCCTATTACGACAGCACAGACAATCTAGTCGATGGCTTGGGATGTCACGCATGGGGGATGGCTAGGACCCACGATGGTCTTATGATGCTATTGATGGTTGGGAGGAACCGCGCACTTATTTGGTTGTTTAGTTCTGAAATGTATTTTTATTTATTGCGATGTTTATTTTAGTATGTGCTTTGCTTTTATGTTTTAGATGGTTAGATGTTCCTCTTTCCTTGCTGTTAGTGCTCTCGAGTGTTCATTCCTCAATTTACGTGGATCCGGTACTCCCCAGTGTGGAGGTTTCCTTGTTTGTTTAGCTTTTTGTTTGCATTTTGTGTTGCGTTGATTTGTTTCCTCGCGTGAGACTGTTTCTTCCTCGCGTGAAAGAATACACTTCCTGCGCGAGAATGTAAATCTTCGCACGACGCGTAGGGAATCCTCGCGCGAGAATGTGAATCCTCGCGTGAAGCTCAGTAGTCCTCGCGTGAAGTGCACACTTTCTCGCACCAAACTCGAGACCAATTTTCTTTCTCGTGCGAGAAACAGGGGCTATCTAGGCTTTTCGGATGAAAGTTCAGAAGTTGGTTTTGGACACCCTTTTGGTTTTTACACCTTCCTGGTTCAAAACAGATTTTGTAGGGGTTTAAAATATATCGTTTAAGTATAAGTTGACGTATATTTAATTCCTTATATTTAAGATATATTTTAATATATGCGACAAATCATTTGAGATAGGTTTCAGACCTCTCGGAGATATGTTATGGATTCTACGAAATTTCAGAGCTTCAAAAATCCAGACTTAGCCAATTTTTAGGGCTTCAGGATTTCAGGCTTAGCCAAATTTCGGGATTTTGCATTTTACCCCAGCTTGGTGTTTTGTTGATGAGTGGTCATTTCTTGTGCCCTCATCTTGTTGTGGTGGTTGTTGGCTTCTGTTTGGGCATGTCAGTTGGGTGGTGGCATTCAAAAATTCGTTGGTTGCCGGGATTGTGTTGAAGTCTTCCGTTGCAATCTTTGTGATCCCTGTATGATGTTGTCTTGTGCATTCATACTTGTAAAAAAAATAAAAAATCTTGGCTTGATTTGAATCCTTGTTTCCAAAGATCTCCGAGCGGGGCATTACATATAGTCTTCTCACTTCGGGCACTCCTCGAGCAAGAAAGAAAGCCAATTCAGTGCTTAGAATCCTTCAAAATTGGGAGCCTTCCCAATATCCTCAAAACATTCTCGCCTCTCACAGTCACAATCCAGTTGCTTCGGTGATGTAGTGATGCACTCCTCCGACTCATTCTCTAGATTTGTTTGATTGTTGCCTATTTGTTGTACATTGTATCCTTTGATCAAGGATCAATGTAAAATGTAGACAAGTCTATCGCAAGGCAGACATTTGTCTTGTAAACTACGTACTCTGCATAAAAAGTTATAGCGTATGATCATGGATCGAATATAAATTCACCCATGGTCTAATCACCAAATAAACTACATGTCATCCACCTTTTCTATTGATAACATGGACGGAATGTAAATTCATGGTCTAAAGACCTAGCTCTGTAGTTTTTAGTCAATAAAAACTATTTGAATTGGAAAGTATAATAAATGATATGAGCTCTGTAATGGACTTGTGAAAGTAACTTTGCTTTGCCCTTGACGATTTTTCAATTCAGTGAACTAAATATTGAAGACGAAGATATGATCAGAGGATCAAGTTGAATTTGATTTTTTCCTCTTCCTCTGTATCAAGGAACCAGTGGGAAGGGCATGATAAACATTTTCAGGCTTTGAAAAAATTATTAGTCCTTGCCTTTTAAAAGAAAGGCAGGGAACTAATGTTTATTTTTCACCCTCTTTATTTCTTTTTTCTTGGTAACCACTTGTCATATTGCAAAGTTTGAGAAGTTATATTAAGAAGATGAAATTATCATATGCTAATTACAAATTTATGATTGGCTAATACTATTTTTCCAAGGTTTTATTCACTTTTATGAAAACTATTATTGAACAAAAATCAACATCCGTAGACAGGGCTAAGTCAGTGGATAAAGGCAAGAGTATTAATGCAGTTGATTTATTACTATTATCATGACAGGACTACTAACAATAGAGGTAGATTAGCATTTATTATTATTAACATTAGTAGACCACCGAAAATAGAGGTAGATTAACACTGGTAAAATGCTTTCCAATTTTCAAATTACCTAGGAGTAGTTTTAGGGCGATTTGCAGAGGCATATGTATCAAGGGCAGCTCTTGCGATTTATGAAGTGGTCTGTTGCAGTACACTGGTATTCCATTTTTCCAAGTTCTGTTATTTTTTTCTTCGTTGTTTTATTTGTGTTACCATGTGCTTTAGGGTGATTTTTTCTGCTTGGTTTTGACACATAGTTAAACTTTTGTATTTTCTGCACAAGTTCTGTTGTGACCTAGTACTAGGTGTAATTTTATTGAAGATATTTATTGCATATTTAGCTTTGGGCCTTCAACGCCAGATTTTAGAGATCTTTGGATTGTTTTGCCTATAAAATATTTGTAGCATTTTTAGTGCTGGATGTGATTTGTTGGAAATATTTTAGGTATCGACGTACAAAATAGAGTTTTGATTAGTGATTAAATATTTTTAGCAATAAAATTAGGGTTTCCAAAAATAATTATGGTTTCAAGCTACAATTTCGTATTTCTAAGCTAAAATATAGGGCTTTCAAAAAGCTCACAACTGCGAGTTCAAGCTTGTGTGTCTGAGCTTGCACCTATGTCAGTTTTGTTGCCCTCCTATCCAAAGCAACAGTAAGCCACATCTTCTCATTCTCTACCTATGTAAACTGCTCAAAAAGTGAGTTTTTTTTTTCTAAAAGAGCTCAGATCTGCTCAGTAGTTATAGACGTAGCATCCACCCTTTCCATCCATGTCTCCACTTCATCCTGTAACTCCTAAATAAAAGTGTATGCTTTCTCCACAACGAAAGAGACATCCCCTCCCGAGTTGCATAACTGTGTATCAGAAATAAACAGTGGCATCTTCCCTTTCTCTCGTGATCTTCAAATTCCTTGACAAACAAACCCTTGATTGATGCTTTCTATACCAGTCAGTTTAAATTGCTTTCTTAAAATTCCTCTATGCTTCGATGGCCTGCAATGGCTTCCTTGAGTAATCTAATATTTTAAATTAAGTGACTTTTTTGTGGCTAGTTTTGACAAGAAATTTATATTTCATTGTGTAATTCTAAAAATATATTTCTAGTTGAGGTTAAAAATTGTTTGGTTGGAGGCTTTAAAAATGTGCTCTTCCACATTTACATCATTGATATTGGCCAGTAGCAACCTCACCACGTCCAAGCATCCCCTTCTCACTACTGAATGCAAAGTTATTTTCCCATTAGGTTTAGCAACCTTCAACAACTGTTCATTGGTTGCCAAAAGCCTTGCCACCACCTCCACATGCCCCTGCGTTGCCACCGAGTATAGATGTGTTCAATTGGTGCAATTTGTGGTTCTGGCCAGACCCAGCCACATTGCAAGTAGTGACCTGATGACATCTTAACAAGATAGAAATAAAAATAAAACATAACAATTAATTTTTCCAAATCACTAAGCATTAAGATAGAGCTATTGAAGAAATGAAAGTTTATCGCAATCTAGCATAATAGTTTGAGTAAATTTTAACTAAGTAAAAAAGGTTTTCACAATTTATGAGATGAGTTGAAGGGAATTTTTCTTTTTTCTTTTGGGGTTTATATTGATGATGGATCAGGGAATATGATTCAAACATTGATCTAAAAACATCGAGAGAAACAATTTCAAATAGATTTAAGTATTTTTTTCCACAAATCATATTATTTAGATTACTTAGATGAACATATATCTTTTATTAAGGTGAACAAGTTGGCTTGAAATGTGATGATGCACATTATTTAGACTGTCACGTTCTAAGAAATTAGAATATACTATTGATTATATATATTATATAATAATAATAAATATACTATTAGAGTCCGTTTTACAAGATTACGTTCTTTAGTCCAAGCCGCATTTTGTAAGATTGAAAATTTATCTAAGTTTATATTTAAGTATTGCAGTTTAATTGATTATATATAATTGATGGATGTATTTTTACTTTCTTGTGTGCATTGAATTGTTTTTTTTTTCATCTCTATTTTAGATCTTATACTTTGTTTTAGATCTTTCAGTGATGGATCTCGAAAAAATCACAACCACAATATAAGCTTTTGAAGGAACATGTATCTGCTATTAAATAATTTTTTAATACAAGTAAACATGTTTAATAGGTCTAATTATTTTATTATGAAATATTTATTTTAATGAATAACTAAAATTATTTGAATCATAAGTATTAGATTTATGAAGAAGAATTAAAACATATTTTTTTACATAGGAATTGTATATCTAATATTTAATTTAAAAAATTGATTTATGATGTTTATGATAATTCTCATTGTTTGATTGCGAAAAGTTTTCACAAGCTAATTTTTATTATTGTAAGCAAATGCATTTAAAACCACTTTTCTTGTTCACATATAATATCTTCTCTTTGAGGTTGCTTTCAAATTCATAATTACCATATTTGTATCAATTGTTTTGGTTCACTGAATTCTACATAGATAAAATGTATTCCTAAAATACTCAAGTATTTTGATCAGAATGATTTTATGCACACAGGTGACAAGTACAAAGTTCATTGCGTCAAGATTTCTAGTAACAAGAAACACATAAGACAATCTTGTTACAAGTATAACGAATTATATAGTCACTAATCAAGTGAACATTTTACAAAGCCCTTTAAGCTTTTAAATAATAAGAATAATATAATTTTTCTTTCAAAATTGTTTTGTTTTTCCTAATAATCAATTGAATTTTGTATGGATTAGTTCACTTCTTTTAGAAAATTTTGAAACTTCCATAAATAATAATCTGAGTACCTATTTACACCCTTCTTTCAGTTAATTGAATATAGCACAATTGCCAAAATACTGATTTTGCTTTCGCACAAAACTCTATTAGAAAATGGATTTCCATAATAGCTATGAAAAATTCACATCATCACAATCTAATGAGCCACAAATTGGACCAGCCAGACCATTACCTCCAACATCATTTAACATCTCAAAACATTCACAGCTAAGAACACCAACATCAACCAATGCAAATATTCGATACTCGCTACGATGGTTAAAAGAAATAATATGTCATGGAAAAACAAACAGAAAAGTGATGAAAACCAAACGCAAAAATTGTCATCTTCCATGATACAAAGTCAATCACCTCGAGTGCAGTCTAGAACATCTGTCAATTTATCAAGAATAGGCATAACGATAGCACAATAAGGTCATGTCAAAAGTAGACATTCATTGCATTGCCTCAAAAATATAATATGAAAGAGTAGGAGCACAAGCTTTCTTCAACAAAAAAAAAGCAACAAAATGCTGATAGTGGCAAAACAAACAACAAACTCCGGCTGCATTTCCATCAAACTGGAAGACACAAGTCTAAACAACCCTCACCACACAGACAAATCTCAAAATCAATTAAACCATATCGACACATTATAAATGACACACCCATTAACCCATGCAACATCTGTAAAATGTTACACTTCCAAAAAATATGCAAATCATCGACAAAACATTTCTCAATGCTTTCAACTCTCTTCCAATAACACATGAAGAGAATAAAATTGAAATCAACAACTTGGTATGTACCCAATGTTTCAAAGGTTTTATATCTGGCAAAGTTCCTCCCTTTGCTACACCTTGGAGGATACAAAGAAACAAACGTATTGACACAATACATACATTGACCTCACTAGAAGAAAGACTTGTCTCCTTGCGCATTAAATTTGCACAAATAAGACAACTAGGTTACAAAAGGTCACAGTATGGCCTAAACAGAACAATAATCAATGTGCCTATAGATATTGATAAAGTATAATGAGTATTGCCTCAACAATTATATGACAATAGAAAAATTGCAATAAGATTGAAGCAAAAACTAGAGTATGAAAATGCATATGCCCAAGGCAATATAAGACCCCTATGTGTAATGAATGCATTATCAAGTCTAGCAACAATGTCCTTGTATATTAGAGAGAAAATTTTCATAGATGAGCATTGGGAGGCCATTCTAAGGGGAAAAAAACAATAGACAACATGTCTTAGCAATACATAAATACAAGACTCTAATGAGAATGATGAACTAAGTAATGAACCAGTCTCAGAATCACTTATCCATTGGTTCAATGACACACATTCAATCAAAGATCTTGACACAACAATAATTGAGATTACACCTTCTAAAGGAATTAGACCTTTTGGAATATTTCAAAATCAAAACTCAGAGGAAATGAACTTTCCAACTCTCTTCTATAGTTATCCAAGACCACAACATATCTCAAATTTCTCATTCCAAAAAATAGTGAAGTGGGAGCTCATGCATCTAGATAATGACTTTGCAACACATATTACAAAAATTTTCTTCAAAGAAATAAAACTTATCATTCAACAAATCTCCTCAATGGCATGGGTTTGCATAAGAAAAGTTGAGCTCAACGGTAAAAAGTTGTTGGCAAAAAATGTCCGCACCCCTACAAACATTGAACAAATATTAAGATCACCAATCGGTTTCAAATCATTGAAAAGTATTTGTACATCACCTAATTACTTGGACAATACAAGGAAAAACATATTTGCAATGATAAGGCAATTAGGACCCCCAACATTCTTTGCCACATTGACAAGTGTTGAGAACTTGTGGCTGCCACTAGTACAAGATTTGGACGATATCTATACTAGCAATAACTATAAAGAAACTGAAACTATAGAAGACAAAAATTTAGACTTTAAAATAAGATAGAATCCAGTTCTATGCACTCAGTATTTCAATCATCAACTTAATGCATTCTGTAGAATGATGTTAACAAATATAAAATTGTTTGGCAAAGTGTTAGATTACTTCTTTGTCACTGAATTCCAAAATAAAGGAAATGAACATGTTGATTTTATGGTTTGGATTGGAAATGCACCCATATATGGAAAATGCACAAATCAAGAAATCGAGAACTTTTTCGACAAATATATCTCTTCTAATTCTACACTTCTAGATGAAAAATTTGCCAAAATTCAAACACACCATCACACAAAAAGCTACAAGAAGTAGAAGACATCAACTTGTCGCTTCAACTTCCCTATGCCTCCAATGAGGAAAACAAATATTCTAGAGTCTTTACCAACAACAGATACAAGAATGAAAGAAAAAACAATAAAGCTCTTTAAACAACTTGAGCACAAAGAATATTGAAAAGATGTTACATTTGACCAATTCCTCAATAAGTTCAACACCACTGAAAAAAATTACATCCTAATGCTATGAAAACAATTACATCCTAATGCTATGCATGAAATTAAGAAGAAGAGTACTATTACTAAAAAGAGACCCAAGTGACACCTAGACCAATGCATTTGCAAGGCAAGTGCCATCATTATGGTATGCAAATACTGATACACACTTCATACTAGATGTCTATGCTGCTGCATCTTACTATTGCTCCTATATGACAAAACAAGATACAACAACAACATTAGCCTTCCAATAGTTGCGCAAGAAAACAACAACTACTTATGACAATAAAATAGAATTCATACACAAACTTGGAAATTCATTACTAGACTACCAACAAATGTCTAGTCAGCAAGCCGTCCATATTGCATTGTCCTTTGCATTATGCAGATCATCAAGAAAAATTGTGTTTATCAACACTGCACCATTAGATAGCAACGTTCTTATGCTGAAAAGTCCAAAACTATTGGCTAAAGAACATGATAACTCTGAAAACATCATGTATGCTTCTGCAATAGAAAAATACATATAAAGGCCAATCACATTAGACAATTTATCACTTGCTAAGTACTGCACTCTACTATAATAAATCAACTAGTTTTCAAAAAAGATGAAAAGCACAAATTATATGCTTTGTGAAATACAATCCACACATTGACTATGACAATTATTATAGAGAGAAACTCATGTTGTACATACCTTTCTGAGTAAATGAGGAAAAGCTATTATTAGAAAACAACAAATGGGTTGATGCATTCAATGCTAAAAAGACACAAATAGAAAAGGTTGAAAAAATGTTCAATGCATAGACTGATTATGCATGGGGTATCATAGATGATGCACAAAAAGAACTATAGAACACTGAAAATGCAACAATGATATTCAATTGCCATTTACAATGCGACAATAAAGCAATAAAACAAGAACAATATGACTTAGCTAATGACCTAATGCATAGTAGAAAACCCAAACCAAATCAAACTATTCAAATTGTTCATAATCCATTATTTTCAGAAATTGCACACCCATTCCTACAAAGCACCCAAGAATACTACACAATGTGAATAAAATTTAAAAAACAACAAAAAACAATATTAAAAGATGCAGTTAGGACAAAAAGACTTTTTCCATATAAATTGCTCTATGAGGCTCTGATCCGTCTATATGATAAATAATTACATAGTGAAAACTAAAACCAAAAGGCATCATTGTAGCGTCGGCAAGAAAGGTTGCATACAACATAGAAGACGTAACTGCACATTCCATATTTCATCTACCATGTAACTCATCAAACATCACACCATTAGAATCAGACAACCTCGACAACTTAAGCTAGAGACTAGATCAACTTCAAGTTCTTTTAATCGATGAGACATCACTAATAGGATCAACAACCTTATACAATATAGATAGAGTACTCTGTCAAATAGAACATACACCAAATCAACCATTTGAAAACATAGACATCATATTTTTTGGTGACTTCTACCGAGCACAACTAGTATGTGACAGATGGATAATCAAGCAACCAAGAATTAATGGCGAGAAAATTCCATACACATTTTGGACTGACAATATCAAATGCTATAATTTGAAAACTATTGTTAGACAAAGAAATGAACACTCTGTCTTCATTTTGAACCGTATAAGGATCTTTGAACAAACAGATCAAGACATTTCATACATAAATAGAGCATGTCACAAGCCTATACCTAATGACCCAAAACTGCCACATTTGTTCCAACACAACTCTGTTGTTGATGAGCACAACAAAAAAATCTTAGACCTACTACCAACAACACTCTATAAACTTGAAGCAATTGATCGAAAAGATACAACATTAAAGAATAACCCTCATCAAGTAGAAAGGAAAATCTTACCATCAACTATATTCATCAAGCCAGGAATACTAATTGAGCTTATAGTAGGCAATCTTGACACACAAGATGGTCTAGTCAATGGTGCTAATGGCACATTCCAACTACATACATATAATAATGAAGACATCCTCTAGATCAAGTTCAATGATCCTAAATCTACAAAGAAAACAAATGTGATATATGTACACAGATACAATACCAGCTACATGGACATCACTCACACGAATTACAAGAAGTATGTGAACATTAACAAACATAGTCATATGATCACAATTCCCTATACAACTTGCATCCGCGAGAACTATTCACAAAGCACAGGGCTTGACAATGGACATTGTTGCTTTTGACCCCACAAAGGTCTATCAACATGGCCTTTCCTACACTAACCTATCCTGCGTTAAAGACATAGAAAAATAGTCCTTGATGAACAAACTACACCACAATAATTTTAGGGTTTCCTAGAAAGTCAAAGTAGAAATACAACGACTGCAAACATCATCATAGTGGCCTCTACATTACACTCTTTCTCCTACATCACTAACCACCATTATAATATGTACTTTAAATACTTGAAGCCTGCAACTGCATGCATAAGAAATAGACCATGATCATGACTTGCATAGTGCAACTTTACTTTGCCTACAAGATACAAGAACCAAGCACATTGACCAACTACCACTGTTGAATGAAAGATTTGAATTCTACCCATTATACGCCATTCATGGATTGCTCAAATGTTGCAACAAAAGTAGCATAGTGCAAAATATCAAAACATATGCAACAAGACACCTCGAATCAATCATAATTGACGTTTCTCACATGCAAGCATGCTTGCGCATTGCAAACATATATATGACACCAACTACACCAACAAATGATCTTTTCACTTTCATGCAAACCATCACCACCACTCTACCAAAACATTCAAAACTACTAATCGTAGGAGACTTCAACATCGACATTCTAAATATATCAACAAAAAAATCACACCTCTTAGACATCATGCAACAACACAATCTAAAACTCACAACAGAGAACACAATAATACAAAATAGGAAGCAACCTCAACCATATCTAGATACATAACATAGACATTGAAATAAGAAAAGTCACTATTCTGGACACATACTGGACTAACCAATTTATAGCTGCAGTCCAATTGCAGCTATAGAAAATGACATCATAATCTATTTCTCACTTCAAACACAAAAATAAATATCATAGGCTACAATTAATTATCTAATATTGGTTGCATGTTGAGTGCAGGTCCATTTTAGCAGACCATGGAAATAGATCAAAACAAAAGCTCTCCGACTACTATCGACAACAACAGACATAAGAGGTAAGTAGTCTTATTGCTTTGATACTCCTTCTCTACAATGGGTTAGCATACAATTATTATAGTCTATGTATTTGTAGATAATTTATCTGCTTTCACTGTAGACAGAAGCTCTTTGCCACTTCCCCAACTACCATATTTGACATCTGCAACACACAATCAACAATAGTCTTTGAAGGTGACATGCTAGCTACATATGGACCAGCTTGCAAGAACTCTGCACAAAATGAACAAAGATCATCAATTGCACACATAGATCTCATAGACAAATCCGGTCTACTCACTATAACAACAAACATCACCAACACCTTGACTGATAAATACTTGCACTCGCTAACTCCTGGAACAAGCATCTACATTCAAAAATTTGGAATCAAGAAAAAAAACTCACAATATGAAAGAGGAGATCCTGACTACTGCATACAGTTCAAGTCAAAAACTGAAGTCGAACAAATACCTCCTATATACAAAAAATAGAGACTGTCACCTGATACCAAAATCTCCCAACTGATTTAGTCACACAACAACTATCCAATTGGTAGTCTCGGTGTCCTTGTAACTTCATATGTGTAGAACCCCACAGAATTCCAGCTCCAGATCATAGATGGACAATGGCCATCTGACACAGCTATTGTAAGTAACAAATAACACATCAATTTTTATCACAATACTTTTATGTAATTCTAGTACTTCAATTTCTAATATCTACTTTTCTCTTGCTAGTTCATAGTGCCAAAAACATAGAGTTATAGCTACAAAAGCCTAGAAAGTATATGCAGGTCAACACTATTGCTACTACTAAAAATGTCACCCATTAGTCTAGTCCACGAGGCTCAGCAATTATGAGATCAGGCCTAGCCACCTACATAGATCACTTCAATGACAACTGCACTATACAATCACTACAAGAACTTGCAAATGCCAATATGCAAAGTCAAAAAATAACTACTACCTGAAATTCAATATTTAATGACAACAAAAATAACACTACAATTAGTTACAATTGATCTCGACCTTTGTACTTCTAGGTAACATGAATATTATGAGAAAAAAATGTCCATAGCTCACCATACTAGCCATTGTGCATAGTCTGTCAACAAATAGTATCTATATGAACAACAACTGATCCAACTGACATTCACTGCACCAAGTGCGAAACAGATACAATATTTCAATTTCAACCCTATCTCCAATGTATCATCAAAATAGAAGACAACATCTTTGAATGCAGTCTACACAAAAAGCTCTTGGAAGACAACTTTCCATAATTAACAAAGATTGAGTTTGACAAGTACAAAGAAACCATGTCTGTAGCAGTCTACATGATGCAGAACTTTGAGATTCAAGACACTTTTACACTCGTAATGGACCATACAATCACATCAATCATAAGAGAAACTCCACCTGTGAGCACTCCTAAACAATTTTCTACTACTTCAATTACACACAATCAAATTTATGTCAAAAAAATACAAATAAATCTATTAACTGATGTTTATTTACAAATTTTAGGGTACATAGGCAACATATGATCGTTGGAATAATTTTGCAAAACTAGAACATCGGGCAAGAAGGTAAAATTAACATCCCCATAAAACCAACTAGAGATGTAAAATATTTCATGTTTTTCAAATGTTTACAATAATTCATTACATAATTCACATTAAACTACTATGTAGCTCTAATGACAACACTCTTTTCCTGCAGGCACAACATCCATATCAGAAGCAAAGCGAAGCCAAAGTTTTCAACATCAATTTTTTCCATTGACCAACTTATGTATACAATTCCTACTTGTTTATACAACAAAACATAATATATATGTCACATTATTAGGAAGCTCGTATAGCACTAAATTATCAAAGTTTCTTATTTCAATATATTGTCCTCTACATCTTTTTGAATATATGGACCTTGTAATACTCAAGCTAAACATAATATACAAAACAAAAATTTTGCTACATGTATATACAACAAAACATAGAATCAAAAGTCTTTTCAATGTCAACATGCTTCATGTAAATTACTGTAACAAATTTGTTGTTGTTTACTGGCCGTTGTATTAAAGAATAGATAGTTAATAACACTTGAAAATATAGATAGTCATAGACAATTTAAAACTTTGTTACAGGAAACACAAAATACTTTCGTCATATTTTCTTTCTCTTTATTCTCTACATTATTTTTCATTTCATTTGTTTGTTGTTCATGTTTAACAAGTATTGTTGGGTGATGCGACGCGCTCCCCTGCCCACAGGTGGTTAATTATGTGGTGTTCCATGTTCACTAATAGTCATGGCTTTTGGTGCAATGGTAAATGGGCCCAACAATTGGTATCAGAGCCTGGTTTTGGCCTGGTCATGGGTTCAAATCTCCCCGGTGCCTTCCCGACCCGCGTAAGCACCTAGTATGCGCGTCGAGGGGGAGATTGTTGGGTGATGCGACGCGCTCCCCTGCCCATAGGTGGTTAATTATGTGGTGTTCCATGTTCACTAATAGTCATGGCTTTTGGTGCAACGGTAAATGGGCCCAACAAGTACTAACACAATCTTCTTAAAGTCTTATTTGTCATTTACTCTCATCAATTTCATGTTGCTATTACATAGCCACCATGGTGCTCTTGTTTCACATAGACGACTCTAATATGAAACTATCTAATGCATCCAAAATTCCATGATAGTAATTTCTTACACGATACTTAGAAATTGAAGATTGAAATGAAGATTTTCTAAAAAAACTGGCATCAGAATTGATTGTACAAGTAAAGTATACTTCCTTATTTCTAACATTCATTTAATAGTTTCAAAAATTTGTTCAAACTTCGCATTCCCCTCTATATAATCAAACAAGTTGATGAATACTTTAATGGTTTCAGAAATCTGTTCAAACTCTACATTCCCCGCTATATAATCAAATAGGTTAATGAATGCTAATACAAAAAACAATAAATAAAACTATCTTCTATCAAATCTCATCATCAGCTCTCAAATCGTCTGAAACCATCTACAGCCGACCCATCATTTTGCAGTTACAAAGATGGTAGCCTAACCTTTTGGCTTATCCAACACTTAATAGGCAAATTGCACACTGCTATTATGTCATAGATATACATTCTACATTGTCTATTACAAGAGTAGTTATTCATATCTATGCACTTTTGTTCCTTCTCTAGCAAGCAATTTTCTCAGACAAAGAACTTGGAGCTTATTTCTATTAAGAATTGCATAAAAGATGTCACTTTTCTTTTAGTTTGCCAAATTCACTATTTTCCAGCCATGTAAAAGGTAGGGACTCTTGCTTACCAGAGTTCTTGTTTACATAACGAATTATAATGAAATACAAGTCAGTGAGTTCCATTCAAAAACCATGCTCTTGAATAATGAGAATATCATCCACTTGTTGTAGAATGTCGGTACTTATGAATAGTAGAGAAAATAAAATTAATCAAATATTTGTCCATTTATAACTTTTTTTGTCCTAATAATTAAAATTTAGGACAACTAAAATGATAATAAACAACAATTGCCTAAATCTAGTTCTTCTGTAAAATTTAATTTTCTAACTACACACCCCATTTGAGATAGTACTAAATCCATAAATAAAGATTGTATTCATTTGATGTGACCCATACTCTTTCTATAATATGTTAGCAATTTTGTTATTTTTTATTTGGTGAATAGTCCCTTTTCTATTAATTAAATATTAAAGTTAAATATTCATAAAAAAGGGCCGAGGGATACAAGACCACCTCACAAGTTCAAATGGCACGTGGTCAGAAATGTCAACTATTCACCAAAAAAAAAAAATTCTTGAAGGCTAAAGATTGAGCAATAGAAAACAAAATAAGAAGAAATCCTTTAGTTTGTAAGAGCAGTGCCAATCAAGGGGGGACCTCTTTCATCATAACCCCATACATCAGTTGGGTTGGTGGATGGCTCAAGGGGAGCCCACCCATTAGCAACAGTGGCAGTAACATCATCTTTTCTATTTTCTCTCTCTGGCCTAGGAGGGGAGATAGCCAGATCCAGCCAAGGGAATGCCCATTTGGGGTACCTGTGAACAGAGGGCCAGCCCGCATCAGGAGCAATCAGAGGAGCCATTGTGGACCAGCCCATACCTGACCTCTGTGGAGATGATGCCGAGTGGTGATGACCATGAAAATTGCCCTTAGGAGAGCAATGCCGAAGGCTGCAACCTGGGAGTATGTGAGTGGCGATCAAAGCTGCTATGACCTCTCTAGTGATCGCGAGGAGGTGTATTATCACAAGATAAAGTATTCAGTAGCACCCTAAAAACTATGCAAGGGGCATTACCCTAGTGAGCTAGAAGCTCCTACAGGTGGGCCACTTCCAATGCCACTTTGTTTGTTTGTACTTGTATTTGCATCATGAAATTAATACAAATACACTATTTAGCTTACATAGCAACATTTATATCAAGAAAGTTGTGAGAGAATTAAAGTGCAGTGCGATCTTTTCAGATAGTAAAAAAAATCTTCATTTTGAAAGCATGCCAGATCTAGAATATTTAAAAGGGAGCCTAGTCAAATCTCCCAAAATAGCTATATACCAGGAAAAGGCCTCTAGGTGAAAATGTTTTAAAAAATCATGGATCCAATGCCAGTAATTTTGGGCACACATGCAAAACCAAAAAATATGCATGAAGCTTTTTGGCTTCCCACAAAAAGGACATTTGGGGTCAAGGGCACCCAAATGTCAGAGCCGAGGGCCCAAAGGTAGCCCTTGGAAGAGAACACACCAAGTAAAGTGAGCTATTTTCAGCTCCATGATAACTTTCCAAACTATGGAAAATCCAAAACTCTAAGTCTTGTGAGAGGACTACAAATGCCAACACTGGTTGAGGACATCAACCATAGGAAGGTGAGGGACAAGCCACCGATAATCCAATTTGGGTTTATAGCTGGTTAGAGGAGTGGTAGAGTACCACTTCCAATCCTTCCTCCATGGGAGAGATGAGTGAATACATAACTTGTGCAACATATGGGGAGCAATGTGAAAACTAGAAGATCAATTATCTGGCAATCTAGATGGAAAAGCCAGAATTTCACCTGTAGGTCCTCCCATGTACAAAGACTCATAGTAACTCTGGAAAAGAGATCTTTGAGTGTCTTGATGCCCTATCTAAACAAATGTAGAGAACTAGCTCCTTGGATTTTGGCTAGGGGCACACCTTGAACAACAAACAAAGGCGACCACCACAAGTTTTGCTTGTTCATGGAGAGCCCATCTTATAACCCATCGTCTGCCCAACGAAGCCATGGCTTAACGACTTCCCAAGCTTTTACAAATGCTTTTAGCAACAAAAGTACCCTAAATTTGCACCGATTTAGAATTCACAAGAAGGGTCTAAAAACCAATCCCCTTCCAGACTAGCTAGTTAACCAGAAAGTATAAAAATGCAATGACACAACAAAAATTTTCAAGCCTTGTCACTAGTGAGAGCCTAAATGACCCACTTTGAACAAAGGGAAATACCTTGCTTTTGAGTAGAAATCAAACCATGACCCCTAGAGTCTTTAGGTAGGTAATATAAATCCTAGGCTAGTTTGTAAAAGCCATAATCGAAGCATCAGAGGCCTAGAGGAAGTCCCTCAAAATATGCTCAAGTTTGAGGTATGAGGCTTTCAAAGGAGCTCAACAAGAGGAATAATACACATGTGTAGTATCCAAAACCTTCGAGCAAATTTGAAACTTACTGGCAAGGGAAAGAGGTTTGGTGATCTAGTGCTCTAACTTTTTTTCAATCTGAGCAAACACCGCATTCTACAACTCCACAAGGGAGGCTTGAAAAGAAAAGGGGATGCCCATAAAGAAAAAGTATTTGCCATGTTGCACCCATTTCCACTTATAGCATTCAATCCACTTGGGGCCAGGCAAGAAAGTCTATCTATAGAAGAAGGTCTTATGCCATTGAATAGTTGACCCAGAGGTGAGACAAAAAGTATCCAAGCATTGCAAGGCATTGGAAACATTGTCCTCATCTTCAAAAAGGTGAGAAAAGAATCATCCACAAAATGATCACTCAAAAGTTACATAATGGAATGAGGGAGGGAGATGTCGTGCATGAGGCCTCAAGAAATAAATTGGTAAGAAGATAGCCAAACCCTTCAATAGCCAAAAGATAAAGAGAAGGTGCCAAAGGACATCCTTGGTGAATAGATTTGATGAGCCCAAAGGCTTCATATTGTCATCCATTGATGGTAATACAAGAAGAAGCATCCCCAAAAAGTATTTGAACTAACTATAGAAAGATAAGACCAAACCCTAGGGCTTATAACATGGCCAAAATGAAAGGCCATTCAATCCAGTCATTAGCTTTAGCAAAATCAATCTTAAGAAACATACCCTGATGTTTGGACTGACAAGCCCACTCCATACCTTCCCATACAACAATAATATTATCCAAAAAATATCTAGATTTAATTAAGCCAATTTGTTTAGGGTGAACAATCTGAGGTAATAGATGCCTAATTTTGAGGGAGAGGGCCTTGACAATGCTCTT
Source organism: Cupressus sempervirens (assembly GCA_028749045.1). Lineage (NCBI taxonomy): Eukaryota > Viridiplantae > Streptophyta > Pinopsida > Cupressales > Cupressaceae > Cupressus > Cupressus sempervirens. The sequence goes on from CM053787.1 coordinate 941,014,152, forward strand.
GTAAGAGACATTCAACAAGGTGATGGGCCTCAATTGTAGATGTCTTCCAGGTCTCTTGCTTTAGGTATGAACATAATGTTGCCCTTATTGGTTATATTGCCTAGGGAATGAGCATTGTAGGCTTCAAGATAGACTTTATGTACATCAGGGCCAATATCATCCAAAAAGACCTTGTAAATTTCACAAGGGAAGCCATCACCTATTGGAAATCTTATTGAAAAAGATTACTATCAAAGAGGGAGATTGTTGCAAAGAAGGAAGATGGTTGATAAAGAATGTTTTCAATCATTATTTTGTCATTGATGTCAAACTTGTTATTTGCTAGAATGACAATTGCTTATAAGATCCAAGTGTAGACACCTAAAAACCTTTAGAAAATAAAGTATTTTTATTTTCTAAAAAATTCCTGATGACATCATCATTTATTAATTTATTTATTTATTTTTATGCCATTAAATCCCTTTATCTTAATTAAAAATATTTAATTAAGGAATCCCTCCCAAAAATGTTTAAATCTTATTTAAACATTATTTTCTTATTTATTAATTATTTAATTAATAATTGACCAAAAAACCCACAATAAATTAAAAATTTATTTTTTGCCCAAAACTTGGCCAATTTCCTTAAGACCACTAACCTCTTCCAAAATCTTCTAATCCTTCTTTAATTTTGATTAAAGGCCAATCCCATCATTTCCTACCCCTAATCCCAACTCAAAATATTTAATTAAGATTAAATATTAATCCTCATGTTTATTAAAAAAGTTTTAATAAATATCTCCTCAACCCAAACCCTTGAAATAAATAAAACTTTATTTATTTCCTAAAAATCTAATTTATCCTCATCCTAAGAAGTTCTAGACTCTTCTAGAAAGTCTTCATCCTCATCCTAGGAAGTTCTAGACTATTCTAGAAAGTCTTTATCCTCATCCAAAATCTAGACTCTTCTAGAAGATGTCTTTAAACCTAATCCTAATCCCCTCCTAACCTTGTCACATTCCCTAAAAATGGGTTAAGACTTACTAACCCAAGCCAAAGTTAACAAATATCTCCTCCTTCACCCACCCTCATTAAATGCCATCCACTTGCCTATCCCTAAGCTAATCCTAAACCATCCTAATCCATCCTCTAATCATTTGCACAATCCTAAGAAAGCTTAAAACCCTCCTAATCAAGCCCAAGTCGAAATTCCTCTCATCTCCTTCAAAATATCCCAACCATAAAACTTTATGAAGCCCACTAGGCCATAAATGACTCTTCCAAGCCCTTTTATTGCTCTTACAAGCCATTATGAGGGTCTTTATGAAGATTTTATCCTTAAGCCTCTTTTGTTGACTCATCCTTCCCCTTTCCTCCATCCTTTCACCCTGTGACATGTGTCACTCCTAGATTGGCTGTAAGAAAGCACAATCCATGTGCTCTCCTCTCATGCAATCTGAGCCCTCCATAAGCTTTTTCCCATCCTTGCATCCTAGCCCTTGATCCCTCAAGCCTTTGCCTATTTAAGGAATCCTCTCCCAAGCCATTTCAACAAAATCCATGAAGTAAAGTCATAATGCCATTTTAAGAAGCCATTTTACATCAAAACCATACACTCACACCCAAATTCCAACTCCATTTGAAGCCCTTTTTGAAGCATAAAGCTTGAGCATACATCCTATCTATTTAGACAAAGCTACTCAACAAGAGAGCTTCTCATTGAGAGAGCCCATTAATGGCTCATATTTTTAATTGAGAGCTCATCTTAGTCTATCTTGAAGTTTATGAATTTTGTTTAGTTTGTAGAAGCTTTATTTAAATTTGGTTTCTATTAGCATACTAACATTTCTCATATACACCAAGCACTATCAATTAGTAGATTGATGAAGAGTATTTAATCAACAAGATGTAGCAAAAGCATCTGAGGGAAAGGTTGAGTTATGGTTTTGTAATGAAGTAAAAGGATCAGTTAAAGCAATGGTAAAATGATGTATTGATAGTGTACTTGAAGATATAGAGGGTGGCCACACCTAGAAACACTAGAAGTATAAGTTGTAACAAGGCTATTTGTAAAGCTTGACTAAGTTCATTAGTGAGTGTTGAGTAGATTTTCAGTTAGTGCCGAGGAAATGAAAAGTTTGTTGTGTGCCAACTAATACGAAAGGAGCCAAGCAAAGTAATAGGTGTCGAGCATTAGAAAAACTTAGTTGATGCCGAGTGAATCTATAGTAGGTGTCAAGCATCAATAAAATGTAGTTGGTGCCGAGTAACACAGTATGTATCGAGCACAAAAATTTCAATAGTGCCAAGCTGGTGCATTATTTGAAAAGTCAAAGATTCACCAAATCTGAGCTAACAAGTTTGTTACCTTGAATTTTGTGAACAAGATGGAGGATAAGGATGATGAGCTAGAGGCACAAAATTTTAGGTAAACCATCTTTGGGCGAATTCAGGAGGATTCTTCATGATGTTTCTAGAAGGAACAAGATATGGGTTAGATTCATTGTACCCTACCTAATCCATTTGAACTAAAATTAAAGGAGGGAAGAATCAAGCAAGAAAAGATTTTCCAGACTTCTATTTAAGGAGTCACAGGCCAAGAAGCAAGAGTTACTAGGGTGCCAAATTGTGAAGTTGTTGAAGGGTGTCAAGGAGAAGGTATCGAGAGAAGGAGAAGCAACAGAGCACATAGACTCTACTTTGATAAAGTGGTAATATAGGAGATTGCACTGGTGCATTGAGCATGAAGACTCAAGGAGATGAATCTTGAAAGGAGGACAAGCTGTCAGAGCTGTAGAGACTAAAAGCCAGGCAATTTTATGAGTTGCACTATGATATGAAATCTGCAAGTTAAGTTGTGAGTTGTATCAAGTCAAAAGCCCTTATTGTTACTCTCTAACAATTGTATCAGTTAGGGTAAAATCCTATGGACTTAGGTTGGTTTAATAGCCATTTGTAAATCCTTTAACAAGGTGGCCTTCCAAGTGAATGTTCTAAAGTCCTCTAACCAGGCCCACTTCTAACAGGGTGGTTAAATCCTTTAACCAGGTCACATCTAACAGTGTGTTGTAGCCTTTAATAGGGAAAGGCTTTCATAGAGCATCACTTCAAAAGAGTGAGAATTGAGTAGCATGTTACTGGTAGTTTTTCTCAAATTGGGTTTCCACGTAAATCACTGTGTTATGTGTTGATCTTTCATGTGTTATCCTTGTATGTTGATTTTCAATAAGTTGCTAAGTAGGAAAGTTTAAGCTTGGATGAATGAACAGTTTAATGGGCTCACTATACTTGGTGAAAAAGTTTTATTAGGACATTTCGACCTTGAATAACCAATTCACCCCCCCCAGTTATTCTAAAGCATTTCTAACAATTGGTATCAGAGCCATCTGTTGATTTACTTTAAAGGTACTAGAAGCAAGAAGATCAAGATGTCTAAGAGAGAAGTTCCCAAACTCAACAGAGATAACTTCACACTACATGGAAAAAGTTAATGAAGCTGCACCTTAGATCGATAAGTGACCATGCACAAACCTCAATTGAAGTAGAACATGTTGATCCAATTGTACCCACTGTAGAAGATATGAAGAAAAAGAAGGAGCACAATCAGGCAATGTTGGAGATTGCCTCTACTCTCAACTATGCTAAATTTGATGACATCAAAGGATGTGACATTGCATTCAAGATGTGGAAAGCCTTGACTAATATTGATGGAGGAGATCAGAATATTCAAAGAGAAAAAAGAGAAAGCCTCAGAGGAAAGTTTGATGACATGAAAATGAAGGAAGGTGAGAATGCTGCTCAATATGCCTCTAGAACGAAAGAAGTAGTAAGTGCAATAAGAATTTTGGGTGGTCATTAGAAGATGACACTGTTAATAGAAAATTCTTAAGTACCCTACTCCCCATCTATGCTATTAGAGTCTCAACCATACAAGAATTAAGCTGTGTACCAGAAAACACACTAACCTTTTATGTAGGGCCCATTTGCCGTTGCACCAAAAGCCATGACTATCAGTGAACATGGAACACCACATAATTAACCACCTATGGGCAGGGGAGCGCATCGCATCACCCAACAATCTCCCCCTCGACGCGCATACCAGGTGCTTACGCGGGTCGGGATGGCACCGGGGAGATTTGAACCCATGACCAGGCCAAAACCAGGCTCTGATACCACTTGTAAGGAAACTTGACAACAAAGAATATAACCGTTTCCACATAACCCATAATAGATCTAAAATAAATACGGAATTAAAATCCACATGCAAGAGAAAAGACAACATACCCACAAAATGTGACACAAGATATACCCTGGGAAACCCTCATTGAGGGAAAAAACCAGCCTCCAAAAGCATCCATCACCATGTATTATTCAGCAAAAATACCATTTCCATACAACCATGGAAGCCTTCATGGCCATAGCCACAACCGAGCAAACTATGTGAACAAGCATGAATCCACACATCCCATGCCATGCTTTCAACTTTCACAAATGCTCCCTTGGCTAACCTGTCAAGCCTTGTCCCGCTCAACTCTTGCCTTTTGTCTTCTCCTTGTCACTCTTTTTCTCTCTCTACAACAACTACCCTTGTGGCTGCTTATATAGCAGCAAGTCCCACAAAACCACTAAGTGGTATTACATAAACCATGTGCTAAAACCATGTGCTACCTAACCCACTGACCCCACATTTAATATTGGGCATTTAATTGTTTTCCCCCAATATTAAATAATTACATAAAATATTATCACAATGTTACAATACAACTCGTCAAGAATATTCCATGGGAATCTTTACATTTTGCATGTCCATCTAGGTACAACATAAAATAAAATAATAAAATAAAAATATTATGCAATGTGTGCAACACCCATTATCTCAACAATCTCCCACTTGTTGTATACATTGCATAGGGTCAATCCGTAGCCACACAAAATGAACAAGGGAACAATCCCTCCCAACACATCCACCATCATGGATCAAAATACACCGAGTGCTCCATCCTGGTACCCACAACAAAATCAAAGTATCCAGCATCTCAAACATGAATGATCTCACCTCCTATTATGCCACTCCCACTGGACATACATAGAAGCCATCCAAAGAGAAAGCCACCCAACCTGTCACATTAGAAGATCATAAAATCTTGTACCAACTAAAAATTCTGAGCACCAATAACCTGATGCAAAGGTAATCACATGTATCCATAGTTGTCAAAATATCCATAGCTGAAATAGCACCCACAGCAAAGTGCCAAACCCATCCAACTATCAACACCTCAAAAGGTATAACAAGTGAATCTCATATCACCGACATATCCAATCTACAACCTGCAATCACAAGCCTCAAGAGCAATACCTGCCACATATATACCAAGAAGCTCCCACTACAAAAGATAATGTCAAATCTATAACCAATCCACTCACAACATCTCAAAGAAGTGAATCCATGTAGTATCAAGGACATCAACAATACATAAATTGATATCCTGCAAGAACAACTCTCATAACAAGTCTCCAACAATCTCCCAAATTCTCCACAACCAACAAAGGAAAGAGAAAGAAATAACCATGTCATCTCTCACATGACATAAATGAGCACAAACTAGTGATCACAATCTCTAACCAATCTCAAATCCAATGTAGGAAAAACTAGACATCCAGGAAGATAACCAAGACCAGAGAAACCATGCAAATCATAACCTGTATCATGTCCTTCTACACACACCTCTAGATATAAACTGTGCAAGTATGATCTCCTCCATAAAACCCCAACAAGAAGCCTCAACAACACTCAAACCATACCATATAACTAATCATGGATGTAAGCCTCTCACAAGAAGATCAAACTCATAAAACCATTCCTAATCCAAGGAAAATGCCCAATATAAAACCATCTCCCAAACTCAACCAGCATAACAACAAATGCACATGGAGATAACCAATGCTAAACCATCTCTCAAATGAACCCTCCAGAACTAACTCATGTACCATAGCTCAAGATCCATATCCATGAAAGACAAGCATAAATATAATGCAACTGAGAGAAACAATGGGCTATACCTCTCAAGTAGCAAACCGCCGAGTAGACCAAGAGTGGGGAATGAGAATGCTCATCAAGATACCCAAGTCTCCAACTAAGACTCATCTAAGAACAATCTCCTCTCAAGTCCATATCAGGTGACTGCCCCTTGGACTTCCTGCTGAAACCATCAACTGTCCCAACAAATACTTCTCTAATCCAAGAGAAATCAGCGTCACCACCATCTCTAAGTATCCATGAGCACCTGTAACCAATCAATCCATGCCAACTCTAAATGCAACATAGAAATATCATGAAGTATCCAGCTTATGATCAGTGTACTTAATACCAAGAAACTAAACCAAGATCAATGTCAAAGTTCCAACCACGGCCTCAGGAACATAAACATGACAACATGATCTTACCATCTCAACCAAAGAGATAACATGCTCCACATGAACATACTATAACATGTCACAACTCTAAATGCGTATCAAGAGTATACCATGACATAATAATGAAACCATCCTCATATCAAGGATAACATGCCAAATAAGAGCATAAACCACACCTTTGCCAAGAACCCTGTGAGTCCTCAAGATGCAACCATCTCCACACACCATGAAGAAAACCATCTCCACATACTAGGAAGAACCATCTCCATACACCATGAAGATAACCAAGAACTCCATGAGTCCTCAAGATCTATCCATCTTCACACACCATGAAGATAACAAGTGCACCATGCAAATGTCAAAGACGCTTCTGCAGCAACAGGATCTAAGACAAACCTCCAACATCTGCAAACACTCAATAAATATATCAATACCAACAACTCCCACTCAACCGTGGTACCAAGTCACCTATGGCATCATAAAATCCATCTCCTACATGAAGATCCAAACCAAAACTAGGAACTAATCCTGCACTGTCACCCCATCATTGTCACAAGCTCTCACTAAACCGTGTATCCAAGCTATCCATGACATCATGATGAAAAATACCATCCTCTAGCCATGAGAATCAACCAAGGCATCAAACCATTAAAGAACTCAAAGTGCACATCATGAGCTCCTTAAAAGAAACCAAATAACTATGATCCTCAACCAAGAAGATATACCACCATAACTGAATCAGAAAATCCAAGCTAATGAACATCAAGGATGTACCTGTATAACCAGTCATGTCATGCCAAAATCCATGACACCATGATCAAATCCATGAACCAAGCATCTGGCTCTCAATATGTCCAACCTGTTAGCATAGAATAGTCAACCACAATCCTTTGCCATAACTGTACCTGGTAACAACATCTCATCCCTTCTACATGAAGATAAAATCATGTGACTTAGGGCATAGACAACCCAAATCCAAGCCACCAATCTGAATATGCATCAATAATGAAAGATCAATGGGCAAAGACAACCCATAACCAAGCCATAAATGCAACCTGTAAGTATAGACCGCTTACAACACTGCACAACTTGTTGATCCAACAAGTCATCATGCATATCCAAACCAAACACTGATAACCATATCATCATGAGACCAATCTGAAATATGAACTGAGTATACAATGATATCAAATCTTAAATCTCCAATGCCATAAACTCACAATGTTACCATAGTCAAAATATATACCATAAACTGTTCAGATCAATATATCAACAAATAAATCATGCCAAACCTGTACCAAATTTGAACCAATGTGTAGAGCTCTCCAAGAGCTTTTCGTTGACTACTTGAAGTCCAAAATCCGACTCCGTATGCCCAAGTTATGCCCCAATTCGTGCTCAAAATAAATAACATCTGAATTTAGGGCTCTTAAAACCTGACAAAATTTTAAAATCACAGAACCAAACCTACACCATGTTGTAGTGCTCTGAATTACCTTTCCAATGCCTATAAGAACTCTAAAATCCGATATTCTGAGAGAAAGTTATGGCCATTTTACTAAGACAGTCTTTTTACTAGTTTCAGTACGATTTTTCATTTTTTATTTTTTCAGTGACGAAAATTCCGACAGGATTAAATTTGACGGCCATCATGGGCTGAAACTAAAAAACTCTTTCATTTCCTCTGAACATGGCCAAACTATGGCATATTATATATCAAAATTTATGGAAATGTCGACCCGAATCTATTGGTGAGGTCTGTTTTTACCCAGGAAGTCATTTATGCAAGCTACCCCCCAAAACCCTCATTTAAATGAAACATCCGAAAAAATCTTTTTGTCCAACAATTTCACATGCCCAAATCTTTTAACATCCCATCATAACAGCAAATCCAAAACCCTCAGATCTGCAATAAATCATTAATATATCTTGCCCTTTCTTTTATCCTCTCATGCATTCCCATGGATCCAATCTAGGGTTACAAACAATAGAACCTGGCTCTGATACCACTTGTAAGGCCCATTTGCCGTTGCACCAAAAGCCATGACTATCAGTGAACATGGAACACCACATAATTAACCACCTGTGGGCAGGGGAGCGCGTCGCATCACCCAACATTTTAAGGTATAGTGGGGAGACTCACTGCATTAGAGTTGTCCAACTTTGATAACTACAGACCTGAGAATCTTGAATTTGCTTTCAAGGCCAAGCTATCATTGAAAGACATTGAGGAGGTGAAACCAAAGAAGAAGAAGAAGAAGAAGAAAAAGGTAAAGTATGCATCTAGTGACAACAACATAGATGAAGAAGATGTGGAACAATTGGGAGCATTGTTGGCCAGAAGATTTCATAGAGGCAAAGGTAAATTCAAAGGTAAGCTTCCTATCATTTGTTTTGATTGCAATGAAGTAGGATATATTGCAGCAAAATGCACACAGAAGAAGAATTGCGGAGAAGGTAACAAGAGCAAGAATAGAATAGAAGATGATAACAGAGATTACAAAGACAAAGCCAAAAAGTGCTACATTGTTGAAGAAGAGGATTCTGATGAAAATGATGATAAGGTAGTCTATGTAGCCATGAAGGATGAGTCAGATGAAGATGAAGCAACAACACTAGTAACCTGTGTGAACAAAAATGATAGGTGGATCATACATAGTGGATGCTCACATCACATGACAAGAGACAAAAGTAAGTTTATTACCTTTACTCAAAATGATAGAAATAGTGTTAGATTTGGAAATGATGATCCATGTCAAATCAAAGGAAAAGGTTCTATCAAACTTACAGAGAAAATTTTGTGTGATAATGCATACTATGTTGAAGGATTGAACTACAATCTGTTGAGTGTGTCATAATTAGGCAATTAGGTTGCAAAATAGAATTTGGAAACAAAGCTGCCAAAATCTATGATACTGATGGAAATTTGATAGGAAAAGGTGAACAAACTAGTAGTAATTTTTTTTACCTAGATATGAAAGATGCAACCTATCTTATTGTAAAACTTGATGATGTATGGATATGGCACAAAAGGTTATGTCATGTTAACTTTGATAATCTGATTAGCATCAGCAAAAAGAAGAAAGTCAAAGGTTTGCCTAAGATGAAAAAGCCTGAAAATACAATGTGCAAACAATGTTAACTAGGAAAGATGACTAATTCAAGTTTCAAAAGTAAAGCGTACACTTCCAAAGAAGTATTAGAACTAGTCCATACAAACTTATGTGGCCCAATAGAAGTGCAAAACTACCAAGGAGACAGATACATAATGTTGTTTGTAGATGACTATTCTAGTATGATGACTGTCATGTTCTTAAAGAAAAAATCTGATGCATTTCAAATGTTTAAGTGGTATTTGGCCAGGGTTGAGAAGGAAATAGGAAAGAGTCTGAAGTGCCTAAGATCAGAAAGAGGAGGAGAGTTTACATCAAATGAATTTGAGACATTTTGCAATGACAAAGGAATTAAAAGACAAACATCAGCACCAAGAACTCCACCTCAAAATGACATTGCAGAAAGGAGGAATAGATCAGTGATAGACTGTGCCAAAACTTCAATGATGGAGAAAAATGTTGCTCTAAGATACTCGAGAGAAGTTGTAAGTATTGTTGTTTATACCTTGAATCGAGTATGAGTCAAGAAAGGTACAAATACAACACCTTTTGAACTATGGTATGATCACTCACCCAATGTAAAACATTTCAAAGTGTTTGGTTGTAAATGTTATATTCTTAAAGATTCTAGAAATGACAAGTTTGATTCAAAGAGTGATGAAGGAATATTCCTTGGATACTCCACTAGAAGTAAGGCATATAAGTGTTTGAATACTAACACTAACAAGATTGTGGAGAGTGCAAATGTAAATTTTGATAAGCATGCAAAAGTCCAAGTTGACGAATCCAAGAAACTAGAAAATTATAGATCTTTTGTATACTTCTATGAAGGAATGCCTACTGAAGATGAAGTTGCCAATCATGTTGAGAATACACAACAATTTTTAGTATCAGCCGAGTCAGAACCAGTGAATGTCGAGCTACATTCAGAAGTCGAGTTGCAGAATGAAAATAATGCACATTTTGATTTTGAAATCAATACACACGAGAGAGATGATGAAATATCTGAAAGAGATGTGCATAGTGACTCTAAAGCTGAAGGATCAAACATGGAAAGAAGGACAAAACCAAGACTATCCAAATATGTGAGAAGACATTACCCTGTAGAACAAATCATTGGTGACAAGGAAGCAAGACCAATGACAAGGAACAAACTAAGAAATGAATCATGCCTGCTGAACAAGATTGAGCCCAAAATAATGAAAGATGCACTACAAGATGATAATTGGCATAAAGCTATGGAAGAAAAGATAGATTAGATCGAGAAGAAAAAAATGTGCACCTTAGTCCCAAGACCAGCTAATACGATTGTGATTGGTACCAAATGGGTGTTTAGGAACAAGCTTGATGAGAATGGTGATATCACAAGAAATAAGGCTAGACTAGTATGCACAAGAAGAAGGACTGGACTATGGGGAAACATTTTCCCCTGTTGCAAGAATGGAAGGAGTAAGAACACTACTTGCATATGTTTCCTACAAAGGTTTCAAGGTCTACCAAATGGATGTGAAGTCTACTTTTCTGAATGGTATACTGGAAGAGGAAGTCTACATACAACAACCAAAGGGATTTGTTGTTAAGAATAACAAGGATATGGTCTGCAAACTACATAAAGCACGTTATGGTTTGAAGCAAGCACCTAGAGCATGGTATGTGAGACTTCACAAATATCTTGTGAAGATAGGATTTGAGAGACCAGATGACAACAACAACTTGTATATCAAGGTAGAAAAAGGTAAAGACATTTTGATATCTAAAATCTTTGTTGATGTTATAATATTTGGAGGAAAAGATGTTCTATGCAAAAATTTTGTTGATAAGATGAAACATGAGTTTGAGATGTCAATGTTTGGAGAAATCAAATTCTTTGTTGGATTGAAAGTACATCAACTGAAGCATGGCATATTTTTGATTCAATCAAAATACATCAAGGAGATACTCAAGACATTTGGATTAGAAGATTCAAAACTAGTCAGTACACCAATGGTAATAGGACATAAGTTATCCAAGAATGATGAGTCAGCTGAAGTGAATTAGACAATGTATAGATCAATGATTGGAAAGTTGCAGTATGTTGTACATAGTAGACTAGACATTGCATTAGGTGTTGGAATAGTGGTAAGATTTTCTACAAACCCAAGAGAAAATTATCTAATGGTAGTAAAAAGAATATTGAGGTACCTAAAAGGAACAGATGACTTTGGCTTATACTACAAGAGGAATGAAAAGTTTGAGTCAAAAGCGTACACTGATGCAGACTAGGGAGGTAATATTGATGATAGAAAAAGTACTAGTGGAGGAGCACTTTTCTTAGGTAAAAGATTGGTTACTTAGACTAGAAAAAAGTGAAGTTGCACCTCATAGCAGTAGCTGAGTATATTGCTGCTACTATCAACTGCACTAATATTAGATGGATCAAACATCTATTGCAAGGTATGAAGGAAGAGGTAACTGGACATGTGATACTCTATTGTGATAACATAATTGTCATCAACATATCAAAGAATCCTTTGATGCATGCTAAAACAAAGCATATTGAAAGTAAGTATCACTATGTAAGAGAATTGATGGAAGACAAGCAAGTGAAGATGGAATATGTTAGCTCAAAGGAACAAATTGTTGACATCTTCACAAAAGCACTACCTAAAGATGCATTTGAGTATCGTAGAGGTAAGTTAGGGGTGATACCCCTATCCAAGGCTATTTGAGCAAAAGAAAGACTACCATGCATTAAATGAGTTGATTATTGAAATATTACAAATTGATGCAGAGGATACTTACTTTAGGATTTTGCCTGAAGTAATCAAAGTATTGAAAATCCAAACAAGCCACAAGTAAGGTGACAGAGGAAGAAATTGGAGTACTTGAAAATGCTACACTTACATGTTAAGATGTTGAGATAATGTATCTTTGGCATTGTTGTCAAAGAGGGAGAAATAACAGAAACTGATCAAATCTACAAAATCAAATGGACAAAGGGAGAAATAGCAAAAACTGATCAATGCATACAGAGGGAGAAATTATAATTAAGAAGAGAAGAATTAATCAAAGTGGTAAGATAAAGAAAAGAGGGATTCATGGGAGTCATATAGGAAATAATCAAACACGCAAAAGATTGTTTGCAGAAAAGGAAAGAGAAATGAAACAATAGCTAAGAGGGAGAAGCAGAAGCAAAGAAATCAAGATAGCAGATCAGAAAGGGAGATGTGAAAGCTGATAGAAATGATAACAAAATTTCTTTTTGGCATTTGATTTACTATTTTAACCTAGTTAGCATTTTGATAACTTGGTTGATCAATTTTGTTTGCCATCAGTGCTAAAGAGGGAGATTGTTAGAAATCTGATTGAAAAAAATTACTATCAAAGAGGGAGATTGTTGCAAACAAGGAAGATGGTTGATAAAGAATGTTTTCAATCATTGTTTTGTCACTAATGTCAAACCTGCTATTTGTTAGAATGACAATTGTTTATAAGATCCAAGTACTATCACTTAGTTGATTGATGAAGAGAAATTAATCAACAAGATGTAACAAAAGCACCTAAGGGAAAGGTTGAGTTATGGTTTTGTAATGAAGTACAAGGATCAATTAAGATAATGGTAAAATGATGTATTGATAGTATACTTGAAAATACAGATGGTGGCCACACTTAGAAACACTAGAAGTATAAGTTGTATTAAGGTTGTCTGCAAAGCTTGACTAAGTTCATTAGTGAGTGTTGAGCAAGCTAGTTCATGTTGACTAGATTTTCAGTTAGTGCTGAGAAAATGAAAAATCTGGTGTGTGCCAAGTAATACAGAAGGAGCCAAGCAAAGTAATAGGTGTCGAGCATTAGAAAAACTTAGTTGATGTCGAGTGAATCTATAGTAGGTGCCAAGCATCAATAAAACATAGTTGGTGTTGAGTAATGCAGTATGTGCTGAGCACTAGAATTCATTAGTGCCAAGCTGTTGTATTATTTGAAAAGTTAGAGATTCGCCAAACCTAAGCTAACAAGTTTATTACCTTGAATTTTGTGAACCAGATGGAGGATAAGGATGATGAGCTGGAGGCATAGAATTTTAGGTAAACCATTTTTGGGTGAATTAAGGAGGATTCTTCATGATGTTTCTAGAAGGAACAAGATATGGGTTAGATTCATTGAACCCTACCTAATCCATTCGAACTAAAATTAAAGGAGGAAAGAATCAATCAAGAAAATATTTTCCAAACTTCTATTTAAGGAGTCATAGACCAAGAAGCAAGAGTTGTTGGGGTGCCAAATTGTGAAGTTGTTGAAGGGTGTCAAGGAGAAGGCATCGAGAGAAGGAGAAGGAATAGAGCACATAGACTCTACTTCAATAAAATTGTCATATAGGAGATTGCATTGGTACATCAAGCATGAAGACTCAAGGAGACAAAGATTGAAAGGAGGACAAGCTATCAGAGCTACAGAGACTAAAAGCTAGACAATGTTATGAGCTGAACTGTGATTTGAAATCTAAAAGTTAAGTTGTCAGTTGTATCAGGTCAAAAGCCCTTATTGTTACTCTCTAACAATTGTATCAGTTAGGGTAAAATCCTATGGACTTAGGTTGGTTTGACATCCATTTGTAAATCCTTTAACAGGGTGGCATTCCAAGTGAATGTTGTAAAGTCCTCTAACCAAGCCCACTTCTAACAGGGTGGTTAAATCCTTTAACCAAGTCACATTTAACGGTGTGTTGTAGCCTTTAACAAGGCAGGCCTTTCATAGGGCATCACTTTAGAAGAGTGAGAATTGAGTAGCATGTTACTGGTGGTTTTTCCCAAATTGGGTTTCCACGTAAATCACTGTGTTATGTGTTGATCTTTCATGTGTTATCCTTGTATGTTTATTTTTAGTAACTTGCTAAGTAGGAAAGTTTAAGCTTGGATGAATGAAAAATTTAATGGGGTCATTATACTTGGTGAAAAAGTTTTATTAGGACATTTGGACCTTGAATAACTGATTCACCCCCGCTTTCAATTATTCTAAAGAATTTCTAACATCACCCAAGGGCTTTATCATCAGCCATGGAGAGGACAACCTCTTTAAGGTAAGCAAGCATAAGTTTTTGCTCACAAAAGGCATACTAATCATAGGAAAGCCTGTTAGGAGTGACAACTACATAGGATTGTAGAGCTTGATCACACACAACAAAGGCACCATGCATAGCAAAGACCTTTTCATAATGGCACACAAAATCCTAGAGGATATCAAGAAGATCAGATAAAATATGTTGGTTCCCCTTGATATGCTTGATGCCCATGATAGAGTGGTGAGCCCACAAGGCATTGAAAAATTCCTTAGAAGCTTGATCACTAATGTCCAACGAATGGAGACAGGCTTTGATTTGGGCTTCCCAAGAAGCATAACTATCTACAACTTGTTTCTAGTGACGAAGATTAGCAAGCCAGATCTGTAATTCTATTTCAAACAGATTCATGGCAAGAACTTCAAAAGTTGTATGGAGATCTCTTATGGTGGCTTCATAAGATTGTATGCAGTACTTGGCCAATTGTTGTCCATAACTTTGAAGAAATCACCCTGTACAAATGATGACATCATTCCACCATTGAATCCACCCTATCAGGGTGTGTGGCCTAGGCCAAAGGTTCTATGTGCAAAGAATGTGCGCAACAGTGGGCAAATGTGACATCTAAGAAGTATTGAGATAAAGCTAATCTTTACAAGTATGGGGTTCAGCTGTGTGCTAGACAATAGAAAAAAGAATGGGGAAATGATCTAACAATGTCACATTCGATAAAGGGTGATGGGTAAATCTCTCTCTTGGGAAAAAGAAAAGAATGATTGAGTCGTAAGCATGGCTCATTCCAATCTCTTAAACACTCTATCAAAGCCCAATTGAAAATTGGACCAAGGGTGTTGAACCCCACTATATTGGTGATGATTAGCATTGGGATCAAAAAGGCCTAGCTTGTTGCGCATGTAGAACCAAGTCTCTCTTTTGCCAATTGACCATCAAAAAGGAAAAAGACATTCCTTATCATTAGCCAACTCAACCATATTGAAGTCCCCACAAAAAACCCAAGTGGTAGGTTGCAGATGATCTGCCAACCATCACCACAGGTGTGAGCACTCTACCCCATCATTGGGAGCATAAACATTAACAATACCAAAATAATGATTTTGAAGAGACAAAAAAATCCAAACAATCATCTACATGGGGTTAGAACCATGCAAAATAACTAAAGAAAGTAAATGAGGGGAGAGAAGAGTAACTACACCACCTCGGCCAACCTCATGTTGGGAAGCAAATATGGCACTATATGGCCAAATAAAATGGTACACTGAGTTGAGAAGAAACCCATCAACTCTAACCTCTTGAAGGCAAAGATCATGAAGATTACCAAGCCTATGCTTGGTATCACGAACAAAATGTTTTTTAGGGAGGTTTGTTAGCCCCCACACATTCCATGAGAAAAATTTTATTATAACACATCTTGCATGTCCTCCTCGTCCCCAAGAGAGGAGAATCTATCATGCAAAAATGTGGAGGAATCAAACAAAGGATCATTGTGAGAGATGGCATGTCATTTTCCCCCATTATCAAAATCCTCATATCGACCTTCTGGGTTGTGTGGACGATGAAGAGTCTGAGAGGATATCATCAAAGATAGTTGTGACACTTGAAATGGGCAGAGACATGAATAGAGAAATTGATGAAACTGGTTGCATAAGACTTGAGCTAGGTCAGCCATCATCTTGAGGCAAAGAGCCTACCTTGGCAACAATACAACCTTTTCCTTTCTTAATAATAGTAGTCCATTCATCCTTTTTGGTAGTCAGAGCTGGTTTGGCTTCCAGGGCTAGCTAATGATTGCATTCCAGCAAGGGACAATTCTTGATATTGTGTTCCGCAGACTGGTACCTATAACAAGTGTTCAAGAGATTCAAGTAAAGCACCTTCTAAGTGAAGGTGGTACCAAATCTTTGTATTTTGATAAATTCCTTGAGGTCCCTAGAAAGGTTGACCTCAACACAAACCCTACACTAAGGGTGAGCATTAAAAAACTTGTCAGGCTCAATGCAGATAACCTTGCTGATAGTTTGTACAATAGCTTGCAAAAATGACTAGCATGGAATGGGAAGCCTAGGGAACTTGATCCAAATGGGGACCTTAAGTTTAAGGTCATCAGAGTCGATAAAATCTTGAGACCATCTCTAAAAGACAAGCAAAGAGGACCTGCCAGACTAGGGGCCACAAACAAACACATGTTAAGCTTGGCGAGGGTTGCCAAAGCAAAAAAAAGGCCCTTGGTGTAAGGATGAAAACTACAGTGGGAATAATATACCCACTAGTCTTTCCTTGCAAGTAAAAGGGTGCCTAGTTAAAGGCTTCCATATGTTCCTTCTGAGAACACATCTTGTTAGCAATGCATATAATTTGTTAGGATTACAATAGCCTATCAAGGCTACCTCACTAGAAGATTTTGATCTCTTTCTGAGAGATACCTCGCTAGAGGATTTTGAAGACTTATTACAAGTCTTCCCTGTCAAAGGCTTACAATAGTTACAATGGTAAGAAATAAAACAAATTAATAGATTTGAATATTTGACACACCTTTCCTGGTAGATCCTCTTTGAAAACTCTCTAAAGATACTTTGATCTCCTTCCTTCGATCTAGCTTATCTTGGTGAACTTTCTCTATTCACATCCTTCTTCTCATACTTGTCCATTGGTGTATCATTATGCTCTATTCATAACTGTTGTGGTCCTCCTCCACAAATATCTTCTCAATGTAGTTATAGCAACAATAACAATGATGATGAAAAATTCAAAATGAAGTCTAAGTGATCATAACTCACTCACACTATTCACAGGTAGAAACCTTAAAAATTATCCTTCTCAAACTATGAATTTTAAATTTTAATCGCACAATGAGCCTAGTCACAAGACAACCATGACTTTCTATTTGTAGGTACTATATATGTAGGCCTACATTTCCATCTGTAAGTCTACTTGTAGACCTAAGTCTTCACTTTCTTCTATCACATTCCCCTTATCTCTTGACGTTTATGTCATGTTGCTTCTCAACCTTGTTGTGGTTTTGTCACTTCAATGTTGACTAGGCCACGACCATCAAACTTGCACATCTATCTCCTTTCCTTTGTCGAGACCGGTATGCTAGTCTACCAATGGTTTCACTTACAACACTTCAATCATCTTGTTAACTGGTTGCCAATCAATGACACCACTTCAACACTTACTCAATGCTTGAGTTCTCTGCTCACCATTTTACCTAGTTACTCAAGCCTTTCTAGTTTAGTCCAACATTTTTTTAATAGCTGTTAAAAGATAATCAATCACTAAAAGATAGTCTTGTTTTTTTTAATCTTAAATGAAAAAATAAATTGTCATTCTAAGACTAAAAAAATCAAATTAAGAAAAAAGTAATGATTATTCAAAATTATCTTAGATTGGGAAATAATAAAATTAAGAAAAAAAAATCATATTAAATTGGGAAATGGTCAAATTAGGCAAAACAATACCTTATGTTGTCAAAACATGTCATATTCCTTACCTACATTTGTGAACGCACATTGCTAAATGTTAGATAGTAATTACCCACTCATTGAGCTTTGCCTAATGAAATATATTGTTAAATATGTTTAGAATTCTGATGCTAATTTGTATTTAAATTGTTTAATGTTAATGACATGGATTGGTAAAGCATAGTACCAATTTATTGGAACTAAGATGTCTTTATTTTTTGAGTTTGAATATATTTTTGAATTTTGTTTTCTTTCTTGTATTCATTTTGGAAATTTTTTAAAATTATAGTAGAATAGATTCTTAGATTGATATTGGAACAATGCCATTTTCAATTAATTAAAATGAATATCATTAGTTTAATGAGAGACTTTTGAAAATTGTTTTTTTGGTAGCTTGTATTTATGATAGTTTACATTTGATAAGTGGTATAAGACATGTGTTGCAAATGGAAATTTGATTGTTACATTTGAGTCATGAGTTAGTGCTTTGAAAAGTTTCTATATGCAAAGTGCAGGGTAAGTGCACAAAGTTGTGGTGCCAAAAGGGGGGTATAAGTGGACACCTTTTTCCTGAAATCAGCAAATTCTGGACTTCAACAAGAATTTGAAGATAGTTACGCTCAAAATTTTAAGATATGAAAAAAAACAAAAGTCGTAGTCCTTTGAATCTAGTTTTTAAACTACTAATTTTTTTTCAAAATGGTTTAGTTTTAGGTCCTAAAAAAAGGGGTCCACAAAAAGTGGTACTGTTTATTCCAAAAAAACATAACATAGTACAAAGTGTGGCCCCCCTAAAATTTTAACTTTTTTTTTGAAATTCTTTAATCGCTCCGGTCAAAAGTTACCTAACACCATGTAGTTTATCCCAGATTTTTCGGGTAATTTTATAATGTGTATTTTTTCTTAATGAATTTTTTAATTAGACCCATCCCAAAAACGTGAAATATTTGTGTGCTCCCCCTAGAAATGATTGAAAACTTATCTAAAATCAAAACTTCTTTTTTTCAAAGTGTGTAGAATGGAGTCTAGTTTCTAAAAAACTAAGTTGTTACAAAATTCGATGAATGAGCTAAAATCTACAGCCCAATTAGTACATGGTGGTTTTTGACAAAAAATGAACATACATTCAAAAGAAATTATAGATGAAAGACTTAAAATAGATGAAATTAAAAATAAATTATATGGTTAGATAGCTAACACAGAGACCTATAATGTTATGTAACCTGATCTTATCGATACCCAACCACGAGGAATCTTGAAGGGGAGCACACAAGAAAAATCAATCATTTTTTGTATGTTTGCTGGAAAACACGTCTCAGACCATTTTATAAACTCCAAACCTTTGGGTTGGATCTCCAAGGAAAAACCAAGCCTTAGGCTTGGTTTTAATGCAAAGCTTTGAATAGCGTGTGTGCCCTATAGTGTGCACACACTATTAAAACACTATTGAATTCGAGGTAGTGCGCACGTGCTATAGTGCACACGCACTATTGAGACCTAAATTGCAAACCAAAACCAAGAGAGAGCTAGGGGGGGGTGGGGCGAGGGAATGGCTATTTGTGTGTGTGAGAGAGATAGAGAGAAAGTAGGGGATGGGAGAGGGTTGAGAGGAAGTGAGAAAGAGTAGGGGTGGCAGAGAGAGTATAGGATGGGAGATAGAGGAAATGTGAGAGAGTAGGGGTGGCAAAGAGAGTACAAGATGCAAGAGAGAGGAAGTGTGAGAGAGAGAGTAGAGGTGGAAAAGAGAGAGTACGAGATGGGAGAGAGAGATTGAAAGTAGGGGATGGGAGAGAGAGGAAGTGTGAGAGAGAGTACAAGTTGGGAGAGAGAGATTGAGAGTAGGGGATGGGGGAGAGAGAGAGTAGGTGGTGGGAGACGGAGTGGGAGAGGAAGAGCGAGAGAGAGGAGGATGGGAGTGCATGTGTGTGAAAGAGAGAGAGTAGGGAATGGGAGAGGGGGAAGATAGAGTAGCTTGAGAGAGAGTAGGGGATGGAAGAGAGAGTAGGGGATGGAAGAGAGAGTAGGCGATGGGAGAGGGAGTGGGAGAGGGAGAGAGAGAGGGGGGATGGAAATGTGTGTAAGAGAGAAAGAGAGAGAGAGTGTGAAAATGTGAGAGAGGGTAGGGGGTAGCAGAGAGAGAGTAGAGAGGGAGAGAGAGAGAGAGAGAGAGAGAGAGAGAGAGAGAGAGAGAGAGAGAGAGAGTAGGTAGTGGGAGAGGGAGAGTGAGTGAGAGAAAAAGTAGAGGATGGGAGAGGAGAGAGGGGGGGTGGGTGTGTGTGAAAGAGAGAGTAGGGAATGAGAGAGGGGAGAGAGAGATAGAGAGAGTAGGGGATGGGATAGAAAGAGAGTAGGCAATGGCAGAGGGAGTGGGAGAGGGAGAGAGAGGGGGGATGGAAGTGCGTGTAAGAGAGAAAGTAGGGGATGGGAGACAATGTGAGAGTGTGAGAGAGAGTAGGGGTGGCAAAGAGAGCGAGAGTGAGAGTAGGGGATGGGAGAGAGAGGGAGAGAGTGAGAGAGAGAGAGATAGTAGGCGATGGGAGAGGGAGTGGGAGGGAGAGAGAGGGGGGGAATGGAAGTTTGTATGAGAGATAGATTTGGGGATGGAAGAGAGTAGGCAATGGGAGAGGGAGTGTGTGTGTGAGAGAGAGAGGGGGGAATGGGAATGTGTATAAGAGAGATAGAGTAGGGGATGGGAGAGAGTGTGAGAGTTTGAGAGAGAGTAGGGGGTGGTAGAGAGAGCTTGTATAGGATGGGTGTGTGTGTGTGTGTGTGTGTGTGTGTGTGTGTGAGAGAGAGAGAGAGAGAGAGAGAGAGAGAGTAGGGGATGGGAGAGAGTGTGAGAGAGAGTAGGGGATGGAAGAGAGAGAGTGAGAGTAGGGGATGGGAGAGAGAAAGTAAAGAGGGAAAGAGAGTACTTGAGAGAGAGAGAGATAGTAGGTGGTGCAAGAGGGAGTGGGAGAGGGAGAGAGAGGGGGGATGGGAGTGTGTGTGACAAATCTAGAGAGTAGGGGATGGGAGAGGAGAGAGAGGGGGGGGATGGGAGTGTGTGTCTATGAAAGAGAGAGAGTAGGGGGTGGGGGAGAGAAAGTAGGCAGTGGGAGAGGGAGTGGGAGAGGGAGAGAGAGAGGGGGGGAATGGGAATGTGTGTAAGAGAGATAGAGTAGGGGATGGGAGAGAGTGTGAGAGTGTGAGAGAGAGTAGGTGGTGGCGGAGAGAGCTCATACGAGATGGGAGAGAGAGAGTGAGATTAGGGGATGGGAGTGTGAGAGAGAAGAGGGGATGGGAGAGAGAGAGAGTGAGAGTAAGGGATGGGATGGGAGAGAGAGAGAGTAGAGAGGGAGAGAGAGAACTTGAGAGAGAGAGATCTAGTAGGCGGTAGGAGAGGGAGAGGGAGAGAGATAGGGGGGATGGGAGTGTGCGTGACAGATGTAGAGAGTAGGGGATGGGAAAGAAGAGAGTGGGGGGATAAGAGTGTGTGTGTCTGTGAAAGAGAGAGAGTAGGGGATGGGAGAGAGTGTGAGAGTGTGAGAGAGAGTAAGGGGTGGAAAAGAGAGAGTACGAGATGGGAGAGACAGAGTGAAAGGATGGGAGAGATAGAGTGAAAGGATGGGAGAGAGTGAGAGAGAGAGTAGGGGGTGGCAGAGAGAGAGTACGGGATGGGAGAGATAGAGTGAAAGGATGCGAGAGAGTGTGAGAGAGAGTAGGGGATGAGAGAGAGTGTGAGAGAGAGTTCGGAATGGGAGAGAGAGAGAGAGTAAGAGTAGGGGATGGGAGAGAGAGAGTAGAGAGGGAGAGAGAGAACTTGAGAGAGAGAGAGAGATAGTAGGTGACCTAGAAGAGGGAGTGGGAGAGGAGGAGAGAGAGGGATGGGAGTGCGTGTGACAAATCTAGAGAGTAGGGGATGGGAGAGAAGAGAGAGGGGGGATGGGAGTGTGTGTGTGTGTGTGTGTGTGTGTGTGTGTGTCTGTGAAAGAGAGAGAGTAGGGGATAGGAGAGAGTGTGAGAGTGTGAGAGAGCATAGGGGGTGGCAAAGAGAGAGTACGAGATGGGAGAGACAGAGTGAAAGGATGGGAAAGAGTGTGAGAGAGAGTAGGAGGTGGTAGAGAGAGAGAGAGAGTACGAGATGAGAGAGACAGAGTGAAAGGATGAGAGAGAGTGTCAGAGAGAGTAGGGGATGGGAGAGAGTGTGAGAGAGAGTTGGGGATTGGAGAGAGAGAGAGAGAGTAAGAGTAGGGGATGGGAGAAAGAGAGAGAGTAGAGAGGGAGAGAGAGAACTTGAGAGAGAGAGAGAGAGATAGTAGGTGGTGGGAGAGGGAGTGGGAGAGGAGGAGAGAGAGGGATGGGAGTGCGTGTGAGCGATCTAGAGAGTAAGGGATGGGAGAGGGGAGAGAGAGAGAGGGGGATGGGAGTGTGTATCTGCAAAAGAGAGAGTTTAGGGGATGGGAGAGGGGAGAGAGAGAGTAGCCCAAGAGAGAGAGAGGGAGTAGCGGATGGGAGAGAGGGGCGGATGGGAGTGTGTGTAAGAGAGAGTAGGGGATAGGAGAGAGTGTGAGAGAGAGAGTAGGGGATGGGAGAGAGTGAGGAGTAGGGAGAGGGAGATAGAGAGAGGGGGATAGGAGTGCATGTGACAAATATAGAATGTAGGGGATGGGAGAGAAGAGAGAGGGGGGATGGGTGTGTGTGTGTGTGTGTGTCTATGAAAGAGAGAGAGTAGGGGATGGGAGAGAGTGTGAGAGTGTGAGAGAGAGTAGGGGGTGGCAAAGAGAGAGTACAAGATGGGAGAGACAAAGTGAAAGGATGGGAAAGAGTGTGAGAGAGAGTAGGAGGTGGCAGAGAGAGAGAGAGAGAGTACAAGATGAGAGAGACAGATGAAAGGATGAGAGAGAGTTGGGGATGGGAGAGAGTGTGAGAGAGAGTTGGGGATTGGAGAGAGAGAGAGAGTAAGAGTAGGGGATGGGAGAGAGAGAGTAGAGAGGGAGAGAGAGAGAGAGAGATAGTAGGTGGTGGGAGAGGGGAGAGAGAGAGAGAGAGAGCAGCCCAAGAGAGAGAGAGAGAGTAGCGGATGGGAGAGAGGGGCGGATGGGAGTGTGTGTAAGAGAGAGTAGGGGATGGGAGAGAGTGTGAGAGAGAGTAGGAGGTGGCAGAGAGAGAGATAATGGGATGGGAGAGAGAGAGAGAGAGTGAGAGTAGGGGATGGGAGAGAGTGTGTGTGAGAGAGTAGGGGATGGGAGAGAGAGAGTAGAGAGTAGGGGATGGGAGAGGAGAGAGAGAGGGGGATGGGAGTGTGTATCTGTAAAAGAGAGAGTTTAGGGGATGGGAGAGAGAGAGTAGCAGATGTGAGAGTGTGAGAGAGAGTAGGGAGATGGGGGAGAGAGAGAGAGTAAGAAGTGGGAGAGGGAGGATGAGAGTGTGTGTGAGAGATCTAAAGAGTAGGGGATGGGAGAGGAGAGAGGGTGAGAGAGATAGAGAAAGTAGGCGGTGGGAGAGGGAGATCGAGAGAGAGTAAAGGATGGGAGAGGGGAGAGAGAGAGAGTGTATAGGATGGGAGAGGGGAGAGAGAGTAGGAAGAGAGAGAGAGAGTAGGGAGAGAGAGACATTAGGGAGGGTGGAGAGTGATGTGTCCTCACATAGTGCGTACGCGCTATAGTGCGTACCCACTATGTGAAATCACCTAAAAACGGTCTAAAAGAAACTTTGGGGCCCATTTCATTCATTCTCTGCTTTTGTTTTGTTCTGCACTCTATTATCCCGACAAAAATCACGGGTTTCAACACAGCAAACACTCTTTCAAGGTGGCAAACACTATTTCAAGCTAACAAACACTATTTCAAGGTGGCAAACACTTTTGGAAGCTAGCAAACACCAAATTCAATCATTGGATACACGATTTGAAGACTTTTTGAATATTCCTTGTATAGAAAAGGTTAGTGCAATCTATTTTAAAAATTGTTTGTTGATATATAGATACAAATTTGATTATAATTTGACATGTTGTTTAATATATAGTGAATTCATTGAAATTTGTATGTTTCAATGAAATGTTATTTCGAAATGGTTAGAAATTTGACAAGTCGTTATATATATATATATTATGTATTCATTCAAATAATTATAATTTTTATATGTATTTGAATAATTTGTAATTTACACATTTTAAGTAATTCAAATGTTTGAATAATTTGACATGTAGAAATCATCATCATGCCAAGGAAGAAACCAAAAAATCAAACAAATGAAGATAGGGAGAGAGATTTGGCAATTAAAAGAGATAAAATGAAATTACTAAATGAGCAAAGAAAATTTCAAAGCAATAATGAAGAATTTACTTTCGAAGAGGATCAAAAACCACCGGTACTAAGAAACAAAGAGGAAGAATTGGAAAGACAAAGAGAATGAATGAGACTGTTACGCTCAAGAAGACAATTGAATTGTGAAGCTACACCATCTTCTAATGTTGGAGTCATATTGTCCGCTACACCATCTTCCAATGTTGAAGTCATATCATCCTCTAATGTTGAAGAGACACCGATTTGTAGATCTGATGATATACACACTCCATCATGTCATGTTGAAGGCACAACATCAACACATCAAGTAGGTGATATTCCATCTTTTGCATCTTATTGCCAAGGCACATCATCTTCGGTTCAAGGTATGCAATACACTCAACCTTATGTTTATGTTCAAAATGTTGAGAGAATTGAAGAGATTATAACACCTTCTAGAATTCGTTTTAGAAGACCAATATATTTGATTGATAGTGATAGTAACATTTTAAAATCTATGCCTGACAAGATTAGCAAGCGCACTTGTCAAAGAAAAGTTAATCATATGTGGAGATTATTTTTTGATGAATTAAATATTATAGGTCAATGCCAATTATTTGTTGAAATGATGAGGAATTTAAAATTTAGGCCTATCATGAAGATTCTTGGGCTAAGAACGATGGATGATTCAAATGAAAAAAACATTGTAAAGAATCTAATGAATGCTTATGACAAAGTGGGTTCTAAATCACGCACCAAAGATAGTAATATCGCAAGACGAGTACTTACATCAACAATAGTAAGTAGCCAAATGAAGAAAGTTCGACTCATGAGAAAGACAAGCAAAACATTAAAAATTGGTAGAGATACTCTAAGGAGAGCCATGCTAAGGCGTGAGAGATTGGAAGATCCAACAAAAAATGAGTTATGGACATTTAGCGGTAGACTACCGCAAAAGGATAAAGAAATTAGTGAAGCCTTGAAATCATTGATCGAAGATTTTTGGAAAAATAACACACATGTTTCCTCTAATCAAAGAGATGTTGTAAGAAGGAGGATTGGTAGCCAAAATCGCAAGCCACATGCGAAACATTTTTTGGACACAACTCAGACACAATTTTTTGCAAAATTTATTGGTATGTATCCTCAAATTCGAATAAGTCAAAGATTTTTTGAGATGGGTAAACCTTTTTATGTGGAGATAAATCACACACGTACAACTTGTTGTTGTAGGATACATATTGAATTTTCTAACCATTTTGATGTTTTTAGGCATATATGCGTAATTTTGCATTCTCAATTTGTTTTGCAGGATTGTGACATAAATGAGCCACCAAGATCTTCAAGGGAATTCATATCCAACATTTTATGTGAAATAAGGGACGGCCAACAATTTTACAAGACATCATGCTTGGATGGTACGTGCTCATTTTGTGGTTCTTTGCAACTTTTATCAACTTGTCAACATATGGATAGTACACATGCAATTGGAAATGAAATAGTAGATTACGAAAAATTTAAGACAGTGACATATGCTCTAAAAGATGGGAAACATGGTAAAAGATGTGATTTAGTCATTGAAAAGATTCTAGTGTATGAGTTCATGAAGATTTTTCGTGAAAACATTATTTACGAGTATGCAAGGCATACCCATAGAGCTCGATGGTTGGATTTGCAATTTAAGTTGTGCAAGGATACGTTTCCATTGGATACCATTGTTTTGGTTGTAGATTTCACAGAGAACTACACACTACAACCCCAAAATGAGGTCCAAGCAAAGTATTATACTTCTCAATAGGTTTCCATATTTGTTCACATAACATTCATGCATTCACCTACAAGTACAGAGGATGACAGGAAGATTTTGAGGGAGTACCATTTTTACATCACCGATGATCGATCACATTCTACAGAGTTCGTACATGGTTGTTTTCAACTATTTTATGGAGATTTGGCTAACAGGGGCATCACATATCGTCAACATATTATTTGGTCAGACAATTGTGCATCTCAATTCAAGAATGCACGGATGTTCTATTGGTTGAGCAAGATGCACAAGTTGTGTAGAATTCAATACATGTGGAATTTCACAGAGGCTGGTCATGGAAAGGGAGAGCATGATGGTGCAGGCACATGCATCAAAAGAGCCTTAGCTCATGAAGAATTAAAGTACAAAGATGGAGCAATATTGACAGATGCAAAATCCATCATCCAGTGGTGTAACGCTACAATGGGTCCAGGTAAGGAAGGTGAGTCTACGGTTCGTAGATTTTTTTGGTTGATAGATAATACTAACATTGCACCATATCAGGATTATTGCATACTAACAGGATCTAGTGAGTTGCACTCTTTTAGAAGCTCTGATGCAGGTTCATGGAGTATCCACACATGAAAAATGACATTCTATTGTCCATCATGTGCAGAGGAAAATTGGGATGACTGTGAGTTGACTGAATGGGTGGACAAATGGGATATACGAGTTTTGGACCCAATTGACACCTATCATCCCCCACAAGCACTGGGAATGGTACAGATGGAATCGTCTATTGACTTTGACCGCTTGTATGATCTAGTGCAACCTGGTAATATATATATTTATATATCTTTGTAATTTCAATATGTAACTTTATAACTTTTATGCAAGTATTTTTTGAATTAATGACCGCATTTTGTACATTTGTCACTGCAGGCCATGTTTTTGTTGTTATTGCACCTGAAGACAATGAAGAAGGGACATGTTATTATTTGTGTCGTTGTGTTGAAGCCAAACAAAAATTGGATCACTCGGTTATATATGGTGAAGGTTTAGAGTACCATGTCAGTGCGGTGGTTGTAACCGGCACATGGCTTAGACGATATTCTATGAAGAACCCTAACTTATGGTTATTCGAGGATTGGCAAACAGAGAGGAAGATTCTTCATTATTCAAATCCTGTTGTCGCATCAAATGTCCACTTGATAAAATATGGTGGAAAACCACATAATAAGAATCTTTGGAAAGTTCGCGAGTCAGACCACGAGGCAATACTTGAGACATTAAAATGTTGAGCAGATCCAGTTGGCTCATTAGATTGAATACAGAGAGAGGGAGACAGAGAAAGAGTGATCAACTGGATCCAAATACATTGTTGCAACCTCTTCCCCAAGACTGTCCACATGACTAAGGTGGACCGTATTGTTATGATGCGTAAGTGATGAGATTTAGTTTAAATCATAGATTTTATGTTTTGATTTGTTTAGAATCTAGATTTTATGTTTTGATGTCTCCAATTTTTTTAAAGCTAGAACAATATTTTTCATATTTTCTTATTTTGACAATATTTTTCTTTCATTGCATGTTCTCTTGGATGACAGGAGGGAGAGAAGAAAAATAAGTAGATTTCCAAATAGCCAGCCACCCTTCTTCATGTAATTTATTCATTTAAGGTAAAAGTCCCATTTCCTTTGTTTGGCTTTGGTATTTGGTTATTTAAAGTCATTATTCTAGTTGGACCTTCGTATGTTTGAATTTGGGATTGTTTAGTGTCTATTTTTTATGATTATACTGAATTATTAATTCTATGATGTTTCTATTATTTAATTATTTAAAATAAATTAAAACTTTTTGTATAAAATTATTATTTTTTATTTCTATCTATTTGTTATGATTATTTCTATTATTTAAAATAAATTAATTCTATAATATCTCTATGATGAACTATTTATATTTCTAAACTTTACATATTTTAAATTAGATATCTCTCGACTTAATTTACCAAAAAAATTAATTAAAATTTTAGGTATGCTAGTAGTACACCATGACCAACAATCAAACTATTATAACAATACAAATACATTTAAATAGTAATGTAAGAACGGTTTAGTTCACTTAAAAAATAAGTCTATCTTAGATATTCTAAATACATCACAAAACTTTATCGCTTCAAAAAAATTGGAATTTCTCCCATCTACTTGAGTTCCCATCAATTGTCCATAAAACTGGGAAAGGGAATAGGTGCTATGCTCCGAATCCCAACATCCTCCTGTCCACTACTAGGAGATGTGTGTAATGTAGGATTCAACTCCATCAACTTAGTCATTTTTTCACTAGTTGATTGGGACTCTCACCATTTGTTGCCAACTATGGTGACAATGCTCTGGGTTACACTTATTAAGTAAGAATATTTCCTAATCTAGGGATTAGAGCATTGAACATATCAGAATGTGATTTATGCTATGGGAGAAGAGGTATGTTGGGCATTAGCCTCAAATATTTCTTCATGTAAAGGTATATTAGAATATTTCCTTCATGTAAAGTGCATTAGCCTCAAATAAATTCTTAGTCTCTCTTGTTCCTTAGAATTTTGTATCCTTTTCTTTGGTAGCTATAGGAATCTACTGGGTAAACCACTATGTTGTTTTCTGTCTAGTGGCATGTAACGTATAAAATCAACATCTCCATCATAGTCATTTTGGGCCTGGATATCAAAAAATTGTTAACTATTTATTTCATCATGGTTGCCACCATTTGCAAAGCATTAGATGACGTCCTTGGGGTCAACATGTGGTGGGGATGGAATTAAAAGGGAAACATTTTCATCCCCACAAGTATTTGGTTACCCAAGGTTTGTGACAACCTCCTACAACCAATTTGGTTGTGAATCTTGCATTAGCAAGCTTAATCTAATATCAATGTTTGTTGTATGCTCAAGGTTTTATCTCCTATAATAGTCCACTGGCTGGTTTAGGTTTTCTAGTTGGGTATTTTTAGGTGCAATTGTACCTAGTCCCTTCATATTTTGTCCATAACTCCTCAACAAAGTGTTAATTGGTTCATCTAATAAGCCATTGATTTTTAGGAAGGATTCAATAGTGATTTCCTCCCCCTCGCTTTACAACTCATCAATATTTGCGTCATCTACAGTAGTTGTTTCTTCTGATCCACTACTTGTGGGTTGTGGTTTAGATCCCTATTTTCCATCCTCATCAACAATGAAGCACTTTCTTGGGCCTATATCATTCACTAAAACCTGCCTATTCAAAGACCATATCCCTATCCTATGGAAACCACTCATTATATTATCGGGTGTAAGTGCCAAATTGGAGGCTTTGCTGGATAACATTCCTAACTCCTCACGACCAATATTGATTTGAGGGTTCCTAGCCAACCACACATTCCAAATATGTTTTAAGTAAGATTTTAATGGTGAGAAAAAATTAACATCCAATGATTGACACCTATAGATGGTATACGCTACAAGTGACACACAATCTATGCCCAACTTCTTTGCTTTATAAATTTTTTTCCATGTCATATGGATTCCATGATCTGATATCAAATACTAGAAGACACCTTTTTGAGAGAAACACCCCACATGGAATTGTTCTTACAAAGTGGTCTAGCCAATTCAAGAATAATTATTTCATCATCCATCCATGTACTTGGACTGCCATGCAGGCCTTGAGATCATAATTGAAAATGTAGTTTTTTATATGTCTCTTAGCCTTGAACAAATAAAAATTGGAATTCTCTAACCAATAGTAACGTAAGGAGACCCACCTTGCTAGTTTAGGCCACTATGCCCAAACTAACCAATGACTTCTTCTGATCCTATAGGGTTTCTTCATGACCCTATTCCCAAGAGGATATCTCCCAACTATCCCCTTCCCTAGGATCTATGCACACCAATTGACTATGTCAACTTCAATCACCCCAATATTCAAATGAAGGCATTTTCTCTCTACTAGGAAAAATTGGGCACAAACCCCAATGCAATATCTAGGGTTATTATATGGTCCTCAACTTGATATTTCCAAACTCTCCTAATCATCACAAGACTCCACTCACCACCCAAATCATAGATGTCCTTTTCTTTCTTACTTGACCTACTAGGTCTAGAGCCCCAGTTAGGCCAAAATTTTCAAACTCACTAGGTGCTCTTGCACCATTCTCCCCATGTGACAAAGAACTAATGGTGGATAAATCTGAAGGAATTTTGTAGGAATACCTTTCTTTCCAAAATCACTCTCATCTATCCATGTTACTTCAAATTCTGGTTGATCCTTCCATTTGATAAGATGCTCCATATAGGTGCCATGACAAGTCTTCTTCTTGATTCTTGAATCCATAACCTTTTCAGCTTTTGGCTGAGATTATAATGGGATAGTGACTTCTTCAACCTTTGATTTTTTTTTTCCTTCTATGAATGTAGGCCCTTTATATTGAACTTAGTCCTTGACATTAAAGATAAGGTAAATTTCCAAGTTTGGTGGGAGTTCTATTTTGTCGGCATTAGAACCATAATTTGCAAGTACCTTACAAGGTCCTATCCTATGCATTTGTAGCTTGGTTGGAACACCCTATGCAAGTAGCAAAACTCATCCTTGGCATCATATCATGACCTCAACACCTTGGATCATCTCAAAACATATCATCTAACATGTTCCAACTCCTTGCACACTCTCAGCAACTCATCTCTTACACTTTCTCAATTTTGCCTCTTCTAGGCTTGTTCCAACTAGCCCTTGCCAGTCACTAATTTGTTGTTTTCTCCAAAATTTTCCACAGAACTTCCTAAACTATTGGGTGATTAAAATACCCTTTTCCTCACTCTACAATATACTCCAAAACCAACTACACTTGTTTTGTAAAATATCACTCAAAACTGGCTATTTCAGTCTGCCAACTAGACCTAGTTTGAGGCGATTTACAAAGCAACTCACAATCCCTTGACTTTTGGAACTCCCATGACCCAAAAAATTCTTAAGACACGACTCAAATGCTTGGATTCTTCTATTTTTTTGGTCTAATGATCAACTTTATAATGGTTTTTACAAAACCCTCCTTTCTAGCCCCTTTACCCTAGGGCTTTCTAGAACTCTTACTTTGCAATGTCTCTAGAACCCCAAAATGGTTCAAACACCTTCACTTTGGTTATATTAGATGAATTCAAACATAAAATGCAACTCTTGTTTGGAGAAAACACTAAATCCACCTTGGGAGCAATCACATACCCCTTTTTATGCACTCAAATTTTAGGGAAAACTATGCAAATACTTCTTAAATGGTTTCAACACTCAACTTTTCAGATGGAAATGGTTATTATAGACTCAAACCAACAAGAAAAATCCCAAAATTGAGGTTTCTCAACACTCAACAATCAAATTTCAAAACTGTTACCAGCACTTACTAGTAGGACAATTTCTAGTTTTAACGGTCAAACTCCCAAACCATAAAAAGGACCCCCCGCTATTTTTGCATTTTTAAACACTCTTTTTGGAGACCTACAATAACCTCTCTCACTTTTTGGAGATCACACTCCATTTTCATTTTACGAAGCCATCTCGGGTGATGCTGAAACTTGCAATGTCGGCTAATACAAAGTTGCCAACTGCCAAATCTCTCTCACCTTTCCTCGTGGGATCGAACTGTCTGCTCTGTTAACTTTGCATGGCCGGGTAAACCCTATCCCCAACCTCATCCTATCCCCTTCAGTGCTTGAACGTTCTCAGGCACGCCAATCTAGAATGTCCCCAAGGGTCATTAAATGCCATAGGGCTGCGATCTTTGACGGGGCATATCTCGGAGCTCGTGCAAGGTATGGATGTGATTCTAGTTCCTAAAGGACCGTGTTGCAGAGACCTACAATAACCTCTCTCACTTTTTGGAGATCACACTCCATTTTTTTTTTACAATGCCATCTCAGGTGATGCTGAAACTTGCAGTGTGGGCCAGTACAAAGTTGCCAACTACCAAATCTCTCTCACCTTTCGTCGTGGGATCAAACTGTCTGCTCCGTTAGTTCCGAGTGGCCGGGTAAACCCTATCCCCAACCTCTTCCTATCCCCTTCAGTGCTCGAACGTTCTCAGGCACGCCAATCCGAAATGTCCCCAAGGGTCACTAAATGCCATAGGGTTGCGATCTTTGACGGGGCATATCTCGGAGCTCGTGTGAGGTATGGATGCGATTCTAGTTCCTACAGGACCGTGTTGCAGAGACCTACAATAACCTCTCTCTCTTTTTGGAGATCACATTCTGTTTTCATTTTTCAATGCCATCTCGGGTGATGCTGAAACTTGTAGTGTTGGCCAGTACAAAGTTGCCAACTGCCAAATCTCTCTCATCTTTCGTCGTGGGATCAAACTGTCTGCTCCATTAGCTCTGGGTGGCTGGGTAAACCCTATCCCAAACCTTGTCTTGTCCCCTTCAATGCTTGAACGTTCTCAGGCACGCCGAACTTGAATGTCCCTAAGGGTCACTAAATGCCACAGGGCTGCGATCTTTGACGGGGCATATCTTGGAGCTCGTGCAAGGTATGGATGCGATTCTAGTTCTTACAGGATTGTGTTGTAGAGACCTACAATAACCTCTCTCACTTTTTGGAGATCACATTCCATTTTCATTCTACAATGCCATGTCGGGTGATGCTGAAACTTGTAGTGTTGGCCAGTACAAAGTTGCCAACTGCCAAATCTCTCTCATCTTTCGTTGTGGGATCAAACTGTCTACTCCATTAGCTCCGGGTGGCCGAGTAAACCCTATCCCCAACCTCTTCCTGTCCCCTTTAGTGCTCGAACGTTCTCAAGCACGTTGAACCAGAATGTCCCTAAGGGTCACTAAATGTCATAGGGCTGCGATCTTTGATGGGGCATATCTCAGAGCTCGTGCAAGGTATGGATGTGATTCTAGTTCCTACAGGACCGTGTTGCAGAGACCTACAATAACCTCTCTCACTTTTTGGAGATCACATTCCATTTTCATTATACAACGCCATCTCGGGTGATGCTGAAACTTGTAGTGTTGGCAAATACAAAGTTGCCAACTGCCAAATCTCTCTCATCTTTCGTCGTGGGATCAAACTGTCTGCTCCATTAGCTCCGAGTGACCGGGTAAACCCTATCCCCAACCTTGTCTTGTCCCCTTCAGTGCTCGAACGTTCTCAGGCACGTTGAACCAGAATGTCCCTAAGGGTCACTAAATGCCACAGGGCTGCAATCTTT
Organism: Cupressus sempervirens; assembly: GCA_028749045.1. NCBI lineage: Eukaryota > Viridiplantae > Streptophyta > Pinopsida > Cupressales > Cupressaceae > Cupressus > Cupressus sempervirens. The sequence continues at coordinate 941,047,420 of CM053787.1, forward strand.
GATGGGGCATATCTCGGAGCTCGTGCAAGATATGGATGAGATTCCAATTTCTATAGGACTATGTTGCAAAGACCTACAATAACCTATCTCACTTTTTGGAGATCACATTCCATTTTCATTCTACAATGCCATCTCGGGTGATGCTAAAACTTGTAGTGTTGGCCAGTACAAAGTTGCCAACTGCCAAATCTCTCTCATCTTTCGTCGTGGGATCAAACTGTCTGCTCCATTAGCTCCGGGTGGCCGGGTAAACCCTATCCCCAACCTCTTCCTGTCCCATTCAGTGCTCAAACGTTCTCAGGCACGCTGAACCAGAATGTCCCTAAGGGTCACTAAATGCCACAGGGCTATGATCTTTGATGGGGCATATCTATGGGCTGTCAATACTTTGACTATACTTTAAGTCAACGATTATCAATATGTGAAAAAATGGAACTTGTTGTATTTTGAAGTACTGAGAAGATGGCCTTGCCCTTCCCCAGGAGTTTCAGAAATGGGAGACATTAGGTAAGAGAGTGAAAATGTTACTATCGCTTCAACGCACATGATGCAATTGGAAATGCAAATTTTGATGGTAATAATTTTGTGATAAGGGAGAGACTAGGGATGATCATTGTTACTATCTCTTTAGTAGTGGATTTTTGTTTTCTCTTGAATTTGGTGGTGGGGGATCAGTGGTAAGTCTCCTTGGATATTCCTTCTTATGATGTTAGTGACAAGTGTTGCTCTTTGAAAACACTTGTACAATCTTTTTTAAATTATTAGATAAAAACAGAGAATTGTAAGTATTAAACATGATTAGCCTTTAGTTCCTAGAAGATCTTTATTTCCCCATCAATGCATTTAGAAAGTTAAGTTTTAAGAAGATCATAAATAGAAAAAATTAGAGAAGCGATTTAAACATTTATATTGATTGGAAACACGTGAGTCTTGAGTTTCCTCTACCTTTTAAAGAACGTTCCTTAGCTAGCAGACCTAATTCCACATTCCATAAGACTATCATTGCACTAAAGATTTAGGAAACCAACTGGTCTAAGATAAAGCTTCCCGGTCAATAATAATCTAGCCTATTGAGGAACATAATACTTCTCAATTAAACTTGTGTTAATTCAGTATTAATTTTGTAATTAACTACAATTTCAGTATCTGTGTACAGGGGGTGACTGAGAAAACTATTTGAGGTCCAATTTGAAAATATATTTGTAAGGATCTCGACCAAGGTTCACAACTTCGATGATTAATACATTCATTCAGGCCAGAACCTCACTACAAAAAAATAATATATAAAAAAGGTAGTGAGTAACGTCATGTCTAGACCCAAATCAACCAATGAAAGTCAAATTAGCATAATGTGGAACAACAATATATGCATTGAGTGGGTTGTCATAAAAAAGCTTCATAATAAAATTCATGTCTAGAATTAAAAGACCTTAAAGAACATTTATGCTTGTAACACAAATGGCCATTCAAAACTGAATATGATTACAATATGTGAAATAGCATTACAAGAACTTGTAATGCTCTTGTGAACATCGTGTTAATTCTTGTAAGAATCCCTAGGATGCTTGTTATACTCAAAATTTTTTTGAAATTGAATTAATTTTTATCTTGTCGGTTAATTGGCTTAGGGTGATATATGCTTCTTGGATGGAATAATGAGTTCGTGATTAACTCTGTATTAAGATTCATAGCATCTTCTAGTTATTTGCAAAGGAAATTTATAAATTACTTGCTAATGTCATATGGCTTGCTTAAGAAAGATGTTTGTGTTCTTATTGATGGGTACTAATGACTATCCACATTTAGTTCTTCAATATCCTATTTGACAAGCTTTCCATAGACATTTCTTTGCCATACTAAGTATTTTTGAAAACATATTTGAGTAGAAGGACTACAGTAGATACTACATGATGTTTTAACAAATAAAGTAATGGGTTAAAGACTATTATTTCCAAGGTATTATGTCATAGTATTTTAATTGTAATGATCTTAGACTAATGATATTCTTGAAGGTAACTTCGACATGTAGCAAGAAAGACAACCTATAGCCAATTCTATATTGTGCCTACAACCAAAGCCATAAATGCTCACATCCAAAGCCACTAGTGCACATAGCCAAAGCCATGGATGCTTATAGCCAAAGTTACAAGTGTTCGCAGCCAAAGCCATGAGTACATGAAGTCAATGATCACAATTGTTTACAACTATTCACCAGAAACAGATTCTTTGCAGTTTTTGAGAAATACTAATAAAGCAAAAAAGAACATCTACTAGTTGGTAGACATAATGGCAACTCTCTACCAATTGAATTTAATTTCATACATGCACATATCTAATTTAATGTCATACACGAACATATCTAATTTAACGTCATACATGAACAAACATATAATATAAAATGATAACCAATAATGTCATATACATTAACAAACACATAATATATTATGATAACCAATAATGTCGTATATGAACAAACATATCATATATTAACCAATAATGTCATACATCAAATATAGAATGTCATATGTACATCAAATGTGTATCGAATATGTCTCTCAGATGCCTATATATATATACATGGGGAAGGAAACAAGTCTCTATATATATGTATCAAATATCTCAACTACATCTTTTCCTTCCCACGAGGGGAAGGAAACAAGTCTCTCAACGTCCTCTGCCGTCGTGTGGAGGGAGACAGTGGAGATGACGGGGCCCTCCTGACACGCTCACTTGACCTCTTGTTGAGGCTCTTCTCCAGGTCCAAATGATACAAATAAAGTAGATATGAATCAATATTTATTATACGTTGAAATCAAATATATGTACTCACAAAATCAATTATTTTCTTACCGCCAACAAATAGTCACTCTGTAAGTCCACCTCAAATGCTCGTGGACGATCAGGCGTGACAAGACCCTACAACAATTCAATAAATATAATCACTTATAAATAACATTAGAAATTTTGAGATTAAATATTATAAACAACAACTAAAACGAAGAAAATTCTTTCATACCTCCGTCAGTGGCTGTGAGCTAGCCACAGCTGCGGCCACTCCACTATCAACAAACTGTCGCAGATGAGGAGGTGTGTCCGACATCATGAGCTGCATGTCATACAATACATGTTATATCTAACATGAAACATGGAATAAATATAATCAAATGAATTAAATTAACATGAAACAACGGTACCTGTGTGAAGCTCGTATGATGTCTCTGCTCTGCGTCTATGGTAAAGGTTGAGGGTCCTGTGGAGAACTGATGCACATGCATATTTTTTTTGGTCAATCCTTAATATGATTACATAATAAATATGTGTATTAATTAAAATGATTAAATTGATACATACCTCAAGACTCGTCGAAGGGACAAAAAATGGGCCTGGAGGATCGCTGCTAGGCCCAGGAACACTTGACCCTAAATTTTGAACAATGTCAATAAATCCTAATTAATTAATCATTCACTATACGTATGAAATGTGATCAAATTAGTAATTTACCTGTGTATCAATGCCAAATGTCTCGTTCAGGAACTGATCGGTGACAAGCCCATCATCTGCACCATCTCCGACATGAGTGCCAAATGTGCATAGGGATCCGCATGAAGTGCACATGTGACCACGATGTATACTAGGCTCCCCCTCAACTAATGGGCTCGTGGAATGGATGAGGGTCTGCATCAAAGCATTAATGGTCCCTAGAGTGCTGGCCTCTACATGTTCCTTCACAACTGAAGGAATAATCACATGCTCGCGCTGTGGATGGACCACAGCTGCCCTAACTACATTAGGGTCACGACGTGCTCCTGGCCTCTCAAATGATGACCCCCCACCTCTACCCTGGGAGTCTAACATATCAAAATAATTGGGGATCTCCCCAAGGACAAACTCGCAATATAATTTCTTCAAAAAATACATGGGGACCTCGTGATTGTTGCAAGGAGGGGCATCAAAAACCATCCACCATCTATCCCAAAAATTATTTCTAATAGCATCATGTATGCACCAATGAATGGGGAATCGTTTAGTACCCTCTCTAATAGTATTTTGCTCACCGGGTTTTCTAAATAATGCACATATACTACCTTTTGGTATTTCCTTTTTTCTAACATCTTCATATGACAATTTATTTGCATAAAATCTTTTTTGTTCATCCCTCTTAGCCCGCCAAATATCTAACTGACCACTAACTGAGGCTATCTGAGTGTTAATGGATTCGAGGGATGATGCCAATTGAGCCCTCATTGGATTGGTTTGTTCGGATTCTTTCAACCGAGCAATGATTCCTTCTAATTCAGTTTTGCCTCTCTCTATTTCATTTCTTATATTTTCTTGTGTGCCTGGTGGAGGTCTTGCAATTGGTTCGGGTTGTGGAATTTGTTCTTCTTCTTGAGGAGGGTTTTGGTTTTGGGGTTCTTGAGGGTTTTGATGTTCTTGTGGATTTTCTGGTTGATTATGAACATTTCCTGATAAAAAATCAATTGAAAGTCAAATAAATAAACAAATCTAAATGAAATTTGTAAAAACCCTACAAAAGAATATAAAAAACTTACAAAACAATATGAAAAATATATCAAACAATGCAAAGTTAGGTTTATATCACTTATGACGTCGTCGTGGGTGCGCTTGTGGTCTTGGATTTCGTCGACGAGGAGGCATTTTGGCAAATGGTGGTGCAAATGTTGAGTCTTCAACTCGCGTACGCGCTGCTCGCTGTAGAAGTAGAAGAAAATGTTGATGAAAATGATGGGTTGCGGGTTTGTAGCCCATCATATATACTTTTTATTTTTTTAAAGCGCGTACGTGCTTTTTAAAATAGAAAAAAAAAAATTCTTGTCACCTTTTTGGCACCACAACTCGGTGCATATGCCTAGCATCATGTAAATGGTAACAACTTGTTTGCTATACCACTTATCTTTAGAGCATGTGAGATAATTTTGGGAACAAAGAATGTTTTCCACTTGCCATATGTGGCTTTTTGGTGTATTTTGTATGAGTTCCTATATTTACTAAGAAGTTATTTCATGCCAAATTTGCCTTCAATTTTTTTTAATGATGTAATTATTTCGAAAGAGGATTTGGTCACAAATTGTTGTAACTTTAGATGTCAAAAATCAATACAATTGAAGTAAGTGTTTGGAGTGTATTTTTCTTCCCAAAACGGTTTACCTATGTGTTTGTATGTGTTTATCTAATTTTTAATAGTAAAAGAATTTGTAGGAATTCTTTGCATTATCTCTCCTATAAAATTTATCATTTGGAAGCATTATTCCACAATTTTCTTCCATTGACAATCTACACATCACATAAACAAGGCATCGTAATTTTTGAAATTTCAATGAAAATCTATAAAATAAATAAATAAATAGAGTTGATCAAATGCAATTGGCCTTTTAGATAAGTTATATGTATCATTAAAAGAGAGATCATTCTTAGTTGGGCATATAAATCATGATAGAGGAAAGATAACAGATAATAAACAATTTGACAAAATGGTCAAATCGCCAATTATGAATTTCCAGAATTTATTTGTATTTGTTTATGTGTTGTGCATATTTAATGTTATAAAGACAATGCTGAGAAATCTCATGAAAATGAATGCATATCTTAAGATAGAACTTGTTCTTTCCATAAGCTCTTTTATATTAATAGTTTAAATATTTTGAGAAAAGAAGTAAATAACACGGTCTTTAAAGGAGACATGAGTTTGCAAGCCAGATGATAGTTCTTGAATACATTTAGCATATTGCAAATGATAGTTCTTGAATACATTTAGCATGCAACAAATTCATCATAATTGTTAGGTAACAACGAATATGTCTCAAATCCGTGAGACATAGAAATAATTTATTTTTGTTTACCTCACCTCAATAAATGTGTAATTTCAAAGTATCAACCACATAAATTTTGACTAAAAAGAGAATGAAGACACCCCAAACAAACAATTTAAATTATAAAAACATTGCAAACACTAAAACCTTAGAGGACAGCATCTATGGAAAGATTAAATGCACCAATGAACATATTTTTAATTCAGTGAAAATTCTAAAAACAATTGCATTTTGATTCTAATAAGCGCTCCCGTAAGAGTCTAAATATACCGAGTTGTCCCTGCCATGTGTCAGTCATCAAAGAGCTTTAAATCATCAATTCTGACACGCGTACAAATGAAAGTTTTCCGTTCCTCATCCTATTCAACTCTAAAATATCATTCGTCCCATGCCACGACTGCCACCTGCCTGTCGGCAAAAGCGCCAGAAGTTACGGATAACCGGAAATATCTTATCGAACACTATAAAGTGACTCTGCTATCCACCCATAAAGGTATCATACATCTGCAAATAAAAGTGTAATCTCATCCAAAACTTATAGACTTCCCCAATTTGGTAAACATATTATTCGATCGGACAAATTTTGGTCGCAGACTGTAACTGCAGATTGTGTAGGGAAAAGTTTAGATTCTTTGAGTCGAGTAGCAGGCAGATTGCCTAATTTGTCTACTGTGTAGTTTGGGGTGGAATTTGGTTTCAACTGCTGAATTTCAGCGTAGATTATTGTATTTCATACTTGCATACATTGGACAGATTTCTATTTGGTGTTTTGTGGCTTTTAATGGAGAAAAATGTGCCTCTGCCATCAAATATATGGCTGCTCAGGAAGAAGAAACGGGCTTCCACGGGTCCTGTTCTTGTGCCTGAAGTTTACATTTCTGCTGAATCTTTATTACAAGCTCTCATTTCTCTTGCTCACCAGATTATGTCTTTGGAGAAGCCCCGAGAATGCCAGAGGAGAAATGCGGTTCGCATCACTCGGAAAGTTAAGGTCTTGTCTATACTTTTTGAAGAGGTCAGAGATTCGGGCATTTCCCTTCCTCCTCCTGCTTTGAAATCTTTTAGGGAATTGTTTATTATGTTGCAGAGAAGTAAACATTTGCTGGAGGATTGTATTTGTGATGGGAATTGTGTTTGGTTTTTTTTGCAAACACAAGAAATCTCGAAGCAATTTTATGGTTTGATACAAGATATGGCCTCTGCTCTGGATATCCTTCCTTTGACGTTGTTGAATCTCTCAGACGAGATCAGGGAACAAGTTGAGCTGCTTCATCAGCAGGCCAAGAGAGCCAAATTGTTTGTTGATCAGGCCGAAGAACAACTTTGCAGTGATGTTTTTGCTGTTCTGGATGAGTTTGAAAAGGAGGTAGCTCCAGAGGAGTCTCGACTTCGAAGGATTTTGGATGGCCTGAATCTCCGAAGTGCATTGGATTGTCAGAGAGAAACAGAGCTACTGGAGGAAGAGATGAGATGCCAGAAAGAGTTAGGGTCAGAGAAGAATTTGCCCCTAATTAATACCTTGATTGCCTTCATCCGCTACTGTAAATGTGTCCTGTTTTGGGTGGACTTTGATTCACATTTCCAACCATCAAGCGGAACTCAATCATCTGCAGTAGACTCTGAGAGTGTTTCTGATTCTGCTATACCGGATGATTTCCGGTGTCCAATTTCACTGGATTTGATGCAAGAACCTGTTATTGTATGCACAGGGCAAACATATGATGTGGCATCCATTACCAGATGGATCAAGGAAGGACACTCTACATGTCCAAAGAGTGGGCAGAAGCTTGCGAACACAAATCTGACTCCAAATCACGCTCTTCGAAGCCTCATTGTTCAGTATTGTGCAGAGCATAAAATCCCATTTGAAAAGTCGGAAAGTGTCAAGAAAAGTTCTTTCTTGGAAGGCATCCCAAGCACTAAGGCAGCGATCCAAGCTGCTAAAATGACAGCAGAATTTCTTGTGGAAAGGCTTTGTGCAGGGTCATTTGAAGTGAAAAAGCGGGCTGCTTATGAACTCAGACTACTTGCTAAATGTGGTATGGAGAATAGGGCTTGTATTGCAGAAGCAGGGGCCATACCATTACTTGTGCCATTGCTTTCTTCAAAGGATCCCAAAGCTCAAGAAAATGCTGTAACTGCCCTTCTGAATCTATCTATACATGCGAGCAATAAAAATAGAATAATGGAGTCTTGTGCATTGCAGCCAATCATTAGGGTTGTATTAAGTGGGAGAAGCATGGAAGCTCGGGAGAATGCAGCTGCAACCCTCTTCAGTATCTCCTCTGTAGATACATATAAGAAATTGATAGGAGAGACTCGAGAAGCCATTCCAGCTTTGATAGATCTTCTTCGAGATGGAACTGCAAGAGGCAAAAGTGATGCTGCGAATGCCCTGTTTCGTCTATCATCTTTTCATGGAAATGATTTGCAGGTAGTAGCAGCTGGGGCAGTCCCTTTGCTGCTTGATCTTCTAACTCATGAAAGAACAGGTCTTGTAGATGAGGCTTGCTCTGTTCTTTCTCTGCTTTCCAGACAATCTGAAGGTTTAACTGCAATTAGTGATTCCTCTGCAATACCTCTACTTATCAGTCTTCTTAGATCAGGCTCTTCCTCGCCCAAATGCAAGGAGAATTCAGTTGCTATCTTACTATTGCTGTGCTGCCACAAAGGAGATCAAACTTTAAATATGTTGTTGAGGATGCCATCACTGATGCCTTGTTTGTATAGTCTTCTCACTTCGGGCACTCCTCGAGCAAGAAAGAAAGCCAATTCAGTGCTTAGAATCCTTCAAAATTGGGAGCCTTCCCAATATCCTCAAAACATTCTCTCCTCTCACAGTCACAATCCAGTTGCTTCGGTGATGTAGTGATGCACTCCTCCGACTCATTCTCTAGATTTGTTTGATTGTTGCCTATTTGTCGAACATTGTATCCTTCGATCAATGATCAATGTAAAATGTAGACAAATCTGTCGCAAGGCAGACATTTGTCTTGTAAACTACATACTCTGCATAAAAATTTATAGCGTCTGATCATGGATCGAATATAAATTCACCCATGGTCTAATAACCAAATAAACTACATGTTATCCATCTTTTCTGTTGATAACATGGACGGAATGTAAATTCATGGTCTAAAGACCCAGCTCTGTAGTTTTCAGTCAATAAAAACTATTTGATTTGGAAAGTATAATGAATGATGTCACCTTTGTAACAGAGTGGTGAAATTAAATTAAACTTGCCCTCAGCGATTTTTCAATTCAATGTAATAAATATTGACGACGAAGATATGATCAGATGATCAAGTTGAATTTGGTTTTTGACTCATCCTCTGTATCAATGAATAAAAATCTGCCTTTAATGGAGATGATTGAGGTAGTCCCTTCGCTGGTTAATCTTCAAATGGATGAAGGTCAGGTCTTGAAGATGATGCTCTCTCTGTTTTTGCTCTGCATTCCAGACAGTTTTGAGGGCTTGATTCTAATTGGTGATTAAAACCAAATCAGTCTTCCTAGTTCAGATTCTTCCTCTCCCAAATCGCTTGAATAGGGTTTGATCAAAACCTAGACACATTACAAAAGTTCTCACGTAAAAATTTAATTTCCAACTACACACCCCATTCGAGATGTTTCTAAATCCATGAATAAAGATTGTATTCGTTTCCTGTGAACGATACTCTTTCCCGCTTCCTTCCTGGTTGTGATTACTTAGGGCGCACGTGTATATTGACACGTGACAATTGCTCTCACGATTGAAAGTTGAATATGCCTGTCGGATGTAAGTCTGTAGAACTCTCCTTCTTATTGACTAGGGATGGGTCGGCTAGGATTTGCCAATATCCTTACAAAGGGAGCGGATAAGGCTCGGTAGTATATGATGGAAATGAAAGTAAGAAGATTAAATTTTCTAGGAAGAAAATTTGAAAATTTTGAGTTTTCCTAAAAGTTTTATTTGAAATAGAAAAAATAGTAAAATAAGTAAAAATAAACTTTGTGAAGATAGAAAGATATAAAAATAATAGAATAATTAAAAAGAAATTTCTTTATTATTGAAAAATCTTATTCATGATAATGTTTATTTGAAAGATAGAACTAATAGGAACACTTTCACTAAAAATAATTTCTTACTATTTGTTTTAAAAGTTCTTACTGCCCAATTTATTTTTATTAAATGTCACATAACTTAAAAGTAATTTAATTATTGTTCATATAAAAAAATTCACATGTCATTTTAGTAATTTGGAGTTCACTAGGGTAGTTATCTTGAAAGACGGGTTGATCAACTAGTTGATAGATAGATAGATAAAATTTTAACGTCCACGAGGCCAAAAATAGCCTATGGGACAGCAAGACAACTCAAGCAGACTTAAGTAGCGCTGTTCGCCTCTTGTGTAGACTAATGATGAGCCCCCCCAATTGCTCAATGTACTCTTCGTTGAACAGGTTATGCCAAGAACTGTCACATATAGTATCCGCAAACTTATCCCTGCTATCCTTGTAGGCCTCACATTCTAGAATAAAGTGCTGTTCAGTTTCCACTTTCCCAGAATTGCAAAATCTGCAAATTCTCTCTTCCCAAGCCTCCTTTGGCCTCTTCCAACGCCCGGTCTCACAACGAAGTTGGTGAGAGTTGGTTCTCAGCTGAGCAATAAGAATTTTAGCTCTCCAAGAAATGTTGGCTCCTATGTACACTTTTTCGAGTTGATCACAAGTGGGGTTGAACTCATTTATATAATATAGTTTCTTCCTCCCAATCTCGCTTCCCCAATTTCTCTTGTAGAATTTCTCCATAACAAAGACCTTTATTTCTTTATTACTTGTGGGGCACATATTGAAATGAATATTCCATTTACTCATCCACTTGATGTTTTGTTGCATCCATGTCCTTTTTCGCTTACATAGTGTGTCACTAAAGACAACTTTCGGCCATCTATCCTCTTCCATTTTTTCGATTCTTTTTAGATAGCTTAAAAGGCGAACCATAGCAAGTGCCTCAATAGGCGCAGCCCCCATTTCACTTAGCATGATGTCATATGGAACAGTGCTTTTAATTTTAAACTTGCTTGTAATCAAGCGCTTTTGGATTCCTTCGATTTGTTTCCATTGTGCTATAGTAGTGCTGCTAGCCCATAATTCACACCCATAAAGAACAACTGGCAGCACAAGAAGACCAAACAAGGTTTGAATAGTTTTCCAATCCCACAACTCCGCTTCACGGCACCTATTCTGAAGAGCATAGAAAGCCTTCCATCCACCTAATGTCCTTTTATACCTGTAGCTAGACCAGCTTAGTTTTTTGTTGAAATCGATGCCAAGGTATTTATATTCTGCAACTTCTTCGAGAACACTTCCATTGTAATAAAATTCATGTTGATGCTGTTTTTTATTATTAGAGAAAATCATAACCTTGGTTTTGCTGATATTGACTTGCATCCCCACCATTCTACAAAAGCGCTCAAGAGAAGATAGATGGTCTTGCAAACCACAAGCAGATTTGGCAATTAAAATGAGGTCGTCCGCATATAGGAGTAGCTTTATAACAAATTCCCCTAGCTGAATGCCTTCACGCTCTTGCGTGTTTAACCACTCTTCCAGTTTGTCAATATATAAACCAAATAAAGTAGGGGATAAAGGGCAGCCCTGTTTGACCCCGATATCGCTCCTAAACACATTCTGAAATGCCATCTGAAGTTCTGATTTTGACTTTCACCTCTTCGTACATTCTATGAGCAGCAGCTTTGAGATGCCTAGGAATCCCCAATTCTTCCATCCTCAACCAAAGCTTGTCTCTCGGAACGGTATCAAAAGCCTTTTTGAAGTTAACAAAGCAACAAAAAACCTCTTCTTTTTTCTCCCACTCTTTTTCAATAATGTGTCTCAGAGTGACACAGTGATCCACTGTCGAGTGCTTTGGCCTAAAACAAGCTTGCCCTTTAGCACGTTTATGATTTTCTTCTGCCCATTTGCTGATCCTAGTTTCTATCATACTACCAAAAAGTTTAGCAAAGAGGGGATTGATCATTATAGTCCTGTAGTTGGAGGGATTGTTAACATCACCACTCTTAAAAAGTGGTTTTGCAAGGCTGATTGTCCAATCTTTCGGAAACCCTTCCTGGCAGATTTTGTTGAAGATTTCAGTGATGTGCGGTGCAAGAGTTTTCATACCCCACTTCAAATATTCAGCTTGAAGCACAACAAGGCCTTTTGCTTTGCCTCCACCCAACTTCTTAATCCCTGTCTCTATCTCTTGCACAGTAAAAATATTTGTGGTATCATTGACCAAAGGTGGCTGTCCCACTCCACCCTCTTGTTCATAAAGTTTCTTAGCATAATCAAACCATTGGGTGGCAGTAATATTATTTTCAGTTTGCTTCCTCCTTGGTTGGAGTTCTTTCCAAAAACGTTTGGGGTTATTTCTGCCCAAGAAAATTAGCTCCTCTCTCCTTGTGGACATAAAATCGATTTTTTTCTTCTTTAGGATCTGTTTGTAGGTCTTAATGTCAAGGTTAGTTTTATTTGACTCCCTTAGATTTCTCCTAGCCCTCTTGCATTCCTTATCAAACCATGCATTGGTTGGAAAACAATTAGTTTCAGATTTTCTATTTTTTGCTCTCTTGCATTTTGAAAGAGCCTTGTGAATCAGATTTGATAAATCATGACTATTAACACCATGCTTATACATAGGGTGTCCCATACAAAGTTCCTCAAGAGCAGCCCTGAAAGTGTTACTATTTTCTGAAGTTAACAAAATTCTGCCCTGAGAAGGTGGGTGTTGAGGGCCTTGGATTTTTGCCCCAATCCGTCTATCCTTTGCCCAATACAAATTTACGTACAGTGGTCTATGATCTGATTTGAGATCCCAAATGTGCTCTCCAATTTCAACTTCTTCAATATTGTTATACAAATGCTGCGAACAAATTACATAGTCTACCACACTTGCCCCGTTGTATGTGTTGCAAGTGAAATTGCCCAACTTAGCCCATCTAGCCAAACCATTACAGATTATTAGATCAAATGTGCCACACAAAGTGATCGATTCTTCCCCAAAATGATTGCAGCCTTTAGCATCTTCGGATATTCTATCCCATGGATGATTTCTCTCTTCTGTGAGCCAAATAGGGTTATCATTTACTTCGGAGCTGAAAATACTTGCTTGCCAATTTGCTGTCCTAGCATTGAAATCTCCAACGAGAAGGACATCCCCACGTTGTGAAAAAATAGCAACATCTTTCTTTAACGTAGCATAAGGGTCATTGTGATCTAAACCACACTTTTTATAAATTTTAGATACTTGTGGAGCAAAGTAACAAGCTGCAATCCTGAGAAGAGTGTTATTTTCCACGATTTTGAGCCATATAAATTGTTTATTAGAATCAGTCTTTTCCAGCTGAATGACACGACCTTCTTTTTCTTTTACTAGAACCATTATACCTCCATAACCTTAACCATTTCCCGCTGCCTCATTCCACACTGCCATCTTCCAGTAGCCTTCAAACAATGGGGTCTTACATCCCTCATGCTCATGTGTCTCTATGAGACAAATAATGTCTTTTCCTTTCGCAATAGGCCCTAACCCAGGCCCACGTCTCCACGGATAACCTCTGCAATTCCAACAAACTAAACTTAAGGACGCCTGGGTTAAGCTTGATTGCTATTTATTTTGATGCGAAAGACTCAAAGTTGAGTTATTATCGCTAGGTGTGATTATGGATCTTGTTGTATCGCTGCCTGTTAAGGTGTTTGTTGTTGCACCTTTGTTGCCTTCTTGCTGCCCTTCATTGTAGCGGTGGCCAAAATGAGCAATAACTGCTTTTCCCTTGAACATCCAAGCTCTTTTGCCTTCATTTCTAGCTATTCTGATTTTTTCCATTTCCATCCTTCTTTCTACTTGCTGTCTCATAGTTAAATCCTCCTCTAAAACGAAGCGAGAACCCCACAAAAGCTGTTTTTTGTTAAGTAGATTTTGTTTGTCGCTAATGCTGAGCATGACTACCTTGATTGGCCTATTTCTCTCAGCGTGTGGTTTGCCAACCCTCCAAGCTTGGCAGATTTGTCCTTGCCACAACAACACATCTTGTAGGAAATCCCTCGTTAGGTCAAGGGTATGTTCGCCTTCCCCATAGTCTTTTATCCCCTTGATAATTATATTGGATGCCCTAAGCTGCCTTTCCTTGACCTCTTTGTCTTGCGTGTTCACACGAATCTTTGCCTCTTCCCTTGCCATATCAGGGTGTTTGTTGTTTTTGTCCCAAGTTTTGGTGACTTCTGCAAAACTCCTTCTCTTCTCTTCACCATCTGCCTTTCCTGGCAAACTAGTGTGAAGAATCATTTTCTCCTTATTATGAGATGACTCGGTATTTGCTGTGACCTTGTTTGTTTCCAATGTCACATTCAGGTTTTTCCATTCATCCTTCATATTCTGCCATTCAAGCTTCCCGGCTAAAAGTGTTTCTTGCAACATTGAGATTTGAGCTTTTAAAGTGTTGTTATCATCTGCAAGAGTTTTATTTGTTGCAATTAGTACCTGTATATTGCGGTAACTTTCTTGCTCCTTAGCCTCTAGGAGCTCCAACCTCCTCTTGGCCCTCAAAAGTTCTTGCACATAAAGATCTGGGCACCAAGCGAGAGGTGTGGAGGTAGGGCTGTAACTGACAGACTCATCGAAGTTATTACTACCATACAGATGACTGTCACCACTTAAGTGTGGAGGAGGGCACATTTTGACTTGTTTATGCAATCTCTGCCCGTGTTTTTGCTTGTCCTGTGACCCTTTCATACGAGCAAGTCTACGTTTTAAAATGCCCTTGAACTATTTAACATTGACCCAGATATATTTTCCTGTCTTGCCAAGTGATGCCATTTTGATAATGTTGGGAGTTGATAGCATTTTCATCATATTCGGTGAGAGGTATGTCTACGTTGAGAGGAATCCAGAGAAAAGTGAATTCCATGTTGTACTATTTTGATTTGCTTGAATATGTTCCCTCCAAAACAATTAAACCATTACACCATGTATATAAATTTTAAAAAGGTAAACGTAATAAATAAATTCATATATATATATATATATATATATATATGGAATAACATTCCATCGCTTTCTTCATATTAACTTCATCCTTTTTGAAGTAGAACACAATAAATAATAAACTAGACTTGATAATAACTCCAAAACATCCCAACACAAAATAAATGTGTGTGTGTGTGGATCATTCTCACCTTTAATGAATTGGGTATGAAATCAATTACTTGTCATGATGTTGTTTAGTTTAGATAAATAATAATAATCTATATTCTTAATTTTTTAACTATATCAAATAATATCATTATACAATTAAAATTCACTATACAATTAAAATTTAATATTATTATATATTATAATGTAATAATTATTAAAATAAATAAAATTTGGGCAAGAGCCCATAACGCAATGGTAATTTGTGAGCCTCTCATCGTAGAGGTCTTGGGTTCAAATCCACTCGAATTAACACATTATAATTAATCTCAACAAATAATAAAAATTAATCTAGGCTTTGGCCCATTATCTATCAAAAAATTAAAAATTAAAAATTTAAAAATTTAACATATAAATAAGTATTAGTAAATTAGATATTATTAATATATTATTACTTTTAATTTATTATTGTATTGTGTTTAAGAAATGTTGAAGATAAAATAAGCTATTTAAAAAATTTGTTTACATTTTTTCCTTAATAAAATCTAATATGAAATTTAAAGAAAATTTTCTTAAATTATATTAAAATGCTTTATCTATTTCATTCTATCTTTTAAAACAACATTGTGAACACATGATGAGAATAAAAATATAATTTGTACACTTAATTATTTTTGAACCCAAGACCTCCATGATGAGAGGTACACAATTTATCGTTGTGATGCAGGCTCTAATCTTACTATAGTTAAAATAATTAAGCACATAAATGTAATTATTTTTAAAATGTGAAGTTTGTATCTAATTTGATTGTAACTGTAAACATGTTGGATGTTTCATATCAAATTCTATAAATTTTCTTTTGACATTAGAAATAACCTAACAAGGGGGCTAACTCTTACAAATTAATAGCCATAGGACTCTCAAAGAACACAAAACACAAACTATTGTGCTAGTAAACAAAAGAGTGTCACAAATGACATAAAGTAAACAAATCACTTGTAAAGAAGTGCTACTAGAAGTACACAAGTCCAAAGGAGGCCAAGTACAACATAGATATGAATGCTATAGTCAACCATTAACAATGTGGGTGCTATGAGAAGTGATTGATAGCACACTGCCACCCACTCACTATATGATAAGGAAGCAAGAAAATAATAGCGTGTTATCCCCACGATGGACATAAGTTTCAAAAAAATTCATACTCATGAAAGTTGCCTTGAACTTGAACTTGAAACAATAGGTTCAATGTTCAAGTGATTCAAGTCGACCTCTCTTGATGTTCGAATGTGTGGGTTGAATATAGTCAATTGTCAAATTTGATCCTTGAACTTGAACCTTGAGCCATTTGGTTCAAAGGTGCATCCCATCCATTTACCTAAGTGTGATATAGTCTATGATATCCAATAGACTTTGATGCTTTATTCGAAGTTAAACCTTGGATGGTTTTGTTGTGTTGGTTCAAGAGTTCAAAGTCTCATACAAAGAGTTTGTTGTCATTTTTGAGTCAGTCTATGAGCATCATGTCCCAATATATTCACTATAGGCCAAACTTGAACCTTGAACCCTCTATCCATGGTTCAAAAGTTAAAAGTTTGTAAAGTTTGTAAGCTCAAAAGCTAGTTCTCAGACACATGTGGTGGTACAAACACTCCTAACTTTTTTGAAAATGGGGAAAATACATGCATTTAATGATCATTGATAGGAATATGGGGTAAGATTTGGTACATGCAAGGATAAAGGTACTCATTAATGAGTAAAATGTGTCATGCCACATCATTACTTTTCCTATCATTTTGCAACATATTCTCTAGGTTTTAACTTTTATAAATTCTATTTTAGGTTATTCTGCCATGATCATTTGAGGTAAGAGATTTGTTTCTTAAAAATAGAACTAATATGAACAATTTCATTAAAAATAATTTCTTACCATTTGTTTTACAAGTTCTTATTGTCCAATTTATTTTTATTAAATATCACATAACTTAAAATTAATTTAATTATTGTTCATATTAAAAAATCCAAATGTCATTTTAGTAATTTGGAGTTCACTGGGGTAGTTATTTTGAAAGACAAGTTGATCAATTAGTTGATAATGCTGCGACTAGACAATGAGTTCAAAATGTACAAGTGATAAGGAAGTACAAGGATCATGAGAGCTAATAGTATTTTCATTTTATCTGATGAAAGGTAAGTCCATGTTGAGATTTAATTGATCCAGACAAAGGGACGTAGCAATAACACTATATTGAAACACCTTATTGTCAAATTGATAATCAACAAAGTGAATTCCATGTTGCATTATTTTGGTTTGCTTGAGATATGCTCCCTCCAAAATAATTGAACCAACACACCATGTATTTAAAAGTAAAAAAGGTAAATGTAATAAATAAATTCATGATTATATATGTGTGAAAAATAAACCTATAACATTCCGTTGCTTTCTTCGTATTCAGTTAACTTCATCATTTCTAAAGTGGAATGCAATAAATAGTAACTTACTCCTACATTTTCAAACATATAATAATAAAATGTAGACTATCATTCTCACCTTTAATGAATTAGTTATGAAATCAGTTACTTATTAGTTACTATTTACATTACGTTGAAGAGAATAAAGAGCTTCCTTAAGAAACTTTATAATCTAAAATATTAATCAAATATATTTTTTATTAGTCCTTGCCTTATAGGAATGAGACTATAGTTTTCATGTGCTTTGCCTTCATTAATTCTTTTTTGAGAATTGCGCTAAAATTTGTTAACCTATAGTTTTGATTATTTCATTATATTATTTGATTTTTCACTTTCTTACATCCATTTTATGATTGGCTCAAACAATTTATCCTAGTAGTCTTTTCCTAGATAATTTAAAAAATGATGAAAATTTGCATGCTGTCTTCCACATGTCATTTATAAAAACTAACAATTTGGGAAACCTCTATGCTTCCACATTTAGCTTGCATGCACAACACGTGGGAGTTAATGGCAACCCCTTCAATACACATGCAAATGTAAATTACATCCGAGAAATAGAATGTTTTGTGCAGAAAATGGATGTTGTGTGAGCTAAAAATAGAATGTCAACATCTACTAATTCACACTTGGAACAAGAGACATCACTCTCTTTATTTCCAAATGGTTTCATTTATAGTGGTTTTTGGATATATATAGAGTGTTCTATTTGCACAAACCAAATGTCTTCACTATTAAGATAGCAAAGTAATAGTTATATCAAAAATTTTGTGTTCAAATCAAACTCAAATACTTTTTACATTTAGACTAGTGAGAATACTCTTGGTTGCAATTATCACAATTTGAGCCCTACAGTGATGTGATCATGATAGTGCACTGCATATTAATGGAGAAAGATGAGTAGCAGGAGGAGGAAGAGTTGCAAGGGGAGTGATGCAACTATATTCAATAGAAAAAGTTGCATATAGATGTCCATAAAAGCATTTGTCATTGCTTTTTTGTATGCAAGAGCAGGGTCCTATGCTCTTGCAGAAGTCCTCCACCACTCTGGTATTCCTTTTCTTAAAGCTTTGTTTCTCTTTTCTTCACCTACATCACACCCAATTTTTTGGCTTGCACATTTAATGGAAGTACATACATTTTTGTTGATTTGGTTTGACCAGGGGAAAGTATTAGAAGAATATTAGGGGTTCGTCCACAAATCATTCATATCAGGTTAGAGTTCCATATTTGTTGGATATAAAATGACTCTTTAGTCCATGAAGTTAGATGGTTATCGGAGATCATTTTAGTAATATTTGTACAAAATTGCAGTGAACAGATAAAATGGAAGAATCCTGGATGGAATAAATCTATTTATTTTAACTTTAGAAGGATCACCTATTATTTACAATCCAAATATTCACCCAGAGAACTTGCAGTCCAAATGTCATCAGCCATGTGATTGTGCCACTAAAAGAGGTGGCAAAGCAACAACTTGAAAATAGTGAGAAATTATGGGTGCTTGGCACTTCAGGGAAGCTGAAGGGAACCATAAATATTTTGGTGAAGTTGAGAAAAAAAACCACAATCCAAAATTCATGTTTACCAAGTCTTGCACCTGAGATTGCATGTCATCCCCACCAAACGACAATGATTATGTGTACAAACAACTTCTAGTATGATTATGGTGACGGGGATTTCTAGCTGCTTTATCTAAAATTTATCCTCCTCCTCTAAAAGATTTGTGCAATTCTTTACTTGCAATTTGGGGATTTTCTAAAACATTTTATTTTTCTGTAATAAATTTGAGCAATTCTTTACATCTGATTTAGAAGTTTGGGTAGTTTTTTTGTGAAATATATCATCTTTATCAATAGCCAAACATTGTTTACTTAATGTTTCCCTCGAGGTCGCAAGCATAATGAATTAGATAGAAAGCCTTTGGTTTGATCATGGATGCTCAGATTTCCAGTAGCATCTTCTAAAGTAAATGATCCTCAAATAGATTTGTTCAGTTCTTTACACACAATTTGAAGATTTAATTTCTGGGAACATTTTCTAATATATATCATCCTTTACCAGCATTCGACCATTCTTTACACAAAATTATCATTATTGCCCCACCAATTGCTTACAATTTATAGGGAATTTAATTTCTCTGTGCAACTGCATCCATTAAAAATTTTCTTTTGCAATTTTTCAAAATGTGCATATGAGCCTGTTGATTCTGACTTGATTTTGACCCTGCATCTCAACAACAATACATGAGGTTTATACTTAATGCACTAAACAACTCTAATTAGCTCGAAGTGTAGTATGGTTATTTACTTTTAAAAAATTATTTTTTCTAGATTAAAAAAAAATAAAAAAATGTGATTTGACCTATTGACCAATTATATATTGAATGTGGTTGCTATCACCTCCTTGAGAGGTTTGCATTTTTTAATTTCTATAATATTTTAATATCAAAATAAAAATTATAATTAGAGTATGTATTAATGGAGTTGTCCTCATATTTTTAGATAATTTATATAATATTTGAATATTAACTATATGAATTTAAACTCTTAACTTTTAAAATTTATTTCTTATGTTTTTGGATCTATTTTCATTATCTGAAAATTTAATTTCTTATACATTTCAACTATTCAAATAATTTGGAAAAATTAGAGAGCCAATTCAACACTATGGAGCTTGTATTCTAGTGCACTAATCCTAATGATAAATTTTTACATTCTTACATGGGCCATGAAAGATTTAGCCCCTTCAAAGATTTTAGTGCTAAATTTATGCATTGAAATTTCTCACACCAAAATTTAAGTTAAGGAGAAACTACAATATTTTCAGGAAACTTCAATATTTTTGAGAAACATCAATAGACCATAGGTGATTTGGAAAACTACTTTTTAAAAAATATAATAATAGATTAGCATGTGCACGACATGTGGAATTTGGCTTTACATTGTCAATCTCACAAGTATTAGAGTAATTTGATTTTTTATTCAAAGAATACAAATAAAATTTTCACTTTCTACTTAATTTTTTTTTATCACTCTTCAACTATGATTTTTGTAAATTGCATCTAGCAAATATTAAAATACTCAACATTCATTAAATCAAATTTATCTACTCGAATTTAGATTGATAAACTATTCTTTTTGTCAAGATCATTCTATGTATTTGATCATTTATTTTCTTTCTAAATTTACTTTATACTCTTTGAAAGGGAGGGACTGAAGCTCAAGCAGAGTTCTTGTTAATGAAAATGGACTTACCAACCCCCAGAAATTGAGTAATAATACATAACAAGATATTCCTTTTAGTATTAATAAAAAAACAAATTCAATTATAAAAGTATTACAAAGACCAACCACTGTCTAATATTTTTTATGATCTAAAAAAATAATTATTAACAAATATTGGAGGTTATGATTCCATTTAATGAGAGAGGCTAATCAAATTTAACAAAAAAATAAGAAAATTTATTAATTCTCAAATGACATATGCAATTAAATCAACTTATGTTACAACAAATTTGACACCATTCAATTTTGTGTCATCATTTTTAGAATATATCTACATTGATTTTTTTATTTTGAGACAAATGGGCTTTGAAGGGACCCAAAATCTTTTATAAATCAATTTTGATTGTATTTGAAACCTACATAAAATGATTGCGAAGAAAATAGTGTCTATCACTAGTAGCTTTACCAACAAAAAGTTATTTGCAACCTAATAGAAAAATATAAGAAAAATACTAGCTAACGAACAACATGCTAGAGGCTCCCAACACTATATAAGGTTTTGAAAGGCTCTCTCAATCTTAAAAGAGTTTTGGCAAACTTCCATAACAAAAAGAAAATGTCTAACAATAAAAAACTAAAAGTCATTGTTAGTACCCAATATGGACACAATTTTAAAACTTGTAATTGTTGTTTTCGAACCACTTTGAACCTTAGTTCAAAGTAGTTCAAAGAGGTTCAAATGACACATTCGTGTAGGTTCAACATAAGCAAAATTTAGAATGGTCCTATAAATTTAGAATGTAATGATTCAAATGCTCAAAGTTCAACATCATAAAAGTAGCTCTCAATTGGAAAGTATGAAGTTTGAAGTTATAGGTTCGAGTTCATGTTTCAGGGTTTATTAAACCAGTCATCATCCACAATGCTCAAGCTAGAATTCAAAGCTCAAAGGTTGAAGATATGAATCAGTTTGAGAGTAAAGGTTCAAAGGTTCGAAGGCCAAATGTAGATCCAAATCAGTTTCTGAAATACATTTTAATTCCTTGAGTTCATGCTGATAACTTCAAAGGTGGATTTTTGAGGTGTAAGTTCTTCAATGTAGCTTTTGTTGGTCTTATAATGGTCTTGATAGTCGAGTGTCAACACACTTAACCAATTCCACCATATATGTCGAGTACACTATGTATGCCAAGTGAGTTATAGTAGTTGCCGAGTCAGAATCTTAACAGGTGTTGAGTAAGTAATAGGTGTCGAGCAATCTAGAAATGTAACATGTGCCGAGCAATTCAGGAACATTCATGTGCCAAGAAATATAGGAACATTCATGTGCTGAGCACCATTAATATAATATGTGTCGACTAACACAGAATCAACATAATAGTTTTTAATTTACAAACTCAGATGTAAAACCATTTTTGGAGCCAACATAGAGAGATTTTGAAAAGGAAAAAGGATAAGGACAAATCATTTACATTCCCTATGTCATCTGCATGTAGCCAATCAGAAAAATGGAGAAGGCATGCAACCAATAAGAAAAATGCAAGGTATGAGCAAAAATTTGAGATTCAATGTGGATCGTAGATCCATACCTAACCCTAAGTCCACAGTGTCTTTATAAGGAGACTTGGACACCATAATGTCGAAGTTGTTGAAGTTATCAAGTTGTCAAGAGAATTGTTGTAGAATAGAGAAATTAATAGGGGTGTCAAGGACTTAGTGAAAGGAGCAACATTTTCATATCTAGTTGATCAGAGTAGAATAGGGGACACATACCGAGATCAGATCAAGCAAGGATCAGAATAGGAAGAGCATATCTAGTACCTAAACTCAGCAATTGAAGATTGCACTCTATCAGGTCAAATGTTCTAATACTTTCTTTCCATTGTATTAGATGATGAAAATCCTATGTTGATAGTTTAGCTTAACAGCTAGGTGGGAAAACCTTTGGAGAAGGTGATTGAAAATCCTATGTATTAGGTGGGTTTAACAACCTATTGTAAATCCTTTAACAAGGTGACACTTCTTGTAAAGTGTTTGTAAATCCTCTAACCAGGTCACTATTGATACAGTGTAAAGCCTTTAACAAGGCAGGCCTTTAACAGGGTAGACCATCAGAAGTGGTTGAACATATTGCTGCAGTAATTTTTTTGGGTGTCATCCCCACCCCAGTTTTACCTTCTTATTCTTGGAGGTACCAAATCTTTTCTGTCATGTGTTGATGCATGCTTTCATTTCATGTTTGCTTATATGTTTACATGCATGTACTTTACTTTCAATTATGTGTTAATGAGGGTTTAAAAGGATAAAAACTAGTTACTTTCGATTCACCCCCCCCTTAGAAGTACTCTTCCCATTTGAACATTGC
Organism: Cupressus sempervirens; assembly: GCA_028749045.1. Classification (NCBI taxonomy): domain Eukaryota; kingdom Viridiplantae; phylum Streptophyta; class Pinopsida; order Cupressales; family Cupressaceae; genus Cupressus; species Cupressus sempervirens. Next base: position 941,070,487 of record CM053787.1, read on the forward strand.
AACAATTGGTTCTCACAAGGAAGAAGCCTAACAACTTAGTGAAAAGGTCTGAAGATGGAAGTCTTCAAACTTGGGAAGATCATTGACAATCAAGTGATTAATGTGCACCTCGCTCTACACAAGGTAGAGGAAGCTAGAGAGGAACTGAGAAAGTCCTTGAAAAGAAGAAAGGAGATAGCCATAGATGAGACTGACACACACTACAAGGAGATTTACACCATACAAGTGTTTTCCAATGGAGATTTCAAGGAGTTTGATGTAACAATAACATAATTGATGGAGAAAAATAGAGCACAATTAGATTACTCAAGCTTGAACAAGAATCACAAGCCATAATGCTTTGTGAAGTAACTGAACAAAAGAAAAGAGCTATTGAAGACAAGGTTGTTAGAAATAATAAAATTGAAATGAACTAAAAATAAAGAATTATAATTCAATCCAAGAGAGTTTGTGATGAACATAATTACCATACTTTATAAGAAATCAAGTAAAATAAAAACTAATAAAACAATCCAAGAGAGCTTAATGTGAAGAATATTACCATAAACCAAATGAGTTTCCCAATGGATCAACAAGAATGGAGACAAGAGATTTTGAAAGGGGAAAGCAAAGAAAACCCCTTGTGTAATATTAAGAATGTGGAAAAGAAGCCTAAGGAAAGAGAGAGGAGGAGGAAGGATTGTGGAGCAAATTAGCTCATTACAATAACATCAAGAAGATGTAAAGAAGAAGTAGTTGTAGAAGAATGAGAGAGGCATCTCTTTTATAGAGATGAGAAAGGAGTAGCATGTATAAATCCCATTTCTATGAATGCCACCATTCATAATAAGTGTGTGCAAAGTGTCAATATCCTCTTAAGGAGAAATAAACTACTTTCCTTAATAAAGGAATTACAAAAAGGAGTTATCCTCACATGTGGCCTAGAGGACAAGAAAATAGCATGTCCTTCATATGTGTACTAAAGGATAAAATACATAAGGGATACCTTGGTTTATCCCATTTAATAAATAAATACAACCAAGGAAAGATTACTACTTCTAACTAAAAATAAAGAATTATAATTTAATCCAAGAGAGTTTGTGATGAACATAATTACCACACTTTATATGAGCTTTCCAAGATCAACACAAGAGAGGAGACAATGATTTTGAAAGGGGAAATCAAGGAAAACCCCTTGTGAATTATATGAATGAGGCAAATGCCTAAGAATGAAGAGAGAGAGAGAGAGAGAAAGAGAAGGACATAATGAGGAGCCACAGTGCTCATTACATGAACTACATCATGATTGTATATGTAGAATGAGAGAGAAGCATCTCTTATAAAGAGATGAGAAGAGGAGTTATTTGTAACTCCCAAGTGAATGATTGCCACATTCATAAGTGTATGCATAACAAGTGTCATAATCCTCTTAAGGAGGAATAAACTATTTTCCTTAATAAAGGAATTACAAAAAAAGACTTGTCCTCACATGTGGACTAGAGGACAAACAACATAAGGGATACCTTGGTTTATCCCATTTAATAAATACAACCAAAGAAAGATTACCAATTCTAACACCCCCCTTTAATCTTTAGTTGGGGAAATTACACCAAAGGGTATTAAACCCAAATTTTAGAATGAAATAGCAACAACTTGATATTTTAGAGTGTCTTCAATTATGCAAAGGTCTCTTGTGAGTTTATGTAAATCTTCATAGAGCCAAGAGAGAAGTGGATAGGTCATCTGTATGTACACCAAATAATATTGTCTTTTATGTGCCTGGATGGATGACCTGAAAAACATAGACACAAGAAACAAGACAACTATCCACAAGGAGTATTTCATCTTACATTCAAATTATAAATCCTTTTGAATAAGGATAATAAAACTTTCATAGAGAAACAATGAGGAAAAATACAACATGTTACCACAAAGCAATGGAGATAACCTGATATCAAGATAAAGTATATGCTCAAATATTATCAATAAGTACAAAAAAGTTTGATCAATGTTCTCATGAAAAGTATATTATACTAATGTACTAATGACCATAGACAAGGCCAACTAATGATACTTGCATCAACATTGCATCAATCAAGTGGATATAGACAGTCCACTTAATGAATCATCTCACTGCAAGTTAATGGGTTGCAACACCATAACTTACATGACTCATGATCTAAGCAATAAAGTATGCAGATCATTATCACATTAATATATGAAAATAAAGTAAAAGGAGAGACATGTCGATCAAATTAGTATTATCATGATTTTTGTTAGGATACTAAAAGGAATGGATTATGAGGATTTAACAACATATTGCCTTCAAAATTGGATCAAATCATCTAAATTTGGAGAGAAAACTCCAATAATAGTATCCTCTTCATTGAGGAGCAAAATGGAACAACATGGAGGGAAACTCCATAAATATCAACCTTTCAAAGTAGAGCATATAGAATAATATGGAGGGAAACTCCATATAAATATCAATCTTTCAAAGTAGAGCATATAGAATCAATTGGAGGGAAACTCCATATAAATATCAATCTTTCAAAGTGGAACCAATAGAACCAAATGGAGGGAAACTCCATATAAATATCAATGCTTTCAAAGTAGAACAAATAGGATCAAATGGAGGGAAACTCCATATAAAATGAGTGCACACCAATATAGGATGGAGGGATACTCCATGGGCCAGATAAGGAAACTATGTATCAGTTATACTGCGGGGACCTACATAGTTAACCTTGAAGAAATTGGCTCCCTATGCAACTCAAAGAAAATATCATATAAATCATGTAAATCAATGGTATAAAACCATAAAGTGCCAACATGGGCATGGAACGATGCTATAAAAGCATAAAAGTGCAACTATGTGCACATCAAAATATCACAATAAAGTTGAAGGCAAATGTGTAAGATAACTCATAATCCAAACAAAATTGAGGTAAATGCAGAGATCTAAGGAAGATCAATGAGAAATAAATAGTATATGGATATTAGGTAGAAAACTCCATTAAGGGTAAACATGAGTACTTAAGTGATTTTATGCATTGGAGTCTTGAGCACATGTATTTTAGAGAAGAAAAAAATAGACTTTATAAATTATTAGAATCACAATAGTTTGTATATTTATCTGGGCATATATGTGGGCCCCCATATATACTTGAATAAATATACCTAAAATATGAAATCCTACAATGAAACAAGGTCATATCTAGCTCACATGGAAGCCAAATTATTGATGGAACATAATTACGTGTTCTAAAAGAAATAGACTTGAGGTACTTACCTTGATGCTTGATCAAAATTAAAATAAAAAATAATATAGATACCTAAATTCTCAAAAAAACTGATAATAATTAGTATCATTTTCTCTCCAAATTCAAATTTATTAAAGTGCATTATAAGATTTTAAGAACTTTAGTATGCATCAATATAGGAGATGTGAAAGGCTAATCAAATTGTGGACAAGATCAATGTGTGAAATCATTACTACAAATAGGACAATTAGAGGCAAAATTCAATTGTTTAAGAAATATTAATAAAAATTGGAAAGTAGAAAAATTAAATTGACAAGAGAATATGATTATGAAAACTTCTTAATCATATACAATATGTATTTATAAAATTTTGAAAGAATTTTTAATAATATATCTCTTAATAGGAAAATGGGTTTTGGAAAGAAACTTCATAAAATTTTACTTCCTTTTAAAAAAAAAAATTATGATAGCAAAAGGAAAAAAATATCCTTCTTTTATAAATAATATTTTAAAACAAATAATGTACTTACTCAAACTAAATGCATTTTAGTAATATTTTAAAATAAATAATGTACTTACTCAAAATAAATGCATTTTATATTAAAATTTGTTATTTCAATCTCATAAAGGCAATCTTTATAAAGTAATACTAATAATAATAATAACTCAAAAAAGGTTTTAAATAAAAAATTAATTAAAACCTTTTAGAAAAAACTAAAAAAACTTTCATAGAAGAAGCCATGTAAGATTTAAAGTTGTAGGATAGTAAAGATTATGAATAAACCATGAGACTAACATAATATAATAATAAAATCTTTATTTTTATAAAATCAGATAGCAACAACACTTTTGCAGCCTAATTTAAAACTATTAAATACGTATGCAAGTAAGAAAAATTGTAGGATAATAATGGATACATAAGTTACGACAATGTGAAATGAGGTCAATTCCAAAAATTATGCAAACAAGGTAAGTCAGAAATAAACGAATCAAACCAAGAATAAAAAGTAGAAGAAGTTTAAGTTGTCAAACTAATGAATGATTACAAACATAAATGAATAAAATCTGAGAATAGATAATAATTAGAGAGTCACAGCAGGAGGGTAAAGGAATAACTCATGGCAGCATAGAAAGCTTCACGAAGATATTACCCATAGGGAATACTCTAATACTCTAAAATTAGACTGATAAAAAACTGGTAGGAGCAATGATTAAAAAAATTGTGTTAGATGGAAATAATTAGAAAGTTGTAGAGTAGGAAATGAAATGATAAAAAGTGCAGAAATAAAATAGAAAAAAGCATATAGAGGGATTTTATAGTCCAATACATAGTCGACTGACGATATTAATAATAACACTTATTTTCTCCCAATTAGTGATGAACTTTTTTTGATTGAAAAAATACACAAATTAAGTTTGGGCTAATCAAATTGCACTATATATTTTATTCAAATTTTCCACCGCAGTAATTATATTATACCAAACAAATCGTTATTTTAGCACATACTATATGAAAAGTTTCTTGATTTTTCTAATCAAAATCAACAAAACAACGTTGCAGGAATAATAAAAACCCAAAACAGGTAAGCAAATCAAAATGGATAAGATCTAAACCATCATGAACAGACTTACTGCTTAGAATAATTGTTGGTAATTTGAGGCCTTTGTTGAAAAAACCTAAAGTTGCATAGGTCTGTTTCCACATGCTTAAGCATGGGGACATTTCTCATTAATATTTGTTGATTAAAGCACAAATATGGAGCGCTTGAAGGGTGTCCTAGTCAATGAGCTGGATTTTGATCATTACCAATTTGAGTCTTCAATACAAAAACTATTTCATCAGACTGGCGCGCATTTCACTTTTCTCATCAAATAGCTATGTAACACCAATATACTCTATATCATGATTTGGTGCCGATTGGGATAATTCTTAAAGAGCTTCAGTCACTTTTAAGCTTGATTGTGCATGGCAACAGTGATTGGATTAAGTTTATAGGGATAAGCGTGCGACAATCAGGTCAAAGTTGAATCCATCCTAGTTAATCAATTGTACACTGAAGAGAAAAGGGTAGATGAAATATCCAACAGAAGAAATGTTTCACTTTTTCAACGATTTAATCAATAAAATTCTCCCAATAAAGTCAGAGCAACTTTCTTTGGAACTTGTAACTACAGGTAGGTATTAAAGATCTTGGAAAGAATGATACAGATTTTGTTAGGCCAAAAAAATCTTGAACAAATAAAGGAAGAGAAAGGCGGCTTTGTTGAATATTGCATGTCAAGCCTCTAAACAACAATACTGGAAAAAAAGAAAAATGATGAAGGCCCATACAAAATGGGGTTTGGAAAAAAGGAAAAAGAAAAAAATAAATCCAAGAAGAAGCATCAAAATCCGTTGAACACTACAAATAGAACTAAAATGAAGAACACCTAGCCTTCTCTTGAACACTGAGCTTGCTCTTTATTTTTAGTTGGCATTACAAAAACATAAAAACTTCATGCAAACCTAAAAATTGAAAGATGAATGTAAAAAAGAAATACTAACAAAGTAAATAGCCGAATAGGAAAAAAGAAATAAAACAAAAGACTATAGGAAAGATGCTAAAAAAAGAGAGTTAACTGGAAAAAGAAAAGAAATGATCAAACTTTCTAAAAAAAATGTAAAAAATATGATTAGATATTTAATTAATGAAAATATAATAATTTTAAAAGTGAATAAGCATTGACACATAAATTAAAAAGATAATAAAATTCAATTTCTAAAAAAAATACATATATATGAAATGTTAAATAAATATATATTTTTTATTTTAAAAAAATTATAGATGAGAGAAAACTATTTTAAAAATAATTATTTTAAATATTTAATAAAAATATTAAACTCAAATTAATCAATGCTACTACAATCAAAAAATAATAATTTTTAAGTAGAGTTACCTAAGTCGAAATAAGGTGAGCTCCAATCCATCATCACAAAACTCAAAACAAGGATTAGTTCAGCTCTGATACCATGTTAGAAATAATAAAATTGAAATGAACTAAAAATAAAGAATTATAATTTAATCCAAGAGAGTTTGTGATGAACATAATTACCACACTTTATATGAGCTTTCCAAGATCAACACAAGAGAGGAGACAATGATTTTGAAAGGGGAAAGCAAAGAAAACCCCTTGTGAATTATATGATGAGGCAAATGCCTACGAAGAGAGAGAGAGAGAGAGAGAGAGAGAGAGAGAGAGAGAGAGAGAGAGAGAGATAACTAGGAGCCATAGTGCTCATTACATGAACTACATCGTGATTGTATATGTAGAATGAGAGAGAAGCATCTCTTATAAAGAGATGAGAAGAGGAGTTATTTGTAACTCCCGAGTGAATGATTGCCACATTCATAAGTGTGTGCATAACAAGTGTCAAAATCCTCTTAAGGAGGAATAAACTATTTTCCTTAATAAAGGAATTACAAAAAAAGACTTGTCCTCACATGTGGACTAGAGGAAAAACAACATAAGGGATACCTTGGTTTATCCCATTTAATAAATACAACCAAGGAAAGATTACCAATTCTAACAAAGGTCATGATAGAAGATGACAAGAGAAATCTCACCAATAGACTAAAGGAGAAGACAATTGAATTTGAAAAGATCTCAAACATGTAGGTAGACACCTTAAGCCAAATGATGAATGCTCATCATGAGCTAAACATGAAGGACATTGAGATCTCCACCTTGAAGATGCAGAATGAACAATTGCAGAATGAATTGAAGAGATAAAAGTAGATAGTAGAAAGCTACAAAAAACCCAATGAAGCTATCAAGTACTTTGAGCAACTACTGAAATCACCAAGGGCTAGTAATGATACTTCATGACTTGGTTATATCAACACTGAACAAGGAGAATCATCTGAGACTGCAGTAGAAAGGACCAAAAAAGGTAAGAACTATAAACCCACTTGTCATTTCTGTAATAAAAAGGGGCACATTGCTAATGTTTGCAAAAGTAGAAAGACCAACCAGTAGGACACATCCAAAAACAAAGGTTATTGTCACAAGTGTAACATGCAAGGACACTCAACACAAGACTGTAGAACCAAGACCATGAGGACACCAAGATTTGAAGGTCACTACTACAACTACAAAAAGTATGGACATAGAGCTTTTGAGTGCAGATCAAAGCCTATGTGGACACCTAATCAGCCTGCAAGGAGAAACAACTATGCACAACACTACAATTGGGATTACAATGCCAGGCAAAGTTGTCACTACTGTTAGGAATATGGTCATGTTCCTTAGAACTACATAAAAACACACTTCAAGGGAAATTATAGTGCGTGGTTAAGCCAAACCACATGTTTTAGTTACTTGAAGACAGGATATGTCAGCAGGTATTGCCCAACAAAGGCCAAGGCACCCAAGTCAGAAGTCAACAAGGGTAAAGAAAAAGGTTATGTGGGACACATCAGGGAAGAAATGAAAAAGACATGGCAAAGAAGAGATGGATCAAGTACATCCAATGGAGAGATCACTTCACCCAAGAGGTCAAGTGATCACACTCCATCCAATTAAGCACAAGACAGGTACATGGGGCTAATGTATATAAAGATGTATCATACATCAACCCAAAATAACAAAGAAGTGTTGCCAAGAAGAAATCTGCATGAGAAAAGATGTCAAGTTAAAATTGAAAAATTTGTAGAAGATGTTGAGCTATCCTTGCATACCGAGTGAAACTCCAGTATATGCCGAGCTAGAAAGTCTAGTTGATGTCGAATGAGATACGTTAGTGGTTGCCAAGCAAACAAAAAATAATGGATGCCGAGTGTACATCTGTAAGCACTATGCAATAAATACTAGGTTTTGAGCCTAATAAAGTTGTAAATCACTCATTTTCAAGTCATTCGAACACAGAGCGAAAATGAGAAGAGTGAAGAGGTGATCAAACAATGATTTAGCAGTGATTTTCATTGATCTCAATATAATTCAACTCGAACCCTTTGATTTAAAGGTAATTCATCAAGTGTTGAGCTACATAGTATTTGAAAGTTTATTTAAATATTAAACCCTAATTCAGTTAGGATGGCATCTAGGTCTAAAACCACAAAGGGAAAGGATAGTCATGAAGTCCAACTTGTCAGTAATGAGGTTAAGCAACCAGAATTCAAACCCATTCTCAAGGTCACATATAAAAATGACCTAGTTGGTGCCTTGTTAGTCATTCTTGACAAAGTAGTAATGGTCCAAGACATCAGGAAATGTTATAACTATAAGATTGGAGCCATAGGTGACCTAGAAATTTTCAATGCCTATGATAAGTTGTGTGATGAGGGTATATTGAAGAATGAGTTTCAAATTGTTGAGAAGAAGGGTTTATCTAAAGCCCTAATTTTCCCCATTGTATTTAAGATTGAATGAATTTTTATAGTGTTGAGCTGAATTCATGATGGTTCATTTTGGTTAGAAACAGGGCTAGTGAAGATCACAAAGAAAATTGTTCATAGGGTAACTGGATTTCCAACCCTAGATCAGCCTAAGACCCTAAGAAGTGACAAAAAGGAGGCCATAGAGAAAAATACTAGTGCCAAATGTAACAACAGGGGAATGACCATTGACACCATCACTGAACCCATACTTGATTTCGCTGTCAGAGTCATATCTCACAAATTCTATCAATCAAGTAGATTGAACAATGTGACATGTATAGCAGTAGATGTTGCATACAAACTTGTGAAGAAGGATCACACTTATGATCTAGTAGAGCTCATGCTACAACAAATCAATGAAAACTTGGGAGCCATAAGGAAATCTAAAGGAGCTCAATGCAAATTTGGATCAGTGTTGGTTTGCATATTTTTCTATGTCATGAAAGAATTTCCATCGGTTGGAAAGTTAAATGAGATCCTAACAAGACAATTGTCACACAAATCAATGAGCTTATTGAGCAAATGGGAGACAATTTTGATGCTCAAATGATATGCTACATTGAAGACTTCAAGAAGTCTATGAAACAAAGGATTTGGATACCAGTATCACTAGTTGAGTAGCATGTAAATAACATTTGTTTCTTGGTTGACATAGATTACACCTACATCCAAGCCATGATACCTAGAGTAAGATGGCTTAGGCCACTTGGATATGAACTTGACGTAGACCAAGCTTTAGTTGCAATCACTACTTTACTTGCTGAAGAGACAGACAAGAATGCTCCTCACTTTGGGACTTATGATGTTGTTAAGTCCAAAGTTGAAACTGAATTGAAAACATCTTTTATCATCAAGAAGAAGGATAAAATGGTAAGAAAAATAAAGAAGACATTTGGGGCAAACATTGAAGGAGAAGCAGGAGAAGAAAAAGTAGAAGAAGTAGAAGGAGATAGTGAGGAAGAAGGTGAGCAAGGGCAAGATCTAGAAGAGCTGATACAAGGCTTACGAGAGGACAAAGAAGAAGGTGATGAGGAAGAAGAAGCTGAGGAAGCACCCACTAAAGCTAAAGCCACCAAAAGGAAAGCCAAAACTCAGCCTGCATCCCAACCCAAGGCAAAGAAGGGAACAAAGCCTACTATAGTAAAAAAAAAGAAGCCTACTACAAGGGCTACTACCAAGGCTGCAACTCAAAAGACAAAAGATGAAGCCAAAGAGAAGAAGAAAGCCACAAAGTAGACTAGTGAAGAACCAAGGAAGAGAAGGAAATATGTTGCCGAGCTAGACTCAAATGAGGAAAGAATATAGTCAGATGACAATAGCCAGTTTAGAGTGGTAAGTCATCCTTCCAAGTCTGCCATTGATAAGTTATGTCTAAATATTAGAAAAGCGAACTTGAATGGTTTAAAGATTGTAGACATTAATACGCTCAATAAAGAAGAGCAAAATAAAATAGAGGAATCAATGTATGCAATGATGGTCGAATACAAACACACACCTCTAGAGTTAGATAGTACAATTCCCAAGGAGCTATACAAGATAGTTGAAGATAAGTGGCATTTTTGTTTACAAATGGAAAAGGAGATAAGAGAATCAACCTTAGCTAGAGTGCTGCTAGACCCGACTAAAGGTCAAATAACTAAGGAAAATTAAAGGGATAATAGTAAATTTTCTTCTAAATATAGAGCATTTTGCATCCTCCAAAATAAGATAGAGGATGTTGTAAATAAATCCACAAAATCGTAGAAGTCAATAGAAAAGAAAATTGATGATGTATTTGATGAGGAATACAAGGCAGAGGCCAGCTCAAAGAGAAAAGAAGCAAAAGAAACTATAGAGAAAGTGGAGGAGAAGAAAAGTGAAGAGGAAAAGAAAGGTGAGGAAGGAAGAGTAGAAGAGGAAGTAAATAAGGAGGAAGAAGAAGAGAATACAACTAAAAGAGAGGAAAAGGCATTGGATGAATAGGAAGAAAAAAGTGTGCAAGACACACAAATTCCACCTCCTAGCCCTCCTCATGCCACCATCACACCTGCAGAGATCATAAAAATAAAGGATGTTATTGACACTTCATGTCAAAACAACAATCCTTTAATTGTAGAGGATCTCTCAAATATCCTTGATCAATCTACACAACAAGCTCGCCTATATACAAATCTAGCATTGATCAGTGTTGATGAGTTAAACAAGGTAGTAGTAGATCCAAGAAAAGTCAAGGTGCAAACACAAGACCCACCTTCAGTATTTGATGCTACTAAACTCCTACTACTTCCACCACCATCTCCACCAAAAGCAGTAAGTGATGCACTTCAGATGTTGAGTACAACAACATGGGAAGATATAGGAAAACAAGAATAGTCAATAAGTTCACCCCCACCAATTGTCAGTATTAAAGGGAAATCAGAAGAAAAGAAGGAAGAAACAAGAGATGAGGAGAAAACTGCAATACAAACATTGGTTGAATTACCAAAAATTGGTACTCCCACTCAAACTCTTTAGAAGCCAAGCACTGATATGATATCCATACAAGTTCAAACACTAGGCTCGAGCTCTAGAAAGGTAGCCATGATACTTCATTATGGAGATCCTAAACTTGATTAAGAGATCATCATCCCCTTCTATGAATCTAGCACCCTTACCATAGAAAAGATAAATGAAATACAAGATGCACTGGATAGGAGAAAGAGACAAGAAGTATTGAGAAGAGAATACAAGTATAGGCAAGCATTGAATGATATAAAGGACATCTTCATGGATGCCTTCAGCTTGCAGTCACCAAATGAAACAAGACCTATAATAGAACAACTATTAGATATAGTTGACCAGGTGACTAATACAGACCATGATACAAATGCAAATTTAATGGAATGGTTAGAAAGAAAATTCCAGGGCAAAGTAAATGAGAAAATATCAAATGATATAGCATTAGGACAAGTTGAATTGGCTAAGAAACTAGAAAGAGTGAAAATTGTACTTCGGAACACTTTCTCATTGTACAACAAACTGTGTGATTTTTCCAACTTCACACAAGGGACTAACCAAAGAATAATGAGCTTGGAAAGAAATCTCAAGATTTCTAGCATGCAACTTCCAACAAATCTAGCTCAGAGTGAGAAGCATTTTGCATAGATGCTTCACACACAAAGGGAATTAGTTGTTTTAATAACAGAGGAGGCAAACATGAATGCAAAATTGATGCAAATCCATAACCCCACACTTAGAGGTCCCCACAAGGAGCAAGCATATGTAGAAACAGTCCTATAGAAATATCCAAATCTTTCTACCCTAGATGGACTTGTACACCTTGTTGCAGAGACTGCCATCTAGCACAAGTCACTGGACATTGTATTGGAGAATTAGGATGCAGCTCTGAAGATACTTCTGGAGGTAAATTGTACATTTTTGGCTAAGTATGGTATTACTCCTTAGAACCCTTTGACATCAGTGTCAAAAAGGGGGAGATATATACATTAGGGGGAGATATGTATATATGAGGAGATATATGGGGATATATGAAGATATATGGAGAATACAAAATTTTGATAATTTTGATTACATTCTTTCATTCATTTTGAGAATAAAGTGGAAAGACTGTAGATAGCAAAAAGGGGGAGACAAGAAATAAGACAAAGCGAGGGGGAGATGCAAAATTTGAACAAGCATGTGGAAAATAGATTAGATATAGTACACAGGCACAGGGAACATCAATATGAAAGAGGATAGAGAGTATCAGGCACATCAACACAAATTTTCAGTTTCAAGAATGGTCTAGGCATAATCAACTCAGGGGGAGTCATAAGGTATATTTTTGCTCACAAAATTTTGAACAATTTTTGAAATTTTGCATGTATGCCAAGCAAGAATAAAGAATGTGATCAATCAGATAAGTTCATTAATGCATAGTTAAGTGTTTTTGACACTCATGTCAAAGGGGGAGATTGTTGGTCTTAGAATGGTCTTGACATTCGAGTGTCAACACACTTAACCAATTCCACCATATATGCCGAGTACACTATGTATGACAAGTGAGTTATAGTAGTTGCCGAGTCAAAACCTTAATAGGTGCTGAGTGACTTCAGGTGCCGAGCAAGTAATAGGTGCCAAGCAATCTAGAAATGTAACATGTGTCGAGAAATTTAGGAACATTCATGTGCCAAGCAATACAAGAACATTCATGTGCTGAGCACCAGTAATATAATATGTGCTGAGTAATACAGAATCAACATAATCATTTGTGCCTTCACAAACTCAGATGTAAACCATTTTTGGAGCTGACATAGAGAGATTTTGAAAAGGAAAAAGGATAAGGATGAATCATTTACATTCCCTATGCGATCTGCATGAAGCCAATCAAAAAAATGGAGAAGGCATGTAACCAATAAGAAAAATGCAAGGTATGAGCGGGAATTTGAGATTCAATGTGGATCGTAGATCCATACCTAACCCTAAGTCCATAGTGTCTTTATAAGGAGACTTGGACACCATAATGTTGAGGTTGTTGAAGTTATCAAGTTATCAAGAGAATTGTTGCAGAACAGAGCAATCAGCAGGGGTGTCAAGGACTTAGTGAAAGGAGCAACATTTTCATATCTAGTTGATCAGAATAGAACAGGGGAGACATGTAGAGATTAGATCAAGCAAGGATCAAAATAGGAAGAGAAGATCTAATACCTGAACTCAACAATTGAAGATTGCACTCTATCAGGTCAAATGTTCTAATACTTTCTTTCCATCGTATTAGATGACAAAAATCCTATGTTGATAGGTTAGCTTAACAGCTAGGTGGGAAAACCTTTGGAGAAGGTGATTGAAAATCCTATGTATTAGGTTGGTTTAACAACCTATTGTAAATCCTTTAACAAGGTGACACTTCTTGTAAAGTGTTTGTAAATCCTCTAACCAGGTCACTATTGACACAGTGTAAAGCCTTTAACAGGGCAGACCATCAGAAGTGGTTGAACATATTGCTGCAGTAATTTTTGTGGGTGTCATCCCCACCCTAGCTTTACATTCTTATTCTCGGAGGGTTTTTGGGTTACCAAATCTTTTGTGTCATGTGTTGATGCATGCTTTCATTTCATGTTTGCTTATATGTTTACATGCATGTACTTTACTTTTAGTTATGTGTTAATGAGGGTTTAGAATGATAAAAACTAGTTACTTCTAATTCTACCCCCGCCCCCCCCCCCCCTCAGAAGTACTCTTCCCATTTGACCATTCCAAAAGCTTCAAAAAAAGAGGGTTATTCAGAGAGTCCTATGCATGGAAAACCATGACACTGAGGAAGAAGAACTTGTCAGAGAGGCACTTGAGACAATTGTCAATTTGGCACCATTCTTCTTTTCTTTGAATTTACAAATGTGCAATTCGTCAAAGCCATTACAATATCCCAATATAACATTGTGAAAAGAAAGCAGCTCAAGCAATATTTGGAATGCTGGAATCAACAATCAAAGCCTAACATCGTGTTGCTACAGATCTATTGGGAAGACTAATGGCCAATCCAGGTAACAAACATTTATTATTCCCATTTGTACCTCAGATATACAAACACGCCATCCACCGTTAGAAGTATGCAGGGAAGCAACACTAACATTAGAAAATTTAGCATGTGAACCTCAAAGCAGATCTTAGCTAACAACTTACAAAAGTACATTGCCAAAATTGCTTTCTAAGATGCATGACTCTCTGATGAATTTGCAATAATTTTATTTGAACTAACATCAAAGGAAAACTCCAAACTTGAGCCTCATTCTATTGCATCAAGAAGGTGAAAAGAAAAAGCATGACCCGTGGTTATGATTGGGAACAAAAAATGTTCATGGGTGAATGTGAACTAGTTGACAGAATGTGTGTGAAATGTCTGAGCACGGTGTCTCTTTCTCAAAGCCAAATACACTAGCAAACATCATGAGCATTTGAGGGACCCGAGGATCATGTTTAAAGGAGCAGATCCACTTGCTAAATAATGTGAACCTAAAACCTATAATATAACACCATCAACAAATAATTTGCTCTCCTAAACTCGTCATCTATTCAACACAGTGGTGGTGTATTAAGAAAGGAAGATCAAAATGGAGGTCACGGGTATAGTCTCCAACTCTCAATTGGATATGCCAAAAACACATGTAAGCATTCTAATTGTTTGACAGGTGTCTTTGTACATAGAAGGAAGATTTTGCACCCAAAAAGAAAGTATCAATGGTTTTCTAAGGTGGATTATAAATAAGAATGGCCACAGGTTTTGAAGACCATTGTGCTCAAGAAACTCGTAAGAGAGTACGGATTGTGGTAGCAAGAGGTGATGGGTGTTGGGATGCATTGGAGAGCTTCATTTTGAGAATAGAAAGCCGAATCCCACCAGTCAAAATTATTCCTCTTAGCACAAGCAAGGATCTGGCTCAAAGTTTTGGTTGGGGTGGGTTTTTCCCATTTGCGTGGAAGTCAACAATTAAGAGCCCCTTGTTGAAGGCTATTAGTGGCCCAATTTCTCAGCTTGATAGTCGGTAGGTGGTCATGACAACAATGGATAAAAAGATATTAGAATCGACCTATGCACTCAAGCCACATCAAAAAACTTCAATTGCTGAGGATGAGATTCAGGATGACACGATGTCTAGTACTTCTGTTGCCTACGAAGGAGTATTACTTCAGTATGGGTATGGATGCTCAAATTGCCTATGGATTTCATCATTTGCAAAATGAGAAGCTGTACCTTGCTCGAGGTCTAATTACTAATAAAATGATCTATTTAGGATATAGTTGTCCTCAAGGGTGGTTTTGCCCCCCATTTTCATCCAATCTTCAAGTAAGGCATGTGCAAATAAAAAAGTGGAACTGTTCTGATTGGGAGATTCTTCGAATGCCTTCAAGTGTTCGAGTAATTATTGCATTGGACCTTCACAACTATGCCAATGGACGAAATCCTTGGGGCCATCCTAATCCAGACTACTTGCAGAAGAGAGGGTTTGTGGAAGCTCATCCTAATGATGGATTGTTAGAAATATTTGGTTTGAGGGAGAGTTAGACATACAATCAGTGATAGTGCATAGAAAATCTCCACAATCGTGAAAAAAGGTTTTTGGCTTGGGTTTGAGCATAAGTTCGATAGAAGGCACAGAGCTCATGTAATGCCTCTTTGGAAATAGAGCCACATTCATACTATGAACTCTCTAATTTTTAGCCTATGCAATCAGAAACAATAATAAGACCATGGAATTAGAATATTAATACCAAAGGAAGTGTTTTTGTGTATAAATAATGCAATAGGTTCAGATTTATTTAGAAAGGATTAATCTTATCACTATGGCCTACTATTAAATCTTATTGACACATTTTTCTATTATAAAGTTGT
The DNA here is from genome assembly GCA_028749045.1 of Cupressus sempervirens. Taxonomy (NCBI): domain Eukaryota; kingdom Viridiplantae; phylum Streptophyta; class Pinopsida; order Cupressales; family Cupressaceae; genus Cupressus; species Cupressus sempervirens. Next base: position 941,086,494 of record CM053787.1, read on the forward strand.
ATTTATAATGTGAAAAACATTATAAATATCAATCTTGGAAAGTGGTCTGGGAAAAGAGAAAGTTATAAAGACACAAGAATAAACGGATTTAAAAGAAGTCATGTTATAAAATCTTTCAAGATTCAGTTAGGGAAACTAAAGAGGTTTCACAGGAGATGAAAAGATAATAAATATGCAACAACAAGTGAATACGGGGGTTCAATCTTTTTCTCTCCGAGATTGCAAACAGTGGGCTATAGCAAGAGGAGAGGTTTTTAGAATTATCCCATTTTCTTGTAAAGGTTATAGGGAGCAGAGCCAGGGTTTCTTTTCTGATTTTTTGAACTGTGTGTTAGAGAATAGGAGAGTTGTGATTTGTTTATGTAATAGAGAGAAGGAGCTTCAACTTTCTTTAATGGTGATTGTAATTGCAAATGTGTAATAAGGGCTTTGTGTCTTTTATGCTTTAGGGAAGGGAGACTTGGAAGTTGATTGCATATCAAAACCTAGAGTTTGAGCGATCCTCTTTCCACTAATCGTGATCTTTGTGTCACTTTAGTTTTCTCTAAAATATGCTTTTACTATCATTGTTTCTTGTATACATCCTGATTGCAAGACATCTTCATAGCTTTGTTTCTGCACTTTCTTAAGGAGATGGAATATGTGTTTCTTGATTTTGTCCTTTGTAACATGTTGGGGTGAATGGACTTTGTGTCATTTGCCATTTATTTTCTTGCAGTTGTTTAGTTTTCCTGCATGTACTTTGTGTTTATAGGTAGATGTTTGAAATCCTTTTGTGCTTTCTGGTTTAAAGCATCCATAATTAATTCATTGTATATCTTACACGGGGAGCTGTACTCGATAAAATTTAGAGGAAGGTTATCAATCCAATGATAACCTATCCAACTGTTGGTGCTGATTAGTCCTCTCACTTAGGCATTTAGGGTTATATTTGCACACATTATCTTGGAGGACAATCTATTCACTAACAGATTTTTGGTGACTCTAGTGGGGATCCTGAAGCTAGGATTTAAGTGCCTAACATTTGTTTCCTTAGTTTTATAATTATCTCCATGTGCAGGAGATTGGTGACTCTATATGAGGACCATGTTGGATATAGAAGTCATGAGAAGATCAAGGCCAGACCCTTCTCTCCTAGAACTTTGTCAAATTGACGATAAAGTGTTACATGACTTTGTGGACAATTTTAGAGAAAGTATTTCCAAGGGTATCCAAAAAAAAAAAACTTCGAAGATGATGCAAGATCTTGGCTACTATGGAAAGGCCTCTGCAGAAGATTTCACAAGTTGAAAGACTTGCAAAATCCTGAAGAGAAAGTGGCTCGATTGAAGAAGCATTTAGAGGTAGATGATGATGAACCTCACGTTATCTCAATTTCACCTATGTACTACAATCACATTGTCATGAGTGACCAAGAAGTACAACCAAAGTTACTCTAGCCTCATGTTGATACAATTTCAATGGATGAGAATATATGTGCCAACAATGGAGAAAGGGTAAGCAATAATGATGAAATCTTGTCTCAAGATCTTTCTTCATCTTATGTAGAAAATTTTATAGTAGAGGATCATGGTAATCGTTCTTTGCTTGAAGATTCTGTTGAAATGCTTTCTAGTGATGTTGTGTCTGAAAATAAATCTTTAAATGTCATGAGAGATTGTGAGGGCATTGGCTCTTTGAATGCGAATCTTGAAAGAGATCCTATTCTTGAATCTTTTCATTTTGAAGACATTGCAGTAGCAGACCTTATAGGTAATGTTGATTTTAATGGAGGCGCATCTAAATCTTTTTCCCCATGTCTTGAAAGTTTCAATTTTGAGAATATTGATAGTCATCTCATTTCTGAATTTCCTATTGGTGAGAAAGTAGACAACTTGCCTCTGGAATTTCAATCTTTCACCTTTGATATTGATCATCTTTCTTTAAAAAGTCTTCTTGATGAAAGGATTCAAAAGAGCATGCAGCCTAAAAATGAACTTCCTATTTTCATGAAAAATGAAGATGATTCCTCGTGCTTGAAAAGCAGTAATCAACCCATACAAAGATTTGTTCAATTTGATGATGAAATATGTAATTATGACAAAGTGAAAGTGCATGAAGAAAAGCTTCTTTCTCATGATAAAGATGTTGAAATTAATACTTAGTTTTTAAACTATCTAGCTGAAACATGGAGAGGAACAACATTTGATCAAGAAGAATAAATCATTGATGAATTCTTGTTATATCTTCAGCTGGAAGACCTCTCTCAAGTCAGCCTATTTGATGATGATCCAATTTTGCATGAAAATAAGGTAAAGATGCATTTGAATGAAAATCTTCAAGCTAATTTTCTTCTTCAGGAAAGGAGGTATGAAATTGACTTCCAATCTAGTGGTGATTCAGTTGAGATGTTGAAAGACACTCCTCTTAATGTGGAAGAAGAAATCATAGACACATTCTTGTCATCACTCAAGATGGATCATTTCTTTGATGATGTCTCAGGTATTTGTTCAAATCAGATTGAGAATGAAACATTCATTGATAATTTTTCTTTTCATCCATCTATGCATAGTTTTGCTTATTTGGATTGTGGGAGAAATGTTGAAACATGTGATGGCATTTTGGAAAGAGAAAATGATGGAATTTGTGGCATGTTTGATGATAGTTGGTTCCTTGAAAGAAATGGATAGAACATATATCCAAGGGTTGATCCCATGTTGGATGAGGCATCTCTATGGCTACAAGTTGACCAGGACCATGTGCAAGGATTGAATCTTGATGACAACATTTCTGGGTATTATGCATCATCTCTTGGTGAGGTTTCTACATTTTCGTTTTTTCCAATTTGAAGTGAAATTTGACTTTGAGGATGTGAAATATCAATTCTCAAGTGAAGAAGAGTGCTATGATTAGTTATGGTTATTTGAAAAGGATTTTTGGATCAGAATATGCATGTGCACTTTCAATTTGAAGTCTGGCAATGAAAGAGTCGTCATTAAGCAATGGTATGGAGCTTCTCTATTAAGACATGGTTTGCTGATGTGGAAAGGCTCCTACTTCTCACAACTAGTAAATGGATTCATGTAATTCTTTTCTTACTACTGGTTTTGTGGTAGGTTTTACTTCCTACATATGTCTATATTTTGTAAATATGTTTTTGGTGTGTGTAGTGTTAGTTTGAATAATGTGCAAGATTATGCTTGCTGGTAGTTTAGGAGTTTTGGTTAGTTGGCTTTTCCCTAATCCCCTCCACCCTCTTTGCAAGCAGCTCCCAATTTTCTCTTCTTTTTGACTCTGTCACCCAATGGTTAAGGTACTCATCTTTGGCTAGAGATTGTTGGAGTTCTCTATTTTTGCATCAAATTCAGTCCTGCAGTTAGAGCCCCTGTTAGTACCCAATATGGATACAATTTTAAAACTTGTAATTTGGGTTTTTGAACCACTTTGAACCTTAGTTCAAAGTAGTTCAAAGAGGCTCAAATGACCCATCCTGCAAGTTCAACATAAGTAAAATTCAGAATGGTCCTATAAATTTAGAATGTAATTGGAAGGTATGAAGTTTGAAGTTATAGGTTTGAGTTCATGTTTCAAGGTTTATTAAACCAGTCATCATCCGCAATGCTCAAGCTAGAATTCAAAGCTCAAAGGTTGAAGATATGAATTAGTTTGAGAGTAAAGGTTCAAAGGTTTGAAGGCCAAATGCAGATCCAAATAAGTTTCTGAAATGCATTTTGATTCCTTAAGTTCACGCTGATAACTTTAAAGGAAGATTTTTGAGGTGTAAGTTCTTCAATAAAGCTTTTAAAAAAGAGGGTCATTTAGAGAGTTCTATGCATGGAAAACCATGACATTGAGGAAGAAGAACTTGTCACAGAGGAACTTGAGACAATTGTCAATCTAACACCATTCTTCTTTTTTTTGAATTTACAAATGTCCAATTCATCAAAGCCATCACAATATCATAATATAACATTGTGAAAAGAAAGCAGCTGAAGCAATAGTGGAAATGCTGGAATTGATAGTCAAAGCCTGGCATTGTGTTGCTATCAATCTATAGGGAAGACTAATGGCCAATCCAGATAACAAATCTTTATTATTCCCTTTTGTGCCTCAGATATACAAACACCTCATTCACTGTTAGAAGCATGTAGGGAACCAACACTAATGTTAGAAAATTTAGCATGTGAACCTCAAAGCAAATCTCAGCTAATGACTTACAAAAGTACATTGCCAAAATTGCTTTCTAAGATGCACGACTCTCTGATGAATTTGCAATAATTTTATTTGAACTAACATCAAAGGAAAACTCCAAACCTGAGCCTCATTCTATTGCATCAGGAAGGTGAAAAGAAAAAGCATGGCCCATGGTTATGATTGCGAACACAAAATATTCATGGGTGAATGTGAATTGGTTGACAGAATGTGTGCAAAATGTCTGAGCACAGTGTCTCTTTCTCAAAGTCAAATACACTAGCAAATGTCGTGAGCATTTGAGGGACCCAAGGATCATGTTTAAAGGAGTAGATCCACTTGCTAAATAATATGTAACTCGAAACCTATGATATAACACCATCAATAAATAATTTGCTCTCCTAAACTCATCATCTATTCAACACAGTGGTGGTGTATTAAGAAAGGAAGATCAAAATGGAGGTTAGGGGTATAGTCTCCAACTCTCAGTTGGATATGCCAAAAACACATGTAAGTATTCTAATTTTTTGACAGGTGTCTTTGTACATAGAAGGACGATTTTGCACCCAAAAAGAAAGTATCAATGGTTTTCTAAGGTGGATTATAAATAAGAATGGCCACGAGTTTTGAAGACCATTGTGCTCAAGAAACTCGTAAGAGAGTACGGATTGTGGTAGCAAGAGGTGATGGGTGTTGGGATGCATTGGAGAGCTTCATTCTATGAACAAAAAGCCAATCCCACTAGTTAGAATTATTCCTCTTGGCACAGGCAAGGATCTGGCTCAAAGTTTTGGCTGGGGTGGGTGTTTCCCTTTTGCGTGGAAGCCAGCAATCAAGAGCCCCTTGTTGAAGGCTATTAGTGGCCCAATTTCATGGCTTGATAGTTGGCAGGTGGTCATGACAACAGTGGATAAAAAGAAATTAGAATCGACCTATGTACTCAAGCCACATCAACGAACTTCAATTGCTCAGGATGAGATTCAAGATGACACGATGTCTAGTACTTCTATTGCCTATGAAGGAGTATTACTTCAGTATGGGTATGGATGCTCAAATTGCCTATGGATATCATCATTTGCAAAATGAGAAGTTGTACCTTTCTCGAAGTCCAATTACTAATAAAATGATCTATTTAGGATATAGTTGTGCTCAAGGGTGGTTTTGCCCCCCATTTTCATCCAATCTTTGAGTAAGGGGACTAAATAATATTCTACGTGTGCAAATAAAAAAGAAAAATTGTTCTAATTGGGAGATTCTTCGAATACCTTCAACTGTTTGAGCAATTGTTGCATTGAACCTTCACAACTATGCCAGTGGATGAAATCCTTGGGGTCATCCTAATCCAGACTACTTGGAGAAGAGAGGGTTTGCGGAAGCTCATCCTGATGATGGATTGTTAGAAATATTTGGTTTGAAGGAGAGTCAGACATACAATCAGTGATCGTGCACAGAAAATCTCCATAATTGTGAAAAAGGTTTTTAGCTTGGGTTTGAGGATAAGTTTAATAGAAGGCACAGATCTCATGCAATGCGTATTTGTAAATAGAGCCACATTCATACTATGAATTCTCTAATTTTTGGCCTATGCAATCAGAAATGATAATAAGACCATGGAATTAGAATAGTAATACCAAAGGAAGTGTTTTTGTGTATAAATAATGCAATTTATATAATGTCTGGACATGTTCAGATTTATTCAAAAAGGATTAATCTTACCACTATGGCCAACTATTAAATCTTAATGACACATTTTTCTATTATGAAGTTGCATTTATAATGTGAAGAAAATTATAAATATCAATCTTGGAATAAAGAAAGTAGTCTAGGAAAAGAGAAAGTTATAATGACACAAGAATAAACGGATTTAAAAGAAGGCAAGTTATAAAATCTTTCAAGATTTAGTGAGGGAAATTGAAGAGATTTCATGGGAGATGAAAAGATAATAAATATGCAACATTAAGTGAATACGGGGGTTCAATCTTTTTCTCTCTGAGACTGCAGACGGTGCTACAACAAGAGGAGAGGTTTTCAGAATTATCCCATTTTCTTGTGAAGGTTATAGGGAGCAGAGCCAGGGTTTCTTTTCTCATTTTCTGAATTGTGTGTTAGAGAATAGGAGAGTTGTGATTTTTTTATGTAATACAGAGAAGGAGCTTCAAATTTCTTTAATGGTGATTGTAATTGCAAATGCATAATAAGGTCTTTGTGTCTTTTATGTTTTAGGGAATGGAGACTTGGAAGTTGATTGTATATCAAAACCTAGAATTTGAGCAATCCTCTTTCCACTAATCATGATCTTTGTGTCACTTTAGTTTTCTCTAAAATATGATTTTACTATTGTTGTTTCTTGTATACATCTTGATTGCAAGACATCTTCATAGCTTTGTTTTTGCACCTTCTCAAGGAGATGGAAAATGTGTTTCTTGATTTCGTTCTTTATAACATATTGGGGTGAATGGACTTTGTGTCATTTTCCATTTATTTTCTTACAGTTGTTTAGTTTTTTTGCATCTACTTTGTGTTTACAAGTAGATGTTTGAAATTATCCTTTTGTGCTTTCTAGTTAAAAGCATCCATAATTAATTCATTATGTATCTTACATGGGGAGCTGTACCTGATAAAATTTAGAGGAAGGTTATCAATCCAATGATAACCTATCCAACTATTAGTGCTTATTAGTCCTCTCACTTGGTCATTCAGGGTTATATTTGCATGCATTTTCTTAGAGGACAATCTATTCACTAACAGTTGTATAACTAAATATAAGAATCAATAACTTTCATAATCATAATATAAGATGTTTAACATTGTCAAAACATATATATATATATATATATATATATATATATATATATATATATATATATATATATATATATATATATATATATATATATATTTTAATATGAAAATAAAATTAATAATTTCTCATTTTAAGACCAAAAAATCAAATTAAGAAAGAATAAATGTTTATTGGGAAATAATCAAATTAAGAATCATCTTAAATTGGGAAATGGTCAAATTAGACAAAACAATAATTCATAAGAATTGGAGATACCTTATGTTGAGCTTAAAACATATCATATTCCTTACCTAAATTTGTGAGCACACGTTGCTAAATGCTACATAGTAATTACCCTCTCATTGAGCTTTGCCTACAAAGTAATCCAATTTGATTTATTATAAAGTGTGTAGGGTTGAAAAATTAATGAAATATATTAGTTTAATATGTTTAGAGTTGTGATGCTAAATCGTATTTAAATTGTTTAATGTTAATGACATGGATTGGTAAAGCACATAACAATTTATTGGATCTAAGATGTCTTTAGCTTTTGAATTTGGATACATTTTTGAATTTTTTTTCCTTGTATTCATGTGGAATAATTCTAAAAATTATAGAATAGATTCTGAGATTGATATGTTGGAACAACTCCATTGTCTATTAATTAAAATGATTATCAACAGTTTAATGGGAGACTCTTGAAAATTGTTTTTTTAGCTTGCATTTATGATAGAGTTTACATTTGATAAGTGGTATAAGACGTGTTACAAATGAAAATTTGATTGTTACAGGTGAGTCATGAGTTAGTGGTTTGAAAATTTTATATATGCAAAGCGCCATGTAAATGGTAGCATGTTGTTTGCTATACCACAAGTATCTTTAGAGCATGTGAGATAATTTTGGTAACCATGGATGTTTTCCACTTGCCATATGTGGTTTCTTGGTGTATTTGGTATGAGTTTTTATATTTTCTAAGAATTTATTTCGTGCCAAAATTGCCGTCGATTTTTTTTATTGCTATATTATTCCTATAGAGGATTAGGTTTGAGATTGTATTGTAACTATAGATGTTGAAATCAATACAATTGAAGTAAGTGTTTGGAGTGTATTTTTCTTCCCAAAATGATTTTCCCATGTATATCTATTTGAGTATGTATTTGTATTAGTTTATCTAATTTGTAATAGTAAAAGAATTTGTAAGGTTTTTTTGTATTCTCTCCTATAAAATTAATCATTTGGAAGCATTATTCTACAATTTTCTTCCATAGACAACCTACACATCACATAACGAAGGCATCATAATTGTTAACATTTTAGTAAAAATCTATAAAATATATAAATAAGTAGAGTTGATCAAATGCAATTGGCCTTTAAGATAAGTTATATGTGTCATTAAAAGAGAGATCGTTCTTAGTTGGGCATATAAATCGTGATAGAGGAAAGCTAATAGATGATTGGAAAATTGACTACAACATGCTCAAATAACCAATGATGAATTTCCTGACTTTATTTGTATTTGTTTATGTGATGTGCATATTTAATGTTATAAAGATAATGTCGAGAAATCTCATGACTATGATTGCATATCTTAAGATAGAACTTGATCTTTCTATAACCATTTTTATATTTAGTCGAGAAGCTCTTCAGTCACATAAAGGACTCCAAATCTATGAAGGACTAAAAAATGGTGAAGGACTTGTGTAATGTCCCCATCTTTTTAGCATCTCAGTGGAGTTCTTAGCCTTTACATTCTCTGAAGGCTAAGTGGAGAAATTGATTAAATTGATTTCTTATAAAGTCATTAAATAAATTAGAAATAAAAGGTGACTTTATATTTAATTAATTTAATTAAAAGTGACTTAAGTTAAATAAATAGATTAAAAGAATCTTCTAGAAGGAGGAATTAAATATAATTTTATTTCTTCTAGAAGGAGGCCCATCTATTTGAGGAAAAGAATAAATAGGGAGGGCAACCTCATTGTTGAGCATCAATGTTGCCATCTACTCTACCAGATAACTTGTGGAGCCAAGGGTTTCTGCTATTGCTACATTTATTGTTTGGAACAAACACTCCCATTGATTTGAAAAATTGAGGTAGGGAAACATCTTTCAAAGGGTTGTGGTTGTTGGAAAAGAAAAATTGATCTTTTCATTGTGCCAAATTTGTGGCCTAGGGCCAGATTTGTGAAGTAAGATTTAAGGAATCAATTGGATATTGCTATAGTACAAATTTTTTGCAATACCAATTTGCTATAGTACCGCTACTACAATATCATTGCTATAGTACCACTGCAATAGTGATGCTATTACAATAATTTGCTACAATAAAATTCATATTTTTGGAGCAATTCTAGAATTGTACAAGATATTACAGTGGTATTAGGGCTTGCTTGTAAAGCATTTGACAAAATGTCAAACAATTGAATTTGAGAAGGATTTGGTGTTTCACAAAGTTATAACTGGTTCGGATTATTATAGTGGCATGAAAGCTTTCTTGCAAAGTGTTTGAAAAAATGTCAAACAATTGAATTTGAGAAGGATTTGGTGTTTCACAAAGTTATAACCAATTGGGGTTATTACATTGGTATCAAAGTAGTTTCTTGCCATCCTGTGGGGTAGGAAAATATTATTTATTATCAGATTTGTTGTTGCATTTGGAGTGACTAGCACTCTAGCATTTTCTAGCCATGGATAAATATAGGAGGACTAATAGTTCTAGAAGTTGATAGAGTAATGAGGAAGTTAGCGTGAAGATGGATGCTTTGTAGGAGAGTATGGAGAAACTTAAGCTTTGTCAACAAAGATTGACATAGAGCTTGTCGGATCTAGAGACAATTGAAAGAGCGACAAGATATATGGTTTCTACCTTTAGAAGGCCGACATCGAGGTTGCAAGGAAGGAAGCTTGAGTTTTCTCTGACATGTGTCCATAATGAAAATGTAACTATATTCAATCTGACACTAGCTAGTCCTATCCACAGTGTTGATGATGGACTTATTTTACAAGGAAATATGGAAATGTTAGTGCACTTGGTGGATAACAACACTAAGTGTCAGCAGGTTGAGGCTCCCAAAGTAGTCACTATAGTTAGTTCAAAGACGGTTGATGATGTAGTTGTCATTAATTGTTCATGCTCTCCTAAGGAGGGAATTGTTATTGGAAACTTATATGTCGGCTATCGAAGAGTTACTCTAGTGCAAGAGGTAGTTGATTCTTTAGGTGGGACTAAGGCACGTATAGACTCACCCAGCTATGATGTTGGTCATGTGGGTGTTTTAGCATAGTCAGTAGATGTGGGTTTATGCTCTAGTATTATTAATTTGTAGCCTGACGTTGAGTCATGTGTGCAGAACCAAGAGTTAGCAATTGAGGCTTTGTTAGGAGATGTCGATGGTAATAGTATGGACACATATGATGATCCATTTGATGATGCTACGATATGTACTGGGTATGACACCCCTTGTTAGATATTGGGTGACGACTCCAAGGAGGTTTTGGATGAGTCCCAAGATCGATGTTTACAAGATCTTACTATTGAGGTGGAAGTTGAGACATGCGAGGAGATTCATATAGCAAGGGCTTCCATTTCTTTGGATGAGGAGTTGGTTGAGGTACATGGCAGTTGTATGTCAAATGCAAAATTGTGTGAGGAAGATAGCACACATATGAGAAATATTGTGGTAGAGAATTTTGATTCAATTTCCTATCATAGTGTAGTTAGTGGGACACAAAGCTTACATACGAGTCAAGGGTTACAAAGTCATCATGTGACTTATTAGCTAAATGTGAGTGACGGTGACATCTCTTCATCTCTTGATCATTATGATGCTATTTGTCATATGATAGCTACATTTGGTTGGGGTGATCCTATGTTTGATGAGCATGGTGATAGTACTCTTTCTTTAGTAGAGGTTCATGCACTTTGAGAGGGTGTTAGGATCTTGAAGCATAATTACTCTCAGTTAGTTGCTAGTAGGGATTGCCTTCTGGTGTAGGGTAGCACTTGCTATGGGATGTTGTTAGGGAAAGAGGAGGAGGTGGCTGAGCTAACCTGGGAGCTTGAGGTGACTTGGACTCTCTTCAGTATACTCAGTTGGCTCTTTAGGAGTCATAGCCATAGTTGGATGAGGTTGTTGTGCAATTAGAATAGGTACACTTGACACCAACCCTAGACCCTATTCAATTATATATTGTGGTTGGTGGTGAGTTTGCTTCTATAGTTAAGGATGAGGGACATGATGATGTGGCGAACACATTGGTCTAGGATATTAGTGTAGTATGTACAAAGGAGTTGAGAGAATCAGTAGAGATGAGCTCTCATGGTGATTTTCTTATTTCTACTGGAAGTGAATCTATTTCTTCTTTTCATATAGCTAGTAGCATTAGATAGTTGACATTGTCACATTTTCAGAGGGATCAATTGTGGATTGTGAGGGAGTAGATTGATGCTTGCACATATAATTTCTACTGTACTAAGTCATTCATGGAGTATTTTCTTGTGAGCTCAGATTTGTGGTAGGTTTCATACAGTATATCTAAGGGTACTCTCATTTGGGGATCTTATGTTATACAACAATTGGTGAGGAAGATTCTAGAGACCTTGGCTACAATGCTTCCCAATAGGGATTTGTGGTTGGGTTTTCTAAGAGGGTTTCCTAGGATCCTATTTGACCAATAGTTTAGAGTCAAAGATTGGAGCCATCTTTTGATTCCCAATTTTACGATGATGAGAACTTGATAGAGATTGGGAGTTTTTATCAGCATTACACAGTAAGGAATGCTCATCACTTTTCTTTTGACCCACAACTAGACGACTTAGTTTTTAGCATTATGGATGATAATAGAAGGTTTGTTATTCATTCTACCTATAGAGGGTGTACTTCTCCACCAAGGCTTGAAGATTTTGAGATACAGGGTATTGTGAAACAGTTGGATGTGCTAGTGAATGAGATGAATCAAAATCACAAATGGATAACCCAACTAATTTTGAATCCAAGATTTGAGTAGAGTATGATATCGCTTTTTCAAAGAGTGAAATGTGATCACACAATTGCAGCTTCATATTTGTGGGACATTTAGATTATGAGATATTTCATGAGTTGGGCACAATTAAGGTGGAAAGTGATGAGAATTCATGTATGGTTAAGTCAGATGGTGCAATTTTTGGCATGGGTTCCCCAGATCATGTATTTGATGATGATGCAAAAATAGTGGGAGTAGGAGCATGTGAGGATACTGTCATATCAACAACCACTTCTGTTTTAGTTGAGCCATCCAACAAGGAGTTTAGCAGTATGCATGCAATTGTTGATGTGTGTTTAGATGATGGCACACATGTTGATGATTATGAGTTTTCATCAACTATAGATTTGGTTTAGTTTTCTGTTGTGACATTTAGTGTTGTTCCTATGTCCATATATTTTTGTTGGTTTAAATACATATTTACTATTTACACTTACTTAAGTTTACTTAGGTTAATGCATTATTTTGCATTTTTTTATTTTTTTATTTTGTGATATACTTAGGAGTTTGCGCACATTTTTGAGTTGTCATGTTGTCAACACAGTTATTTGCACTCCCTTTTTAGCACATGTTGTCTACAACATTAATTTGTGTGATACACCATTGTAGGCTTATCCTCTTATCATCACACTTACTTCTGTGCTTAATGGAGGATAACCCATATCTGGTGGACATGTGCCTGGTTGTATGACTTATCATGTAGCTAATTCTTAGGCATTCTAGATGCATCTTAGAGGCCTTTATATACAGACACTCCTAATGTACTTTCATGTATATTGAATCGAATACATTGATATTCTGATCATACTCTTTCTGGTCTACAATTGTGCTTGTGTTTGAGTTCTTAGTTCTTGGGTGAATTTTTCCCTATAGAAAATTCTTACATGGTATCAAAGCTTGGAGAATCTCTCTTCACATAGTCATTCGAGACCATTGTTGCTTCATCACGTCGGCCTAAATTTGGAGTATTGTAGAAATTGGGAGCAACTAGAGCCAAAACAGACCTCGCCATTGTGTCTAGAACATTGATTCAGTGCAAATTGGCTATAAAGTTTCGTACCCTAGGCCAAAGTTTATTGTGAGGCAATTTTTTTGCAAGTTCAGGTATGATATTTTAGACCTGCATTTTAATTTCATTCAGATCTGCAATTTATTTTCTACTATTTTTCTACAATTTTTTTTGGAATTTTCAAATATTTTTTCTACCCAGTTAGGCTAGCAAAGAATTTTTTTTGGCAGAACCGAGCAGTCACACCTCGGATCTACAATATGGCATATTCCATTTAGCACAAGAAATATTCTTTATTTGGTAGCGGCTCAATATTTTTAGCAGACATAGCATATCATTTGGTGATCATCTAAGTTTGGCGGACAATCACTATTTTTTGGCGGCCCATCCCACATGTCTCAGTGACTAGCTCCTCACCGGCGAGCTTCTTTGTTCATGTTACTAATGACCTATTTTTTAAATACCACTTCACATTCCCACACGGTGCATGTGGGATATATGCCCCACTATGTTTTTTAAAGCAATCATCTCTGACAGTGGGTAAACCACCTTCTGGCGTCAAAAAGTCCTCACCCCACGTAGGACATGTGCCCTCTGTCAAGCACAACACATGACACTCTCAGATAACAGACATACAGTGATACTACGAAAAGGACACGTGTCGCACATCCATCCACCAACAAAGACACAGTCCATGTTAGGCTTTGTTGGGCCCATGTTACTTGTTGACTCAGCTAACTGCAACTCTCAACCACATCAACCTGTGCTACGTGTCGTGACACATCATCTGCCATGTTTTTATTTTCTGTATAGCTAGCTCAGATTCCATACTACCACATGTCATCCGTACAGTACTATATACATAGTCAGCTGCCACATCATCCTAGGGTGCTAAATTTTTGCTGATGTCAGCCAGACATGAGGTTGAATTTGATAGTTGTCTAACTGTCAAAACTAGTTATTTTATAATTGTTGCGATGGCTATTTGACTGTCAAATTTAATATAGCAATTTTCCTTCTAGACCCCTCTCAAGATTGCTTTTTGATTTGGCAGCCTAACTTTGCAAGGCCATAACTTGGTCTTTCAAACTCCAAATTAGGTGCAATTTTTTTGAAATTAGGTAGAATTTCTTGAACTTTTTAGTGGTGTGTTCTTTTCTAGTTTTGGTGCAAGGATTTTTTAGAAATTGTGTTTCTTGGTGACTATACCTATTCAATTCTACATTTTGCAAATTCAAATGCTCCGTACGGGCTCATCTGGACACAAAAATAGGTTTTATGTTTTTGAAAGTGCATTATTTTTCATCTACTTTCCAGATATGTAGACAGATTCTTGGGTTGTGTGAACAAAAATCTCACTTTCAAAGTTAGGGCTTTTTCTACATTGTACTGCTTTCATTTCTTTTCAAAATTGTTGTACATCTGAGCTATAGTGCTTAGTGACAGATTTGGGCATCAAAAGGGAGTTGTAAAAAGGAAAATCAGAAGTCCACTTTGTACATTTTGACAATTGGTCTATTGTACACGCGCTATAGATAAAGTGCCAAAAGAATCTTTTTTGGGGGGTCTTTTGATTGAGTGAAAAGGGGGCGTGTGTATTGTGTTCTTGTGCCTCTTTGTGTTCTCTTTTCATTTTTGCATCATGGGTTCACCTAAATGTCCACTTCTAACTTCATGCAATTATTCTACATGGAAAGATATTGCATGGAGTAGATTAATGGAAAAAGGTTATAGTCTTTATGTTGATGGTACAATTCCCAAACCCACTGATGCTAAAGAACTCATTGATTGGTAAACTAAAGACCAATAGGCTTTAGGAATTATAAGGAGTTGTGTACATAGAGATCTCTTCTTTTACATTGCCAGTTTCAAGGAATCTAAACCTGCATGGGATAAACTTGAATCATTGTATGGTAAGGTGGATCAGGAAAAGGGATTTCAGATTGAGGATGATCTACTTCTCTTGGATCCAGAGAACTTTGACACAATTCAAGATTACATCAACAAAGCCAATGAGTATAAGACACTACTTAAGGACTGGGGAAATCCCATGTAAGATGAAAAGTTGATTCATCACATCCTGAGGAGGCTACCTTCAGAGTATGCTTCATTTGTTTCAAGTTATAATACTCATAGGTTAACCATGGGAAGTGCTTACTAGAAGCCTACATTTGATGCTTTTGTAAAAATGTTGATTGTTGAACAATCTCACTTGATAGATTTGGGACTTCTCAAAACATCAAAGACCAAAGCATTGGTGGCTAGTAATGAGCACCAATCAAGTCAAGGAGGAAGAAGTTCTAGCAACAACAAGAAGAAGCAGTGGAAGTAGAAATCACAGTTTGAGACACAACAATCCTCCTCAAAGCAAGGCAATTCTTCTTCCAACAAGAAGGGAAGTAATGAAAAGAAGGACAAAAATTTTTGTGCATATTGCAAAAAGACAAATCGTGATGAGCATCATTGCAAGACTAAGATAATCGATGAGTTGGAAAACCTACTTAGGAAGAAAAAAATTCAAGTGCCAAGTACTTCCAAGGATTTAACTCCAACCTCTTCAAAGGGAAAAGGGCAAGCACTTATGACAAACAAAAGTTCTTCTTTGGAATGGATACTTGACTCAAGTGCCTCTTATCATATGGGTTCTTCAAAGGGAGACTTTTCTTCATTGAAGCTAGCATAGGTATCACACATCTTGATGGGAGATGACATCAAAATAGAAGTTGAAGAAAAAGAACATGTGGAAATGGAAAATGGGGACTTCAGATATGTTCTCTACGTTCCAAACCTTAGCTCCAATCTCCTCTCAGTTTACAAAATCACTCACCTTGGAGATGGTCACAAAGTTGAGTTGCTTCCAGATTTAGTAATGGTGCAAAGTCTAAGAGATGATTGATTAGTTGCAGTGGCAAAAGTCAATTATGACAAGAGGCTTTATTCCTTCTCCTACTTTGTGCCTAACTCTATTTCACAAGCCTTATTGACTCACTCTAATTCATAATTCAAACTATGGCATGAGCGGTTTGGTCATCTTGCCTTCCGCTATCTTCAGCAACTTTGCTCCACACACATGGTCAAAGGTCTACCTAACATCAACTTTTCTAAGGGTGAGTGTTCATCATGTTCAATGGATATGCATCTTGAGGAGAAGTATGATAAAGCAAAGTCTTCTAGAGCTCTAGTTGTTCTTTAGTTGGTTCACATGGTTTTAGCAGGACCTTTTGCAGTGACTGCAATCAACCAAGGCCACTACATCCTTACCTTTGTTGATGACTTTTCACACTTCACATGGGTCTACTTTCTTCATCACAAGAATGAAGTGGTCGATAAGCTTCAAGCCTTCAAGATTCATGTTGAATAGAAATCAAGGAAAGCCATAAAGGTTCTTCAGATGACAATGAAAGTAGATATGTGGACAGAAGACTTAAAGACTTTTGCAAACTTGAGAGAATTGATCTTTAGAATCCACTAGCATTCAGTTTGCATAAGATAGATGTTGTAGCTATGAGGATTAGGACTCTCAAAACCATGGAAAGTTGCATGATAAAAGCCAAGTCTCTGGATCCAACAATAGAAGTTGAAGCCATTAGTAATGCTACTTAGATACTTAATAGGTCTCCTCATAATGCCCCAGATGGGAAGACTCCTTTTGAGGCATGGTGCAATAGAAAACTAGTTGTGAGTCACTTCAGAGTCTTCGATTGTCTAGCATGGGCAAACCTATCTTCCAGGAGATGCAAGGCACCGACAGCTAGACCTTGTACTTCCATCAGTTATGAAGACAATGTGAAGGCATACATACTTATGGATCTTGAGACACATGAGATTTTTGTGGAGAAGGATGTCCACTTTGAGGAAAGTTCACCCAACTTATCCTCTACTCCTCTCTGCACTTCATACACTGTGCAAACTAATAATGACACTAACTATAGTGCTTCAACAAATTTAGACATGTGGGGTTCTATCGATAGTTGTAGCCAAAGGTCACAACATTAGTATAGTCCACATGCATATATTTCCACAATGAAAGGTCCAACACAATAGGGTATATGTTGTCTTCCAGCTCTAGCTTCTGTTGATGATTAGATGGCAGACATTGTAGGTTTGTTCATGGAGTCACGCACTACAGATTTGGGAGACAACCTTGATGATTTTCATCTACTCTTTGATGAAGATGATCCTTCTACAATTGTTGTGAGGGCTCACTCTAACCCTCATGTCCATTCTCTACATGATCGATCTTCACAGGTTGACATGATTGTGGATCCTTATGTATAATAGTTGTTGGAGGTCTCTTTATCAGTTGAGGAGACAAATGGTTCATTGGAACAGGTTCAACAGACATCCTTGCCAGATTCACATTCATTCTTTTCAGCATAGTTGGAAGGAGTGACCATCAGAATTGACACAAGGACAGTTGAGCATGTTTCAGGGCCACCATACATCGTTAGGATTGTACCTTTGCCATTTTTTCTTCCAAAGGGGAGGAACATCATTCTGCACTCTTGGACCAACTTCTTCCTTGGAGCAGTAATCACTAGTTGGAATTCTTCATTTTGGGGGGGAACTACCTTGTCTCTCTTCCTCTTCTTTCTTATGGGGGGACTTTTTCCTCTTATGAGGTCTCGTTTCTTCTCATTATTCACTATTGTATATACTTGATGTATGTCGTAATGGGGGGGTCTTGATTACTCCATCCATTCATGCATCTAGCTTTTTCATCTCTCTTTTTGGGGGAGGGTTTTTCCCATGAGGTTTTCCCTCTATCTCCATTTTATGAGAGATTGCACTTCATTATGTACATGGGTACTTAACATGGCCTAGTAGCCAGGACCCATCATGCATTTCATCCTAGTTTTTTTAAGCTTAAGGGCATTCCCCTAAGTTGCACTTAAGGGGGGGTGTTGGTGTAAATACGTATTTACTATTTACACTTACTTAAGTTTACTTAGGTTAATGAATTATTTTGCATTATTTTATTATTTATTTTGTGAGACACTTAGGAGTTTGCACACTTTTTTGAGTTGTCATGTTGACAACATAGAAGTACACAACTCTAATTCAACACATGGTATCTACAACACTGAAGTTTGCATCATTCACTAAGTTGTCATGTTGACAACACAATTATTTGCACTCCTTTTTTAGCACATGTTGTCTACAACATTAATTTGTGTGATACACCATTGTAGGCTTATCCTCTCATCATCACACTTACTTCCATGCTTAATGGAGGATAACCCATATCTAGTGGACATGTGCCTAGTTGTATGACTTATCATATAGTTGATTCTTAGGCATTCTAGATGCATCTCAAAGGCCTTTATATATATGCACTCCTAATGTACTTTCATGTATATTGAATCAAATACATCGATATCTGATTATACTCTTTTTGGTCTACAGTTGTGCTTGTGTTTGAGTTCTTAGTTCTTGGGTGAATTTTGCCCTAAGGCAAATTCTTACAATTTTGATGTGGCTACACCTATTGTTGATACAGTTGGCATGAGTGCATATGGTTCACCTGTAGCTACATCTTTTTCAACACATATAGTAATGATTAGGATTCTAGTGAATATATATTATGTGGGTGGATACAGGGAAGAAGAGGTTTCATAGATCTTCTACAAAGTTGTCTTTTGGTGACATTCCGACTTCTACATCATCAACACAAGTTTTGGGTGCTAAGTTGCAGGACATGTGGTTGGTCCTGATCGTGCTAGTTTATAGTTGGTTTACTATCCACAAGGATGTCACATACTAATTCATTTGGCATCTAGGTGGAGGTTGGAGTTCATTGTGTTGCTGGATCGCTTGAAGACAAGCAATTTCAGAGAGGGCGGACTATAATGTTCTCCATGTTTTAGACCCTCAATGGAGTTCTTATCTTTTCATTCTCCGAAGGCTAAGTGGAGAAATAAGGAGAAATAAATTAAATTAAAGTCAACAAATAAATAAATCTAAAGGTGACTTTATATTTAATTAATTTAATTTTCTAGAAGCACAACTAATTATTGTATTAGAAAGGGGGAAGCTTCTAGAGAGTGAAATTAAATAATATTTTATTTCCTTCTAGAAGGGTGAAGGAAAAGAATAAATAGAGGTGAGAGCATCATTGTTAAGCATCCAATTACTATGAATTGCATTTGATATGAACTTGGGAGAAGAAACTAAGGGTTTGTGATTTCAGTTAGCCATTGGAGAGCATCAATTCTTTAGTGTTGCAACCATTTGAGGTGGTGAAATATCCATTGAATTTGGCATTCAGGAGAGCTTCATTTTGGAGTTCTATTTGTGCTTAAATTGGAGAATACATTTATTGTCAACTACTACAGTACACATGAACAGTGCCATGCTACAATATTTATGCTTGATTTCGATTACAACTTTCATCTCCATCATTGGGCATCAGTATTATCAAGTTCCTCTTGTAACTATTAGTAGTTAGCATTGTAATCTTAGGCATATAATTTTACTTTTGTGAGTGATAACTCAATATCAGAATTGGCATTGTTGTAGTCATTATTGTAAGCCCATTTGTCTTGGCAAATTCATAGCAACATTGTACATGGGAATGAATTCAATAAAGGAGATATATGTTGCATAACATTTGTTTGACGAAATGTCCATCTAATAACATAAATGATCAACATAATAGTTGTATCCCAATTGTTTGTCAAAATGTCAATTTGCTATAGGTATGCATTCCATATCTAGTTTTCATGTATATGCATTGAAAATACTAAAAAGAACTGCACTTGCATATTAGTTCATTGTAAGAGGTATTGTAATATAATTTTTGAACATTCTAAATTTCTTAGCATCATCAAACAATTTGAAACACACAAAAAATAGAAAAGAAAAAGGCATCATACAAGTGTTTGACAATATTCCTTGAGCTAAAATTAGTCAGTTTGGGCAAGGGATATTATAGTGTTATCAGAGCTTGCTTGCAAAGTGTTTGTCGAAATGTCAAACAACTAAATTAGAGAAGAATTTGGTGTTTTCCTGAAGTTATAACCAGTTGGGGTTATTATAGTGGTATTAGAGCTTGCTTGCAAAGTGCTTGACAAAATGTCAAACAATTGAATTTGAGAAGGATTTGGTGTTTCACAAATTTATAACCGATTGGGGTTATTACATTGGTATCAGAGCACGAGGAAGAAAGGGTTGAAAGGGAAGAGTCAGTTAAGTTGTAGGAAGCACATCTCACTAACATACAATGTGAGGGATCCTTTAGGATGCATGGAGTTTTAGTTGGACAGAAGATCATTACCTTGCTTTATACAGGAGCCATGCTTAACTTCATTGATGCTTGGTTGGTTGAAAGATGCAACATATAGATGAAGGTCTTTGAGGGTATAAGAGCAAAGATTACAAATGGTTATACTCTAAGGTGCAATAGGATTATTTTAGATATGCTCATGCATTTGAATAACTTTGAGTTTAATTTAGACTTTTATGTTTTAAACATGGGAGATGTTGATATGGTATTGCGGATGACATGGCTCCATGAAATATATTGTGTTTTTATGCCAATACATGAGGAGCAACAAAAACATGCTTATCATCTAGACATACAACAATTGAGGCAATTTGTGTTGGTTTTTGTGTACAACAAATTGTTGAGGGATCATATTTCACATCTTAATACAGGTTTGGGTATTCTTGGCAAAGAGACCTTGCATATCAAGGAATTCAATTGTGAGTTAGGTTCTAGAGAGTTGTTTTACTTAGGACACATCATTAGAACACAGGGAGTATGCATGGATCTAGACAAGGTCAAGACAATCATTGAGTGGCCTACACTCGAGAGTCTTAGACAACTTAGAGGAATTTTGGGCTAATATGGTTTTTACTGCAAATTAGTTAATGAATATTCATTACATGAAACACCACTTTATGATCTAACCAAGAAGGGATATCTTAGGAACTACATTACAGGGTAGCAAAAGGGATGGGTTAAGTGGATATGTCTTTGTGAGTACTGCTATAATACCACCTACCAACTTTCTATTCAGATGACATTATTTATGGTCTTGTATGGTTATGAGGCACCCAACTTTCTTGATTTGTTGATGAGTGATAGTAGAATGCCTAGTGTTGGAGCTTTGCTACAAGAAAATCAAGATATCATGAAGGCTCTTAAGGAGAATATTCAGAGAGCACAAAACTAGTAGAAGCAGTATGCAGATCAGAAAAGAGTTGAACATTTATTCAAGGTAGGAGACATGGTGTACTCTGTGCTACAACCTATAGACAGTCTACACTAAAGAAGAATGATGCAAGGAAGTTGGAGCCACAATATTATGGACCCTTCAGAATTATTAGGGGTGTGGGTGAGGTAGCTTATGAGTTGAAGTTACCAACTAATAGTAAGATCCATGATGTTTTTAATTTTTCACACCTCAAGAAGGTGTTAGGGCATCATGTGATCCTTTCCACAATTCTACCACCCTTAGATGATGAGGGTAAGTTGATTTTTGTACATGAGGCTATATTGGATGTGAGGGAGAAATAATTGATAGACAAGTTATCGAGGAATATTTGATAAAATGGAAGGACTTTTTGGTTGAGGATGTTAATAGGGAAGGTGAGGAAATTTTGTAGCATCTATAGTTGACATTGCTTGAGGACAAGCAATTTCGAGGAGGGTGGATTGTAATGTCCCCATCTTTTTAGCATCTCAGTGGAGTTCTTAGCCTTTACATTCTCTGAAGGCTAAGTGGAGAAATGAGGAGAGATTGATTAAATTAATTTCATATAAAGTCATTAAATAAATTAAAATTAAAAGTTGACTTTATATTTAATTAATTTAATTAAAAGTGACTTAAGTTAAATAAATAAATAAAAAGAATCTTCTAGAAGGAGGAATTAAATATAATTTTATTTCTTCTAGAAGGAGGTCCATCTATTAGAGGAAAATAATAATAGGGAGGGTAGCGTCATTATTGAGCATTGAATGTGTTGCCATCTACTCTTCCAGATAAGTTGTGGAGCCAAGGGTTTCTACAGTTGCTACATAGATCGTTGGGAACGAACACTTCCATCAATTTGCATAACTGAGGTGGTGAAATATCTTCCGAAGGGTTGTGGCTGTTGGAGAAGAGAAATCAGTCTTTTCATTGTACCAAATTTGTGGCCTAGGGCCAGATTTGTGGAGTAAGATTGATCAGTTAGATATTGCTATAGTACAGATTTGGTACAATACCGCTACTATGGTATCGCTGCTACATTACCGCTACTATAGTGATGTTGCTACAGTGTTGCCACTACAATAATTTGCTACAAGAAAATTCATATTTTTGGAGCAATTCCAAAATTGCACAAGATATTACAATGGTATCAAAGCTTGCTTGCAAAGTGTTTGACAATTTTTCAGAGATATAAAATTAGTTGTAACTAAAATATAACTAAATATCAATATTATGTAAAATCATTTCTTTACTATTAATAAGAAATCCGTTGAATATAGATTCATTTATAATTTAAACCATGTTCAGTACATTGATAACCATTCTCTTGTTTGTAGTCATTTGCAAGATCTTTAATGGTATTTGGAGTCTAATGAGCAATATTTCTTCAAACGAAGCAATAAGATGGTGCTCTAATGATTTCAAGATTTAAATATATTGTTTATTATTCTCTTGTTCTGATTCATCTTCAACTGATGAAAATCAATGGATAGAAATTGAAGTATTTGTTCTAGACTACATTTTTGCAATGAGTTATGCATAAATATTTTCAATTTTTTAATTCTGACTAATAACAAAAAGCCAAGAGGCTTCAAGCCATCTATGAACACAAAAACATTTCTCTCGTTGTTACTCATAAAAGAAAATTGTAGCTCCACTAATTTTTAAGGAAATAAATTAGTTATACTACCGAATATATTATAAGTTTCATTTGTTAGATTAACTCATTTCCTTCAGTTAGATTGTAAATTACTTGAATTAAGATACAAAAATGTAATAGTATAAACAACAATCTAAAAATGAAGTTGTAAAATAATTTTTTATTTAATTTATTAACTTTCTAAATATAGTAATGTTGAACTTATTATATTTAAGTCAATATGTATATTATATATATATATATATATATAGAGAGAGAGAGAGAGAGAGAGAGAGAGAGAGAGAGAGAGAGAGATAAGTCAATATGTATATTATATATATATATAGAGAGAGAGAGAGAGAGAGAGAGAGAGAGAGAGAGAGAGAGAGAGAGAGAGAGATGTAAGTCAGTTTTTAAAAAGTAAATTAAATCTCGATATCTCGGCTTTCTCTCTATATATATTATATAATATATATATATATATATATATATATATATATATATAAGTAGCAGTAGTTTGAATATTTTGAGAGAAAAAAATAACACAGTCTTTAAAGGAGAGGTGATTTTGCAAGCCCGATTATAGCTCTTGAATACATTTAAGATGCAACAAATTCATAATAATTGTTAGGGAACAACTAGTATGTCTAAAATCCGTGTAAACATACAAATAATTTTTTTTTGGTTTACCATACCTCATTGAATTTATAATTTAAAGTATCAAACACATATATTTTGACTAAAATGACAATGAAGACAACCCCAAACAAAAAATTTAAATTATAAAATATAAAAAACACTAAAACCTTAAGAGGACGGCATCTATGGAAAGATTAAATGCACCAATGAACATATTTTTAATTAAGTGAAAATCGGAAAAACAATTGCATTTTGATTCTTAAGTTAACCGAAAAATATGATCAACGCACATTCACAACTCAGGAATATCCATTCACAACGTGCTGACGTAAGAGCCAAAATATACCAAGTTGTCCCCGGCATGTGTCAGTCATCAAAGAGCTTTGCAATCATAATTCTGACACGCGTACAAATGAAATTTCCCCGTTCCTCATCCTATTCAACTCTAAAATATCATTCGTCCCATGCCACGACTGCCACCTGCCAGTCGGCAAAAGCGCCAGAAGCTACGGACAACCGGGAATATCCGATCGAACACTATAAAGTGACTCTGCTCTCCACCCATTAAAGGTCTCATACATCTGCAATAAAAGTTGAATCTCATCCAAAATTTATAGGTTTCCCCAATTTGGTTCACATTATTCAATCGGACGAGTTTTGGCCGCAGACTGTAACTGCAGATTGTGTAGGGAAAAGTTTGGATTGCTAGAATTTAGAATTCAGACTCTAATTTGGGGTAGAACTTGGTTTCAACTGCTGAATTTCAGCGTAGATTATTGTAATTCATACTTGCATACATTGGAGAGAGTTCTATTTTGTGTTGTGTGGCTTTAAATGGAGAAAAATGTGCCTTTGCCATCAAATATATGGCTCCTTAGGAAGAAGAGGCGGGCTTCCGGAGGTCCTGTTCTTTTGCCTGAAGTTTACATTTCCGCTGAATCTTTATTACAAGCTCTCATTTCTCTTGCTCAACAGATAATCTCTTTGAAGAAGCCTCAAGAATGGCAGAGGAGAAATGCCGTCTGCATCACTCGGAAAGTTAAGGTCTTGTCTACACTTTTTGAAGAGGTCAGAGATTCGGGCATTTCCCTTCCTCCTCCTGCTTTGAAATCTTTTAGAAAATTGTTTATTACGTTGCAGAAAACTAAACATTTGCTGGAGGATTGTAGTAGTGATGGGAGTTGTGTTTGGTTCTTTTTACAAGCACAAGAAATCTCAAACCAATTTTATGGTTTGATACAAGACATGGCCTCTGCTCTGGATATCCTTCCTTTGACATTGTTGGATCTCTCAGATGAGGTCAGGGAACAAGTAGAGTTGCTTCATCATCAGGCCAAGAGAGCCAAATTGTTTGTTGATCAGGTCGAGGAACAACTTTGCACTGATGTTTTTGCTATTCTGGATGAGTTTGACAAGGAGGTAGCTCCGGATGAGTCTCGACTTATAAGGATTTTGGATGGCCTAAATCTCCAAAATGCAATGGATTGTCAGAGAGAAACAGAGCTACTGGAGGAAGAGATGAGATGCCAGAAAGAGTTAGGATCAGAAAAATTTGCCTCAAATTAATACCTTGGTTGCTTTCATCCGCTACTGTAAATGTGTCCTGTTTTGGGTGGATTCTGATTCACAGTTCCAACCATCAAGCGGAACGCAATCAGCCGCAGTAGATTCTGAGAGTGTTTCCAATTCTGCTATACCGGATGATTTCCGATGTCCAATCTCACTGGATTTGATGCAAGAGCCCGTTATTGTATGCACAGGGCAAACATATGATCTGGCATCCATTACCAGATGGATCAAGGAAGGACACTCTACATATCCAAAGAATGGGCAGAAGCTTGTGAACACAAATCTGACTCCAAATCATGCTCTTCGAAGCCTCATTGTTCAGTATTGTGCAGAGCATAAAATCCCATTTGAAAAGTCGGAAAGTGTCAAGAAAAGTTCTTTCTTGGAAGGCATCCCAAGCACTAAGGCAGCGATCCAAGCTGCTAAAATGACGGCAGAATTTCTTGTGAAAAGGCTTTGTGCAGGATCATTTGAAGTGAAAAAGCGGGCTGCTTATGAACTCAGACTACTTGCTAAATGTGGTATGGAGAATAGGGCTTGTGTAACGCCCCGTCAAGGGATCCAAAAGAATTAATTTTAAGTTTTACTAAGTTTGCTAAACATTTTTTTTTTTTAACAAGAAGTATAACGTACACATCAAACACATAGTAGCGGAAGCAATAACATGTAATCATTGACAACATACATTGTAAGTTACATTTCTTAAAGATCCCAAGACGTTGAGTCACGTTTAAATTTAATTAATTCTAAGTCTAACAACTATCACATACATATGAAAGAATAATCAGAAAGTCCCATGTCCATAATATACATTTGTTCCGAATGCCTCTCGGCAAATTAATTCAGAATGCTCAATCATCCACTATACAAGTCACAGGGTATGAAAGGCTTAAAAGAATATACATATGTAATAATAGAAATACATCAACCTCCATGAATCCATGATACAAAGTACAGTAAAGATATATACAAAACTATTCACCATACTTGATATGTCCATACATCCATAATGATAAAACATCTAACATAAAATCTAACCATCCATCATAATAATCCAAGGACATAGTGAAGGTAAATCCCAATCACGAAAACTCCAGCCACGGTGACCACGGAACGGATCTCAATGGTAAGAGTAAAAGCACTACCACCCGACCGCGTGGAACCTAAATGGTCCACTCCCACCGCGCTGAGGAGATAGTCTCAAGTCCCAAATAGGATAACAAAACCTATAATCATAAATACTCTCTAAGTCCAAGAAATCCTATAAGTATGCTAACTCAAGGGTTCCTAAAAAGATCGACATCTAAACCCTAGAGGTACCACAAGACACGTAGGAAACCTAATATGCAAGCGGGAAAGTGTCATCGCAAAAGTCACGTAGAAGTTACCCGAGCAATCCCTTAGGAATCCCGGGTCCCTACTGATCCCTGCGGCCACTAGTATCCTCTCGTACTGATGAGGCATACTGTGGAGTGCAAGGTCGTAACCAAGCGTTCTCTCTACCCCATCCTAGTCTGTACTAGCACTCAAGGCATGGGAGAGAACATACAATTATCTTATTAGGTTCATTTTCCCTTATTTAGTGTAAATGTTTTCACTTATTAAAACAACTTACAATGGGTTACTCCAGGCAGCCTCTTAGGGCCCCGATCCCCATTGCAAGCCACTTCCCGACTCTACACATAGATAACCTACCCTAGGCTCATGAAATCACAAATCAAGAATCATAATAAAATCACCTCAGTCCTATACAAGCAACTGAAAAACATCATAAAAGATAAGCCACAAAATTACATCAGTTCTTCATGAGCAACAGATAAGCATCCAATAATAATCATATGATCACGACAGTTCTCTATCAGCAACTGAAGACATCAATGATAAATCACAAAATCCAATGGTTCTCCAATGAGCAACCAGAAAGTATCCCAATAGTAAATTACAATACTGATCGAAGACTCCAAAATGGTCAAGTCAAAACATGACATCATCAAGAACATAACCAACACTTCAGTCCTCTTAAGCGACCGAAAAGCAAACCAAGTATAACTGATCGAGACTCAAAAATGGTTATCAAATATAACTGATCGAGACTCGAAAATGGTTAAGTCAAGTATCTCAAATACATACACCTCAGCTTCACACAAGGAAATTGGAAAGCAATAACAAACAGTAAATACATCCATCATAGAGCATACTATCACATTACCTTGGTTGGTTTGAAAAGATCGAGAACAAATCATCATAACATCACATTCACAACCCCGAGCCTCTGGGGACAACCTAAACTGGTCAATGCTAAACCAACCCCATAACACTCAAACATAAACAATATATAGAAAACATCATAGTCTCACAATTGGTTTTGATTTGAAATATACAGTTGAGTTAAACAATAAGGTTTCAGTTTTCAGTGTTTATTTTCAAATAAAAAGTTTTATAGTTCAATTTAATTGATAATATACTATTGAGGTTTCCATTTCCAGTTGAACGTATGTTTTAAACAGATAGAACCCATAGTTCACCTTTACAAAGTAACCCATTCCTAACTCCAAATGAAACACCTAATTACCCTTAATTGATCTTAAGTCAAAGTCCTAAAACAATCTAAAGTAATAATTAAATTATTAATAATCCTTGTTGATTATAATAATCTGAGCTTCCATTAAAATCGATGTTATAATATTAAACTTGCTTACACAAATATTCGATTTAATTAATCTTAATTAAGTCAAACTATAACTAAGATTAATTAATGATACATAAAGAATCATATTATATTTATTAATAATTTATTTATTTATAAAATTATTAATAAATAATAATAAAATTTCAATATAATTTAAAATTTAATAATTTTAAATTATCTAATAACAATATTAAATAAAGTAATTCTATTTAAAACTTTTTTTTTTTTTAAACGATTTATAAAAATTTAAATCGTAATTTTTTTATTTTTTTTAAATATAAAAAAAATCTCCATTTTCGATTTTAATAAAAGTATTAAATAATTAATTTTATTTTAAATAAGATTTATTTAATTTTATTAAAACAATAAATAAATAAATATATATATATATATATATATTTATATAAAATAAATAATGTTTATTTTAAATTTAGTTTGATTTAATTTTCATTAAGACAATATCCTCCAAGGAAAATATATATATATATATATATATATATATTTTTAAAACTTAGAACTTTCAGTTTTACATTCAAAATCCTTACCTAAATAAATCTTAATTTCTAAATCAAGAAAAAAAGGGTTCTAATAATTCATCCAGTCTCCATGGATACAGAAACTATTGACGAACAATTAATAAATTCACAATATTGAAAGCTTAAAACTTTCATCACAAAGAATTCGGATTTACAAATCCCAGACACGAAGAAGACAGGAAAGGATAATTGCATATTTAATCGATAATAAAAAACACAAGACCCTACCTGATCCTGATGCTATTATGAAATCCCCAGGAACTGCAAGAGAATTCACTCCTCTCAATAACCTTCTTCCCAAAATCTTTCTTTGGTATTTGCCTTCTGAAAATCGCTTCCAAAAGATGTCTCACCAAAATTTCCCGTCCAACTTCGTATATTCCAAAAATGAACCCCCAAAGTTGTGATAAGCAATTTCTCCTCAATTCGGGGCACTAATTGTGCATTTACCCGAGAAGATTCTTTGCACAACTCAGTTAACTCCAAATTAACCTTTATTATCTTTTCTTATTCTTTTGCATTCAACTTTCATGCACATTAAGTTGAATTATTAAATAACTTTATCTAATATTCCACTTGACTTCTATTTTTAATCTTTATTACTTTTAATCTCATGCGCACTTTATGAAATTAAAGTAACATTATTATTTTCACTTATTTTTATCTTTTAATAAATTTCTTTTATTTAATCTTATGCATAAGTCATGCGAACTAGAATCTTTTATTAAATAATTATATTTTCACTTTTTAAATTATTTTAGAAACTAAATTGGTAAAAATATTTATTAACTCAAATAATAATAATATTTAGCATTTATTTAAAAATGAACTCTAAATATATTATTATTAAATTAACTAAATATTATCAAGTTCTAAATTTAGACTTAAAGCTTTTATCTCCAAATTTAATTCCTTTCATTTAATTAATTTCTCAATTTAAATAAAAATAATAATTAAATATTAAAATGTCATAATAATCTTCTATTAAATTAAATCATTAATTAATCGTTTTAATTAATTTCTTTTATATTTAAACTCATGCTTAGATCATGCGATCTAGAAACCTTTAATAATTTAATATCTTTTCCACTTTTAATTTATTTAAGAAACTTTAATTGATAAAATATTTATTAATTCAATTAATAATAATATTTAGCATTTATTTAAAAATGAACTCTAAATATATATTATTATTAAATTAAATAAATATTATCACATTCTAAAATTATACTTAAAACTTTTATTTCCAAATTTAATTCTTTTTATTTAATTAATTTCTCAATTAATTAAATACAATTAAATATTAAAATATCATAATAATTTTTTATTAAATTAAATCATTAATTAATCATTTTAATTAAACTTAATTAATAGAAAATACATCAAGGACTCATAAAGCAACATATGAAAACCCATCATAGAAGAACACATACTAAATCAAACAAAAAGGGTTATAATCACGAAATAACATCATTTGATACATTCGGAGGGTACTTAACTCAGATACTTGTCCTAATTATCAATTAGGACAATTGGCTAAAGGGTTTAGGATTTGGACTTAAGAGTTTATCTCCCCTCTCTTACCATTGAGATAAAGCGATAGGGTACGCTCATCCTGGCAATTCAGGGAAGTCGATACCCGGTCCCTGCAACCTGCATAAAATTCACGCATGTACAGACACAATATTCTAAGCTAAACAGACAATGGCAGGAAGTGGTGCATCGTGTAGATCCCGACTAGCAGGTGACTACGACTCCCTTCCTTAACCACATCAGAAACACCATACATAAAGAAAACAAACACGCACACCATACACATGCAGTATGGGGTAAGTATCCATAAGAAAGCACGTGTGATAATAAACCATATAACTAATCATCATTGATAATTGAAAACATTGAATAATCATCATACATGCATGAAATATAGAGTACCAAGTCATCTCATCATATAATAAATTGAGTGTAAAACAACCTCTGATAATCTCTAAAATAATAATACTAATCATCAAACATAAATTGGCCTAAAAGAGTTTGGCAATGATGACAGAAATGCGACTTAGGGGCAGGCACTACATCCACCCCCCCTAGACTTAGGCTTACTCCTGGAAGCCTACAACAAAAGAAAAGCTAAGGACTCACTGTGCGGGTCCCATTGGACCCTTTCCCCCTGTAGGAGGATAAGACTCCACTGAGTACACTCTCTGAGCTCTATCCATGCCACCAACTGTAGGTTCTGAAGCTGCGGGTCTCTGGCCTGAGAACTGTGGTTTCCCTTGAGGGCAACGAGACGACTTGTGTCCGCGTTGTCCACATGAGAAACACTCTCCATTGAAGCTCCTCTGAGGTCTAGGTGCACTAGACTGGTGGGAACTACCCCCACTAGGATAAGACTGAACACTCTGAGATGGTTGGTCATATTGGATGTGCTTGTTGCACTGAGCGTTGTGATAGTTCCTAGTATTGGAACCACCGCCACCACTCTGTGCTGGAGGATAAGTACCCTCCTGCCGCTGATTACCCCCAGTCGGAAGTTTCCTATTGCCACCTGTTCCTTGACCACCCTTCGATCCTGATGCTGAAGGTGCTCCTACAAAACCCCCATGTCCTAAGTTCACACTCTGCTCTACAAGGACAGCTCGATGTACCGCATCCTTGAGGGTTTTAGGTTCAAACACCTTAACACCCCCAATTAAACGGTTGTTCAGGCCTCTAATGAAATGTTGTGCCAACTGTGCTGGGTTGTCACTGAATCCCGAAAAAGGCATGAGCTCATAGAACTTGCACTCATACTCTATAACGGTCATAGTGAACTGTCTCAGGTTATGGAACTCATCTGCTCTATGCTGTTTCCATTCCTCTGGTAGGAATCGCTCACGGAAGCTCTCTAAGAAAATCTCCCAAGTGACACTACCCATGCTAATGCCCAACTTCTTTTCCTCAATAGTCCACCAGGTGGCCCCAAAGAACTCTAGGTTGGTGATAGCAAACCTCGCTTTGACATTACTGTCAAAGTCCTGCATAGCAAAAATCCTGTCAAGGGCAATAAGCCACTGCTCAGCTACATATCCAGAACCCTGTCCATTAAAGGGCTTGACCTTGGACCTCTGAAGGTCCTTCATCTGTGAAGATACAATGGATCTATGTCAATCCCTCAGAGGGCTCCTAGACCTAGGTCTATGCTCATGTCTTGCCCGATGTGCTCTATCCTGCTCAAGAACAGGAGGTAGGCGATCAATGATGGTTCGCATCATTTGCCTCATGTCAACCTCCTCCGAGTCAGCATGCTCCTCTCTATGGTTCTCTTCCTGATGCTCACTGACTTGCTCTTCCCTATTCTCCTCCTGAATGGGGCTCTCGTGGATAGACTCATGAACACTAATACCTCTGCCTTGTCCACAACCTCTGCCACGGCCAAGGCTACGGCCTCTAACGGAAGATCTCGTCCCAGATACCATCCTACAATAATATCCAAGACACAAGATGCTAAAATAACCATGAAACATACTACTGAAACACATAGATAAAAGACACATGTTTTGCAAACAAGCTATTTTCAATTTTTAGTTTACCTATAATTTTAGTTTAAGTATGATTTCAGTTTTGAAGCCTAAGTGTTGAAGTATGAAAAATAGGTAACTAATAGTTTACATAATGTTTCAGTTCAACTAGTTTCAAGTTCCAGTTTAAGGTTTGCATTTTTGTTCAACTAGTTAACACTAGTGGCGTTCCAATATACCCAGAGCTCCCAATGTAGAAACTCGGGCTCTGATACCAGATGTAACGCTCCGCCAAGGGATCCAAAAGAATTAACCTAAAGTTTTACTAAGTTTGCTAAACATTTTTTTTTTTTAACAAGAAGTATAACGTACACATCAAACACATAGTAGCGGAAGCAATAACATGTAATCATTGACAACATACATTGTAAGTTACATTTCTTAAAGATCCCAAGACGTTGAGTCACGTTTAAATTTAATTAATTCTAAGTCTAACAACTATCACATACATATGAAAGAATAATCAGAAAGTCCCATGTCCATAATATACATTTGTTCCGAATGCCTCTCGGCAAATTAATTCGGAATGCTCAATCATCCACTATACAAGTCACAGGGTATGAAAGGCTTAAAAGAATATACATATGTAATAATAGAAATACATCAACCTCCATGAATCCATGATACAAAGTACAGTAAAGATATATACAAAACTATTCACCATACTTGATATGTCCATACATCCATAATGATAAAACATCTAACATAAAATCTAACCATCCATCATAATAATCCAAGGACATAGTGAAGGTAAATCCCAATCACGAAAACTCCAGCCACGGTGACCACGGAACGGATCTCAATGGTAAGAGTAAAAGCACTACCACCCGACCGCGTGGAACCTAAATGGTCCACTCCCACCGCGCTGAGGAGATAGTCTCAAGTCCCAAATAGGATAACAAAACCTATAATCATAAATACTCTCTAAGTCCAGGAAATCCTATAAGTATGTTAACTCAAGGGTTCCTAAAAAGATCGACATCTAAACCCCAGAGGTACCACAAGACACGTAGGAAACCTAATATGCAAGCGGGAAAGTGTCATCGCAAAGGTCACGTAGAAGTTACCCAAGCAATCCCTTAAGAATCTCGGGTCCTTACTGATCCCTGCGGCCACTAGTATCCTCTCGTACTGATGAGGCATACTGTGGAGTGCAAGGTCGTAACCAAGCGTTCTCTCTACCCCATCCTAGTCTGTACTAGCACTCAAGGCATGGGAGAGAACATACAATTATCTTATTAGGTTCATTTTCCCTTATTTAGTGTAAATGTTTTCACTTATTAAAACAACTTACAATGGGTTACTCCAGGCAGCCTCTTAGGGCCCCGATCCCCATTGCAAGCCACTTCCTGACTCTACACATAGATAACCTACCCTAGGCTCATGAAATCACAAATCAAGAATCATAATAAAATCACCTCAGTCCTATACAAGCAACTGAAAAACATCATAAAAGATAAGCCACAAAATTACATCAGTTCTTCATGAGCAATAGATAAGCATCCAATAATAATCATATGATCACGACAGTTCTCTATCAGCAACTGAAGACATCAATGATAAATCACAAAATCCAATGGTTCTCCAATGAGCAACCAGAAAGTATCCCAATAGTAAATTACAATACTGATCGAAGACTCCAAAATGGTCAAGTCAAAACATGACATCATCAAGAACATAACCAACACTTCAGTCCTCTTAAGCGACCTAAAAGCAAACCAAGTATAACTGATCGAGACTCAAAAATGGTTATCAAATATAACTGATCGAGACTCGAAAATGGTTAAGTCAAGTATCTCAAATACATACACCTCAGCTTCACACAAGGAAATTGGAAAGCAATAACAAACAGTAAATACATCCATCATAGAGCATACTATCACATTACCTTGGTTGGTTTGAAAAGATCGAGAACAAATCATCATAACATCACATTCACAACCCCGAGCCTCTGGGGACAACCTAAACTGGTCAATGCTAAACCAACCCCATAACACTCAAACATAAACAATATATAGAAAACATCATAGTCTCACAATTGGTTTTGATTTGAAATATACAGTTGAGTTAAACAATAAGGTTTCAGTTTTCAGTGTTTATTTTCAAATAAAAAGTTTTATAGTTCAATTTAATTGATAATATACTATTGAGGTTTCCATTTCCAGTTGAACGTATGTTTTAAACAGATAGAACCCATAGTTCACCTTTACAAAGTAACCCATTCCTAACTCCAAATGAAACACCTAATTACCCTTAATTGATCTTAAGTCAAAGTCCTAAAACAATCTAAGGTAATAATTAAATTATTAATAATCCTTGTTGATTATAATAATCTGAGCTTCCATTAAAATCGATGTTATAATATTAAACTTGCTTACACAAATATTTGATTTAATTAATCTTAATTAAGTCAAACTATAACTAAGATTAATTAATGATACATAAAGAATCATATTATATTTATTAATAATTTATTTATTTATAAAATTATTAATAAATAATAATAAAATTTCAATATAATTTAAAATTTAATAATTTTAAATTATCTAATAACAATATTAAATAAAGTAATTCTATTTAAAACGTTTTTTTTTTTTTAAACGATTTATAAAAATTTAAATCGTAATATTTTTTTTTTTTTTAAAATATAAAAAAAATCTCCATTTTCGATTTTAATAAAAGTATTAAATAATTAATTTTATTTTAAATAAGATTTATTTAATTTTATTAAAATAATATATATATATATATATATATATATATATATATATATATATATATATATATATATATATATATATATATATATATATATATATATATATTTATATAAAATAAATAATGTTTATTTTAAATTTAGTTTGATTTAATTTTCATTAAGACAATATCCTCCAAGAAAAATATATATATATATATATTTTTAAAACTTAGAACTTTCAGTTTTACATTCAAAATCCTTACCTAAATAAATCTTAATTTCTAAATCAAGAAAACAAGGGTTCTAATAATTCATCCAGTCTCCATGGATACAGAAACTATTGACGAACAATTAATAAATTCACAATATTGAAAGCTTAAAACTTTCATCACAAATAATTCGGATTTACAAATCCCAGACACGAAGAAGACAAGAAAGGATAATTGCATATTTAATCGATAATCAACAACACAAGACCCTACCTGATCCTGATGCTATTATGAAATCCCCAGGAACTGCAAGAGAATTCGCTCCTCTCAATAACCTTCTTCCCAAAATCTTTCTTTGGTATTTGCCTTCTGAAAATCGCTTCCAAAAGATGTCTCACCAAAATTTTTCGTCCAACTTCGTATATTCCAAAAATGAACCCTCAAAGTTGTGATAAGCAATTTTTCCTCAATTCGGGGCACTAATTGTGCATTTACCCAAGAAGACTCTTTGCACAACTCAGTTAACTCCAAATTAACCTTTATTATCTTTTCTTATTCTTTTGCATTCAACTTTCATGCACATTAAGTTGAATTATTAAATAACTTTATCTAATATTCCACTTGACTTCTATTTTTAATCTTTATTACTTTTAATCTCATGCGCACTTTATGAAATTAAAGTAACATTATTATTTTCACTTATTTTTATCTTTTAATAAATTTCTTTTATTTAATCTTATGCATAAGTCATGCGAACTAGAATCTTTTATTAAATAATTATATTTTCACTTTTTAAATTATTTTAGAAACTAAATTGGTAAAAATATTTATTAACTCAAATAATAATAATATTTAGCATTTATTTAAAAATGAACTCTAAATATATTATTATTAAATTAACTAAATATTATCAAGTTCTAAATTTAGACTTAAAGCTTTTATCTCCAAATTTAATTCCTTTTATTTAATTAATTTCTCAATTTAAATAAAAATAATAATTAAATATTAAAATGTCATAATAATCTTCTATTAAATTAAATCATTAATTAATCGTTTTAATTAATTTCTTTTATATTTAAACTCATGCTTAGATCATGCGATCTAGAAACCTTTAATAATTTAATATCTTTTCCACTTTTAATTTATTTAAGAAACTTTAATTGATAAAATATTTATTAATTCAATTAATAATAATATTTAGCATTTATTTAAAAATGAACTCTAAATATATATTATTATTAAATTAAATAAATATTATCACATTCTAAAATTATACTTAAAACTTTTATTTCCAAATTTAATTCTTTTTATTTAATTAATTTCTCAATTAATTAAATACAATTAAATATTAAAATATCATAATAATTTTCTATTAAATTAAATCATTAATTAATCATTTTAATTAAACTTAATTAATAGAAAATACATCAAGGACTCATAAAGCAACATATGAAAACCCATCATAGAAGAACACATACTAAATCAAACAAAAAGGGTTATAATCACGAAATAACATCATTTGATGCATTCGGAGGGTACTTAACTCAGATACTTGTCCTAATTATCAATTAGGACAATTGGCTAAAGGGTTTAGGATTTGGACTTAAGAGTTTATCTCCCCTCTCTTACCATTGAGATAAAGCGATAGGGTACGCTCATCCTGGCAATTCAGGGAAGTCGATACCCGGTCCCTGCAACCTGCATAAAATTCACGCATGTACAGACACAATATTCTAAGCTAAACAGACAATGGCAGGAAGTGGTGCATCGTGTAGATCCCGACTAGCAGGTGACTACGACTCCCTTCCTTAACCACATCAGAAACACCATACATAAAGAAAACAAACACGCACACCATACACATGCAGTATGGGGTAAGTATCCATAAGAAAGCACGTGTGATAATAAATCATATAACTAATCATCATTGATAATTGAAAACATTGAATAATCATCGTACATGCATGAAATATAGAGTACCAAGTCATCTCATCATATAATAAATTGAGTGTAAAACAACCTCTCATAATCTCTAAAATAATAATACTAATCATCAAACATAAATTGGCCTAAAAGAGTTTGGCAATGATGACAGAAATGCGACTACAGCTTGTATTGCAGAAGCAGGGGCCATACCATTACTTGTGCCATTGCTTTCTTCAAAGGATCCCAAAGCTCAAGAAAATGCTGTAACTGCCCTTCTGAATCTATCTATAGATGCGAGCAATAAAAATAGAATAATGCAGTCTTGTGCGTTGCAGCCAATCATTAGGGTTGTAGGAAGTGGGAGAAGCATGGAAGCTCGGGAGAATGCAGCTGCAACCCTCTTGAGTATCTCTTGTGTAGATAAATATAAGAAATTGACAGGAGAGACTGCAGAAGCCATTCCAGCTTTGATAGATCTTCTTCGAGATGGAAGTGCAAGAGGCATAAGCGATGCTGCGAATGCCCTGTTTCGACTATCATCTTTTCATGGAAATGATTTGCAGGTAGTAGCAGCTGGGGCAGTCCCTTTGCTGCTTGATCTTCTAACAGATGAAAGAACAGATCTTGTAGATGAGGCTTGCTCTGTTCTTGCTCTGCTTTCCAGACAATCTGAAGGTTTAACTGCAATTAGTGAAGCCTCTGCAATACCTCTACTTATCAGTCTTCTTAGATCAGCCTCTTCCTCACCCAAATGCAAGGAGAATTCAGCTGCTATCTTACTATTGTTGTGCTGCCATAAAGGAGCTCAAACTGTAAATATGTTGTTGAGAATGCCATCACTGATGCCTTGTTTGTATAGTCTTCTCACATCGGGCACTCCTCGAGCAAGAAAGAAAGCCAATTCACTGATTAGAATCCTTCAAAATTGGGAGCCTTCCCAATATCCTCAAAACATTCTCGCCTCTGACAGTCACAATCCAGTTGCTTCGGTGATGTAGCGATGCACTCCTCCGACTCATTCTTTAGATTTGTTTGATTGTTGCCTATTTGTTGTACATTGTATCCTTCGATCAAGGATCAATGTAAAATGTAGACAAATCTGTCGCAAGGCAGACATTTGTCTTGTAAACTACATACTCTGCATAAAAAGTTATAGCGTATGATCATGGATCGAATATAAATTCACCCATGGTCTAATAACCAAATAAACTACATGTTATCCACCTTTTCTGTTGATAACATGGACGGAATGTAAATTCATGGTCTAAAGACCCAGCTCTGTAGTTTTCAGTCAATAAAAACTATTTGAATTGGAAGTATAATGAATGATGTGAACTTTGTAACAGACTGGTGAAATTAAATTTGCTTTGCCCTTGACGATTTTTCAATTAAATGAACTAAATATTGAAGACGAAGATATGATCATAGGATTATGTTGAATAAAAATCTGCCTTTATATTTAGCATTGCCTTTAAGATCAAATTCAGTGGCGTTACACTGTTCCATGGAATGAGGAAAAACATTTTCAGGCATTGCGTGAATTTAGGGTGCATCCAGCAGTGGTAAGGCTTGTGATACAAGGGACAAAATTGACAGTAGAATCTCTTGTGGAAAGGCTCTGTAAAAAGCAGGCTGCTTATGAATGAATCTATCAATGAATGAGAGCAATAAATGGAGTCTAGTGCATTGCAACCAATCATTAGTGTTGTAAAAGTTGGATGCAGCAATTAAACTAGAATGCATCTGCAACACTCTTTTAGGATTTCCTCTATAGATAAATATGAAAAATTAATAGGAGAGACTCCAGAAGCCATTCCAGCATTGATAGGTCTTCTTGGAGATGGAAATGAAACAGGCAAAAGCGATGCAGCTAATGCCCCGTTTCATCTATCGTCATTTCATGGAAATGATTTATAGGTAGTCTAATGGATGAAGGCAGGGTCTTGAAGATGATGTTCTCTCTGTTTCTGCTCTGCATTCCAGACGGTTTGTGTTAATTATTGTTAGTTGGACAGCTGTTATTTCTGACCCAGAAATAGCAGCACTATTTATGGGTAGCTTGGACAGCTGTTCGTCCTTATTTATGAATAGCGGTTGTATTTATGGGTGGTTTGGACAACTGTTTGTCTACTTGCCAAAAATTAGTAAATGGTTATTATTTACTAATTTTAGTGATTCCTTTTGGACACTTTGCAACCAATTCTATTATTGGCTGTCGAGTTGTCTTAATCTCAACCGTTGGTTAGATTTAATCTCGGTCGTTGGTTTACCAACAGGAGTAGTATAAAAAGGGGTCTAGGGGGCATTTGGAGCGCAAGGAAGAAGCTTTTGTGAAGCAGTTTGCAGTGTTAGCAAACAGTCTTGCAGTGTTAGCAAGGGCACAGTGTGAAGCTTTGGTGAAGCAGTTTGCAGTGTTAGCAAACAGTCTTGCAGTGTTAGCAAGGGCACAGGAAGAAGCTTTGGTGAAACAGTTTGCAGTGGTAGCAAATAGTCTTGCAGTGTTAGCAAGGGCACAGGAAGAAGCTTTTGTGAAGCAGTTTGCAGTGTTAGCAAACAGTCTTGCAGTGTTAGCAAGGGCGCAGTGTTAGCGCAGGGATAGCAGTGAGAAATATCAGCGGGAGAAATTAGGAGGTTGTCGGAGTTTTGCCAGTGTGAGGCAAGGAATTTTGTATCTCTTGATTTGTTGAAGTTTAATATAATTTCTCATCTGTAGAACTGGTTTTCCCTTAGGGGTTTTTCCAGGGACAATTTGTCCGAAAATATTGTGTTGATTCTGTTGCGCATTTCTTTCCGTATTTTAAGTGAAGTTGCAGTTGTGTTATTTTTCGATATTAGCCGAGAATTTGTTTTCAGCAGTTTAATAATCGTTTACGATAGGAGATTAATAATCAGTGACTGCAATAGTTTGATTTTTCACAGTTTGAGGCCTTAATTGTAATTGGTGAATCCTCTACAATATCTCTACTCATCAGTCTTCCTAGCTGAATAGGGTTTGATTAAAACCTAACCACATTACTAAAACTCTCATGTAAATTTTTAATTTCCAACTACACACCCCGTTTGAGATGGCTCTAAATCCATAAATAAAGATTGTATTCGTTTCCTGTGAGCGATACTCTTTCCGGCTTCCTTCCTGGTTGTGGTTACTTATGGCGCGCGTGTATATTGACACGTGACAGTTGCTCTCATGATTGAAAGTTGAATACGCCTGTCGGACAAGTCTGTAGAACTCTCCTTATTGAGACGTTGCAAATAATGTTACGTCACACCACTAGGGATGGGTCGGCTAGGATTTGCGGAAACGGCTAAATTTGCGGAGACTATTATTTTACTTTCATAAAAATAAATTAAATAATATTATTTTTTAATTATATTTTATAATAGTGTTTGTAATATGTATAATTGATAAGTGTTACAATTTATAAATTATATCATTTATTATTATTAATATTTTTTATTTAAACAATTTATCATTTAGTTTAAATAAATTTAAAACTTAAATATATATTTT
This sequence comes from Cupressus sempervirens, assembly GCA_028749045.1. Taxonomy (NCBI): domain Eukaryota; kingdom Viridiplantae; phylum Streptophyta; class Pinopsida; order Cupressales; family Cupressaceae; genus Cupressus; species Cupressus sempervirens. The sequence continues at coordinate 941,126,648 of CM053787.1, forward strand.
AATATTAAATTAAAAATTATATTCTATATTAAAAAAATACTAAAGAAATAACCACAATAAAGAAATAACTCAATTCTAAAAGATATATAAATTATTATTAAGTTTTTATAATCTATGTATTAAAATTAAATAATTATATTTTATTTCTTATTTATTACATCATATTTATTCATCAACATCAAATTTATATGTATTACATCTATTTATTATTTACAAATGTACATATTAAATTATATAGATATTATTTCATAATTAAAAATTACTTAATTTTATGAAAAATTGGAAATAAAAAACAGTACATAGTAAATCTTCTCTAATTGTGTAAAATTAAACAATTAGTTTTACTTATAAAATATTTTAATATTTCAATAGATTTCAATTTTTCTTATAGAAATGTGAGTTTTAATATAAAAATTAAATTTTTAGTTTCATTAATTAAAATATTAAAATATAATATATTTTAATTTTTTATTATAACCATAATTTTATTTTGACAATTTGTTTTTATTAAGAAAAGTAATTATATCTAACACTCTCTCTCTCTCTCTCTCTCTCTCTCTCTCTCTCTCACTCTCTCTCTCTCACAGACACACAACTTATGTTGGTATCACTCTATCTTACTATTTTATCTCTCTTCCTCTTCCTCCTCTATATTATCTATCCTTTTTTCCACTGCATATATGTTTATGTTGTTATTGTTGTATACTGCTATTTATCTCTATCTATATCTCTATCCTAGTTTTCGCCCAGTGCTAATGAATAAAAATAGTGTGAGTTCCATTTGATAATCAAGATGAGAATAATACATAGTTGGGGGAGTTTTTCTAACTACTTATGGTTCTCTAGTAGCATGCATGGTATGCTTAAACATATAATGTGATACTCTAAATGCTTCATCACTTCTTCAAGTTCTACAATTCAAATATTGTTATGGATATCTTTCCTCATAGCACATAATTTAAGTTGTCAATGTAGAAGGTGCAAATTTGTCTAAAGCATATGTATTGATTGTAGTATGATATTAAGTACTTAGTGCCATATTGGGGACTTTGGCCTCTTATTCTTGGGCTTAAATGCCCAAAGATATAATAATATAGCACACGAATTTAACAACAAAATATGAGCCATCCTATCAAATCACAAGCGCATTTCTAGGACAAGAATTTAACAACAAAATATGAGCAATCCTATCAGATCACAAGTGCATTTCTAGACAAAAATTAATGCATTCACAATGTTAATTTAGATTTTCACTCATCTACACCTCTACAACCATTATGCGTTAGGCAGGAACTATGACGCATTGTGTCTCTTGTTTTGAAAGATGGGTTGATCAACTAGTTGATAATGTTGGGACTACACAATGAGTTCAAAATGTACAAGTGATATGGAAGTACAAGGATCATGGGAGTTGATAGTATTTTAATCATATTCAATGACATGTATGTCCACTTGAGAGGATCTAGAGAAAGGTGAATTCCATGTTATACTATTTTAATTTCCTTGATATGTTCCTTCTGAAACAATTAAACCATCATACCATGCAGTTAAATTTTAAAAAGGTAAATGTAATAAATAAATTCATGATTATATATGTGTGTGTGTGCACATGCGCACGAATGTTGACTATTATTCTCACCTTTAATTAATTGGTTATGAAATCAAGTACTTATCATGATATTGTTTAGTTTAGATAAGAATAATAATATATATTCTTAATTTTTTTAACTATATCAAATAATATTATTATACAATTAAATTCAATATTATTATATATTATAATATAATAATTATTAAAATAAATAAAAATTAAAAAAATTAACAAATAAATAAGTATTAGTAAATTAGATATTATTAATATTAATTTATTATTGTATTATGTATAAGAAATGTTGAAGATAAAATAAGCCATTTAAAAAATTTGTTCACATTTTTTCCAAAAATTCTTATTATTTTTAAAAACTTTATCTATTTTATTTGCAAGAGATCATAAATCATAGTTTACAGTATGTCTAGACTACTCACAAAGTCATAGCCTAATAAAAAAGGTTAAAATTCTCCACTTCAAACCTAGGTACCAAGAGGAGTACAAATCATACTACATATAAAAAGAATTAACACTACCTATCTTTTATCTAGTGTTATTTTATTTATTTTTTGATCAGTAAATGACTGAAGCCTTGTATTATATTAAATAATAAAAAAGAGTTGTTATAAAAAACTTTGTTCAAATGGGCACTGGTAGGAAAGAATAGACTAAGAAAATCTGTAGTCTTGCTTGAGACTGAAGTCCTAAATTGTACATTTTAAAAGGGGCATACCCTAATATTTATACAAATGTTGATGTATCATTATACATCATAAATACAATCAAAGCATGGGGAACACAATTCTCGAGGTAAGAAAACAAGCTCAAAGGAGTGAAAGACTAGCCTTACTGTAGAGATCAGATCATCATCTGCAAGACACACACATCTAAACTTGCAATAGGGGAAGAATAACCAAAAAATCAATAATATTTGAGGGAAAACAATAATATGTGAGGGAAAAAACTAGATAACAGATTTAAAAGATCTTCAAATTAAGCTCTTTAATAATGATTCCTTTTCCTACCTATTCTAAATTGTCCTTGTTATAAATGTTCACACTTTTTATTATTAGTTGACTTCATAAATTTAAACTATCTACTATTAGGCCTAAGTGTCGAGCAGTACTAGGCCTAATCTATACTGATGAAAATTGCCAGATGTTTTAAACATTATTCTTATTGCTACACCTAAACTAGTTGTTGTTATACGTATTCTTTATACATTATGCTTTCCTTCCATTCATGAGCTAAACCTGACAACATCAATGGTTTATTACTAAGTTTAAACGGTTCTAATAGGGCATGTTCCGTGCCATCTTCCTTTTGATTTCTTTTACTAAACTTATGATTATTGTTCCAATTTGTAGGATTAATTTATATACTTACTATTTATCAGAAATTTTTGTAGCTATACAATCTCTACATTAATTTAACATCTATTATTTTATAGTTTGATATCCTTTATTGCTAATTACTAGCCTTGATTTCTGCCTTAATTTGTTAACCTCGTCTGAGGATAGTATCCTAACCCAAATTGAGCCTGCATTGATTTTGTTAGCGAAGCTATGTAAATGTATTGATTAGTTCATAGAATAAATTAAGAAAATAGGATAACCAAATTTCTTGATCATAATATAGATACTTCAACTTCCATCTAGCTGTAGACAAAGAAGAAGGAATTGTAAACCACTCCATATAACCCAAATATGTTTAATAAATTGTAAATTTGAGCTCTAACCATCTTCACCAAATGATTAGAATGTATATAAAACTTATGATTATATTGATAATAGAAATATTTACAAATAGGACACCATCAGTATAGTCTATAAACATCTGCAATAGGACCAAAGGGAAAGGGGACTGAACAAAATGAGGAAGACTAGACAAAAGGACCCAGAAGAAATGAGACAATAGAAGACCAAGAACTAAAGTAGGAAGCCAACATAGATCAAAATCGGGACACCCAGGACATAACATAGGAACGACCTAAAACATAACTACAAAGATAACATTGATATAAACAAGGGGCGAAAACCCAAACTAGACCAAAAAACTAACCAAACCCCCAAATCTAGACCTCATCTTTCTTAATACAAACCATGATAATCTCCAGGGATTCCTTGCCATTAGTCATGGGCATCCAGGGGAAAAAACCAAGGTAGTCTGTTATTTGCTAGATTTGAATAGATTGAGGAGGATGAATTCTACATTCTCTAAATTGTTCAAATCTACCTCTGGGTCAATGTAAGCTGCAAAAAGATTTAAATAACTCTGAAGCCAATCCACATTTTCTTCCTCTGCAATGCGTCACCATCGCAATAGAAATTTGATGTTGGCTTCCATCTTTAGCCAGGCTTAGAAGAAAAGGATATTATCTTTGATATTCAGTATAGGACACTGGAACACCTTGGCTTGAGCCAAACTCCCTTGAGGATGATGCATATAAACCTCTGGTAGAGGTATCCTCTGATCTTGATTGATACTTAATATCACTTCCTCTAGCCCCATTAGCCAGGTGGGGTTATAGATATTATGACAAAGGATAATAATTTTTGTCTGCCCTATATTGGCCCTAGCTAGGCAAGCGATAAACACCCAAATAATGGTGTTATTTGTTCGCCATGTGTAGTCATAGTTAAAAATATACTTTCCTAAAATCCTACTCACACTGACCCTAGATAAGCAATAAACACCCCCAATAATGGAGTTATTTGTTCACCATGTGTAGTCGTAGTTAAAAACATACTCGCCTAAAATCCTACTCACAACCACCCTAGACAAATCATCTACAATTATTCAGAAGCCTATTCCACCTTTCGGGTTTGACGTTGCCCCTAAATGCCATTGTCCTTACCTCTAAAGCATGAAAGACAACCACTATAGACTCCATTTAAGGAAGAACATAGCTAACGTTAGGGATGACATCGACACATTACAAAGACAGAAAGTGACCCCTGGAATATAAGGAACATAGTCGAAGCCTCTAGAAGGTAAAAATCATGACAAATTAATATTAATTGTTTGATTTCATTTTCCCTATATAGAGTGCCATGTAATGATACTAGTAATCATGATGTATTAAGCTTCTTAAAGTTTCACTGTAATTTTATTAATATTCTTTATAGAATTTAGTATTTTGGTTTTAAGTTTCCAACTAATGTATAGGAGGATCCATAATAGATGGGTTTTCTTTTTAATCTAGCAATATTGATTAGTCTTTGAGGTAATGTGCCTAATATTTTATGAATTAATCTAACGATTGCCAAACTTTTATGGCATTGTCATATTTAGTTATTTAATCTTGTATAAGAGTGTAGTCTAGAAGAATTAGGTCAATGTAGAGGAGAGATAGGTGAAGTCCTCACCCTCTACTCCTTTGTTGGCTGGTTCATCAGTCTATGTATTGCCTTCATGATAAATATGTTGGAACCTTGTTTCTTCAAACTAATCTATTACACTTAACACCTTTTCGAGCTTGGAGTTCAAAACCCAATTTGGTGTCTGTCATTTTCTAATGGCATTGATGAAAATTTGAGAATCTCCTTCGATGATTAATCTTGTGAATTTTTTATTTAAACTTAGTTGAAGACCTTCTAATTTTGCTATGTTATTAGAGACAGTACCCAAGGGTTTAGCTCTTTTGGTAACCTAATTATACATCCAATTACAACCTTCGTTGGATTCCCTCTGGATGATCCATCAAAATTTAACTTTTCCCATCCCTTAGGGGGGGCTTTCCATACACATTTTTTCCTAGATTTAAGGTCCTTTTTCTCATATGTTAATGGTGGGTTGATAAGGTGTTTCCATTTCCTTTTTATAGTTCCATCCCATTCAGAGAAGGATCCTTGTAATTTACTCATTTTTCTAAGGTAACTATTTGTTACTTCTATTATAGATGTCTCGATTTTATTGAAGAGGGATGTCATACTTAATTCAGAGTTATTAAAAATACATCTATTTCTCTCTTTCTGGATTTCTCACATAAAGATGGCTAGAGCAATATTCCACAATTTATCATAGATATATATATTTTTTTGGTAGGCCAATCATTGAGTTGATTGGTGAGATCAACTGATAGAGGTGAGGTCCAATCAAGTTTATTTTTAATCCAATGCCAACCTTTTTGAATGAAAGAACATTAAAAAAGGAGATGTTCAGAGGTTTTACAGTTCTCTTTGCATAGGAAACATCTAGAAGGTCCTTCGAAACCTATTTTTGTAAAATGATCTGTAGTTAATATTCAGTTTTGGGAGGCTACCCATAAGAAGATGCCATCCTTTGGTAGGCAAGCATCATCTTGACATAGATCTAGAGGAATTTCAAGATTGTTTCTTCTATTTGAATTGATTATGATATTATATCCTAGTTTTACTTTGTATTTTCCATCTTTGGATGCACCCCAGATAATTTTATCTACTCTATGTTTATGGTTGACTATTCATTCCTTGAGAATATTTGCTAGGTCACTTTGTCTGTAGTAGAGATGTCTACAGTCTCCAGACTTTTCCATTCCCATACCTCTTTCCCTTCAATCCTACTAAGAGTTTTATAATCGGATACCTTCGATTCCCAAATTCTTGTCAACTTATTTATAACAATTTGGGGAATGTTTGAAAGGAGAAGAGGTGGTTGCTTATCCCAAGAATCTTCCCAAAAGAGTAGGTCTCTTCCCCTCTACCTAGGTCACAGGTTAAATGATTGCTAATTAAGGGCTTGCATTTTATCATGAAATTCCAAGTTTTAGATCCTACAGGTGGATTCCTAATTTAAAATATTGAAGTTGGGTCATCAGGATTCAGATATTTGTTAGAAATAATCTTTGCCCATATATGTTCCCTTTCTTGATAAACTCTCTATACAAGTTTTGCACCCAATACTTCATTTTGCTAGCTGAAATTCTTAATTCCCAGCCCTCCTTGCTCTTTTGAGGAACAAGTCTTATCCCATTTTATAAGTTCCTTTTTCTCTTTGTCTTCTATACCACTCCAAAAAACAATTCTGTATTTCCCCTCCAATTTTTTGATATTCTTGGGTAGAGGTAGATAAGAGAGTTGATAGGTTGGTATGGTAGAAAGAATAGATCTAATTTTAGTTGCTCTTCCTGCCTTGGTTAACCACTTACCTTTCCATGATTCCATTTTTTTATCCAGTTTATTAAGTATGTAATCTCATCCTTTTTTATTTCTTACTCATTTATCTAAATGAATCCCTAGATATTTGCATGGGAAGATACCTTTCTCATAACCCATTCAATTTCATATATAGTCTTCCATCTCATTTGTTGTGTTCAAAAAAAAGATTTCCAACTTTTTTGCATTTACTTTCTGGCCTAATACTACAATGTAGTCTTGAATCAATTGTTTAAAGGCTAAAGTTTCTTCCTTGGTGCTGACACCAGGAAGGATGGTATCATCAACAAATTGTTGATGTGTGATATTAGAGATATTTTCTATCACTGTAACCCCTTTAATTTTTCCATCTGCTTGAGCCTTTTGGATTGACCTTCCAAAGGCTTCAACCATTATGATAAAAACAAAGGGTGACAAGGGGTCTCATTGCCAAATTCCTCTAGATATGTTAAAAAAACCTTCTAGAGTGCCATTGATTAACAATGGTATCTTAGGTGTGGAGATGCAATTGAAGATACTGTTTATCCATCTCCAAGAGAAACCAAAAGCTTCTAGGCATTTACAAAGGAATCTCCAATCAACATCATAAGATTTTTGGATATCTAATTTCATAAACATACATGCTTCCTTGCTATTGACCACTAAATGTATAGTTTCCCAAATTATAGAAATTTTGTCTAGTATAGATCTACCTAGGACAAACCTAGTTTGTTCTTCTCAAATAATTTTAGGCAATAAGTTTTTAGTTCTATTCGCTAATGCTTTGGAGTATATTTTATAAATAGTGTTGCAAAGTGCTATTGGCTTAAAATATAAAGGTAATTCTATTGTATTTTTTTTGGGTATTAAATCTAAAAGGTGTGATTGATTTCAACTAAAATGGATCCTCCATTTCTTGCTACTTCAATTGTTGCCCATAAGTCTTCTCCAAGGATGTCCCAAAAATTTTGAAAGAAAAATGCCTAGAAATCATCCGACCTTGAAGATTTATCTAGACTGAGATTAAAGAGGGCTAATTTAATCTCTTCTGTTGAGAAAGGTTTCTTCAAAGCTAAGTTATCATCATCAGTTATCACTTTAGGGATGTTTAGTAGAACTTTTGTCTATTTGACATGATATGAGTATTCATAGTTGTGAAGTAAATTTTCATAGTATGTAACAAAGATTTTTGCTATTTTGTTTGGGTCATCTACCACATCACCTGCTGAATCTTTGATTTTTTTGATAGTATTGATTGATCTATTGAGAATAGTACTATTATGAAAGAATTTTGTCTTCTTGTCACCTTCTTCAAGCCATTTTCCCCTAGATTTTTGTCTCCAAAAGATTTCTTCTTTTGCTAAAAGTTCTTCTTCTTTTGCTAATAATACTTTTTCTATATTGAATTTCTCATTATCCATTCCATTTTTTATTACTTCATTATTTAGATTCTTAAGCTTTTCTTTAGTGTCCAATTTTTCTTTAAAAATGTTATTGAAGTGTGTTTTATTCCATTTCAATTTTTTTTGTTTGAGGAGTTTTAATTTTGATATAAAGCAGTACATTTTAGATCTTATGAATTTTCCTTCTGCCAACCATTGTTTTATATTTTCCATAAATGTATTGTCTAGAAACCACATTTTCTCACATTTAAATAAGTTCCTATTAGGTTTATTAGATCTATGAATTCTATTTTAACAGTATAGTGATTAGAACCTGCTATTGGCTAAATATTTGTTGTAACATTTAGATCTAGATTTTCTAGTTCTCCTTTGAAGAAAGACCTATCTAATTTTTCTGCTATATAGTTAAAATCTTTTCTTCTATTGTTCCATGTGTAGATTCCATTCCTAGTTGGTATCTCTATCAGCTTATTTTCTGTGACCCATTCCTTAAAATCTAACATTGCTTTGCCTATTATTTAAGAACCTCCAAATTTCTCTTTTATGTCCAAGATAGCATTAAAATCTCCACCAATTACCATGTTATCATTAGGGTACATTCTTATAAAAGTGTTGATTTCCTCCCACACTTTTTTCTTATCAGTTGTTTGGGTTGGTCCATAGACATTTATAATAATAAACTACATACTGTGTCTATTTTTGCTTACCTTGCTTCCCATCTAATTACTGCTGGATACAATAGTATTGATTCCTACTGTTCTTGGGTTTCATAAGATTCTCATGCCTCTTGAGGCACCATTTGATATAGTTATTTATGCTTTCCATTTACCTAATCCTTTGCTTAACTTGTCTCCTTCTTCTTGATTTGACTTGGTTTCTTGTATGAAAATGATATCTGATTCAAATAGGTTTAGATTGCATTTTAGCAATCTTTGCTTGCTAGGGGCATTTAGGCCCCTAACATTCCATATTAGAATCCTCATTGCTCACTAGGAACGTTCTTCCCCTTCCCTGTATTTAGGACTTCAAATATCTTTTTCCACTCCTTTACATGTCCATCTACTGCTATTTCTTAAGTGATTTCCTTCCTCTTTTATTTTTTTGTTTGCCACCTTTTGGGGTGTTGAATCTTTCCTGGTTGATAGATAGTCCCAAGTTTACTGTATTATTCTATCTATTAATGATATTGACTATTGAATCTAAGACTAGTTTTGACTATTTTGCATCAACACTTAAGATGTTTACTAAATTCCTGCCGAGCTAGTAACACATGTCGAGTAAAATATGTATAGATTTCAAGTAAATAGTTGATGTCGAGCTACAATGTATGTCGAGCTACAATGTATGTCGAGCTAGAGAATTCAACAAGTGCCAAGTGAACTTCAAGTGCCGAGCAATCTTCAGGGACCGAGTGAAGTTCAAGTCCCGAGAAAAGTATAGGTGTGAAGCCAAGTAGAATAGAATTGCTATAGGAGTCGAGTGAGCTAGTTTTTCTATATGAGCCGAGCATTAGAGGTAACAAGTGTCGAATAACATAGATTGGACATAGTTGTTTTTACTTGCACAAACACCTATGTAAACCATTTTTTGACCTAACATAGAAGAATCTCGAAGGATATTAAAGATAAGAATGAATCTTTTGCATTACCTATGCAATCAACATGTAGCCAATAAGAAAAATGGAGAAGGCATGCAACCAATAAGAAAAGAGCATGAATTGAGTGGGAAATGAAGAATGAATATGGATCATAGATTCATACCTAACCCTAAGTCTTTAATATCATTAGAAGGAGGATGAAACCCCATTGTATGCATGGATAAATGAAGTGTATGGGTGAACTATAGTGAAATTCATAAGGGTTAGAGAGTTAGTGAAGAATAGAGAAACATTACTGAATCTAGTTGTTGAAGAATAGAGTATCAGAACATTGTACAGTGACATATCAGATCAAGTAAGGATCAGAGTGATAGAGTAGAACAAGGATTTGGAATCAGCAATTGAAGATTATAAAGCTATTAGATCAAAGAATTTCTAATACTCTCTAGAAATTGTATTAGATATGGAAATCCTATGGACTTAGGTTGGCCCAGCAGCCATTTGTAAATCCTTTAATAGGGTGGCATTCCAAGTGAATGTACAAAAGTCCTTTAACTAGGCCTACGTTTAGCAGGGTAGTGAAACCCTTTAACCAAGTCACTTTTAACAAAGTGTAAAGTCTTTAACAGGACATGCCTTTCACAAGGCAGACCATTGGAAGTGGTCAAACATTATAACCTCGAATAGCTACACATTGTTGTAGTGATATTTTGTGGGTGTCATCCCAACCCTAGTTTTACCTTCTCATTTTTGGAGGGTTTTTGGGTTACCAAATCTTGTGTTATCTATTTTCATGCATGTTTTACTTTCAATTTTTATTAGATGGATTAGATGCATGTGAATTTTTTTAGCTAAAAGGTTTTAGAGGTTAAAATTTAGATACTTTTGATTCCCCCCAGCTCTCAGAAGTGTATCTTCCCACTTGTTAATTCCAACAATTGGTATCAGAGCTAAGTTCTCACAAGAAGGAGCCTTACAACTTAGAGAAAAGATCTGGAAATGGAAGTCTACAAACTTGGGAAGATCATAGAGAATTAGGCAATTGACATACAACTTGCTTTACATGTTTTGGAAGAAGCTAGAGGAGAACTAAGGAAATCGTTAAAAAGAAGAAAAGAGATTGCCATAGCTGAGAATGACACACAGTACAATGAGATTGACACCTCAAATCTATTTTCAAATGGAGATTCTAAAGAGTTTGATGTAGCAATAGTAGACCTAATGGAGAAGAATAGAGCTCAAGTAGAAGAAATTAGAATACTCAAGCTTGAACAAGAATCACAAGCCATAATGCTTTGTGAAGTTACTGAACATAAGAAAAGAGCCATTGAAGACAAGGCCATGCTAGAAGATGATAAGAGAAATCTCACCAATAGACTAGAGGAAAAGATAATTGAGTTTGAAAGAATTTCCAACATGCAGCTAGACACCTTAAGCCAGATGATGAATGCACATCATGGACTGAATGTCAACGACATTGAGATCTCTACACTGAAGATGCAAAATGAACAACTGAAAAATGATTTAAAAAGAGAGAAGGAAATTTCAGAAGGCTTCATCAAACCCAATGAGGCTATCAAGTACTTTGAAAAACTACTGAAATCACTCAAGGCAAGCAATGACACTTTAGGACTTGGTTACACCAGCACTGAACAAGGAGAATCTTCCAAGACTGCTGAAGAAAGGAGTAACAAAAGTAAGAACACTAAAGCTACATGTCATATCTATGGTAAAAAGGGACATACCTCCAATGTATGCAGGAGCAAGAATGCCCATCAACATGACAAACCTAAGAATGCAAGTTATCGTCACAAGTGCAAAAAACAAGGACATCAAGCACATAACTGCAGAACTAGAACTATCAAGACACCAAGATTTGAAAGTCACTACTACAATTGCAATAAGTATGGACATAGTGCTTTTGAGTGTAGATCAAAGCCTATGTGAACACCTAATCAGCCTGCAAAGGGAAATAACCATGGTCATCACTACAATTGGGATTACAACACCAGGTATAGCTGTCATTATTGTCAAGAATATGGACACATTCCTAAAAATTGTATAAGGACACATTTCAGAGAGAATTACAATAGATGGTTGAGCTAAAACACATGTTTTAGTTGCTTGAAGATTGGTCATATCAGCAGGAATTTCCCAACAAAGTCAAAGGCACCCAAATCAAAAGTCAATAAAGGAAAAGAGAAGGTAGATGTTGAACACATCAAAGGAGAAATGAATAAAGCATGGAAGAAGAAAGATGAATGTACCTCATCAAATGAAGGGTTCAATTCACCTAACAGGTCAAGTCATCACACTTCATCAAACTAAGCAATAGAAGGCACGTGGGACTGATTTACAAAGTTTTATCATGCATCAGTCCTAGAAAAAATAGTACTAAAAAGAAGAGATCATAATGATTAGAGATGCAAAGTTGAAAATCAAGTTTTCATTAGTGTTACCGAGATATCCTTAGATGTTGAGTTAATGTTAGTATATGCTGAGTTGATAGTAGGAGCTAAGTGATTGGTCAAAGCTGAGTTGGCAATGGAAGCCAAGTGAAGAGGAAGTCTAGTTGGAGCCAAATGATGGAAAGTCAATGGAAGCCAAGTTGTGTTGAAATCTTTAAGGAGCTGAGTGTACAAGTGTATATGCACTAAGCATTTAATGCTATGATTTGAAGAGTATAAGGTCAAGTTTTGATCATTTCTCATAATTCAAACACAAAGCAAGAATGAGAAGAGCACAAAAGAGACTAACAACTAGTAATTGAAACTTTTGCATAGATTTTGACAAAGATCAAGCACCATTTTCATCGATCTAAGGTATTCCTCAAGTGCCGAGTTGCATAGTTATAAAGTTTAATTTCTTTTGAAATGCTAGATTTGCAATATGGTTTCTAGTTCTAAAATCCCAAACGAAAAGGAAGATTTAAAGGTTTAGTTAGTGAACAATGAGGTTAATCAACTAGATTTTAGGCCGATTCTAGAGGTTGCATATAAGAACGACCTTGTCAATGCACTATCCATTATTCAGCCTAAAGTCATGATGGTGTAAGATGTTAGGAAATGTTACAATTGTAAGGTAGGAGCAGTAGGAGACATGGATATTCATCAAGCATAAGATAAACTATGTGAAAATGGAGTGTTAAAGGAAGAATTTCATTTAATTGAAAGAAAGGGCTTAACCCGTGCCCTAGTTTTCCCCATAGTTTTCAAAATTGAATGGATAAGAATTGTCCTAAGTAGAATACATAATGGTTATTTATGGTTATAAGGAGGACCTATCAAGATAACAAAGAGAATTGTGCATAGGATTACAGTTTTTCCAACCCTAGATCAGTACAAGACCCTACAAAGTGATTCTAAGGAAGCTATTGAAAAGAACATTGGGGAAAAATGGAACAAAAGGGGCATGACTATTGATACAATAATAGATCCCCTTCTGGACTTTGCAGTAAGAATCACATCTCACAAGTTCTATCAATCAAGCAGATTGAATAATGTTCTATGCATTGCTGTGGATGTGGCTTACAAAATTGTCAAGAAAGATCATACATATGATCTAGCAGAATTGTTATTACAATAGATCATGGAGAATCTAGCAGCAATAAGAAGATCAAAAGGTGCTTAGTGTAAGTTTGGATAAGTTCTGATCTGTATATTTTTCTATGTTTTGGAAGAATTCCCCTCTTTTGGCAAAGTAAATTGGAAATCAAATAAGTCAGCTATTATTCAAATCAATGAGTACATTGAGAAAATGGGTGATAACTTTGACTCTCTAATGACTAATTACTTTGAGGATTTTAAGAAATAAATGAAGCAAAGACTAAGGATACTAGTTTCCCTAGTGGAACAACACATCAATGATATTTGTTTTTTAGTTGATATTGATTATACTTATATCCAAGCAACAATTCCAAGGGTTAGATGGCTAAGACCATTAGGATATGAGCTAAACTTTGATGAAGCATCAGCAATAATCACATGATTTCTTGCATAGGAAATTGACAAGGATGCACCACATTTTGGAACATATGATGCGGTGAGATCCAAAGTGGATATGGAGTTGAAGACTGCCTCCAATTTGAAGAAGAAAGACAAGCTTGTCAAGAAGCTGAAAGCAAAATTTGGGGAAGGCACTATAGAGGAAGAGGAAGATGATGATGATGATCAAGAGGAATATCAACATCTTGCATTGACACAAGGCTTAGGTGAGGATGAAGAAAAGGAAGAAGGTGTCAAGGAAGAAGAAGCTGAGGAAGCACCAGCTCAAGTCGAGCCCAAGAAAAGAAAGGCCAAAGCTCAGCCTATAGCCCAGCTTAAAGCAGAGAAGGTTGCAAAGCCAACCTGACCCAAGCCAACTATACCAATGACAAGAGCCACCACAAGAGCCTCAACTCAAAAGGCCAAGGAGCAAGACAAAGAGAAGAAGAAGACTACTGAACTAACTGGTCCTGTGCAAAAGAAACCAAAGAGAAGATATGTTGCACAACCAGAGTCAAATGATGAGGAAAGGATAGAATCTAAGGATATCAACCAATTTAGAGTGGTAAGCCATGCTTCTAAGTCAAATGTTGATAAAATTTGTGATAATGTTAGGAAGAATGCAGATTTTTCTGAATTGAAAAATATTGATTTTAATAAACTAAGTAGAGAAGATCATAATAAAGTTGAAGAATCAGTATGTGCCATGATGGCAGAATTCAAGAACACTCCTCTTGAATTAGACAATATAATGCCTAAGGAGTTATATGAAATTGTTGAAAATAAGTGGCATTATTGTTTTAAAATGGAAAAAGAAATAAGAGAATCCACATTAGCACAAGTGATGCCAAATTTGACTAAAGGTCAAATAACTAAGGCAAATAAGAAACATGGGAGCAAGTTTGAACCAAAATATAGAGCCTTCAACATCTTGCAGAATAAAATTGAAGAAGTTGTTAATAAATCCACACAAATGTGAAAATTAATATATGGTTTGACAATAGTAAAGGAGGGACAAGAAGACCCATTTAAGGTTAGGAATGATGAAGAAGAAGAAGAGAATGAGAAAGAGGGAGAAAAAGTGAAAGAAAAAGATGAAGGAGAAAAAGAAACAACAAAAGAGACAGTGGAAACACATGGTGAAGAGGCAACAACTGAAGAGCAATAGGAACAACAAAGTGTCTAAGACACCCAACTACCACCACCAAGCCCTCCACATACAACACCTATAGTCATAGTCATTGTAAAGGATGTTCCTAACACTTCAGCTCAGAACATCAATCCTTTGACTATAGAGGATCTCAAGAAGATCCTTCACCAATCAACACTTCAAGCACAACTTTGCATAAACCCAGTATTGGTGAATGTTGATGAATTGTAGAAAGTTGTAGCAGAAATAACAAGGGAGAAGGAAACCACATAAGAACTATCAACACAACCTACCACAACTACAACAGAGCAACCTAAAGAGCAAGAAGTATAAGACAAAATTGCTAAGGTTAACTCTACAATAAAGGTGACAACTACTGCCAAGGAGCCTACAAAGGAACCAACAGGACAAGATGTTCCTATAGCACAAACCCAAGGTGCACCTCCTCAAATTGTCATCATTGATCAAGGCAGTAGAGGAGAGGAGAAAGAAGTGGAGAAAACCCCTAAGGAATAGGAGGTAATACAAACATTTGTAAACTTGACTAGCTTAGGGACTTCTCAGAAGATGCTGAGCACTGATGCAGTCCCATTGCAGATATCAACACCAAGCTCAAGCAGTACCAAGGTTGCAAGGGTACTTCACTATGGAGACCCTACACTTGATGAAGAAATAGTCATACCAAGCTATGACTCAAGGACAATGAACATGCAATAGATAAATGAAATGCAAGAGGCACTAGAAAGGAGAAAGAGGCAAGAGATACTCAAAAATGAGTATAGGCAGAAGCAAGCACTAGCAAAGATCAAAGACATATTTCTTGATGCCTTTAGTTTGCAAGTACCTGATGAAACTCAACCCATAATGGAGCAACTATCCAATATTATGGACCAGGTACAAAATGAGGACCTTGAAACCAATGTTAAATTATTGGAATGGTTAGAGAAGAAATTTTAGATGAAAGTAAATGAGAAGATATCAAGTGAAATAGCACTTTCACTGGTTGAATTAGCAAAAAGGATTGAGAAAGTGAAGAAAGTACTTGAGAATGTATTCTCATTGTACAAATAGTTGTATGATTTCTCATATTTCACATAGAAAAAAATCTGAAGGATACTGATCTTGGAGAAAAATCTAAAGATTTCTAGCACTCAACTCCTAAAAGATCTAGCTCAGAATGAGAAGCATTTTTCCCAAATGCTTCACACACAGAAAGAACTAGT
Organism: Cupressus sempervirens; assembly: GCA_028749045.1. Classification (NCBI taxonomy): domain Eukaryota; kingdom Viridiplantae; phylum Streptophyta; class Pinopsida; order Cupressales; family Cupressaceae; genus Cupressus; species Cupressus sempervirens. The sequence goes on from CM053787.1 coordinate 941,142,706, forward strand.
TGTGTTGATAGTAGAAGAGGGCAATATCAAAGCCAAACTGATGCAAATTCAATCCTCCATAACTCCACATTTGGAAGTACTTCATAAGGAGTAGGTCTATGCAAAAAATGTACTATAGAAAGACCCAAATATTTCTACTTGAGAAGGCCTTGTTCATCTAGCAACAGAGACAACAATCCAGCATAATTCATTGGAGATAGCCTTGAATAATTGGGATGCTTCTCTCAAGATGATCGTGGAGGTAAATAAAACATTTTTGGCAAAGTATGGTCTTAATCCTTAGAACCCTTTGACATTAGTGTCAAAAAGGGGGAGATATAGTTAAGGGTGGGAAATAATTAAGAGGGAGAATTAATGTTTTGGGGGAGTTGTAAATAAGAATGAAAGGAAGCATAAGACACATACAATGATGCAAAAATAAAGGCAAAGATTATTAGATACATTAACATGAGACACATACACTGATACAAAGACAAAGGCAAAGAGTATCAGATACATCAGCATGAGACACATACAACACAAGAATTTTGGTTACAGTAATAGAAATGGTACAACAACTCAGGGGGAGTTACAAAACTTTTAAGGTATGTATATATAGAGTTTTCACAGAATTTTAAGAATTTTTGAAGTTTTGTATATATGCCGAATTGTATGCATATTTTACTCGAAGAGATTAGACTTTGATATACTGCTAAGTGCTTTTTACACACATGTCAAAGGGGGAGATTGTTGAATCTAAGACTAGTTCTAACTATTTTGTGTCAACACTTAAGATGTTTACTAAGTTCATGCCAAGCTAGTAACACATGCCAAGTAAAATATGTATAGATGCTGAGTAAATAGTTGATGCTGAGCTACAATGTATGTTGGGCTAGAGAATTCAGCAGGTGCTGAGTGAACTTCAGGTGATGAGAAATCTTCAAGTGCTGAGTGAAGTTCAAGTGTCGAGCAAAGTATATGTGTCAAGTCACTATAGAAGCCGAGTGGAATAGAATTGCTATAGGAGCTTAGTGAGCCAGTTTTTCTATATGAGTCGAGCATTAGAGGTAACAAGTGCCAAGTAACATAGATTGGACATAGTTGTTTGTAATTGCACACAAACCTATGTAAATCATTTTTTGAGCTAACATAGAAGAATCTCAAAGGATATTAAAGATAACAACAAATCTTTTACATTACCTATGCAATCAACATGTAGCCAATAAGAAAAATGGAGAAGGCATGCAACCAATAAGAAAAGAGCATGAATTGAGCAAGAAATGAAGAATGAATATGGATCATAGATTCATACCTAACCCTAAGTCTTCAAAATATTTAAAAGGAGGATGAAACCCCATTATATGCATGGATAAATGAATGTATGTTGAATCTAGTTGTTGAAGAACATAGTATCAGAACATTGCAGAGTGACATATCAGATCAAACAAGGATTAGAGTGACAGAGCAGAACAAAGATTTGAAATCAGCAATTGAAGATTACAAAGCTATCAGGTCAAAGAATTTCTAATACTCTCTAGAAATTGTATTAGATATGGAAATCCTATGGACTTAGGTTGGGCGAGCAGCCCTTTGTAAATCCTTTAATAGGGTGGCATTCCAAGTGAATGTACAAAAGTCCTTTAACTAGGCCTACTTTTAGCAAGGTAGTGAAATCCTTTAACCAAGTCACTTTAAAAAAAGTGTAAAGACTTTAACATGACATGCCTTTCACAAGGCAGACAATTGGAAGTGGTCAAACATTGTAACCTTGAACAGTTACACATTGCTGCAGTAAAATTTTGTGGGTGTCATCCCCACCCTAGTTTTACCTTCTCATTTTTGGAGGGTTTTTGGGTTACCAAATCTTGTGTTATCTATTTTCATGGATGTTTTACTTTCATATTTATTAGCTGGATTAGATGCATGTGATTTTTTTTAGATAAAAGGTTTTAGAGGTTAAAATTTAGATACTTCTGATTCACACCCTCCCCCCCCACTCTCAGAAGTGTACCTTCCCACTTGTTAACTCCAACAATTGACATATTCTTCTTGGGCTTCATCCTCATCTATCATTTCTTTGATTATTTTCTCAACTAATGCATTATCCTCTTCATTAATCTGTTTCTCTAATACTTTGTCACTCTTTTCTTTTGCTTGATTGCTGTCTAGATTATCCATTATTCCAAACTCTTCCCAGTTCTGACTATTCCCATGATTCTTCTCTATTTCTAATATTTCTCCTACATGTAGGGGAAAATTTTTTGTCCATTGATTTATAATAGATGCTACTTCTATGGGGGTCAAATTTTGGTCTGATTCACTATGTTCTAGATCCATTTCTTCTCCAAATATGTCTTTCCCATCTGTAGGTTTTTGCCATAATTTGTAACTCCTTTTCTTTGATTTCTTTCTAATTGTAATGTTACGACATTGTGTTGAATTTTCTGGTGGTATTATACTTTCATCCTTCTATAGATTTGAATTTTGGAAAGTTAATTCGTCATGTTCCTGAGTGTTTCCTAGGTTAAATGAATTTTCTATTTCTTTGTCTAAATTGTTTTGAGTGCTCTTTACCTGTTGTTGGAGAATATTGATCCCCTACCATTTCTTTTGTATTCTCCCTTGGTGATTTGGAGTCCTCTGATACTTCTTCTATTTTTTCTTCCTCTATTATTATTTTTGCATCCCCATGCTCAATATGGTATTTCTCATTGATCACAACTTGGTCCTCGATATCATTCTAAAGTAGTAACATATCATGATTCATTCTTTTTAGTTCCTATATACTGTCTATTATTTCCTTCAACCCTCTATTCTTTGTTTGAAAAACCTTGCATTGTTTAAGTCTAGATATTCTGATATATGTCTTTTTAAGTTCTTCCACATGTTCTATTACCTCATTTTCCCCCTTGGTTTTATGATCTGTGTTCTGTTTATCTGTTTCTATTGATAGTTTCTACTGATCAATATTTTTCTTTTTGGCTTTCCTGCATTCCCTTTTTGTCTCCTTCTTTATCTTCCATATAATTCTTTGGTTTCTTTATTCTTTTATTCTTTTTGTGTGGCTTTATGCTATTGATTACTTCTTTTATATTTGATATTTTGTATTCGATATAGAGATTGGGCTTAATGATTCCTATTATATTCTCTTCATACTTTCTAAATTCGAGTTTATAAATGGATCTATTTGTTATCAATTTTTTTGTTATTACATCCTTGTTCCCTTCCTTTGTTTCTATTAAAAACCTTAATATTGTTGGTTTGGTTATATCCAACTTCTATTCCTAACAAATGCCCTAAGGAATTACCAATTTTAATTAATGTCTGAAGGTCTTTGATTTTAGGTGGGAAATTTTCCCCTTCTATCTAAATGGGGAATTTCTTAAATTTTTCTTCATTCTAGTTAGGTTCCCAAGCTAAAAATTTAACTATAAATCCTCTTTATAGATAGTTTGAGATTGGAAGTAATCTCTTCCTAAGTGCCTTATTTTTACATTGAATGAAAAGGGATAATTTTGAATAGTTGCAGATACTTACCTATTGGCTCCCAATCTTTGCTAATTTACTTGATAAGTTGGGTAGATGCTAATTTGGTCTACTTCAATATACATAGATGCCCAACTTTGTGCACTCCTCCCACTTTTCTTCTACTTGCCTGTCATTTATGATTAATATGTTAGAAAATAAATCTTGATTAGATGACATTACCTTGCTATTAGAAATTGTTTTTGTTGAAGCGTCTGTCTTTTCATTTATTCTTTTATGTGGTGGAATGTAAATTTTTTGATTTTGGGTGGGTTCCCTAGCTTCCTTTTCTTTTGTCACTCATTGTTAAATTAGACCTAGTAGGATGTTGTTAGCCTCTAAGATTTTGTAGGGTTTAAATATTTGGTGATTTACATCTCTTCCCTTCATGACTATATTGGGCTTTGGATCTAGTTGCTTCACTTGTACCTGGACATTTCTCACTTCTTCCTAAAGGAACTTTTGTGCATTCACAATTTGGCCTTTCTATATTTTGGTGTTTGTGATTGTCTGGGTTGCTTGCCTCTACCTATTTTTACTCAAGATTACTTGTTGCCATCCATTCTTGTCTATGGGGTTCAAGCATTGGGTATAATGTATAGTTTTAGTTTCCTCATTCCTTGCTTCGTGTATTTTAACCATGTCTCAAAATGAACCTATCTTTTGATTGCCATCTGTGAGTGCTTGGAATTTGTTGCTGATTGGAGTGCAGGGGTGCACCTGCCTTTCCCTTAGTTTCCTTGCTATCAAATTTGAAGATACTCGTGTGGGTGATTTTTCCTTTTTAGGGAAACTTTGAGGGAAACTTTGATTTACTACTTTTTCTCTATCATAAGGCAGTTTTTGGTTTACATGAAATATATTTTCGTTGTAAATTTCTTTTTTCGCTATCTCTACCTTTCTCGCCAATTTTAATTCCTTTACTTTAGTGTTACTATGTTACTTGTTTGTTTAATTTTAATATTTAATCATTTTTAAGAGATGTATTTTTTTAATATATATGTAAAAAGGAAATATAGTTTTTAAAAAAAAAAATTAGCCTAATAAATTATTTGTATTAAGAAAACAATTTTATGAACACATGATGTGAATAAAAATATAATCTGTACACTTAATTTTTAAAATTTAAAATTTAAGCTATAGTCAATTTTTTTTTTTGAAGGTAATGGGTCAAAGACCTTCCTGATGAGAGGCTCATAATTTACCGTTGTGTTGTAGACTCTTGCCTTACTATAGTTAAAATAATTAAGCACGTAAATGTAATTATTTTTAAAATGTGAAGTTTATAGAATTTGATTGTAACTATAAATGTGTTGGACATTTCATATCAAATTCTATAAATTTTCTTTTGACATTAGCAATAACCTAACAAGGATGCTGACTCTTATAGATTGATAGCCATAGGACTCTCAAAGAAAAAAAAACACAAACTAGTGTGCTAGTAAACAAAAGAGTGTCATAAATGACATAAAGTCAACAAATGACTTGTAAAGAAGTGCTACTAGAAGTACATAAGGCCAAAGGATGCCAAGCACAAAATAGATTTAAATGCTCTAGTCAACCATTAACAATGTGGGTGCTATGAAAAGTGATTGTTAGCACACTATGACCCACTCACTGTGTGGGGCACAACGTATAATAAGGAAATAAGAAAAGAATAATGTGGTATCCCCATGATGGACTCAAGCTTTTTAAAAAATCATACTCATGAAAGTTTCCTTAAACTTGAACTTGAAACAATAGGTTCAATGTTCAAGTGGTTCAAGTCGACCTCTCTCGATGTTGGAATGTGTGGGTTGTATATAGTCAAATGTCAAATTTGATCCTTGAATTTGAACCTTGAACCATTTGGTTCAAAGGTTCATCCCATCTGTTTACCTAAGTATGATATGGTCTATGATATCCAATAGACTTCAATGCTCTATGCGAAGTTGAACCTTGGACAATTTTGTTGTGTTGGTTCAAGAGTTTAAATTAGTCCCATGCGAAGATTTTGTTGTCATTTTTGAGTCAATCTATGAGCATCATGTCCCAATATATTCATGAGAGACTAAACTTGAACCTTGAACCCTCTATCCATGGTTCAAAAGTTAAAAGTTTGTAAGCTCAAAAGTTGGTTATTCGAGACATGTGGTAGTACAAACACTCCTATTTTATTTTGAAAATAGGGAAAAGGCACACATTTAATGATCATTGGTAGGAATATGGGGTAAGATTTGGTATATGCAAGGATAAAGGTACTCATTACTAAGTAAAATGTGCCATGTCACATTGATATTTCTCCTATCATTCTGCAACATATTCTCCAAGTTTAACTTTCATAAATTCTATTTCTAGTTATTTTTCCATGATGATTTGGGGTAAGAGATTTTTTTCTTCTGGAGATAAAAGGAGATAACAATTTAGTGTGCCCAATAAAGAAATTTTGTGTACTCCGCATGGTGAGTCTCTCTTTATTCCTTTAAAAATTTTATTTTTCTTTCCTTTAGAAGTGAAGTAAACTCATCATGTTTCTTTTCTTTCTACTTTTGATTGCATGCATGAGGTCTATAGTTATTCCATGGATGCATCCCACCCCAAATTACCCAAAGGAAAGAAATTGTTGCCCTTAACCAGTTTCTTGCCAGAATTAGGAGAATTGTAGATGATGAAATTGATGAAAAAGTATCCTTAAGTGGATTAGTGCAGGTTGGAGGTTTCCGTAAGGTAATCCTTTTTCTGGAACTAGTTCTAGAATGCATAGACAAATATGATACTAAGAAAAGGTCTAATAGAACACACAATGGAGAGGTCTTAGTATTTGTAAATTGAGTTACAGTAATGGATGCCTTGAGAATCTCACCTCAAGAAGTATATGAAGATTGGACCATAAACCTATCCTACTCTCAATTTACTACTTTTACTAGTTAATTTAACAACATTATTGCTAAGAGTTGGCTGGATAAACCCGAGAAGGGTGGCTCATGTATGCCTCAACCCCTAATGCATGATCACTAAGATTAGAGAAATTATCATTTTCCTCAAAAGAATAAAAGGAAATTAGCTTGAATTTCTCTAGGAGAACTAGAGGTACTTTTTCAATCAAAATATTCTATATGGGGGTAAGTTTATCTATTTGGAAAAAATCATAGCAGATAGGCTACATGAAGAGCTTTCCCAAGTGTCAAGAATTGCTGACTTTTATATGTCTTTGGTGTAGGGCACCTCCCTAACCTTGAATTTTTTTTGTAATTAGAGGTTTTTTAGGTGTGAGTGGGTGTTCAATAACTTCCATATGTCCTAGGAAGACAACCACTCAAATGTTCACTAGGTCTTAATTGCTCAAATGTTCACTAGATCTTAATTGCTCAAATGTTGCTCATTGAGCCAAAATTGCTCAATAGGGTAAATATGGGAAGGGATGAGTAAGTATGGTATTTTATTAGCCAAATAGGTCCTAGGTAATCTATATAAGGTCCTAGGATGGTCCTAAATGGACCCATTTGGCCACAAAGTCTTGTGAGCAAAAAGTTGCTTGAGCAACTTTTGCAATTTTTGCAAGAAAATGCATTTATTAATTTTGGTGGTGTAAGGAAACTTGGCAATAAAGAATATAACCATTTCCACATAACCCATAATAGATCTAAAATAAATACGAAATTAAAAATCCACATGCAAGAGAATAGACAACATACCCACAAAATGTGACACAAGATATACCCTGGGAAACCCTCATTGAGGGAAAAACCCAGCCTCCAAAAGCATCCATCACCATGTATTATTCAGCAAAAATATCATTGCCATACAACCATGGAAGCCTTCATGGCCATAGCCACAACCGAGCAAACTATGTGAACAAGCATGAATCCACACATCCCATGCCATGCTTCCAACCTTCACAAATGCTCCCTTGGCTAACCTGTCAAGCCTTGTCTCGCTCAACTCTTGCCTTTTGTCTTCTCCTTGTCACTCTCTCTTTCTCTACAACAACTACCCTTGTGGCTGCTTATATAGTAGCAAGTCCCACAAAACCACCAAGTGGTATTACATAAACCATGTGCTAAAACCATGTGCTACCTAACCCACTGACCCCACATTTAATATTGGGTATTTAATTCTTTTCCCCAATATTAAATAATTACATAAAATATTATCACAATGTTACAATACAACTCATCAAGAATATTCCATGGGAATCTTTACATGTTGCACGTCCATCTAGGTACAACATTACATAATAAAATAAAATAATAAAATAACAATATTATGCAATGTGTGCAACACCCATTATCTCAACAATCTCCCACTTTTTGTATACATTGCATAGGGTCAATCCGTAGCCACACAAATGAACAAGGGAACAATCCCTCCCAGCACATCCACCATCATGGATCAAAATACATCAAGTGCTCCATCCTGGTACCCGCAACAAAATCAAAGTATCCAGCATCTCGAACATGAATGATCTCACCTCCTATTGTGCCACTGCCATTGGACATACATAGAAGCCATCCAAAGAGAAAAACCACCCAACCTGTCGCATTAGAAGATCATAAAATCCTATACCAACTAAAATTCCAAGCACAAATAACCTGATCCAAAGGTAATCACATGTATCCGTAGTTGTCAAAATATTCATAGCTGAAATAGCACCCACAGCAAGTGCCAAACCCATCCAACTATCCATACCTCAAAGGTATAACAAGTGAATCTTATATCACCAACATATCCAATCTATAACCTGCAATCACAAGCCTCAAGAGCAATACCTGCCACATATATATCAAGAAGCTCCCACTGCAAAAGATAATGTCAAATCTATAACCAATCCACTCAACACATCTCAAAGAAGTGAATCCATGTAGTATCAAGGACATCCACAATACATAATCCAATATCCTACAAGAATAAATCTCATAACAAGTCTCCAATAGTCTCCAAGTTCTCCACAACCAACAAAGGAAAGAGATAAAGAAATAACTATGTCATCTCTCACATGACATACATGAGCACAAACCAGTGATCACAATCTCTAACCAATCTCAAATCCAATGTAGTCAAAACTGAACATCCAAGAAGATAACCAAGACCAGAGAAACCATGCAAACCATAACCTGTATCATGTCCTTCTACACACACCTCTAGATGTAAACTGTGCAAATATGATCTCCTCCATAAAACCCCAACAAGAAGACTCAACAACATCCAAACGATACCATATAACTAATTATGGATGTAAGCCTCTCACAAGAAGATCAAGCTCAATAAAACCATTCCTAAACCAAGGAATAACCATTCCTAATCCAAGGAATATGCCCAATATAAAATCATCTCCCAAACTCAACCAGCATAACAACATATGCACATGGAGATAACCAATGCTAAAACCATCTCTCAAATGAACCCTCCAGAACTAACTCATGTATCATAGCTCAAGATCAATATCCATGAAAGACAAGCATAAATATAATGCAACTGAGAGAAAATAATGGGCTATACCTCTCAAGTAGCAAACCACCGAGTAGACCAAGAGTGGGGAATGAGAATGCTCATCAAGATACCCAAGTCTCCAACCAAGACTCATCTAAGAACAATCTCCTCTCAAGTCCATATCAGGTGACTACCCCTCGGACTTCCTGCTGAAACCATCAACCATCCCAACAAATACTTCTCTAATCCAAGAGAAATCATCATCACCACCGTCTCTAAGTATCTATGAGCACCTGTAACCAATCAATCCATGCCAACTCCAAATGCAACATAGCAATATCATGAAGTATCCAGCTTATGATCAGTGTACTCAATACCAAGAAACTAAACCAAGATCAATGTCAAAGTTCCAACCATGGCCTCAGGAACATAAACATGACAACATGATCTTACCATCTCAACTAAAGAGATAACATGCTCCACATGAACATACCATAACATGTCACAGCTCTAAACGCGTATCAAGAGTATACCATGACATAATAATGAAACCATCCTCATACCAAGGATGACATGCCAAATAAAAGCATAAACCACACCTTTTCCAAGAAACCTGTGAGTCCTCAAGATGCAACCATCTCCATATACCATGAAGAAAACCATCTCCACATACTAGGAAGAACCATCTCCACACACCATGAAGATAACCAAGAACTCCATGAGTCCTCAAGATCTAGCCATCTTCACACACCATGAAGATAACAAGTGCACCATGCAAATGTCAAAAAATGCTTCTACAGCAACAGGATCTAAGACAAACCTCCAACATCTGCAAACACTCAATAAATATATCAATGCCAACAACTCGCACTCAACCGTGGTACCAAGTCACCTATGGCATCATAAAATCCATCTCCTATATGAAGATCCAAACCAAACTAGGAACTAATCCTGCACTGTCACCCCATCACTGTCACAAGCTCCCATTGAACCATGTATCCAAGCTATCCATGACATCATGATGAAAACCCATCCTCTAACCATGAGAATCAACCAAGACATTAAACTATCAAAGAACTCAAAGTGCACATCATGAGCTCCTCAAAAGAAACCAAATAACCATGATCTTCAACCAAGAAGATATACCACCATAACTAAATCAAAAATCCAAGCTAATGAACATCAAGGATGTACCTGTATAACCAATCATGTCATGCCAAAATCCATGACACCATGATCACATCCATGAACCAAGCATCTGGCTCTCAAAGTGTCCAACTTGTCAGCATAAAATAGTCAACCACAATCCTCCACCATGACTGTACCTGGTAACAACATCTCATCCCTTCTACATGAAGATAAAATCATGTGACTTAGGGCATAGACAACTCAAATCCAAGCCACCAATTTGAATATGTATCAATAATGAAAGATCAATGGGCAAAGACAACTCATAACCAAGCTATAAATGCAACCTGTAAGTATAGACCGCTTACAACACTGCACAACTTGTAGACCCAACAAGTCATCATGCATATCCAAACCAAACATTGATTACCATATCATCATGAGACCACTCTAAAATATGAACTGAGTATACAATGACATCAAATCTTAAATCTCCAATGCCATAAACTCACAATGTTACCATAGTCGAAATATACTTATAAACCGTTTAGATCAATATATCAACAAATAAATCATGCCAAACCTGCACCAAATCTAAACCAATGTGTAGAGCTCTCCAAGAGCTTTTCGTTGACTACTTGAAGTCCAAAATCCGACTCTGTATGCCCAAGTTATGCCCTAATTCGTGCTCAAAATAAACAACATCTGACTTTAGGGCTTTTAAAACCTAACAAAATTTCAAAATCATAGAACCAAACCTACACCATCTTTTAGTGCTCTGAATTAGCTTTCCAAGGTCTATAAGAACTCTGAAATCTGATATTCTGAGAGAAAGTTATGGTCGTTTTACTAAGATAGTCTTTTTACCATTTTCAGTACGATTTTTAATTTTTAATTTTTTCAGTGACGAAAATTTCGACGGGATTAAATTTGACGGCCATCATGGGCTGAAACTAAAAAACTCTTTCATCTCCTCTGAACATGGCCAAACTAGGGCATATTATATATCAAAATTTATGGAAATGTCGACCCGGATCAAATGGTGAGGTCTGTTTTTACCCAGGAGGTCATTTCTGCAAGCTACCCCCCAAAACCCTCATTTAAATGAAACATCTGAAAAAATATTTTTGTCCAACAATTTCACATGCCCAAATATTTTAACATCCCATCATAATAGCAAATCCAAAAATCGTTAGATCTGCAATAAATCATTCATATATCTTGCCCTTTCTTTTATTGTATCATGCATTCCCATGGATTCAATCTAGGGTTACAATAATAAAACCATAGCTCTGATACCACTTGTAAGGAAACTTGGCAATAAAGAATATAACCGTTTCCACATAACCCATAATAGATCTGAAATAAATACGAAATTAAAAATCCACATGCAAGAGAATAGACAACATACCCACAAAATGTGACACAAGATATACCCTGGGAAACCCTCATTGAGGGAAAAACCCAGCCTCCAAAAGCATCCATCACCATGTATTATTCAGAAAAAATATCATTGCCATACAACCATGGAAGCCTTCATGGCCATAGCCACAACCGAGCAAACTATGTGAACAAGCATGAATCCAAACATCCCATGCCATGCTTCCAACCTTCACAAATGCTCCCTTGGCTAACCTGTCAAGCCTTGTCTCGCTCAACTCTTGCCTTTTGTCTTCTCCTTGTCACTCTCTCTTTCTCTACAACAACTACCCTTGTGGCTGCTTATATAGTAGCAAGTCCCACAAAACCACCAAGTGGTATTACATAAACCATGTGCTAAAACCATGTGCTACCTAACCCACTGACCCCACATTTAATATTGGGTATTTAATTCTTTTTCCCAATATTAAATAATTACATAAAATATTATCACAATGTTACAATACAACTCATCAAGAATATTCCATGGGAATCTTTACATGTTGCACGTTCATCTAGGTACAACATTCAATAATAAAATAAAATAATAAAATAACAATATTATGCAATGTGTGCAACACCCATTATCTCAACAGGTGGTTGTAACTACCCATGCCCAAGTATATGAGTAGGTTAGATGATATTTTGAGGATCTGGAAGAATTACCAATAAGATTTGGCACGTGAGACCATTCTGTACAGACTTCTTTGCAAGTTTCCTTGTGTTCTCAGGCAGTTGTACAACCTTGTACAGATTGGCACAACAGATCCACCTTATTTTTATGGTAGCTTAGAGTTTACTATTTTTGTTTTATATTCATTTAGGGTTTGGAGTGTTAAGGTTTGAAATTTTCAAGTTTTTTTTGTTGACTGATTTAGGCACTAGTTTATAGTGATGTTTGCACAAAATGACCCTAACCTGATCACCCCATGGTGGAAAATGCATGAAATCAGTGGGGGCGATAGGTTAGAAGGTGTACATTTTGTTTCCTTTTTTTTTGAATTTTCTTGAAAGAATTCTGAGCCAAATGGTAAATCCCTAGGCTGACTGTAGGGAATTAGCAAGCCTAGATAGTTTGACAAATGGCAATGCAGAGCAACACCCATGATTTTGTTGAGGCAAACTAGTGCCTTGCTAGAAGCCTTAGGATGTTATAGTGAATATGAAAAAGGAATGGAGGCTTGTTGATGATTTTGAAGTGTTGGGGAGATTTTAGTTTGCTAACTAGACTAGAGGCCTAATATTAAGGCTAAAAACTAGGGCTTGATACTAATTAGGGTTGTGGGTGTCATAGAACCTTGCAAGTTTGGATTCTTGGTGTGCTAGGAAATAGCTATCAGATTCCTAAGGTTTTTTTGAGGATTATTTGTTGAAAATAGAAGAATGGAGGCAAAAAAGACAATAGGGCTATCTAGCCCAAGTGGAGTGTTAGGACATTTTTAGTGTTTTGTTGGGACTAGGAGTGACAAGTGAGTTCAAGAATGCTACGGGGAGTATCTACATGGTCAGTAGACTCCAAGGAAGGTTAAGATCCTAAGAAGGGGTTAGGGTTCTAGGAGTAGGACTAGTTTGACTAGTAGCTAAGGGGGAAGTTGAGCCCTCATCAAATCAACTATACCTAGGAGGAAAGTTGGTAGAGAAGCCTTGGAGGCTTGTATTGAGAAAAGAACAAGTATAAGACTCTTGGAGGATTCAAGATTGAACCTTAATTGAAGCTTGTTTGGTTAAAACCTTAAGCCTCTCTGCATCAGAGTGGTATCAAAGTTAACATTCAGGTTAGTACATGTATGATGAGGAAGGAAGTCAAGGAAGTCAAGAAGCTAATAGCATGCCACCTAAGGCAATGCGCGAGGGTGCCATAGTGGACTTGGTCAAGGATCTACTAGCCAAGCCCAATCAAGCAGAATCCAAAAGTAAGAAAAAGGTCACAGAATGGGGAGATAAAAGTGATGAGGAAGATGAAACCCTTACAATGGAGATAGTAGGCACTAAAGAGGAGGTGGAATAGGACAAGAAGGTGTTTTTGGAAGCCTTCAAATATCTTAACAAGGATAGTATGGAGCATATTGCTTATTATAGTGGTAGTTTGAATGGGGATGAATTGCTAGATTGTTAGAAGCCATAGACAACCAATTTGATTACAAAGAGGTACAAGAGGAAAAGAGGGTTAGTTATGCTAAAGCTAGATTCAATGGATCAACATTGATTTGGTGGAACATGATGCATGATGATAGGATAGCATCAAGGAAGAAAACGATAGTGTCATGGGTGAGAATGAAGATCAAAATCAAAGCTCAATTCTTGCCCATTGACTTTGAGATCCAAATGTATCAAAAGTTGTAGAATCTAAGGCAAAGGGATATGAGAGTAAGTTCTTACACTAAAGAGTTTCATAGGTTAAACCTTAGGGGTAGAAGACAAGAGGAAGAGGTGGAAAGGGTAGAAAGATATCTTAATGGCTTGAGGTAGAGGATCCAAGATGAGATCACCATGATGGCTCTAGATAGTATGCATAAATGTTTCCAAATGACATTGAGAGTAGAGGAAAAGGCTAAAAGGAGGAGTGAATCATACCAAAGAGGAAGAGGCAATAACAAAGGGTTCATAGGTAGAGGTAACTTTGGGAGAGGATAAAGCCCTAATAGGACTAATGAAACACCATTCTTGACAATAGTGGGAATAACCAATACAAAAGGCCAACTCAAACGAGTGGATTCAAAGGAAGGGGACCACCAAAAGGCAAGTTTCAGTCACATGGTTGGAGTAGCACTATTTTTACTGGCAGATGTTACAATTGTAATCAAGTGGAACATTTTATGGTTAGGTGTCTAGAGAAGGCCTCTTCTTCATCCATGGGAGAAAGGAGGGATTAATTAGAGCAAAAAGAGGACACTCAAAGTGTCACATCACCTATCTCTAAGGCAAGGCCAGTGATAGATGGTGAAAATGTGATGTTTAGGAGGACCTTGCTGAAGGTGCCTAGTGTAATTGAGCCACCACAAAGGAAAAGCTTATTTAGGACAACTTATAAGTCACATGGAAAGATTTGCAAGGTAATAGTAGATTCAGGCTCCATTGAAAACATAGTATCTATTAAAATGGTGGAAAAGTTGAAACTTAGAAGAGTACCCCATACCACAACATACAAGGTGTCTTGGTTGAGTAAAGGTCAACAAGTCATGGTGGATGAGCAAGCCTTAGTGGAGTTTGAGATTAGGGAATATAAGGAAAAGGTCCTATGTGACATTATGCATATGGATGCATGACACCTCTTGTTGGAGCATCCATGGTAGTATGATGTAAAGGTCATCCATGATGATGAGAGGAATAATTATGTTATAACCAAATAGGGTAGGAAGTATCAAGTGGACCCTTTGGTAGAACCTTGTGAAGAGAAGCAGGTTGGGAGAAGTGTTACATTATTTAGTGGCAAAGAGTTTTTAAAGGTCATGAAGAAGGAGAAAGGGATGTGTTGTGTTGTGATTGTGGAGCCAAAGGAAGAGACCAAGGAAAAGGTTAGTATGCCTCAAGAAGTATATAATTTTTTGGAAAAATACCATGAGATAGCAGACAGTGGAATTCCTAGTGCCCTACCACATACCTAACAAGGCTTCCTAAAAAATGACACTAAGCCAAAATGCAGAAATAGCAAAATAAATTCAAGATTTGTTGGAGAAAGGGCTCATAAGGAAGAGTTTGAGTCCTTCTATAGTTCCTATTTTCCTTAAACCCAAGAAAGATAGAAAATGGAGGATGTGTATAGTCTCTAGGGCTATACATAAAATCACTATTAGATATAGGTTCCTATGCCAAGAGTTGAGGATCTATTGGACAATCTAGGAGGCTCATGCTACTTCTCCAAGGTGGATTTGAAGTCAAGATATCATCAAATCAGAATAAGGCCTCATGATGAGTGGAATAAAAAATTCAAGACTAATGAAGGGTTGTATGAGTGACTAGTAATGCCATTTGGCCTATCCAATGATCCTAGTACCTTTATGAGACTCATGAATGAGGTGCTAGCTGAATTTATTGGTAAGTTTTTAATTGTGTATTTAGATGGAATTCTAATCTTTAGCAAGACCAAGGAGGAGCATATGAAGCACTTGGAGATGGTGTTGAGGAGGCCACACCAAGAGAAGTTGCTAATCGATCAAGACAAATGTGAGTTCCTAAAGGCTGAATTAGTGTACCTTGGTTTTGTTGTTGCCAATAAATTTATCAAGCTGGACCCTGATAAGGTCAAGTCCATCCTAGAATGGCCAAATCCCAAGTGTAAAGGGGATATTAGAAGTTTCCATAGGTTAGCATCCTACTATAGGAAGTTTGTTAGAGGTTTTAGCCATATATGTGCACCTATACTGAACACCATTAAAGGGGGCATGAAGTGCCAATTCAAGTGCATAGAGGTAGTAGATAGGGGATTTGAAATCTTAAAGAAGAGGATAGTAGAATTTCCTACTTTAAGGTTTCCTTATTTCAATTAGTTGTTTGTAGTAGAATATGATGCTAATAAGATAGCTATTGGGGCAGTTCTAAGCCAAGAAGGGCATCCTATGGCTTTCTTCTTAGAAAAGATAAATGAAGCCAAACAGAGGTAATCTATCTATGATTTGGAGTTATATGCAATGGTGTAGGCCTTGAAGAAGTGGCATTACCTTCTCCTAAAGGAGTTTGTGGTCTATATAGATAACCATGTCCTTAGTTTCCTAAATGGGCAAGAGAAATTGAATCAAAGGTATCTCAAATGTGTGGAATATTTACAAGCATTCACTTTTGTAATAAAACATAAGAAAGATGTGGGAAATAAGGTTGATGATGCTCTTAGAAAAAGAGTTATAGCCATCCAAGAGATTCAGTTGCAAAGTGTGGCGATGGAGGGTCTTACTGACCTCTACAAGGAGGACAAGGATTTCAAAGAGGCATCTGAGGTATGTGTGAAATTTCAATAAGGTTTTAAAATTTATTTTATTGAGTATATTTTGTAAGGAGGATTTTTGTTTAAGGGACATCTATTGTGTATTCCTAAATGTTTTATGAGGGAGAATATACTCAAAGAAAAACACTAGGGTAGCTTGGGAGGCCATTTTGGAATAGACAAAATATTGGAGTAGGTTTCTAGGTACTATCATTGGCCTAGATTACAAAATGGTGTGAGAAAGTTTGTGGAGTAGTGCCATGTGTGTCAAAGAGATAAAGGGAATAGTATTAATATAGGGTTATATCAACCACTCACCATACCATGGAGACCATGGGAGTGCTTGAGTATGGAATTTTTTTTAGGACTTCCTAGAACATCTAGATGACATGATAGTGTGTTTGTGGCTATGGATCATTTCAGCAAGATGGCACACTTTATTCCGTGCAAATAAAAAAATGATGCTTCACATATTGGAGGATTGTTCCTCAGGGAAATAGTGAGGATTCATGGCTTTCCACTTAACATTTTGAGTGATAGAGACACTAAGTTCATAGGGCAATTTTGGAGGACTGTTTGGAGGATGTTGGGGACTAATTTGTCATTCTCTTTAGCCTACCACCCTCAATCTAATGGGAAAATAAAGGTGGTGAATAGATCTTTGGGAAATCTCTTAAGGTGTTTAACCAGACAACATGGTTAGTCTTGGGATCATGTTATAGGGTAGGACGAATTTTCTTATAATGACTCCATCAATAGGAGCACTGGAAAGAGCCCATTTGAAGTGTTATATGGAGCTCACCCTAGGGGAATCTTGGAGTTAAGGGATCTTAGCCTACAATAAAAAAGGAGTGCCCAAGGGGAGTCATTTGCCAAACAAATGAAGGAGCTACATGACCAACTGAGGTAGACATTACAAAGCCAAGTGGAGAAGTATTAAAAAAGGGCATATAAGATATAGAGGGATCTACAGTTCAAAGTAGGGGATTTAGTACTTGCCTACCTTAGAAAGGAGAGACTACCCAAAGGCCATACCACTAAGCTATTGATGAAAATGATAGGACCTTTAAGAATCTTCCACAAGTATGGCGATAATTTCTATGAAGTAGAACTTCCTCCTGACATTCGCATATCTCCCATTTTCAATATGTGTGATTTGTTTCCATAAAAAGGCACCCGTGAGGATCCACATACTCTTGCAGATGTGGAAGGGCTGACTGGATAGAAGATTTACCCACACCCCAACCTTTACAATTTGAATGCATTATGGATTTCAAGGTGATCAAGAAGACTAGGAAGGGTACCTACAAGAACTAATTAGTAAAATGGATGGGACTACCAGATGCTGAGGCCACTTGGATGACTAAAGAAAACATACTTAAGCATGGGATCACCACTGAAGACCTCCTAACTCAAGGAACTTGAGTTCTTTGTCCCAGGGGAGCATGGTGCAGGGAAACTCCCTAACCTTGAGTTTTTGGTGTGATTAGGGTTTTTTTAGGTGTGAGTGGGGGTTCGATAACTTCCATATGTCCTAGGAAGACAACTACTCAAATTGTAAGAGCTCAAATGCTCACTAGGTCTTAATTGCTCAAATATTGCTTATTGAGCCAAAATTTCTCATTAGGGAGAATATGGGAAGGGATGAGTAAGTGGGGTCTTTGATTAGCCAAATAGGTCCTAACTATTCTATATAAGGTCCTAGGATGGTCCTAAGTGGACCCATTTGGCCACAAAGTCTTGTGAGCAAAAAGTTGCTCCAAAATTGCAAAATTGCAAAAAGTTGCTTAAACAACTTTTACAATTTTTGCAATAAAATGCATTTATCAGTTTTGGTGGTTGTAGCTACCCATGCTCGGGTATATGAGTAGGTTAGATGATATTTTGAGGGGTTGGAAGAATTACCTATAAGATTTGGCACATGAGATTGTTCCGTATAGACTTCTTTTGAGGTTTCCTTGTGTTCTTAGGAAGTTGTACGACCTTGTACGGATTGGCACAATAGATCCACCTTATATTTTTGGTAGCTTAGAATTTACTAGTTATGTTTCATATTCATTTAGGAGTTGGAGTGTTAAGGTTTGAAAGTTCAATTTTTGTTTGCTAACTAGGTTAGGCACTAGTTTACAGTGTTGTTTGCACAAAATGGCCCTAACTTGATCACCCCACGGTGGAAAATGCATGAAATCAATGGGGTTGATAGGTTAGAAGATGTATATTTTGTTTCCTTTTTTTTTGCAGTTGCTTGAAGGAATTCCAAGCCAAATGATAAAGCCCTAGGTTGACTTAGGAAATTAGTGAGCCTGGACAATTTGACAAATGGCAATGGAGGGCAACACCCATGATCATGCTAAGGCAAACTAGTACCTTCCTAGAAGCCCTAGGATGTTAGAGTGAATATTCAAAAGGAATGGAGAATTTTTGATGAGTTTGAAGTGTTGGGGAGATTTTAGTTTGCTGACTAGACTAGAGGCCTAATGTTAAGGCTAAAAACTAGGGCTTGATACTAATTAGGGTTGTGGTTGTCATAGAACCTTGCAAGTTTGGATTCTTGGTGTGCTAGGAGATAGCTACCAGATTCCTAAGTTGGTTTTGAGGGTTTTTTGGAGAAAATAGAAGAATGGAGGAAAAATAGGGTGACTAGACCTAAAAGACAATATGCCTATCTAGCCTAAGTGGAGTGTTAGGACATTTTCAGTGTTTTTTTGGGACCATGAGTGACAAGTGAGCTCAAGAAGGCTAAGGGGAGTACCTACATGGTTAGTAGACTCTAAGGAAGGTTAAGATCCTAAGTAGGGGTTAGGGTTCTAAGAGTAGGACTAGTTCAACTAGTGCCTAAGGAGGAAGTTGAGCCCTCATCAAATCAACTATACCTAGGAGGCAAGTTGGTAGAGAAGCCTTGGAGGCTTGTATTGATAAAAGGACAAGTATAAGAATCTTGAAGGATTCAAGATTGAACCTTAATTGAATCTCATTTGGTTAGAACCTTAAGTCTCTCCACCATAGTCTTCCTACTTGTTCTATATAATGACATGTTGCAAACAATGGGAAGGCCTCCCTCATTAGGAGTAGACCTATAATATGGAAATCTATGACTATTACCCCTTACTACAAAAGAAGAATAATTTTGAAGATTTCAAGAGGGTTCAAGACACCTTCTTAGACAATTTTCTTTTTGAATTAGAGGGAAAGGAAAATAGAAGGTTATTAGATGAAGCAAGTCAACTTATTACCATTTATGGTAGCTTATTCATTTAATTCCTTAAATTTACATATCTAAGAGTTGGAGGTTACAAGGGTGAACCCCTAAAATTACCTAGAAATTGCTTGGATCACTATGTTAATTGAAGTATTCAAACAAGCGATAGAGGTAGATAAAAGCTGTAAGGCAAGGAGAGGTTTTGACTATGTATTCCCAATCGAACTTTGCCACTATCACTATAATAACATCCAGGGTGCTTTCAATCTAGAAGTCAAGTTGAAAACCATGAACTTGATTCCTTATAGTGCTCGATCAAAGTTTGATAATAAGGGTTTTGCACAAGCCCAGTTTGAACTGCATCCCCCCTTCACTCACAGGCCACAAGTAGAAGATTTTTAGGCGAACTATGAAGATGATTATGAAGTGAGAAGGAGATGGTTGTCTGGGCTCACTTTGAAGAAGACCCAAGAGTTCAAATTGAAAATGGATGTCACCTATGTTGAAAAAGACAAAAATGAAGAGGTGGTTGACCTGCCATTTATTGGAAAGGTCAAAGCCCTTCCTATACCTGAGTTGAACTAGACCAAGACAGAGTAGGATGAATTGGAAGCTTGAATCCTTCATATTATTGATAGGACTAATAAATGGATCATTGAGAAGAATTTGAAATTGGGTCTAGTTGAACAAAGTCCTTACAAGGGCTCTACTAGTTCTAGTCTAACTCTACCTTTTTGTCATACTAATCAAGTTGTCACATCTCACTCTACAAGTAATTTATAATATGACCCTAAAGATAAAATTCCTACTCAAAGATTAGTTCAAGTTCAACCTACACCCAGGGTTACTTGCTCATGCAGCTATAGGAAAAATGCCCAACAAATTGTTGTTGTTGACCTAGACAAAGAGCAAGGTGAAAGTGAACCAGTAGTAGACTCCACCACTAAGAGCCCAATCAAAGAAATAGATTAGAATACTTAGAAAGTAGTCAGTGGGGCCAACACTCTGAATTCATTAACTATTAGAACCCCTAAACTTTTCAAAATCCACCATCTAAAGATAGTTCCTCTACACACAATTGGTTTGATTTGTTAGTTAGTAAGAAGAGAAGCATAGTTCTAGTAACTATTTTAGTAGGAGACATGGTGAGTAAATGTTTGGGTAAAACAACTACAATAAAGAAGGCAAAGGTGGAAACCATGTTGGAATTGGACGAGAAAACATGGTGTATGATTTTTGACACATATAGGCCCATAGAGGACAAGAGTTATGATGATATAATGCCCCAAGATTATACCATTGAAATAACAAACATTGGACTTGCATCAAGAGTTGTAGATTGTTGGAAACTTACAATTGGAATAATTTATTTTTTGTCATTGATGTCAAATCTATTGATAAGACATATTGCTACCTAATCTAAATGTCATATCTATTTGATTGATGAAAAGGATTTGAGAAATTTCTCATAACAATAGCACCTAATGGAAAGGTTGAGTAATGAAAAGAAAGCTACAATGGACATTTGATTAGTTAGACTTTGAAGAGACAAAGTGATTTTTTATGTCAAGACAATCAAGCAAAGCCAAGCAATAGAGTAAAAGGTTAAGTAATGTCGAGTGATGCTAGTTTCAACTGAGACACAGTTAGCGTTGAGCAAATCTAGTGTTGACCGAGCACCAATATTGATCGAGCAAGATTGTTGATGTCAAGCTAGAAGATTTAGAGTGACCAAGTAATTTAGTGATGACTAAGTGTCAAAATTTAGAGATTTTCAAGTAACACTATTGAGAATGAATTCGAGGAAATTGTGAGATCTAGCCAACTTAGTTGATTTCTTAGGAAATCTTAATTGTGTTGAAGATAAGATTGATGAGTTGGATCATTAAATTCAAGGCAAGGATTAGGTAAAGACCTAATAGAAAAATTCTAGAGAAGTTTCTAGAGGAAGATCAAGAAGATGGATAGATACAATGAATCATGTTGAACCTAATAGTAAACCTTAAGATCTACAGTGATTGTGGAAAATGATAAAGCAAGAATTGCCTATTTAAAGAGGTATAGAGCCAAACACATCTAAGAATGTGGGTGTAAGTGTATGTAAGAGATAGATATAGAAGAAGGTTGATTAGAGATGCCCAAGTGTGAGTGAATGCAAAGCTAAAATAGATTGATTTCTCAGTTCTTGATGTTGATAAGTGAATCTGAGTAGAAGGCTTAAGTGTTGATGAGAAGAGAAGGTTGATTTCTTGAAGGGTTGCCAAGCAAATCAAGAATAGAGATGATGATGGAGAACTTATTAGTAAGTTAGCACATGAACCAAAAAAAGATCTAAACTTGCAAAGTGAGTTGTAATCATACAGATCAAAACCCTACTATTTTCTTTCTAATTATTGTAAACAATTTGTATTGAGATCCTTTTAACAGAGGTTGACCTAATAGTCTATGTAAATACTTTCACAAGGTGACATTCTAAATGGAATGATCAAAGCCCTCTAACAAGGCCACTCCTAATGGGGTTATTAAATCCTCTAACTAGGTCACATTTAACAGTATGTATTGTAAACCTTTAACAAGGTTGGCTTCTAATAGAGCTCAGTTCAAAAGAGCGAAAAAGTGGTGACATGTTGCTGGTAGTTTTTCCCAAATTGGGTTTCCATGTAAAATCCTAGTGTTAAATCTGTGTTGAATGGTTTATATGTTTTACATTTGATAATGTTTTCATTAAGAAAAGCATGTTATGTTTAAGACTGTATTTTTGCAGTAGAGATCGAGCAACAATAGGATAAGGAGAACAATAAGTGTTTATGTTTACAAGTTCAAATGGTACTTACGAACCTTGAGTAACTGATTCACCCCCCCCCCCCCCCCCCCCCCCCCCCCCACCCCTCATAGTTATTCTAAGCATTCTTAAAAGTAGACATGAAGATCTTCTAGGTTATAAACTCAAGGATCACCAATAGGGTTTGGAAAAACTAGAAGGACAAAAAGAGATTTGAAGTAGTCCTTATGGTTGATGGTAGAGTACATTCATACTTTGTGGAATCCTGATGCCATCTCTACAATTGATATCACTTCTCTAGAAAATCAAAGGTTCCTACATTAGATGAAAAAGGATAGGTCAGTAGCTCGAGTTTTTAATGACTGGGTTGATTTAGTGGTTTCCGATGGAGTCAATTATATCTCTAGCTTCACTAAAATAAAAACAAAATTAGAAAAATTCATGGCTAAGCTTGAGTTAGAACTGAAAACCTATGAAGAAAATAAGGTAAAATGGGATGAGTTTATCATCCACATTAGTGAGGTTCAAGCATACAAGGTAAACAAATTTCTAGTTGATAATCCTTATGGTGACATAGATGATGATTTCCTATTTGTATCTAGGGTGAACTTGGAGCAGCAAAATGTGGTAATTGAAAAAATTCTAGAAGAATGTTGTGAACTTCTAAAGGAGTTAGAATGTCTCACTCAGATTATATGCAATGATATTGAGTGCATTGATATCACAATCATGGAAAATGAAGACATACAAGATAAGGAGTTGAATGAAGAAATATTTTCTTTTCAAGATAAGATGGAAATCATGATTGAGATTAATGAACTCTAATCCAAAGGCTTGATCACCATAGCTAGAGCAGACTGCATGATGATCATCTATCGAGATCACTTGGAAGCCTAAGAGAGGAAGATGGAGAATATTTATAGGATAATGATAACATGGAGGCTAAAGATGGAGAAGTTAGGTGTACCCCCAAAAAAAGAGTTGATTGATTTCATGGCAGCCCATACATAATGGAAAGATGTAGGTGGAGGCCTACCTGCAAGCCATGAGCATAATGTAGATTTTGCTAACATAATTAGCAACTAGATAGAGTTTAAGGGTTATAGACAAATAGAATATTTCATTTATGTTAGTTAGTTGTTTCATCCTTTTTGATAAACCTTTTTATTTTAGTAACTTGGTGGGAGTTATTTTTAAAATTGAATTTCAAGCCCCGCATGACTACATAAGTTGGCTTTAATGCCTTTGAAAGGGTCGACTCTCTAGATATTAGAACTTGGTTTTTTTATCATCTTTTTGACCCGTGATACTTTATATCAAATGAAATTACATATGTGATCATATGGATATATATATATATATATATATATATATATATATATATATATATATATATATATATATATATATATATATATATATATATATATATATATATATATATATATATATATGTATGTATGTATGTATGTATATGTGTGTGTGTGTGTGTGTGTGTGTGCGTGTGTGTGTGTGTGTGTGTGTGTATGTATGTGTGTATCTTGGCTATTAAATTGTATGGTTTATAAAATCATATTGTTCATTTTCATATGAGAATGAATGTGTGTGAAGCTGATTCATTTTATTGCATTGAGTTTATTTTTTATCTAAAGTAGCAGAGTAGCCATCATTTATCCTTTTTCTCATTTCACAATCATTTCAATAATCACTCAAGTGGTTAATAATTGTTATGAGATTTGGACTTCTCTTTAATTATCACATTCTTTTCATTCTAATGAACTAAGTGTTATGCCTTATACTTTTAGGTAAAATGTGTTGGAATGCTTTATAATAACTGAGAGGGGGGTGAATCAGTTATCCAAGGTCCAAATGAACAGATAAAACTTTTCAATACTTAGCAAATATATGTACATGCATTGATCATCCAATATCTCAAACCATAGCATATTACTATACTAGGTCAAATGAACTTTGCATAAATGTAAACATGAAATACTACATAACCATTCACACAATTTGAAACAAGGATTTTACGAAACCCAACTTGGGAAAAACCACCAGTAACATGCTACTAATTTTCTCTCTTCTGAAGTGAGCTATGTGAGGAGCCAACCCTATTAAAGGTTACAATGCACACTGTTAAATGTGACCTTGATTAAAGGATTTCAATCACCATGGTAGGAGTGAGCCTTGTTAGAGGAATTTAGAAAATTCCATTAGAATGTCACCTTGTTAAAGGATTTACTCATGACTATTAGGTCAACCTTAATCCAAAGGATTTATCTAGACTGATACAATTGTTAGAAAGTAACAATAGGACTTGATCTAACAACAAAATAACTCACCTGCAGATTATAGACCTCTTATTTAGTCCTCCATTCTACTTGGAATTCATCCCCTTTGTCTCTAATAGCTTGTTCACCCTTCAAGCGTTCACCTCCTTAAGCCTTCTTGCTTAGTATGCCAACTACAGGTTCATTCCTTTGACCACCAAATGAAACAACACCTCAAGACTCCTTGTCTCTCTCTGGTTGATGCTATTACAATTTTCTTATGGCTTGTTATCTCCTTATATAGAGAATTTAGATCCTTTTCTGCTCCACCACAATTTTCCATCTTAGGGTTAAGTCAGATTCATTGAATTTACCTTCTTTTCCATTTTGTTCTCTTTTAGAAACTTCTCTTACAATCCTCTTCAAATTCATCTTCAAATAGTCTATCTTGAATATTGTGCCACCAAATCATCATACTTATCTTCCACATGCTTCACATATTCATGAAATCAACTTTTTTGGCTCAAATTTGTGAAATCTTCTTTCAAACTCATTTTACTGGCACTCAGCAATAACTATCTTCTGATGCTCGGTCAACACTGGCTTTCTCGATATACACTAAGTTTAGCTAGTGCTCGACACACACTAAACTTCATTCACTCAACTTATATTAGATTTCTCTTTGCTCAACACATACCAAATTTTCTTGATCGCAACTAATTTTCTGGCTTGGCCTGCACTAACTTGCTCGGCTTCCACTATTTTCTTGGTCATGCTTGGTAGACACGTTTCTTTGCTTAGTCTTTTTCTTGTCTTTTCTCAAGTATCCTTTCATTATAGCATTAATTAGATAAAAATACACTATATCATCAAAGTCTTACTTGGTCTTAGTACTTCTTTTATACATCATATAACTCAACCTTTCTCTAGGTACTCTTATTATCCTTTCTTTTCAAATCCTCTTCATCAATCAATCAAATGATAGAATTCATACCAAATGAGAAATTGTCTCACCAAAAAGTATTAAGTTTGACATTAGTGACAAAATAATGATTGTTCCATGATAGGTTTCATTAGTCTTCCCATTTCTATACTTCAACAATCTTTTTCATTTCAACAATTGTAGAAATATTCTTTTAAAACAAGATTCAATTTGCTAAATCTTTTAAGTCATGAAGTTGTATTTGTCAAATACAAAGAGTTCACTTTCAAATGAGCTCATTTGTTAGTGTTTGTATTTTTCCTAATTTGGGAATAAAATCAACAATGAATTAATATTTTTGAGGGGAAAAGATGTTTACTAACAACTTTTGGTGACTCTACTAGGGAAGTCGTTAATGTTTCCAAGGCATCAATTTACCTAAGTATGATCTAGAATGGTTGTGCCGCACCAAGATATCTTTCATGTTCTCTAACCAAAATTAGGGTTTGATAACACTCAAGAAGACATTATCTTTGACTTAAACATCCTAGCCTAAAACTTGAAAATGAGTTATGCACAATACATGCAAGTGAGTCAAGTTTTGGAGGAAGAAGAAGAGCAAGGAGAACTAATTAGGGGATTGCTTGTTGTACAAGAAGCAATCATTGTAGAAAGATTAACCCAACAACTAGTAGTAAATGCCCCTAATCCCTTCCATCAATTAGATCCTAGAAACCCTAATTAAAGATAAATTGACTAGGAAAATTTACACTTGGAGTGATATGTTTAAGGGATTGTTGATGATGATTATGAGGCTCTAAACTAGTTAAATTTTCGGCTGATCATACACATATAGAAGGAAGAAGATTATGAAATCCACAAGTAAACCTTCTTAACCTCTTAAGAATTCTCCTATCATTGCTAACCTGCAAGCCTTAATAATATCTAAAACCTTAATTCCATCACATTTCAATGCTCAAACTATTAACTTCATATTACCCAATATGGCTGCAAATAACCCTTGGGGTGCCAAGTTGGTCTAGTGAATCTTGGACCCAATCTAGATCCTCCTCCGAAAGGGTGCAAGAGATGTTCTTTCTAAGTTTAGTGGTGATGGGAAGAAATCAATTGATGATCATTTGAATGCTTTTAACATTGTATGTGGGGGTTCTTGTAGTTCCTGCCAAAAATGTGGTAGTTAGTTTATTTGTGCAAACCTTGATTGAAGCAACTAGAGATTGGTTCTTCCATCTACCAAATAGAGAAATCACTATTTGGGCCACTATGAGAAATGTTTTTGAAGCAAGGTTCAAAGAAGCTAATGATAAATACACCCTCTTGTTGCAGCTAACACAACTTCAAAAGGAAGTTCAAGAACCTATGCATGACTTCAAGGCCAAGTTCAAGAAGATATTACATAAAATACCTATTGCAAAAAGAACAAATGTTAAAAATATAAAAGGCTTTTTTGTCAATGTTATGTCACCCAAAATTAGTTTTCACTTAAGGTGTGATAGGGTAGCAAATGTAGAGGTGGCCCAAAGATTAGCCATTAAATTAGAAGACGACCTAATATCTGCAAGGAAATGAAAGAGGGAAGTGTAAGAATCTAATTCACATACTTCTACATCAGTTTCAATAGAGTCCCTAGTTCAGAGATTAGTCAATGATGTTGTTAGAGTAAAGGGTTAATTTAATTTAATTTCCTTTACCCCCTTCTTAAGATTTCACTTTATGCACATGCATTTCCATTTGATAATTAAATATTAATTATTAAATGTTATTTACCATTTAGGGTTTCATGATCTTGTTTATTAGGATTGATCCTTTGTATTCTCATTCATTCTTTTAGTCTAATAATATATTCTTCTATATTTTTAGAGCTAAACCCTTGCCTTCTCTTTCTCTTTTCTTCTCTACAACAAGTTATTGTATGTAGGTGTTCTTCAGGTTTTGTGGGTTTTTATTAGTCAGATCCTTCATGGTACTAGAGCCAGATCTGCTATAACTTGTTCAATTTTTTGAAGAAAGTGGGAATGAGGATTTGTTGGATCAATTCTGGTATTTTTCCATATTTTTTGTGCAAACAGGGAGTTCTCTAAAAATTGATGCTATTTGAGTCCAAATGTACATCCTAGTTGGATTCAACACACGTCAAAGCATTATTTTCAAATAAAATTTATCAAATTTTGACAATTTTGTTGACCTAAGAGGCAATTTTTTTTTGTATACTAGGGTTGTATGACCCTAGCACGCAATTTGAAAAGGAAATTGTGATATTTAAAATAAAAATAAAGTGGTGTTAAAGTCATTGTGGTTATTAAAAATTGTGCACTACTACCCATCGCAATGGTTAACTAACAGCCTGGCCAAGGGGTTTGAAGCACACTACATGTGGTTTCGTTGATGCTAGTAGCGGTTCAACAAATACTGCTGCCCTCCAATCAACTTAGGCCAACCTCCATTGACATCATTTTTCCTGTGCCCAACCTCTGCCAATCTCACTACTCCAACTCTACTCATAGGCCACTAGGCCTCCACTCCGCCCACCTATGGTCACACAAGTGACCAGTGGCTAGGATTTAAGGGCAAAAGGCCTTCTTTGCAAATTATTTTTCTCTTATGACGTACGTGGAAACTTTTTGGCTATAACTTGAGTATACAATATCATTTTTTGAAAAATAAAACATTGTCGAAAAGTTGATTCTGAGATGAATATACTTATGAAGGTATTTTTTTGAATTTTCCCCTTTTTTGCACCTTTTTTTTGCTTGAAGTCACATAACACTTTGTACCTTTTAAGGGGCATAACTTACTCATTTTAGCTCTATTTTTTGATCCCAAAAAAAGCATCAGAAAGATCTTCTCAGGCACTTTCTAGATTCTTTTTTATTTCACTAGTATTTTTTTCTTATATTTTTGATACTGAACTAAAGTGTTTTTTCTCTTTTCGTGTATACACATTCCTTCTAGTAGATGGGGTTTAGTTTTTTGCATTGCTGGAGATATTTTTTCAATTATTTTCTATTATAAAACTAGTATATCAGAAAAATTAAAATACTTCATTAAAATAATGGCTGAGACCTCTTCTTGTCTAGTTCTTCGAAACCCATAAAACTATCACACATGGACATCTGCTATGCAATGAATTCTTCGTTCAAAGGGATTGTGGTCTTGTTTAGATACAATGCAGTCATTTTTTCAGAGTCAATATCATAGTTTGTAGCATAGTAATAAGATGGATGAAGCCATGGGTTTGATTTATTTGAGTGTTTCAAACAACTTACAGTTTCATCTTGATGAGTGCACCCCTCCTCAAGAAATGTGGGACAAGTTCAGGGACTTGTTTGGTACCATCAACGAGTTTAGAGCACTTCAAATGGAGGTAGAGCTTACTTCACTTGTATCGTATGGTTTTCCCTTTATTGAGGACTTTTTGATGAGGTTCAAACAGCATCAAACTTTGCTACATCAGTGTGGGAAAGTGAAGATAGATGAGTGCATCTATCTAATTTTTTCAAAGCTTAG
Source organism: Cupressus sempervirens (assembly GCA_028749045.1). Lineage (NCBI taxonomy): Eukaryota > Viridiplantae > Streptophyta > Pinopsida > Cupressales > Cupressaceae > Cupressus > Cupressus sempervirens. The sequence continues at coordinate 941,171,788 of CM053787.1, forward strand.
AGAAAACTTTTAGATTTTCTCTTATACATTCCATTCCACTATGGATGCTTTGGGTATTAGATTCACCATGCCCAGTTTTGAGGTTTTCCTATGTTTGATTGACTAGAGAGAAGTCCAAGATTACATAGTTGTATACTCTCATAGGATCAAAGACCCATGCATTGGTTTCTCAGACATCTAAAGGGAAGTTGAAGTCAAAATTGAAGCCCAAGCCAAATTCAATAGGTAGTGGGAGTTCCTCTAAGCCTACTCCTAAATTAGATGCTCTAAAATCCACTTCGAAGGGTAAATCTTCTAACTCTGGTAAGTATTCCTCCAATACTAAGAAGTTTACACATGATCCTTGCAGCTTCTATGTAAAGGAAGGACATCCAATTTCCAAGTGGTGAAAACATCTTGAGGCTTTAGAGGAGGCCATGCAACAACATAGTATTGCTTCTCTAAAGCGACCACCTCCTCCTTTAGTGAAAGGAAATGCTCTTTCTACATGAGCATTGCCTTCGCCATCTACTTGGATTCTTAATTTAGATGCTTCCCACCATATGACACACTTACTTGATTTGGTTACCTCACTTTCTCAGATTTGAGTTTTAGGTTTAGGAACTATCTCTTTCAAGGGTGGTTCACTATAGTATGTTGAGCCTCTTCTTTGTCTTTCTAATTTTTCATTCCAGCTCTAGTAAGATAATTGAGTTCTCACCACATGATGTAGTTATTCAAGATATTCATGATCTTGACTTGGTTGTTGCTATTGGGAGTGTTGATCTTTAGTCTCACTTATATAAGTTTGATGGCTTTGAGAGTTTCAATTCTACAAGTGTTTCTCTTATTTCTCATGCAGACATAGTGAGAAAACTATGGCATGAACATTTTGGACATGTCAACTACAAATATCTACAAAAGATGTGTACATAGGAGCTAGTGATTGGGTTACCTCAGATCTCTTGTACTGATGGTGTTTGTAAAGGTTTGCACTTGGAAAACAACACAGAGATCCATTTTTGGTAGGTAGATCCACACATGCTAAGGAACCATTGGAGTTGATAAATAGTGATATTATTTCATTCCTCACTCCATCCTTTTTAGGTGCTCAATATGTGCTTACCTTCATAGATGACTTTGTAGTGCCTGCCCCTAGTTTGCATTTCTATTATCATTGTTGATCTCTTTTAGACTAGTTTTATGATTGATGTTTAGTAGCATTACTCTTAGATTATCAGATATTGTTTTACATTCAGTTGATTTTTAAAATGAGATTACTTGGTACTCTATATTTCATATATGCACGATGATTATACAATGTTTTCAGTTATTGATGATGATTTACTATCACATGTGTTTTCTTATGGATACTTACTCCATACTTGCATGTGTATGGTGTGCGTGTTTGTTTTCTTTATGTATGGTGTTTTTGATGTGGTTAAGGAAGGGAGTCGTAGTCACCTGCTAGTTGGGATCTACACGATGCACCACTTCTTGCCATTACCTATTTAGCTTAGAATATTGTGTTTTTACATGTGTGGATTTTATGTAGGTTGTAGGTACCGAGTATCGACTTCCTTGAATTGCCAAGATGAGCGTACCCTATCGCATTATCTCAATGGTAAGAGAGGGGAGATAAATTCTTAAGTCCAAATCCTAAACCTTTAAGCCATTTGTCCTAGTTGAAAATTAGCACAAGTATCTGAGTCGAGTACCCTCTGAATGCGTCGAATGACGTTAATTCTTGATTATAACCCTTTTGTTTGATTCGGTATGTGATTTTCTATGTTGGGTTTTCATATGTTGTTTTATGAGTCTTTTGTAATTTTCTATTAATTAAGTTTAATTAAAAGATTAAATTAATGATTTAATTTAATGGAGAATTATTATGACACTTTAATATTTAATGGTATTTAATTGAGAAATTAATTAAATAAAAAGAATTAAATTTGAAGATAAAAGTTTAAGGATAAATTTAGATCGTGATAATATTTAGTTAATTTAATAATAATATATTTAGAGTACATTTTTAAATAAATGCTAAATATTATTATTAATTGAATTAATAAATATTTTATCAATTAAGTTTCTAAGATAAATTAAGAGTGAAAAGCTATTAAATTATTAAAAAGATTTTAGTTCACATGATATGTGCAGGAAATTAAAATAATAGAAATTAATTAAAAGATAAAACATGTGAATTCAATAAAGATATTTAATTTCATGGAATCAAATTTTATAAATTAATTAAAATATAGAAGTCAAGTGGAATATTAAATAAAGTTATTTAATAATTCAACTTAATGTGCATGAAAAGATTAATGCAAGATAAACAAAGATAAACAAAGTCAATTTTGAGTTGGAGTCTTGTGAGCAAGGAGTCCTCTCGGGTGAATGCACAATTAGTGCCCCAATTTGAGGAGAAAACTCCTTATCACAACTTTGGGGTTCATTTTTGGGGGACCATGGATTTTGGACACAAATTTTTGGGAACGAAACTTGGAGACGAATTTTAGAGGAGATTTCAGAGACGAATTTTGGGAGTGAACCTTCTCACAATTTTTGGTTGGTTGTGTGTTAGCATCAGGTTGAGGTAGGGTCTTGTGCTTGATCATGGGTTGAATTATGCAATTTGATAATCCTATCTTCTTTGTGCCTGTGGGTTATAAATCCAAATGGTCTAGATTTCATTATATGATTCTTTCACTCTCTTGTTTGAATCTTAGGATATGTATATTGTGTCTCATCTGTGTAATAAGATTATAAGAGAAATAAATCCATTTGAAAACATCAGTCGTAGGTAAAAAGAAAATCGTAGTTCAACTGGGAAGGGTTTGAATTTAAAAAGAAGATTTTAGATTGGAAAATTCAAATGGTTAATAGGATTTTCTCTATTAGATTATAGTTGTAAATGTTATTAACAATAAAATAAAATAAATTAAAATTAGAATTAATTAAAAATAAAATAAAAATAAGTTTATTTTATTATTACTATTGAGAATTTAAAATAAAATAAAATAAGAATTATTTGTGTATTTAAAACATTATTATAGAAATTGAAAACGAAATTAAATACACATTTTTTTATTGAGGAGAATTTGTTTTTATAATAAATAATTTATTTTTCTATTAGATATAAGAGTTTTAGAACAAAAAGAGCAACCAAAGTACCACCACAAAAATCAACAAGGAGGCCAAGCCTCACTAAGGAAGAACAGATTCAGCTGTACAACATAAAAAAAAGAGGAGAAAGACTAGCTAACTAAGAACATCATAGTAATTGACCACCCAAGCAGTCCAACCTAAGGGACCCTCCATCCAAATGACACTTTTACATTCTTGAATCCGCATCAGCCTGAATAAATCATCCTTTCTAGCATTCACTTTCTTAGGGATTTCCCTATTTAGCCCAATGCAAGCTTGTTCAAAAGCTTGCAGATCGTCCAAGGTTCTACGCCATTGGTATCCATGCTTAAAAGCAGCATGCCCATCATGAAGGAACCATCTCATCTTGTCTCGCTCGATCAGCATAGTAGCCTGCACTTGCAAAGAAATTTTAAAATAAGTGAGCTTTCGAAAAAATTCAGTAAGGTCCCTTGGCTTACCTTGGTATCTTTCCTCGTTCCTGCATTTCTAGATCTGCCAGAGAATGTTAGATGACAATATATTCCAAAATAAATTGGTATCTTTAGGAAGACCATTAATATGACCAGTGATAATATCAAGAATATTAACATCAATAGGATAAACAATGCCAAACATTCTCCATATTTCTTTAGCAAAAGTACAATCTAAAAGAATATGTCTACTAGTTTCAGGAGCTCTACATAAATTACAAAAATCAAAATTAGATAAATCTCTCTTAATAGGTAGTTAGTCCAACATGACTAACCATTTGAAGCATCTAATTTTAGGCTCAATAGAATTCTTCCACAAGATATCAAAGTATTTTTTCCAAACATCAGCATCATAAGAAGAGTACCAAACAACATTGACATGATCAATAATATTAGTATTACAATCTAGGATTCTGTATATATTCTTGGCCTTAAGTAGATTCGTGACCACTCCACTAGGCCATGTACACTTTAGGTGCCTTTGAGAATCAACATGGCATATAGTGGGAAGACCATTAATAGCTTGCACAATCATGTTATAAGTTCTTTTATGAGAATCAGGGATATCATATTTATCTTTAAGCTCATCCCAAGGAGTGATTTGGTTTTGCTCAAAGAGATCTATGAACTGTTTAATACCTTTCTTAGCCCACAATCTAGCAAAACACCCTTGGGTAAGGGCCAAAGGTTTACCATTTAGGTGAAGATTCCACCAAATTGATCTTTCACCATGGAGTTGATCATTGCAATGAAAGTCCTTGTTAGTGATGAATTTCCTAACATGGTCCCAAGCCTTCCAAATAGATCTAAAAACTATGGAACCTTGGACCATGACAGGAAATTTACCAATAATGAGGTCGTAAAAGGGGAGATTAGTCCAATATTTGGCTTTCTTAGGCACACCCCTTTCAATGTTATTTCTAACTAACACTTTCCAAGGATAGTCACCCTCCATGGATTGAAAAATCCATTTAGCAAATAGGGCAATACCTTTAATTCTTAAGTCCTTCAGCCCAAGTCCCCCAAGGGCCTTGTTAGTGTGGCACCAAGCCCACCTAACAGAATGAATTTTATTATTACCCTTTCCATTAGACCAAAAAAATTGTCTGATGGACTTCTGAATTTCAGCAATCTGATAATTGTTAAAAAACCATGCAGAGGAATAGTAAATGGTGTAGGAGGACAACATCTTCTGGCAAACTTGAATTCTGCCTGCCAGAGATAATGCCCTATTATGCCATTTGTTAAGTTTCTTATCAATCTTCTCTTTAACCCATGACCACATGTCCTTGAGGGTAGGATCCAATGAGAAAGGGATACCAAGATATCTAGTGATCTTATTGGGGCCTCCCCAAAAAAAATTGTATTGAGGAAACCAATCCGGGGACTGCACATCCCACCCCAAACAAACTGATTTGGCTTGAGATATTTTAGCCCTAGATATAGAACAAAAGAAACTAAGTTTATATTGCAAAGCCTTAAAATTTCTTTTTGAAAGCTCAAAGAACAACACAGCATCATTCGCAAACTGGCAATCGATGAGCTCTTCATCATTAGGCAAATAGATACCTCTGACATCAGGAGATAAAGAATTATCTCTGAGAATATAGAAGAGAGCCTCCGAAGCAATCACAAAAAGAGATGGTGCCAGAGGGCACCCTTGTCTAATGGATCTCCCTAGAGAAAAAGGAGAAGAAAGAACACTATTAACTTCAACTTGAGAACAAGCATCACTAAGAAGCACCTGCACAGTATTACAAAAGGAGGGAGGGAAACCGAAGGCCTCTAACATCATAAGAATAAACCTCCATTCAACCCTATCATAAGCCTTTTCAAAATAAAAAAGAAGCATGGCCGAGTTTTGGTGTGAGCATTTAGACCACTCCACGGCTTCCCAACTAGTTATGAGATTCTCGAGAATATATCTACCCTTGATGAAACTAGTTATGAGTGTCACTTGGGAACTATTTTCGGAGAGTTTCCGTGAACGATTCCTACCAGAGGAATGGAAACAACAAAGGGTAGATGAATTTCATAATCTCAAGTAGTACACTATGTTAGTAACCGAGTATGAGTGTAATTTTTATGAGCTCATGTCTTTTTTAGGATTCAGTGAAAATTCAGCTCAGTTGACACAACACTTTATTAGGGGATTGAATAATCGTATTATTGGGGGTGTCAAAGTATTTGAGACAAAAACCCTCAAGGATGCGGTACATCGAGCAATTCTTGTTGAGAAAAGTGTTAACCTTGGTCAAGGTGGTTTTGTAGGAGCGCCAGCAGTGTCAGGATCTAAAAGCAACTTTAATTCAGGTGGTAACAAGAAGCCTTTCTTTTCTAAGGGAAAACAGTTTCAGCAGCAGTCTCAGCAGACGCAACAGCAGAAGGGATCAAATTCTTAGGCTCAAGGTGGTGGAAAAGGTTCTAACTTTAAGAACAACCACAATGTTCAACGCAATAAACAAAATCAGCCCAATCAGCCAGCTCAGAGTAGTCAGTCGTTTGTTAGTAGGAACAGTCGTCAGCAATCAAATGTACCACCTATGGGTAGAGGATCTGGCAGGAGTATAGAATGTTTTTCATGTGGATAGATTGGTCATTATGCAGCTAAGTGTCCATAGTGAACACCTCAGTTTTTAGGACCTAGGCCTATAGCTTCAGAGCCTACAGTTGGTGATGCAGGTAGAGCTCATAGAGTATTTGCAACAGTTGATCACCGTCAGGCGGATCATCAGGGTACAGTGGTTGAGACCACAGGTGCTATTCAAGGTATATCTCTTTCAATATTATTTGATTCAGGAGCCACAAACTCATTTCTTTCACCATTTATAGTTTCTAAGTGTAAGTTGGATGCGGTAAAGCAAGATCATGGTTGGCAAGTGGAACTAGCCTCAGGTATCAAAGTCTCCACGAACTCTGTAGTTCATAAATGTGGGCTTAGCTTAGGAAGCTTTATATTTGTAGTGGATCTTTGAGTCATACCCCTTGGTTCCTACGATGTGGTTTTGGGCATGGATTGGCTTGGAACTCATAAAGCCAGTATAGATTGCAGGAAGAAGGTTATTATGTGCCAAGATGACCAAGGGAATGATGTGAAGATAGTTGGGATACCAAGGCCTATATCTCTACGGATGATTTCTGCTATGCAAATGAAGCAAAGTTTCTGTAAAGGATGTCAAATATTTGCTATTATGGTAAATGATCTTGAAGAAGAAGATCATGTGAGGAAGACTTTAGATCACCCAATTTTGCAAGAGTATGCAGATGTTTTTCCAAGTGAGATTCTAGGCATGCCTCCAAAGAGGGATATCGACTCTAGCATTGATCTAGTTCCTGGAGCGGAGCCTATCTCTAAAGCTCCTTATCACATGACCACACAAGAACTGGGAGAGCTACGTCTTCAGTTAGAGGAACTTCTAGCCAAAGGGAGCATTCGACCTAGTGTATCACCATGGGGAGCTCCAGTGCTCTTTGTGAAGAAGAAAGACGAATCCTTGCACCTTTGTATCGACTACAGACAGTTGAACAAGGTGACTATTAAGAACAGGTATCCTTTGCCTAGGATTGATGACTTATTCGATCAGATCAAGGGGGGCTACAGTTTTCTCCAAGATTGACCTTAAGTCAAGATACCACCAGCTTCGCATTAAGGAAGCTGATATTCACAAGACCACTTTTTGAACTCGCTATGTGCATTATTAGTTCACAGTGGTACCTTTTGGTTTGACTAATGCTCCATCGGTGTTCATGAGTTTGATGAATGGTGTATTTCAATCATATCTTGACAGGTTCATACTTGTGTTTCTTGATGATATATTGATATACTCTAAGAATCAGAAGGAGCATGAGGAACACTTGCGGTTGGTATTGCAGTGTTTGAGAGACAACTAGCTTTATGCTAATGCAACCAAGTGCAAATTCTTCAAATCAGAGATTCCATATTTAGGGCATGTCATCTCAGGTGATGGTATTTCAGTGGATCCTACAAAGATTCAGGCGATAATAGATTGGCCGACACCGACTAACATGTTAGAGATTCGTAGTTTCATGGGCCTAGCAGGATATTATTGCAGATTTGTCTAGAACTTCTCTAGGATAGCACATCCTATCACTTCTCTTCAGAGGAAAGGAAAGAAGTTTTTGTGGACAGAGAAATGTGAGGAAGCATTTCGGAAGCTCAAAGAACTTCTGACTAGTGCACCGATATTAGCAGTACCGGACCCAGAGGGAGATTTCATGGTGTGTACAGATGCTTCTCTTGAGGGGATTGGGGCAGTGTTGATGCAGAATGGACGGGCGATAGCATATGAATCACGCAAGCTCAAGGATCATGAGTTAAATTATCCTACGCATGATCTTGAGTTAGCAGCAGTAGTTCATGCTTCAACAAGATGGAGACATTTCTTGTTGGGGCACATATTTGAGCTACACAGTGATCATCGCAGTCTTTAGTATATTTTTACTCAACCTAATTTGAAAGCTCGACAGAGATGATGGATGGAGTTTCTATGCGAGTATGATTTTGAGGTTAAGTACATTCAGGGTAAGGAGAATGTGGTGGCGGATGCTTTGAGTCACAGGAGACATGTGGTATCATTTATGACTCTTAGTGTGGATTTGAGGAGTCAGATTCTTCAGGCACTTCCTACAGATTCTTGGTATCAGGAAGTGTGCAGAGAGATTGATTCAGGAAGACCCTTGGAAGGTAAGTTTGCAGGTTACGTACGAGAATCAGATGGTCTTCTGAGACATTTGGGGAGGATTTATGTGCCATTACTGGATGAGCTTCGCACCTTGATTCTAGCAGAAGCCCATCGTACATCGTACTCAGCACACCCAGGTGTTAAGAAGATGCATGCTAATTTGAGACGTTTGTTCTTTTGGTCTGGGATGAAGCGAGATATTGCTGATTTTGTGGCTAGGTGCCTTGAGTGTCAGAGAGTTAAGGCAGAACACTAGCACCTAGTTGGACTTTTGCAGCCAAATCTCATTCCTTCTTGGAAGTGGGATATCATTTCCATGGATTTCATTGTAGGATTACCTATGATCGTTCGTTGTCATGATGCTATCATGGTCATCATTGATCGGTTGACTAAGGTGACACATTTTTCACCTATCAAGTCTTCCTACACAGCAGCTTCTGTAGCTAATGTCTTCATGCGTGACATTGTGAGATTACATGGTATTCCTAGAAAGATCATTTCTGACAGGGATCCTGTATTCACATCTGCATTCTGGACATCGTTGCAGCATGAGCTTGGAGCGCAGTTAAAATTCAGTTCGGCATATCATCCAGAGATTGATGGTCAAACAGAGAGGGTGAATCAAGTTTTGGAGGATATGTTATGAATGTATGTGATGGATAGGCAGACATATTGGGAGGACTATCTCTACCTAGTGGAGTTTTCTTACAACAATGGGTATCATAGTTCTATTGGCATGGCACCTTTTCAGGCATTATATGGTTGTCCTTGTCGTACACCCTTGAGTTGGGACAACCTTGAGGATCGCATTTTGTTGGGTCCTGAGATGCTTCGTGATATGGAGCAATAGGTAGTGTGTATCTGCGAGCATTTGACTACGGCACAAGATAGGCAGAAGAAGTATGCTGATGCTCATAGGACTGATAAGCAGTTTGCAGTGGGAGATAAGGTTTTCTTTAGAGTGCGACCGCGAAAGAGTCCGATCCATTATGGAAAGGGTTCTAAGCTAGCACCTCATTTTGTGGGACCATTCCAGATTCTAGGGAGGATTGGCCCGGTTGCTTACCGCCTTGCTCTACCGCCCAGCCTAGCTCGCATTCATGATGTTTTCCATGTGTCAGTGCTTAGGCAGTATATTCCTGATATTGTGCATGTTCTTGATTGGACTGCATTACAAGTAGAGGACGGGAAGCTGGCTTTGGAGCCGGTTCGTATTCTGGAGCAGCGGGGGTTGACCCTCAGGGGTTGAACCATCTAGCAGGTAAGGGTCCAATGGGACCCTACTGATGATTCTTCAGCTACTTGGGAGGATGCAGCTAGATTGAGGGAGTTATATCCCTATTTGTTTGTAGGCTTCCACGAGCAAGCCTAATCCAAGGGGGGGTGGATGTAGTGCCTACCCTCGTTCACATCTTCTCTGGACATATTATTGCTATTATTATCAGACTTTGATGGACTAGTACTATGTAGATGGATTAGTGGTATTGTTTTGACACTATCAGACATTATGTTATGGATTCAATTGTTATATGATGAGATCATTTAGACTTTACATTTCATGTATATATGATGATCATTATATTGTTTTTAGTTATTGTTGATGATTAGTTAGATGGTTATTATTTCATGAGTTTTATTATGGATACTTACCCCATACTTGCATGTGTATGGTGTGCATGTTTTCTTATTGTATGGCGTTTCTGATGTGGTAAAGGAAGGGAGTCGTAGTCACCTGCTTAGTCGGGATCTACACGATGCACCACTTCCTGCCATTGCCTGTTTAGCTTAGCACTATATATACATAGTATGTACATGCATGGCTTTTCTACAGGTTGCAGGTACCAGGTATCGACTTCCCTGAATTTTCAGGATGAGCATACCCTATTATACTATCTCAATGATAAGAGAGGGGAGATAAATTCTCAAGTCCAAATCCCAAACTCTAAAACCATTTGTCCTAGTGAGTTGGGACAAGTATCAGAGTTGAGCACCCACTGAATGTGTCGGATGACATATTTCGTGATTTTTAATCTTTTAGACTGATTTTGTGTGAATTGTCCTATGATGGGTTTTCATATTTTGTTATGAAGGTCTATGGTGAATTTTCTATTAATTAAGTCTTAACAAATAGATTTAATTAATAAATTAATTATTTGAGAAAATTAAATATCATGATTTTTGATATTTTGATTATAATTAATTCAAGGTGAAATTAATTGAGAAATAAAATAATTAAATTAAAAGAAAATTAGAAAATTAAAATAAATAATAATTATAAAATACCAATAAATTAATAGACAAATAATAATAATAAAAGTTATAAAATTAAAATAAAAGTTATTAAATTAAAATGGGAGTTATAAATGGAAATTAGTTAAAAATAATTGGAATTATAAACTTGCTTGGAAATTAATGCAGTTCTCCATTTTTCATGTGTCAACAACATGGGGGTTAGTGCATCAATTGAGCACATGGTGTCTACAACCCTAGGGCTTATCAAAAAGGTTGGAAATAGGTCCATGCTTAGTTGGTGACACCTTCCAGCTGTTTCTAGAAGCATTCTAGAGCTTTCCTGAGAGCTCTTTATATATTCAGGCATCCTTAGAATCTTAGACATAGCGTGGGAGCGTGGAGAGAAATTGGAGCATTGGAGGACTCAAGAACTCTGAAGAAGGGAGGAGCTTGTTCTGCGGGTTTTCTGAGGAAGAGCGAATTAGCATCAGAATCCGGGTAGATTCTTGTGATTTTAATTATGCTATTTCCGCATGTTGCTTTCCCTGTCTTCTTCGTGTCTTCCATATGTCTTCTGAAGAATTTCATATTTCTATTGTATGCATTCTCAATTTGAGTAGTTAATTTGAGAATTCTATATGCATAGATCTGAAAATAAAACAGGGCTAGGGTTGAGATTCATAATCAAACCCATTAGATTAATTATTGGAAAATTATTTGGAATCAAAGCTTATGAGCAAATACTGAGAACTGAAATTTATATTTGTTTATATTTGAATACATATCTATATATATATATGTATGTATGTATGTATGTATGTATGTATGTATGTATGTATGTATGTACAATTTTATATATATATATATATATATATATATATATATATATATATATATATATATATATATATATATATATATATATATATATATATATATATATATATATATATATATATGTTTTTACATGCTGTGTTAATTGATTAAACTCTGTATATATATATATATATATATATTCATATATATCGATACATATATACTTATATATATATATATATATATATATATATATATATATATATATATATATATATATATATATATATATATAGATATATATATATATATATACATACATACATATGTATATATATACATATATATATATATATATATATTTAAATTAAATTAAAAAGTCGAATGACATTCCGCAGCGAGTGAATGACGCATCGTGATACACAATGGAGGGAAGCATTTTTAATAAAACGCAATATATAAAAAAAAAAAATACAATCACATTGGGCACATATGATACCCATACCCCCCCGCGGGTCGCAGAGGCCAGTCGTTGTAGGACTGCGATGACAGGGGTAATTTGGAACAACTAGAACTTGAGACTAGGTGAACTAAAACAATACTTGAACTGTACTTGTATGTTTTTTCATACTTCAACACTTAGTTGTCAAAACTGAACCCAGTTTGTTGTAACATGTGTCTCTTGATTGTAATAGTACTCTGTACTGTTGTAGGATGGTATCTGGGACTAGGTCTTCTATTAGAGGCAGTGGTAGAGGCCGAGGAAGAGGCCATGGTCTTGGTAGAGCTATCAGTGCCCATGAGTCTGCCCATGAGGGATCGGTTCATATAGAGAGTAGGGAAGAGAACTCTAATAGGCAGCAGGAAGAGAGCCGTAGAGAGGACCAAGCTAAGTCTGAAGAGGATGGACTGAGATAGTTGATGCAGACTATACTAGAACGTCTACCTCATGTTCAAGAACAACCTAAAGTACATCAGATAGAACAAGAGCATAGACCTAGGTCTAGAAGTCCTCGGAAGGAGCGTCAGAGGTCCATTGTGTCCACTCAGATGAAGGATCTTTCAAGATCCAAGGTTAAGCCTTTCAATGGGCAAGGGTCTGGGTATGTGGCCAAGTAGTGGCTTATTTCTCTCGATAGGATTTTTGCTATGCAGGACTTTGACAGTAATGTTAAGGAAAGATTTGTGATTACCAATTTAGAGAACTTTGGAGCCACTTGGTGGACAATTGAGGAGAAGAAGCTAGGGATCGATATGAGTAGTGTCACTTGGGAACTATTTTTGGAGAGTTTCCGTGAACGATTCCTACCAGAGGAATGGAAACAACAAAGGGCAGATGAATTTCATAGTCTCAAGCAGTACACTATGTCAGTAACCGAGTATGAGCGTAAGTTTTATGAGCTCATGTCTTTTTCAGGATTCGGTGAAAATTCAGCTCAGTTGACACAACACTTTATTAGGGGATTGAACAATCGTATTATTGGGGGTGTCAAAGTATTTGAGCCAAAAACCCTCAAGGATGTGGTACATCGAGCAATTCTTGTTGAGCAAAGTGTTAACCTTGGTCAAGGTAGTTTTGTAGGAGCGCCAGAAGTGTCAGGATCTAAAAGCAACTTTAATTCAGGTGGTAACAAGAAGCCTTTCTTTTCTAAGGGAACACAGTTTTAGCAGTAGTCTCAGTAGACGCAACAACAGAAGGGATCAAATTCTCAGGCTCAAGGTGGTGGCAAAGGTTCTAACTTTAAGAACAACCGCAATGCTCAACGCAATAAACAAAATCAGCCCAATTAGCCAGCTCAGAGTAGTCAGTCATTTGTTAGTAGGAACAGTCGTCAGCAATCAAATGTTCCACCTATGGGTAGAGGATCTGGCAAGAGTATAGAATGTTTTTCATGTGGACAGATTGGTCATTATGCAGCTCAGTGTCCATAGTGAACACCTCATTTTTTAGGACCTAGGCCTACAGCTTCAGAGCCTACAGTTGGTGATGCAGGTAGAGCTCATAGAGTATTTGCAGCAGTTGATCACCGTCAGGCGGATCATCAGGGTACAGTGGTTGAGACCACTGGTGGTATTCAAGGTATATCTCTTTCAATATTATTTGATTCAGGAGCCACAGACTCATTTATTTCACCATCTATAGTTTCTAAGTGTAAGCTGGATGCGGTAAAGCAAGATCATGGTTGGCAAGTGGAACTAGCCTCAGGTATCAAAGTCTCCACGAACTCTGTAGTTCATAAATGTGGGCTTAGCCTAGGAAGCTTTATATCTATAGTGGATCTTCGAGTCATACCCCTTGGTTCCTACGATGTGGTTTTGGGCATGGATTGGCTTGGAACTCATAAAGCTAGTATAGATTGCAGGAAGAAGGTTATTATGTGCCAAGATGACCAAGGGAATGATGCGAAGATAGTTGGGATACCAAGGCCTATATCTCTGCGGATGATTTTTGCTATGCAAATGAAGCGAAGTTTTCATAAAGGATGTCAAATATTTGCTGTTATGGTAAATGATCTTGAAGAAGAAGATCATGTGAGGAAGACTTTAGATCACCTGATTTTGCAAGAGTACGCAGATGTTTTTCCAAGTGAGATTCCAGGCATGCCTCCAAAGAGGGATATCAACTCTAGCATTGATCTAGTTCCTGGAGCGGAGCCTATCTCTAAAGCTCCTTATCGCATGACCACACAGGAACTGGGAGAGCTACGTCTTCAGTTAGAGGAACTTCTGGCCAAAGGGAGCATTCAACCTTGTGTATCACCATGGGGAGCTCCAGTGCTCTTTGTGAAGAAGAAAGACGGATCCTTGCGCCTTTGTATCGACTACAGACAGTTGAACAAGGTGACTATTAAGAACAAGTATCCTTTGCCTAGGATTGATGACTTATTCAATCATATCAAGGGGGGCTACAATTTTCTCCAAGATTGACCTTAAGTCAGGATACCACCAGCTTCGCATTAAGGAAGCTGATATTCACAAGACCGCTTTTCGAACTCGCTATGGGCATTATTAGTTCACAGTGGTACCTTTTGGGTTTAATAATGCTCCATCGGTGTTCATGAGTTTGATGAATGGTGTATTTTGATCATATCTTGATAGGTTCATACTTGTGTTTCTTGATGATATATTGATATACTCTAAGAATCAGAAGGAGCATGAGGAACACCTGCAGTTGGTATTGCAGTGTTTGAGAGACAACCAGCTTTATGCTAATGCAGCCAAGTGCGAATTCTTCAAATCGGAGATTCCATATTTAGGGCATGTCATCTCAGGTGAGGGTATTTTAGTGGATCTTGCAAAGATTCAGGCGATAATAGACTGGCCGACACTGACTAACGTGTCAAAGATTCGTAGTTTCATGGGCCTAGCAGGATATTATCGCAGATTTGTCCAGAACTTCTCTAGGATAGCACATCCTATCACTTCTCTTCAGAGGAAAGGAAAGAAGTTTTTGTGGACAGAGAAATGTGAGGAAGCATTTCAGAAGCTCAAAGAACTTCTGACTAGTGCACCGATATTAGCAGTACCGGACCCAGAGGGAGATTTCATGGTGTGTACAGATGCTTCTCTTGAGGGGATTGGGGCAGTGTTGATGTAGAATGGATGGGTGATAGCATATGAATCACGCAAGCTCAAGGATCATGAGTTAAATTATCCTACGCATGATCTTGAGTTAGCAGTAGTAGTTCATGCTTCGACAAGATGGAGACATTTCTTGTTGGGGCACAAATTTGAGCTACACAGTGATCATCGCAGTCTTCAGTATATTTTTACTCAGCCTAATTTGAATGCTCGACAGAGATGATGGATGGAGTTTCTATGCGAGTATGATTTTGAGGTTAAGTACATTCAGGGTAAGGAGAATGTGGTGGCGGATGCTTTGAGTCACAGGAGACATGTGGTATCATCTATGACTCTTAGTGTGGATTTGAGGAGTCAGATTTTTCAGGCACTTCCTACAGATTCTTGGTATCAGGAAGTGTGCAGAGAGATTGATTCAGGAAGACCCTTGGAAGGTAAGTTTGTAGGTTACGTACGAGAATCAGATGGTCTTCTAAGACATTTGGGGAGGATTTATGTGCCATTATTGGATGAGCTTCGCACCTTGATTCTAGCAGAAGCCCATCGTACACCGTACTCAGCACACCCAGGTGTTAAGAAGATGCATGCTGATTTGAGACGTTTGTTCTTTTGGTCTGGGATGAAGCGAGATATTGCTGATTTTGTGGCTAGGTGCCTTGAGTGTCAGAGAGTTAAGGCAGAACACCAACACCCAGCTGGACTTTTGGAGCCAAATCTCATTCCTTCTTGGAAGTGGGATATCATTTCCATGGATTTCATTGTAGGATTACCTATGATCGTTCGTCATCATGATGCTATCATGGTCATAATTGATCGGTTGACTAAGGTGACACATTTTTCACCTATCAGGCCTTCCTACATAGCAGCTTCTGTAGCTAATGTCTTCATGTGTGACATTGTGAGATTACATGGTATTCCTAGAAAGATTATTTCTGACAGGGATCCTGTATTCACATCTGCATTCTGGACATCGTTGCAGCATGAGCTTGGAGCGCAGTTAAACTTTAGTTTGGCATATCATCCAGAGTTTGATGGTCAGACAGAGAGGGTGAATCAGGTTTTTGAGGATATGTTACAAATGTATGTGATGGATAGGCAGACATATTGAGAGGACTATCTCTACCTAGTGGAGTTTACTTACAACAATGGGTATCATAGTTCTATTGGCATGGCACCTTTTCAAGCATTATATGGTTGTCCTTGTCATACACCCTTGAGTTGGGACAACCTTGAGGATCGCATTCTGTTGGGTCCTGAGATGCTTCGTGATATGGAGCAATAGGTAGTGCGTATCTGCGAGCATTTGACTATGACACAGGATAGGTAGAAGAAGTATGTTGATGCTCATAGGACTGATAAGCAGTTTGCAGTGGGAGATAAGGTTTTCTTGAGAGTGCGACCGCGAAAGAGTCTGATCCGTTACGGAAAGGGTTCTAAGCTAGCACCTCATTTTGTGGGACCATTCCAGATTCCAGGGAGGATTGGCCCGGTTGCTTACCGCCTTGTTCTACCGCCCAGCCTAGCTCGCATTCATGATGTTTTCCTTGTGTCAGTGCTTAGGCAATATATTCCTGATATTGTGCATGTTCTTGATTGGAATGCATTGCAGGTAGAGGACAGGCAGCTGGCTTTGGAGCCGGTTCGTATTCTGGAGCAGCGGGGGTTGACCCTCAGGGGTTGAACCATCGAGCAGGTAAGGGTCCAATGGGACCCTACTGATGATTCTTTAGCTACTTGGGAGGATGCAGCTAGATTGAGGGAGTTATATCCCTATTTGTTTGTAGGATTCCAAGAGTAAGCCTAATCCAAGGGGGGTTGGATGTAGTGCCTACCCTCGTTCACATCTTCTCTGGACATATTATTGCTATTATTATCAGACTTTGATGGACTAGTACTATGTAGATGGATTAGTGGTATTGTTTTGACACTATCAGACATTATGTTATGGATTCAGTTGTTATATGATGAGATCATTTAGACTTTACATTTCATGTATGTATGATGATCATTATATTGTTTTTAGTTATTGTTGATGATTAGTTAGATGGTTATTATTTCATGAGTTTTATTATGGATACTTACTCCATACTTGCATGTGTATGGGGTGCGTGTTTTCTTATTGTATGGCATTTCTGATGTGGTTAAGGAAGGGAGTCGTAGTCACCTGCTTAGTCGGGATCTACACGATGCACCACTTCTTGCCATTGCTTGTTTAGCTTAGCACTATATATACATAGTATGTACATGCATGGCTTTTTTACAGGTTGCAGGTACCAGGTATCGACTTCCCTGAATTGCCAGGATAAGTGTACCCTATTATACTATCTCAATGATAAGAGAGGGGAGATAAATTCTCAAGTCCAAATCCCAAACTCTAAAACCATTTGTCCTAGTGAGTTGGGACAAGTATTAGAGTTGAGCACCCACTGAATGTGTCGGATGACATATTTCGTGATTTTTAATCTTTTAGACTGATTTTGTGTGAATTGTCCTATGATGGGTTTTCATATTTTGTTATGAAGGTCTATGGTGAATTTTCTATTAATTAAGTCTTAACAAATAGATTTAATTAATAAATTAATTATTTGAGAAAATTAAATATCATGATTTTTGATATTTTGATTATAATTAATTCAAGGTAAAATTAATTGAGAAATAAAAGAATTAAATTAAAAGAAAATTAGAAAATTAAAATAAATAATAATTATAAAATACCAATAAATTAATAGACAAATAATAATAATAAAAGTTATAAAAATTAAAATAAAAGTTATTAAATGAAAATGGGAGTTATAAATGGAAATTAGTTAAAAATAATTGGAATTATAAACTTGCTTGGAAATTAATGCAGTTCCCCATTTTTCATGTGTCAACAACACGGGGGTTAGTGCATCAATTGAGCACATGGTGTCTACAACCCTAGGGCTTATCAAAAAGGTTGGAAATAGGTCCATGCTTAGTTGGTGACACCTTCCAGCTGTTTCTAGAAGCATTCTAGAGCTTTCCTGAGAACTCTTTATATATTTAGGCATCCTTAGAATCTTAGACATAGCGTGGGAGCGTGGAGAGCAATTGGAGCATTGGAGGACTCAAGAACTCTGAAGAAGGTAGTAGCTTGTTCTGCGGGTTTTTTGAGGAAGAGCGAATTAGCATCAGAATTCAGGTAGATTCTTGTGATTTTACTTATGCTATTTCCGCATCTTGCTTTCCCTGTCTTCTTCATGTCTTCCATATGTCTTCTGTCGAATTTCATATTTCTATTGTATGCATTCTCAATTTGAGTAGTTAATTTGAGAATTCTATATGCATAGATCTGAAAATAAAATAGGGCTAGGGTTGAGATTCATAATCAAACCCATTAGATTAATTATTGGAAAATTATCTGGAATCAAAGCTTATGAGCAAATACTGAGAACTGAAATTTATATTTGTTTATATTTGAATACATATATATATATATATATATAAATACAATTATATATATATATATGTTTACATGCTGTGTTAATTGATTAAACTCTGTATATATGTATATATTTATATATATATATATATACATATATATCTATACATATATACTTTTATATATATATATATATATATATATATACATACATACATATGTATATATATACATATATATATATATATATATTTAAATTAAATTAAAAAGTCGAATGACATTCCACAACGAGCGAATGATGCATCGTGATACACAATGGAGGGAAGCATTTTTAATAAAACGCAATATAAAAAAAAAATATAATAAAATCACATTGGGCACATATGGTACCCATACCCCCCCACGGGTCGCAGAGGCCAGTCGTCGCAGGACTGCGATGACAGGGGTACACTGTACCAGCTGTCGATGTAGTGCCTACAGCCGTAGGTACTGCGTACCGCGACAGGGTTATAAGAAATTATATATATATTTTTTGGGTTGGATGCAGGTTGTTTTAAAAAAAAACCGTGCATGGCATTATAAACTTCGCCGCACGGTATTGTAAATGAATTTAGTCCGCCGTCGGTTGTTATTGAGACATTCGGTTTATATCCATATATGTGTGTGTGTGTGTGTGTGTGTGTGTGCAAATACATAATATTATAATTTGATTTTATAAAATGATAGTTATATATGTATACACATATATATACATAAGTATGTATATGTATATATATCATTTAATTGCTAATTTGATAAATGGATTTGTATTAAGAGAGTATTTCTTTTAATAACAAATTATTTGATAATAGAATAATATAGACTCAATTTAATCATTTTAATTTGGAAAAAATGAAATGGGTAAATTCTCATTTGTTATTTTAACTTGAAGGGGGTCCTTTTCAACTAGCGTTTATATAATAAAAAAAAAGTCATTAGAAAATTGAGTCTAATGGAGAAACTTTTAAAACAAATACATGGGTTAGGTAAAACGTGAAATTTCTCCACTTGATATTAATTTTGGAAAAGTAAACCGAGACTTTTACATTCAAATGTGAAAACTTAGCAAAACCAAAACATGTGCTTACATTGTGTATTCCTTATGCTAATGTTTTGGGTTTTGGGTTGACTAGTGTTGACCAGTATAGGATGTCTACCAGAGGCTTGGGGGTTATGTGATTGTGATGTCATGATGATGTTTTACTCTCGATCTTTATAAACCCAACCATGATTATGTGATGGAATGCTCTATGTATTGGTTGTGATTACTAATTGTTAAAGTTGAGATTCTTATGTTTGAGACCCTTGACTTAACCATTATTTTTGGTCATTGATCAGTTATCCTTGGACATATTCTAGTCACCATGATGGGACTAATATGTGGATTTATTCTTGATGATGTCATGTTGTGACATGTATGACTTAACCATTTTGGAGTCTTTGATCAGTATGACTTTGAGATATTCTTGGTTGCTTGTTGAGAACCAATGGATATGGTGATTTATTTTGAGATATATTTTGGTTATTGAAAACCAATGGATACTTTGATTATCAGTGATACTTCAGTTGCCAATAGAGAGCTGTTGTATTCATGATTTTCTATGGATATTGCTCATGGACATTTGATGCTTTTATGCATATTTGATGATTTAATCATGGATATTTGTGGATTCTTATTATGGATATTTGATGATTTTGTGGACTTTCTTTATGATTATGATACCATGAGCATTAGGGTAGGATATCTGCATGTAGTGTCGGGAAGTGGCTTGCAATGGGGGCTGGGGCCCTAAGAGGCTGCCAGGATAACTCATTGTAAGTTGGTTTAATAAGTGATAACATTCACACTTAATACTAACTGAATGAACCTAAAAAGATAAGAGTTTTGGTTCTCGCCCATGCCTTGAGTGCTTGTATAGGCTAGGATGGGAGTAGAGAGAACACAAGGTTGCGACCTTGCATTCCATAGTATGCCTTGTCAGTATGAAAGGATACTAGTGGCCGCATGAGATCTGTATGGACCTGTGGAGTTTAGCTAACTGCCAGGGTAACTTGTACGAGATAAATGCGATGACACTTTCCTGCTTGCATAGTAGGTTCCTACATGTCATTGTTGTGCCTCTGGGAATTAGATGTCAATTTTGTGTGTGTTGAAACCTTTGATTAGTATACTTTTAGGATTCATGGACTTTAGAGTCTTGTGCAATGTGGTTTTGATAGCCTGTTTGGGACTTGAGATTATCTCCTCAGCACGGTGGGAGTGGACCACTTAGGTACCACACAGTCGGGTGGTAGTGTATTTTCCACTCTTATCATTTGAGTTTCATTGAGACATTGTGGCTGATGCATGGTGGATATGTATCCTTTCATTGATGATTAGCATATGTTAGATGATGATATCTTATGCTTATATTTGCATGTTAGATTACTTCTACATATGATGTTGTATTTATTAGGAGTGACATTCCTACTATGTTAATACCGATGATCTCTTCGGTGATTTGGGATGTTACGCATGGAGGGATGGCTAGGGCCCACGATGGTCTAATGATGCTATTAACGGTTGGGAGGAACCATGCACTTAGTTTATTTTGTTGATCTTTGTGATGGATGTATATGACTTTTATGATGATGTATCATGAGTATCATGTGATTATCTTTACCTTGATGTATCATGGATTAGAATAGGATGATGTATCTTATTCTACATATGTATATAATTTTAAGCCTTCATACCCTGTGACATGTACAGTAGATGATTGAGGAGTTGGAAATGTAATAATAGAACATTGGACTTATCTTTATTACTTCATGTGGATGTTGTAAACATGTATGTAATTCACGTTGAGGGATCTTAAGGAATGTAATCTGTTGTGTATGTTGTGTTTACTATCTAGATGGTCATTGCTATTGCTTCCGTTATTGTGCATAAGTTTTATGTGGTATTTACTTTCATGGAAAAAAAAAATGTTACCAAACTTAGTGAAATTCTAAGTTAATTCTTTGGATCCCTTGGCGGGGCATTACATTTTGTCATCATATTGCAAATTAACTGAAATGTCCCTTTACTGATTTTTTATGATATTTCCAGCCTCAAATCAGAACTTTAAAATCAAACAACCAATATTACAAAGACTGCCAATTTCCCAATAAAACTCAAATCGGGTATGTCCAAATTAGTGCCAAAAACTTCACAACTTCACAAATTATTAATAAATTTGAAAATGGACATTTTTACAAAAATTTCAGCAGCATAACAGCCTACAAAATGACATTTCCAGATTTGTATAGCCTTTACACAACAGCTCACAAATGTAGGGCAAAACTATGCTCAATCGGGCTCCCCAAATTAACACAAAAATGCCCGAAAACATCACAAAACACTCATAAACTATCTCAGAAGTTTAATCACGACCCAATACATTTATTCAGCTCTATTTTAACATCATAAAGTCTAAAATACAGCAGCAAACCAAACTGATATGAAACACTCAACTGAAAACCCATACTAAAACCAAAAACAACCCCGAAAACACCCAAATCGGCACTATTCAGCACAAAGGCAAACTCTGTATGAGCATGCACATGGAATGGCTTCAAACTCCTATCCTTAGCCTTCCTAGAAACTTGCAAACTCCCATTCTTGGGTCTCCTTCTCCACAGGTTTGGCAGCCTCTGAAGAACAACAAGAAAATTAGCAAGAATCAAGATGTAGAATGAGCCCAAAATGCCTCCAAACCCCTTTTAAAGAGGGCATAACCCTAACTCACGTCCAAGAGGGGTTAATAAAATATAATTTAATAATAATTTTTATTTATTAGTCCATTGGTTTCCAAAGATTAGCCCCTTTTTCCGAAATTTCACCTTTTTGGAGCCTGCCTGCCTTAACAAAGTTTTTTTTTTTTTAATTATTTGAATAGGGGACATGACAAGTCCTCCCCTCCCAAATATTGCTTTTCCTCAAGAAATGAAGGTTGGAATTCTCAAGAATATGTACTCCTTCCCAAGTTGCATCCTCTAGTGGTAATCCTTTCCATTTGACCAAATGCTCTATGATGCTCCTATTTCTCAACCTTTTCTCTCTTGTATCCAAAATCTCTTCTGGTATCAAAACTAATTTCCCTTCATCATCAAGAGGTGGTAATTCTGTAGATACTATGGTTTCCTGGCCTAGAACCTTCTTTAAGCAAGATACATGAAAAATATTATGTATTTTGCTGTTTGGTGGGAGCTCCAATTCATAAGCTACCTCTCCTACCTTCTTGATGATTTTATAAGGCCCATAGAACCTTGGCTTGAGTTTATCTGCCCCACTTCTCTTCAAGGTGCTTTGCTTATATGGCTGCAACCTAACAAATACCAAATCTCCCACCTCAAAAGATCTTTCAATCCTTTTCCTGTCAGCATATATCTTTTGTTGGTTTTGTGCATGTTGTAGATTATCCTTGAGGGACCTTATTATGTCTTGGCTTTGCTTGATGAAATCACTTGCTGCGGGTACTCTGCTATCAGAAAGTATTAGATCAACAAAGGAAAGGGCATCATAACCATAAAGAGCACAAAAAGGAGGCATACCAATAGACATGTGATGAGATGTATTGTAACAATACTCCTCTAGGTGTAACCATTTCACCCAAGCATGTTGTTGATTTGAAACATAGTTCCTCAAATATCCTTCTATCCATTTATTAACTATCTCTGTTTGTCCATCTGTTTGAGGGTGATAGCTAGTACTGGGAGTGAGTTCAATTCCTGCCAAATGAAAGAGCTCCTTCCAAAAAGAGTTGAGGAATCTACTATCTCGGTCACTAACAATGTTTCTAGGCAAACCATGTAATCTAAAAATTTCCTTGAATAACAATTCGGCCACTTGTGATGCCTTGAAATCAGATGTGATAGGAAAGAAATGTGCATACTTAGTTAGTCTATCTACCACCACATATATGCAATCCTTACCTTGAACCTTGGGCAACCCAGTGATGAAATCCATGAAAATACTTTCCCATTTTTGTTCGAGAATAGGAAGTGGCTGCAACAACCCTGCGGGAAAATTTTGCTCACTCTTGCTTTGTTGGCATACCATACATTCCTTAATGTGTTTAAGGACATCCTCCTTCATACCCTTCCATGAAAACCACTCTCAAATTTGCCTGTATGTCTTGAAGTATCCCTGGTGACTAGCCAAAGGTGTGTCATGAAAGGCCCTCAATATCCTCTCCTTAGTTTTTGACCCTGGCACTAAGAAGATCGTGTTCTTGTAATAAATCAATTCATCAACAATCTTGTACCTGTTATCATCCACTAACTTATCCAAAATCTTGGTGGCAAATGAATCTTTAGCATACTCTAAAATTATGGAGACTTTCCAATCAGCAGAGATAGATGATAAGGAACACAAAGTGGGCTTTCTTGAGAGAGCATCAGCAGCCACATTATTCTTTCCTTTCATGTATTCAATATAAAAATCATAAGCTTGCAATTTTCTTACCCATTTTTGTTGATGATCATTCAAATCCCTTTGATTCAAGAAGAACCTGAGGCTATTATGGTCTGTCTTTACAATGAATCTCCCACATACCAAATATTGTCTAAACTTATGAAGTGCATG
The DNA here is from genome assembly GCA_028749045.1 of Cupressus sempervirens. NCBI lineage: Eukaryota > Viridiplantae > Streptophyta > Pinopsida > Cupressales > Cupressaceae > Cupressus > Cupressus sempervirens. The sequence continues at coordinate 941,195,770 of CM053787.1, forward strand.
CATGATTGCTAACATTTCCTTATCATAGATGGAGTACCCTTTCTCTGTTTGATTTAATTTTTGACTCTCAAATGCTATTGGATGTCCCCTTTGAGTTGGGACAACCCCTATACCTTCTCTAGAAGCATCACATTCAACAACAAAAGGTAAAGAGAAATCTGGAATTGCAAGCACAGGGCATGAACTCATTACCTCCTTAAGCTTATCAAATGTTTTTTGTGCCTCTTCTGTTCAAACAATAGCTCCTTTCTTTGTCAAATCAGTCAAGGGGGCAGCAAGCTGAGAGAATCCCTTGGAAAATCTCCTATAGTAGCTACACAACCCGAAGAAACCTCTCAACTGTGTAAGATTAGTGGGTGGAGGCCAATCCAAAATTGCCTGGATTTTTTGTTGATCAACTTGTACTCCTTTAGAGCTTATAATATGTCCCAAATATAGGATCTCTGTCAAACCAAACTCACATTTAGATAGCTTAGCATAGAAGGATTGCTGCTCCAAGATTCCCAAAACAGTGTCTATGTGCTTTAGATGCTCTTCCCATGTTTTACTGTATATCAAGATATCATCAAAAAATGCCAAAACAAATTTTTGAAGATGCTGACTGAATACCTTATTCATACAAGATTGGAATGTTGCAGGTGCATTAGTGAGTCCAAATGGCATAACAAGAAATTCAAAGTGCCCATAGTTACATCTGAAAGCAGTCTTTTCCACATCTTCACTCCTCATTCGGATTTGATGGTAGCCTGATCTTAAGTCAATTTTTGAGAAGTATACAGCACCATGTAACTCATCAATGAGTTCATCTATGCGTGGTATGGGATACCTATTTTTTATGGTCTTCTTGTTTAGAGCCCTGTAGTCTATACACATTCTCATTGTACCATCCTTTTTCTTGACAAGTACCACAGATGATGCAAATGGACTAGAGCTAGGCCTTATGAATCCCATGTCCAGGAGTTCTTTAATAATTTTTTCAATTTCTTCCTTATAACCTCTTGGATGGCGGTATGGGGTTGTTATAACTGGTTTGACACCCTGTTCTAACTCTATAACATGCTCAAAACCTCTATCTGGTGGTAATCTTGGAGGCAAATCATTGAAAACTGTACTATGCTTATCAAGAATATTTTGAATTTCAAAATGGAAATTACCTTGATTCTTTGGAGAGCTTGTTGGTTGGATTATGACTCCTGCTGCCCATGTTACTTGTCCTCTTCGAAAAGTCCTCTCCATCCTCTTTGCAGAGACCGCCTTAGGTGCTCCATTCGATAACCCTCTCAATATAACTTCTTTCCCATTGGAATGAAATTTAAACTCCATAGTTTGATGGTTCATGTAATAGCCTCCGATAGAGTGCAACCATTGAACACCCAATACAAGATCTATCTCCCCAATACCAACCACATAGAAGTCATCACATAACTCATAATCTCCTAAGGTCATCTTGAGTTGTTTCACCACCCGTGTGCAAGGCATAGTGAATCCATCAGCTACAGTAACATTGAATCCCTCAAAATCTTCTTCTTTAAGCCCTCTTTTCATGACAAATCCCTCATCAATAAAATTGTGAGTTGCCCCACTATCAAGAAGAATAGTCAACCTTTGCCCTGCTAGTACCCCTCGAATTCGGAAGGGATGGTATCTTGGGACTCTTGATAATGCTGCTAAAGTGCCATCTTTGCTGATTTCTTTTACTTTCTCTTCTTCTTCCTCCTCCTTAGTATCATGAAATTCCTCATGCTCATCTGAATCAGATTCCGAAACAACTTCAATATAGTGCACTTGACCTTTCCCCAAACATCTGTGTCCTGGAACCCATGGTTCTCTACAAGTAAAACAAAGCTTTTTCCTTCGTAATTCACTCCTAGTCTCTTCATCTACCTTCTTTTTGCCACATTTGTCACATCTTTTGGTGGTAGTGTTGGGAAAGTCTTTTTCTGAAAATTTCCCTTATGTTGCCAAAGATTTGGGGGTTTTTGATTAGTGATTGATTTCATAGGCACGCAAGTTTCAAGTTGCAAGCTTCTTTTGATAGCTTCCTGTAAGGTTGAGGGTGAGAAAGCCTTAACCAAACCCTTAACAGAATCTTCTAAACCATTAAGAAAAAGATAAATGATCCTCTTTTCACTCATATCAGGTACCATAACAGCCACTTTTTGAAATTCTTCTATATACTCATTAACTGATTTGGTTTGCTTCAACTTTGACAATTCTTTAAAGTACTCTTCATCATCCTTGAGGTCAAATCTATCTATCACCCTTTGACTGAAATCTTCAAATGTAGTTACCTGATCGTGACCTTGAGTAGTCATTCCATGATACCACCAATCATAGGCTGCATCTTCCAAGTGTAGACTTGCAAATTGAATAGCATCACTCTCTTTCATGGGGTTAAGTGTGAAGAAAGTTTGTAATTTTTGTAGCCATGCTCTAGCTGAAATTTTATTTGTTCCATCAAAAGTAGGTGCTGTAAACTTGCTTATTTTATTTTTGAGCTCTCTTCCACTTGTGTCATGCTCCCTCCTGTTCTCTTTCTTGGGCATCAAAGTGTTCATCATATCCACATATTCTCTAAAAGGAACTGAACTACGAAAGTCATCATCTAAGCCATTGTAAGTAGCTCGTAATGTAATCAAATTACTTGTAACCTCTTCCACTGGATTAATGGCTGGATTTGGTACTGGTGGCTCATCTGCAGGCAAGAAAATAGATTTGGTTGATTTAGATGGTGTGGATCTCCCATTTCTTGGCTCCTCTGAAGTGCTCCCTTTCTCATTAATAGATGCAATTCCTTGTAATTTTTCTGTCAATATTCGCAAAGCCTCTCTAGTTTCCGCCAAACCATCCACTGTTTGCTTCTGAGTATTTTGGATGTCTTGGAAGAATTTCTTTGCCATCTCATCTGGATCAGCCATATTTTTTTCTTCCTTGGATTTTGTACTTTTGCTTTCAACTGGGGGTTTGATCAAAATTTCTTTATTCTTTTCTCACTGGAAATATCTTTTTTCTCTTTCACTTAGTTGCATGCAATCATAAAATATGACATGCAAGGTCTGGGTAGTTATCAAAACTTGACATGCAAGATCTGGGTAGTTGTTAAAACTGACATGCAACTTCTACAAACCCTCAGGCTGGCAAAATCACGGCTCTGATACTACTGAAATGTCCCTTTACTAATTTTTTATGATATTTCCAACCTCAAATCAGAACTTTAAAATCAAACAACCAATATTACAAAGATCTGCCAATTTCCCAATAAAACTCAAATCGGGTATGTCCAAATTAGTGCCAAAAACTTCACAACTTCACAAATTATTAATAAATCTAAAAATGGAAATTTTTACAAAAATTTCAGCAGCATAACAGCCAACAAAATGAAATTTCTAGATTTGTATAGCCTTTACACAACAGCTCACAAATGTAGGGCAAAACTATGCTCAATCGGGCTCTCGAAATTAACACAAAAATGCCCAAAAACACCACAAAACACTCATAAACTATCTCAGAAGTTTAATCACAACCCAATACATATATTCAGCTCTATTTTAACATCATAAAGTTTGAAATACAGTAGCAAACCAAACTGATATGAAACACTCAACTGAAAACCCAAACTCAAACCAAAAACAACTCCGAAAACACCCAAATCGGCACTATTCAGCACAAAGGAAAACTCTGTATGAGCATACACATGGAATGGCTTAAAACTCCCATCCTTAGCCTTCCTAGAAACCTGCAAACTCCCATTCTTGGGTCTCCTTCTCCACAGGTTTGGCAGCCTCTGAAGAACAACAAGAAAATTAGCAAGAATCAAGATGTAGAATGAGCCCAAAATGCCTCCAAACCCCTTTTAAAGAGGGCATAACCCTAACTCACGTCCAAGAGGGGTTAATAAAATATAATTTAATAATAATTTTTATTTATTAGTCCATTGGTTTCCAAAGATTAGCCCCTTTTTCCGAAATTTCACCTTTTTGGAGCCTGCCTGCCTTAACAAAGTTTTTTTTTTTTTAATTATTTGAATAGGGGACATGACAGTAACCCACACCGCTCTCTGACAAGGAGAACATCCATTATTAGTAATATTTTTTTCCCATTTATTACTAATAAGCAGGGCAATTCCCTCTCTACCTCTCTCATGGTTAGTGCAAAACTTAATAGCATCTTTCCAAATAAAATTGAGATTGGAATCCAAAGTGAATCCCACAGTTTTAACTTCCTGCATCATAAAGAAGTCTATAGAATGTAGAGAGTTTAACAATTGCTTGATAAAAAACTTTCTATCAGGGGCCTCTAAACCCCTCACATTCCAAGATAGGAAATTCATTGAGACAATATGTAAGAAGTGGAGCAAGCAATACCCTCTTGATCAGCTAGGACCAAAAAATTATTTGAGGAATCCCCTGGTTTAGTCACAGATGGCTTATTTTTTGAGCCAGGTGGTCTTCCTCTTCACCTGGCAGTAGGAGAGTAGGTACTAACATCGTCTTCAATATTTGCTAGAGAATCCACATCCATGCACTGCCCATGATTAGACTTCAGGGGAATAAGGGTAGCTAGAATAATTTCAAATTCATAATCCTCCCCAATCTCTTGGAAGATTTTTTGGGGGAATTTTCGAGAGGACTCACTAGCTTGGGGCTTACGATTGATATCAACAATATGACTGACAGTATTCACATTAGTCAAAGCAGGACCAGTTAACAATTTAACATGATGATTATTACTGTTGTTGGGGCAAAAAGTTTTAGGCATGGAGGAACTATTTCCTCTTCTTCTTTTTTTGCTTATCTTGAACAAAAGTAAATCCATCATCTGTATTAAGATCAATAGCTAAATCAAGACTGGGGAGCATTTGAAAACCTCCAGATGTAGGAGCGGTATCACACAAAATGTTCTCAGGCCAAACAGTAATAGCAGAGAGAGGGTTAGGAACAATTTTAGATGAAACAATCTTAGACTGAACAATCTTAGGACCAACATTAGTCAAAACAATAGTGGGGATAGGGGTTTCGGTGTGAGGCAATGGGGATGAAGAAGCAGGGGTTGATCGACAAAGAACATTTTCAAGGGGAGGATTACTGGTGATAGGCGGATTAACCACATTTTTAGTTGAATCATTGGAGGGATTAGGTTTTCTCCTAATGATAGGACAATCCTTACGGAGGTGGCCTTCTTTGCGGTAGAGAAAATAGGCATTCAACCCCCCCAAAACCTCTATAGGAAAAATATAAGCATCATTAAGGATGTTAATTGAAATATCAAAAGGAAGGTCCTTACTAGGCAAGAGAGAGATAAGAATTCTAGCATCCATATGCGGGATGAGTCTCACAGTTTCATTCATTCGAATAATTTTACCAATAGGCTCAAGCAATTGTGGCAAAAAATGCCACAAAAAAGGGGGAATGTTTTTTACCAGTATCCATCTTGGAGCTGAAAGTGCGAGAACCTCCTCATGGACGGCCTCTGGCGACCAAGCAATAGCTCTAAATGATGTTGAACCCACATTCCAATATTGTTTTTTAAGAAACTTTGTTTGAGCATCATGATTCACAAATAAAATCACATATAAACCCTTTTGTATTTGCCTTCAGAATGAAATATGCAACCCAAGTTTGTTATTCCAGTAATGATGGAACCAGTCATCCATAAATTTCTTTGGTGGACATTTATCAATTTCAACAGCTAAGAAAAAAATTGCAGTATCTCTTAATCTATCTTTTTCCTGAACAATTTCTTCCAACATTTCAGGATTAGGAACAATGGCAAAAGGAGACAGAGAAGTTGAAGGAGTCTTACCGGATTTAGAGACATCATTGTTATCTGTGCTTGCAAATTCAAACCTGGCTCTATTGTTAATGACTGATGATCGACCCACAGCCTCAGAAAAAGATTTAGGTCGATCACTGTTATCAGAGACTGGGTTACTAATGCCAATACCTAGAGCAGATTTAGCCGCCGTCGAAAAAGTATTACTTTGTACTTACTCAGCGGTCTTGCCATTACTCACCTCAAACATCTTAAAGTCTTTAATGTTGGATGTAGAAAGGGATACGCCCGGATCAAGAAGCTGCACGGGAGAGCCACACTATCCCTCGCCATCAGTATTGGTGTTGCCAGAGGTCAACACCTTGACAAAACCCTAGGCCAATCAAAAATCACAAGCGGATCAAAGAAGGAGCAAATCCAATTAGAAGCTTCGCATCGAAGAAACCCTAGTTTTTCATAAGCAATCTCAATCACCGAATCAGATTAACTCACAATCGCCCACAGTCAGATATTAATAAACAATCCTTTATATTCCTTTCACTGTGTTTTCACAATCTGATATTGATTCGCAATCCTTCACTTTCGCAATCCCAACATTAAGTCGCAGTCTCTTGAATAAATCGCATTCGCAACAGAATCAAACCTGGTTAAAAGTTAATATGCAGTCTCTTGAGTAAATCACATTCATCAAAATAATTTTCATTCACAAATTCTCTATCATAATGTCAACAGTCACAATTCACATTCACAAATTTCATTCGCATTCGCAGATTCAGAACCTCATTAGGTCATGTTTCACAGTCCAATAAATAAAATTTAAAATAATAAAATTCTATTATATATATCCTTTGGGAAGGATGGTTTCAATGTTTCAATTTAAAATTAATAATTATAAAAATATTTATATAACTCATTAACTTGGGAAAATGTTTTAAAAATAAAAATAAACAAATTAACAAATTTACCTCCTTACTGTCGGCGGCCAACCTGTACTTTCCCTGTGCTGCATTTAATAATAGCAGTGATTATTAAATCGCTATGTTATATTGTTTGTTAAAATTTAAAAAAAGACTTTATGAATTTTTTTTTTTTTTTTTAAAGATTTTTTTTAATAAGTATATAAACTTTATTATTATTTAACAATGTTTTTATTTTAAGTTTTGTATAAATGTTACGAATGGTATTAATATTGTATTTCAATTTAATAATATTTTATTAATATAAAATTTATTAAGTAATAAAATTTTGTATGCGGTTTTATTTGTAAATTTAGTTTTTCAAAAAGTTAATAATATGAAGATTCTAAATTATTTATTATTTAATAAACTTTATTAGTTTTGAATGGTTTAATTATTAATTAATAAGATTTGTAATATAATTTTATTAATTAATAATTAGTAAATATTATTTATTAAGACAATTTTATTTATAGTTTATTATTATGATTAACAATATTATTTAGCAAAGAAAATTGTTAACAGATATTGAATATTAATTAATTATTAATTATTAATTATTGATTTAGAAAGGAAATGGATATTGGAACTAATTGGAATTAATGATAAAATCATGATAATTATATTGATTATTTTTAAAAAAATTGATTATTAAAGAAATTGGGGTTATTTTTATTTAATGATCAATTATTATTATTTTAATAAATGATTATTAATACTTTTAAATCATGATGTGATTACTTCTACTATAAGAACGTGAAAGGGATTAATTTGTAAGGGTAGACTGTGAGTTCTATTTGTTTAAAAAATTATGTTCAACTAGAAATGGAAACCTCACATTAAATCAACAATATATTATCAACCAATTTGAAATATGAGACTATTTACTTGAACTCAACACTGAGATTGAAACCCTCTTGCTTAACTCAAACTATGTATTTTCTAATTCAACCAAATTGTGGACTATCCTATTATGTGTTCTTTGTATTGTCTATGCTTTGGGAGTTTGGGGGTTGTTTAGTTTGACCAGTCTTAGCTTGTTACCAGAGGCTCGAGGGTTCTGTGTTTGTGATGTCATGCTGATATCAGTCTCGATCTTTTATACCCAACCTTGGTAATGTGATGCTATGCTCTAAGATGAGACGTATTTACTGTTGTTATTGCTTTCCAGTTCCCTTGTGTGAAGCTAAGGTGTATGTATATGAGATACCTGACTTAACCATTTTCGAGTCTCGATCAGTTATACTTGGGTTGCTTTCCAGTCGCTTTGAGAGGACTGATGTGTTTTGAGTGATTTGTTCTTGATGATGTTGTGTTGTGACATGTTTTGACTTGACTATTTTGGAGTCTTCGATCAGTATTGTGATTTATTATTGGGATACTTTCTGGTTGCTTGTTGGAGAACCATTGGATATTGTGACTTATCATGGATGCCTTCAATTGCTGATAAAGAACTGTTGTGATCATTATGATTATTATTTGATGCTTATTAGTTGCTCGTGGAGAACTAATGTGGTTATTGTGGATTATATTTATGATTCTTTCCAGTTGCTTGTATAGGGCTAAGGTGATTTTGTGATTTGTGATTTCATGAGCCTAGGGTAGGTTATCTATATGTAGTGTCGGGAAGTGGCTTGCAATGGGGGTCGGGGCCCTAAGTGGCTGCCAGGGTAACTCATTGTAAGTTGTTTTAATAAGTGATAAAATTTACACTAAATGAGAGTAAAATGAACTTAACAAAATTAATTATATGTTCTCTCTCATGCCTTGAGTACTAGTATAGACTAGGATGGGGTAGAGAGAACACTTGGTTACGACCTTCCATTCCGTAGTGTGCCTCATCAATATGAGAGGATACTAGTGGCCGCAGGGATCACTAGGGACCCGAGATTCTTAAGGGATTGCTCGAGTAACTTCTACGTGACTTTTGCGATGACACTTTCCTGCTTGCATAGTAGATTCATACGTGTTTGTGTTGTGCCTCTGGGTCTAGATGTCGATCTATGTGTTGGAACCTTTGAGTTACTATACTTATAGGATTTTCAGACTTAGAGAGTATTAGTGCTATATGATTTGATATCCTGTTTGGGACTTGAGACAATCTCCTCAGCACGGTGGGAGTGGACCATTTAGGTTCCATGCGATCAGGTGGTAGTGCTTTTTACTCTTACCATTTGAGGTCCATTTGTAGTCACCGTGGCTGGAGCTTCTTGGGATGCTTGTTTATCATGATTAGATGATGTTATTTACTTATGTATTTCCTTATATTGATGATTAGCATGTTAGATTTCTTTATGATTATGTTGTAGTATGTTTAGTAGTGACATCCCTAATATATAGTACCAACGATCTTATCAGTGACTTGGGATGTTATGCATGGGGGATGGCTAGGGCCCACGATGGTCTAATGATGCTATTGATGGTTGGGAGGAACCACACACTTAGATTAGTTTTGTTTTATGATAGATGGATAGTTGTATTTCATGTTGGATGTTTATATGTTTTATGATGGATGGATGTATCATGCATGGTATATGCTTTCATTTATTTTACTGTACTTTGTATCATGGATTCTTGGAGGATGATGTATCTTTATTTCTACTTATGTATATTCTTTTAGCCTTTCATACCCTTGACATGTACAGTGGATGATTGAGCATTTCGAATTAATTTGCCAAGAGGCATTCGAAACAAATTTATATTAAATGGACATTGGACTTTCTTATTATTCTTTCATGTGGATGTGGTAGTTGTTAGACTTAGAATTAATTAAATTTAAATGTGAATCAACGTCTTGGGATCCTTAAGAAATGTAACCTGTTATGTATGTTTGTTGATGATTACATGTTATTGCTTCTGCTACTATGTGTTTGATGTGTACATTATACTTTCTTGTTTAAAAAAAAAAAAAAATGTTTAGCAAACCTAGTAAAACTTTAGGTTAATTCTTTTGGATCCCTTAGTGGGGCGTTATAGACTTCTCTAGATGCACATGGGTGTACTTTTTGGAGTACAAGTTGGATGTCTTTGATTCATTTTTAGTCTTTAAGACATTTGTGCAGGAGTAGTCTGGTCTTTTTGTTAGATGTATATGCACTAACAACGAAAAGGAATATGTGAATCAGTCTTTCAAAGAATTTTGCAATGAGCATGGTTTACAACATCAGTTCACAGTTCCCCATACCCCTCACCAGAATGAGGTTGTAGAGAGAAAGAATAGGACATTATGGGAGATGGCCAATCGTATGATTCCATCTTGAGCTAAGGGTTCTTATTTTGGTCTATGACTATCAATTATGACAACTATATTAAGAATTGGACGTCTCACAAGGCATTATGATATTTGATCCTAAGGAGGCTTGGACTTATGTCAGGACCAATGTTTCTACATTTTCCATTTTTGGTAGTGAGGCTTGGCCATTTATTCTAGATGCTTAGTGGAAAGCCATGGAGAGGAAGAGCTGACAACTCATCTTTTTTGGCTACTATGAGGATCCTAAGGTGTAGAAGTTGTTTGATCATGATTCTAGAGATGTCTTATTTCAACAAGATGTCCAATTTGATGAGAGTTATCCTCAAATGGAGCCTCCATCACCAACCTCTCCCTCACTACCTAGTACTTCCTCTTCTCCTCCACATGATTATGTATCCTCTTAGGAATATATTGATGTTGATCCCCCTTAACCACCTCCACCAGATGTTCAACAAGTGCCCAAGTGGGCTCATGATATTTTTGATACAACAAGACTTATTGAAGGTGATGCTTCACATTCTTGTCACACTCGTGCTCAGACATCTAGTACTGGACTATTGAGTCATGCCATTTCAAATGATCCACAAAGTTTTTCATAGGTGATAGGACACTTAGAGTGGGATAGGGCTATGGGTGAGGAGTACTTTTCTTTGATGAAGAACCACATATCATGGGATATTTGTCCTCTTTTGAAAGGAAGAAAGTTGGTTCAGTGACGATGGGTGTACTGTACCAAGTATGTTGTAGATGGTTCTATTGATAGGTACAAGGAACATCTTGTTGCAAAGGTATTTTCACAAGTTGAGGGTATTGATTACTCTAAAACCTTTCCTCCCATCACCAAGATGAATTATATTTGCCTTGTACTCTCTCTTACATCTTCTCAAGGATACACAATATTTTAGTGGACATGAGGAGTTCCTTTTTGCATGGAGACCTACTTGTTAGAATCTGAAAAGATTGATAACCTAGAAAACTAGTGCAAAGGATACATATCTAAACTATGAATGAAAATGATACAAAATCAAAATAGCAACATAGACTTAGTCTCCAAGAGAGTAATGCAAATGCTGGAAGCAAAATAGCATTAAGAGGATGCAAAAGAAATCGATCCCAAATACAAGCCAGGCAACATGCTTATATAGACTAGGAAGAGGGATGAGGTGGCAACACTAACCAATGAGGAGAAACCATCTATTAGACTAAAGATAGCAAAGTATCTTCCTAAGATAGCTAATGGATGCTCACATGTAGGAAGGTGACACCTCACAACCACTTTCTAAATAAGACATGCTTTATTAACCCAAGCAAGATTATTAAAAGTGTAGGAAAAAACTAGCAATATAGGGAAAAATAAATAACCCACTAGGAAATTAAAAAAACTACACTAACACCACCCCATAAGCGAAGCTTAGATGGATGGAGAAATGGGTCCCATAGTTATAATCTAAACTATGAATGCAAATGATACAAAATCAAAATAGCAACATAGAGTTAGTCTCCAAGAGAGTAATGCAAATGCTGGAAGCAAAATAGCATTAAGAGGCTGTAAAAGAAATTGATCACAAATACAAGACAGGTAGCATGCTTATATAGACTAAGAAGAGGGAGGAGGTGGCAACACTGACCAATGAGGAGCAACCATCTATTGGACTAAAGATAGCAAAGTATCTCTCTAAGATAGTTAATGGGTGCTCACATGTAGGAAGGTGACACCTTGCAACCACTTTCTAAATAAGACATGTTTTATTAACCTAAGAAAGATTGTTAAAAGTGTAGGAAAAAAATAGCAATATAGGGAAAAATAAATAACCCACTAGAAAATTTAAAAACTACACTAACACCCCCCCATAAGCGAAGCTTAGGTGGATGGAGAGATGGGTCCATGCAAGTCAGGCCTAATGAGGTACCCATGTACATAAAAGTCCCCGAAAAGAGATAGAAAAGAGACTCCCCCCAAAAAATTAGGACTCCAAGTGAGAGGAAGAGGCCCCCCCAAAAGATGAAGCATCCCGCACCCCCAGCGAAGCTAGTAAATTTTGTTTGATTGATCCACTTACATCGAACAAGTTTTCTTCCCTTAGGAAGAGGGACAAGATCCCAAGTGTGGTTCCTCATCAAGGAACTATACTCTCCCTACATAGTGTTATCCCACTCAGGAATACTAGAAGCTTCATGAAAGGGTGGTGGATTTGAGGTAGTAGTAATGAAGACATGTGGAGCATCCTGGAATTATGAACGAGTCTGCCTAGTGTCTAATGGATCCCCAACCCAATCACTTGTAGACTACAACGTTTATCTAGCCCAAAGTGGACCAAAAGATGGATAATCAAGAGGAGAATCATCAACCTATGAATAATGACTAGGAGAGGAAGGAGGTGGGTCCTCTAAATCACTCTCTGCATCAGAAGTGGAGGTAGAAGACTGCTCAAGTGAATCTGACTCATCAGAAGATTTTTCATGTATTCCAAGTGACTCCAATGTCAAAGTAGAAGGAAACCCTGTGACCATGCTCTTTTGGTTAAGCTGATGCAATTAACAGAAGTTAAGATGGCCAAACTAAAAATGTCATAATTTACTCACATCATTAGAATGCATAGCAAAACAGTCAAAGGAGGATCAAGAACAAAGTGAAAAAATAGATAGAGTCATAACTGATGATCTGCTCTCCCAACTACAACTGTAGAATCATTGTGCAACTCACGTATCTCTATTGAATCAGGAGTGAACTCAACCCACTTGCCTAAACCTGTGTGAGTGATCTAGTATACCGATAGGAGATTAGTTGATAATGAGGGTATACAAAGAACATCATGGAATGTACCATCCCCCACATCAATAGACCCTCTCCCACACACCTCAACAGGAGTGTCATCACCCATCAAAATAGAAGGCATAGTACATGGCATCAAGGATGCAAGTTCTTCCTTAGATGAAGCCATGTGGTGTGAAGTACCTAAATCAAGAACCCAAGTGGATGGTGAGGAAGCAACTACAACAAGGGCTTTGCCCTTTCCTTTCCCCTTGTTGTTTTCTTTTTCCTTGTTAGACCCTTCATTAGAACTTTGTTTGATAGACTCAAGAACACTAATATTATTCTTCTCAAGAATGTATGTCAAGTGATCAATTTGTTTCTTCAATCATTTATGTTCATCATGACTAGGTCTTTTACAATAGGCACATTTTACCTTTTCTTTCTTAGGCTTATCACCCTTGGAAGATGGGGTATCAATAGTTTCTTTTGAAGCAATCGGTATCTGATCCTTCTTCTCGTTGCTTTTCTTTTGTTTCTTTTCCTTACTATTGTTGTTACTACGTTGTCCTTTTTATCCTTTTGTGCCTTGGTTGGCAGCCAAGACATGTGACTTAAAGGAATTAAGAGTGCTCATTTGGATTAGCTTGTCCTATTCTTGAGTGAGATTGATAGAAAAATCATCTAAAGATGGCATGGTGAATTGAGTACCAAGTGTACCCTTAGTATTATAGAAGGTAGAGATAAACACAAAATATTCTGGACTTAGTTTAGAGAGAATACTAAGAATCAATTGTTCATCTTACTTTTCAATTCCACATTGTTTTAACTATAGCCTTAGTGACTTCAATTTAAGATCTATTAGATTTCCACAATCCATGAGAATGAGATATGCTTTCTGGATTTGATTGTGTAGAGTTTTTTTATCATCAACGTATCAGATCATACTACATGATCCATCATTTTATGTTAGATCTGCTAGATCTAGTCTGCTAGATCTACAATCTATCATTTTATGTTCTTCTCGTACATCCTAATGATGGATCATGTAGTATGATTTGAAACGTTGATGATAAAAAAACTCTACACAATCAAATCTAGAAAACATATCTCCAACTTCAATTTAGTGAAGAAATCCTGGATTGTGTTGAAATTGCCTAGACTTAAACTAATTAGTTCATTTTCCAACATATGACCCCTCATTGAATCTTGTGTGCCAAATAGTTTTTATAGCTTTAACCATATTTCATTTGGTGTATTCAAAGATTCAATGTGAAATAGAAAATTACGAGAAATAGACAAACACAATGTTCCATATGCCACATCACATTTGTTAAACCACTTAGGCTTATCTTCATCTTTATCAGGTTAAGTTTCAAGTCCCATAGTTATCCTATTTAATTCAGCTTTCATTAAATGAATTGTCATGCATGATTTCCACTCAAAGTAATTGTATGCAGTTAGGATGGGCATATTTTTTTGATCCATGATGAATAAATGCAGAGAAGAAATGCCAAAAAAAAGAGAACCCAGCCACGACAATGCCCCCCCTTTTTACTCAATCAAAGACCCCCCCAAAGAAATATGGTTTGGCACTTTATTTGAGTGCATTTACAACTATACCACTAGAAAGAAATACTTAGTGGTCTTGATTTAAATTCATTACAAACCCTCATGAAGAACATATGCTGAAAGTAAAACTTGGGCACAATAATCAAGGAAACAAATAGCACCACTACAATCTACTCAAAAAATCATGCACTTTCAAAAAAAAGAATCACTTTGATATGAGGTTGTATGAGAAAGTTATGATCCTCTGAAGTTTCCAAAATGAGAACTGTGTACAGTCACGATCGATAATCTACAATTTATGAAAAATTTATGCATGAAAATAAAATAAAAATTCCACTAGTGGATAGAGCACAAAAAATAGCCAAGGTCATAACAAGAATCGTCAAAATTAGAGTCTGTATAAGCAAGAGCGAGGCATTTGAAAATTGTGTTCAAATCTGTGACTGCCAATGGAGAGGGGTACAATTGTAGCTTCCCATGCTCAATTCTACAAAATATACATATTGCATTCAAAAACTAAAAGATACCTAGATGGTTTTTTCATGCTATGAACAAAACCCAGAAAGCATTTTTCTTGCTAATGTACATAAGATGTAGCTGTAGTGTAAATTAGATGCCTTTAACAACAAAAAATGGCCCCAACAACCAAGAAACGACCCCAACAACCAAAAGATGACATGAAAATGTTGAATCAGCTTCCTAAGTCCAGCAATGGAATGCTAGAACTTGCAATGCTAATTGAAAACTTCAAATATGCACATTGGTTGTCAAATTTGAGATTGAAACCCCAGAGATTAAAAACATTTTTGTCAAAACTTTTCTAATTCTCAAGATCATCCAAAGATTCAAGAGAACAACATACTTCATTTTTCAAAAAACCACAATAAGATTTATTAGCCCCCTAGAATCTCTCAAATAAGGAAACTAAAATCTACTCTTGCACATAGAAAAGCTCTAATACCATGTTAGAATATGAAAAGATTGATAACTCAGAAAACTAATGCAAAGAATAGATATCTAAACTATGAATGCAAATGATACAAAATCAAAATAGAAACACAGAGTTAGTCTCCAAGAGAGTAATGCAAATGTTGGAAGCAAAATAACATTAAGAGGATGCAAAAGAAATCGATCCCAAATACAAGCTAGGTAGCATGCTTATATAGACTAGGAAGAGGGAGGAGGTGGCAACATTGACCAATGAGGAGCAACCATCTATCAGTCTAAGGATAGCAAAGTATCTTCTTAAGATAGCTAATGGATGATCACATGTAGGAAGGTGACACCTTGCAACAACTTTCTAAATAAGACATGCTTTATTAACCTAAGCAAGATTATTAAAAGTGTAGGAAAAACCTAGCAATATGAAGAAAAATAATTAACCCACCAGGAAATTAAAAAACTACACTAACACTACACGAGGAGATCCATATGGAGCATCCTCATGGTTTTGTGGAGGACTCTTCCTTGGTATGTAGGCTTGAGAAGTCTTTATATGGACTCAAGCTAGCCCCTTCGGCTCATATGAAAAGATGGATTCCTTCTTTCTTGTTTCATAGTTCACTTGGTGTCATTTCAATCCTACAGTGTATATTCAACACTATGGGGCTGACTTATTGATACTTTTTCTTTATATAGATGATCTTATCATTACACTTAACTCATCCTTTATGATTTAGAGTCTTCAGTGAGCTTTGAGAGAGCAGTTTGAGATGACAGACCTTGGACTTTTGCACTATTTTTAGGGTCTACAAGTTGTTTGGTCTTTGGATGGGATAGCCATACTCCAAAAAAAGTATGCTCTTGATATGCTTCAAAGATTCAATATGCTTGAGTGCAAGCCTGCTTCCACACCTTTTCAGTTGGGTGTTTTTTTATCTACCACCTGCACTACTCCTACAATGGATTCCACTTTATATAAACAACTTGTGGGTAGTTTGTTGTACCTAACACACACATCCTGATTTTTTTTTCTTGTTGGACTTGTCTCTAGATACTCACATGATCCACATGAGAGTCATTAGCAATCTTCCAAATATATCTTGAGGTACATATGGGGTACTACATGTTATGGCATTCACTACACATCATGGGATCCTCATATTGTTGGTTATACAGACTTAGATTGGGCTAGTGATATTGATGATCAAAAGTCTACTTCTGATTTTGTTTTCTATCTTGGTTCTATTCCTATCACATGGTCTTACAAAAAGTAGCATGCTCACAAATTATCATCTAGAGAGGCAAAGTACAGGGTAGTTGTGCTAGCTAGTCAAGAGGTTTTATGGCTTCAATAGTTGATGACGAAGTTTCAATTTCCTCCTAATAGTTCCACCTTTCATTGGTGTGACAATCAGAGTGCTATACACATTTCTTACAACCTAGTTTAGCATCAAAGGACCATCACATGCACTCCATCAGGTATTTGATTAAGGATGGCTCTCTTAGCTTGGATTACATTCCCACTAGTATGAAGGTAGCAGACATCTTCACTAAGCCGTTTGCATCCCTACAGTATCTTCAGTTGTGTTCTATGCTTGAGATGAAAAAATTTGTCCTTGGGGGGTCTTAGTGATGAGTTCTTCCTTCCTTCTTTTCTTTCTTTTTAGCTTCTTCTATCTCTTTTTGGAGTAGGGTTTTTCCCATATGGTTTTCCCTATTTCTCTAGTTTTTAGAGATTTCATTGTGTTGGATACATCATCAGGCCATGTTGCTGGGACCCATTTATGCTTTCAAAATTGTAGTTTCCTTTCTTTTTTCTACATTTTTTGTAGTTGCAATATTGCTCATCCTAAGGGAGGGTGTTAGAGAAAAGGGTTAATTTAATTTAATTTATTAAATTACCTTTACTCCCTTCTTAAGATTTCACTTTATGAACATGCATTTCCATTTAATAATTAATTATTAAATATTAAATATCATTTACCTTTAGGTTTTCCCTACTAGGATTTTATGATCTCCTTTATTGGGATTGATCCTTTGTATTTTCATTCATAATTTCAATTTGATAATATATTCTTCCATATTTTTAGAGCCAAACACTTGCCTTCTCTTTGTCTTTCCTTCTCTATGATAGGTTCTTGCATGCAGATGTTCTTTGAGTTTTATGGATTTGTACTGCTCAAATCTTTCAGATGTAATAATGATAAAGAGGTAGTTATGGAAGAAAAAATATTTGTACCAAGATGTTCCTAGAAAATATCACAATCAAGGAGGAGGTACATTTGTTAAATAACCACATATGTTGCATAGTTTGCAAAAGTTGATGATTGAAGATCCTTCTGCTAGTAAAGGGAACATCTACACTTTCCATCTAATAGATGATCATGATGGTGCTTCCTGTTTGGAGATGGTACGGTACAAAGAGATGGAAGTAAATAAAGACACCATAGAATAAGTTCCAATCAAAGAGGGAACCTCATGAGGACCTAGTGAATCTGTGAGCTACTATCTCAAATATGATTCTGATTGGGAGTGTTGTAGAGATATAATTTTTACTCTTGAAGAACCTTCTTGCTTTGGGCTTTCAAGGAATCAGTGAGGGAGTAAGTCTCTAACTGATCCATAACCTACCTTCGATATTGTTGAATTTTGAATTTTGTAAGTCCATGAAGATCCAAATTTCCTTTGCTGATTATTTAAGATCAAATCCTAGTGAACTAGATAGATTAATTGAGTATGAATGAGGTTTAGCTACTCAAAACATAACCCAATAGATGAATCCTATGTCATCCCCTTGAACCTTTCATTAAAGTTGAAGTAACCCCTTTGGCTCAAGATGCATCTATACATGCTAAAACTTTCAAGAAATCCCTTGTAATTAAAAAATAAAACACCTTTTATGTATCCTTTTTTATTTACAGCCATAAACTCAACAATCAAATTATAGACTCTAGAGCCTCTAATTACATCATGCCATCTTCTTTCACCAAAGCCATAGACCTACCCATGAAAAAGAAATATGGAATTTTATTCGATGAATTGAAAGAAATTCCCCTTGATCAAATAGGTTAAGGATGCTCAAGTCTCTCTCCTTGAGTTCCTCAATAAGAGAGTTAAGTTGACCATCTCGATAGCAAACATTCCAACTTGCTATGGAATGTTGTTGAGTGCAAATTTTTTTAAGGATCTAGGAGGAGAGGTCAAATTAGATTGGTCTCAAGCTACCATAACAATTGGCAAAAGAAAGTCATTTTATGCCCTCAAATTAAGTCCAAATATACAATTTTCTCTTTTCAAGACCCCATATCCCATATTTTGTATAACAAAACTAAGTTTGCTAACTATATGATTTTACATAGAGAAGATGTAGCAAGTGTAGGTGAAACAATTAAAGAAGGTATATGGGAGCTCAAATTTGATGGTAGCTATTCTTCAACTAGGTCAGGAGCTAGAATTATGTTAATATCACCCTCCATAAAAATGACTCTGTGTGCTTTCAAACTAGCATTTGAAACAACATATAACATTACTGAATAAGAAGCCCTGCTACTAGGAATTGAAGAAGCCAAGAGGTGGGGAGTGAAGTTCCTCAGAGCCTGCATGGATGCATAATTGTTAGTTAAGCAAGTTAGAGATGTTTTGTTGGTAACAAATAACAAATTAAGGCACTTTAGAGATAGAATTTGGGATGAATTGGAAGGATTGGATGCCTTCTCCATTAACTTATTACCTAGGTAATTTAATGCTATAGCTAATGCATTAGCAGGCTTGGCCTCATTGATGATCTCACACCCTAATTTTCAAGAGGACCTCTACACTATAGAGTTGGTTCATCGATGTAGTGAATCAATAATTCTAATTCTTGAAAAAAAATTGATGATGATGTACACATAAAAAATTTCCTATAAGGAGTTGAGCAATCTGGAGATCTTTTCTTTGAATGTTCAATATGAGACTGTCAAGATTGTTGCTTTGAGCCTATGAGTAGACCCAATGACAGAGTCATCCAGTTAAGAGGTAACATAATTCCAAAAGGGCTAGTAGCATTAGAAACACTCTTTGATAGGAGAGATCATTATGTGGGGGAAACTAAAAGGAAAGATGAGAATCAATCTAGTGAATATGAAAAGGTAAATGTGGGTATAGAAGAAAATCCCAAATTTGTGAATCCTTGTATGTGCTGTAGAAAAATTGAAAAGATGAGACTCACTAATCTATTGAAATATTTTGGTGATGTGTTCACCTAGTCATATGAAGATCTGAAAGACTTTAGGCAAGGCTAGTTCAAGTATTGAATTCCACTAGAACCTAGAGTAACCTCATTCAGGCAGAAGCTAAGGAATTATAATCCCAAAGTAGTAGATGCCATATTCAAAGAAGTAGAAAAGATGTTAAAAGAACACATCATATACTCCATACAAAAATATATGTGGGTAGCTAACATAGTTCTAGTATGTAAAAAGAGTGATAAAATTAGAATCTATGTAGACTTCAAGAACTTGAACTAGGCAAGCTTGAAAGATAACTTTGAATTAACAAATATGGACCACATCTTCCAAAATGTTGTAGGATCTAAAATGATGTCCATGTTTGATGGATTTATGGGGTAAAATTAGATCAATATCATTGTAGAGGACCAACACAAGACAACCTTTACTACTCATTGGGGCACATCCACCTATAGCCTGATGTCACTTGGGCCTATTAATATAGGCACTACCTTTCAGAGGGAAATGAACTCATCTTTTCTAGTCTTTTAGACAAAGTGGTTGTTATTTACTTGGATAATATGACTATCTTCTCTAGCAGGACAAAGAAGAATCATTTGGATCTAAAGCTAGTCCTTAAGAGGTTTAGGGAACACAAAATATCTTTGAACTTGAAGAAGTCTAATTTTTGCAAAATTGAAGGAAAATTGCTAGGACACTTGGTTTCAAAGAATGGTATTAAGATTGATCTTGAATGATTCTATGTCATTCAACTATTATGTCTATCTTCCAACTATAATGGAGTACACTCTTTCTTTGGTCATATCAATATTTTAAGAAGGTTTGTTCTTGATTTTGCTAAAACCACTAGACCCATTTCTAATCTACTTAGTAAGAAGCCTACCTTCAAGTAGAGTGATGAAGCCATGAAGACTTTAGAAGAAGTGAAGATTAACATTGCCTGTGCCCCAATTATAGCTCACCAATATCATTAGAATGCTTTCATAATCAACTGCTACGCAAGTGAGCACACTATGTCACCCATTTTACTGCAAAAAAATATAAAGGTGAGGAAGTCCCTATCTCTTTCATGAGTATACCCCCCAAAAATCATAATTTTAGATATTCCCTCATGAAAAACTAGGCTTTCTCAATAATAAAGGTGGTGAAACATTTCCTTCATTACATTTTGCACTTTTATTCCATGATTTTTGTTCTCAATACTATAGTTAAAAGAATCCTTACTTAGAAGGAGGTAGCGGTAAATAATAGAGCAATTTTGTTATCAAAAGTGCAAGACTTTTATCTAGAGTTCAAACTGACCAAGTTGGTTAGAGGTCTAGGTTTGTGTAAACTAATGGCTAAAAAGTGGGAAAACATGCCCTTGGATTGTTGTTTGGTTTAAAGGATAGCTAGTTTTTAGACATTGTCTATTATCTCTCTTATGATGAGTTCCCTAATCACCTTACTAGTAAGAAAAGGAGAACTCTGAGATTGAAGTTTGCCAAATATGTAATTTTTGATGATGTCATTTAGAAGAAAGGTTTATACATGGTATGATCTTAAGATGTGTAGATGATGAAAAGCTAAAAAATGATAGTACAATACTTTCACAATGAGGTATGTAGAGGACATTATTCATCCATAGTTACAGCCTTTAAGACACTTAGAAATGGTTTTTATTGGCCTGGTATGTGGTCCAGGAGCACCTAGGTAAGATAGTGGTTGACATAGGGATTCTTAGATGTTTTTTATTGTAGTGATGATAGCCACATAACTAGATCAATAAGAGGACTAACTTTTCCTAAGGTGTGGATAGATAGGTTGGAAGAGCCCAAAATGGCAATGTTGCTCATAGTTGCTCAAAATTGCTCATTTAGCTTTATAGATCATTTTTGGGTATTGGTGGCTAAATAGGTCAAGTAATTGTTCTAAGGACCTTATTAGGTTTTTAGGAACCATATAAGGCTGTTTTCATAGTTTGGTATCAGTTGGAGTAAGTTTAAGAAGTGGATGTTTAAAATTGCAAAAATTGCTCAGTCTTGCAAAAGTTGTCATTGACAACTTTTTGATAATTTGTTACAAAAAGAGAAACTTATTAGTTAGATCTCTTAAACTACCCAAGTAAGTTTGGAATGTTCATTTTAATCCTATATAAGGTCATTCTCCACCTATTCAAGGGGTTGGAGAAAGTACACTTTACATTGTACAATTTGGAAACAAGTGATGAACAACAGTTTTATATTTTTCAGAGTTTTTTGCATGTGTACGGATTAGTTTCAATTTTTTTAGTGTTGAAAGTGTGAGTACATATCATTTAGAGATTATGTACTTAGTTTATTTTTCATTTAGCAAGGTTATGTGTGTGTTTAGAATAAATATTTTGATTCTTGTTAGTTTGTTGTCCTGAGATAGCCCGTTTGCACAAATGGGATACTAGGGCCACTTCCCACCATTAGCATTGTATAGTTTCTAGGAAGTTTGAACTAGAATACATGTACTCCATTTATAGTAAAGATGGGCCCATGGAAAGCACAACATTTCTTTTTAAGGTGATGCCCTTAGCAAGTCATTCCAACTTGGTTAGGGATCATAGATTGGAGAAAGAGCTATGGAGAAGATTGAAAGTGTTGATACTTGAATCTAAGCATGTGGAGAGTAAGATGGTGTTGTGGGGTAATCCCAATCCCGAGGAGAAGCTTTGGTAAGAACCCTAAGGTGTGAAAAATAGGTTTTAACTTAGACAACATTGAAATCCTTAAAACCCTTAATATAAGGCTAAAATTATGCCCATACAGTACAGACAACTTGAGGATCTAAGATTTCCACAATTTTCAAGAACTTTGAAAAGGGTATTGGGAATGGTTGTTTTTTTGGACACTTATTAAGGCATTTTTCAAGATATCTTGGTTTTAGTAAATTTGGATGGTCTAATCCTTATAGCCCTTTTATAAGCATTTAGTTGCAATTTGGCTTCAATGTTGGCACTCAATTAGGGCATCAATCTTGATTTTGGTTACGGATCCTAAGATAAGTCTGAGGAGATCTAAGATTCCAATCAACCTATTTGGGAGTCATTGGTAGGCTTGGGGTTACCTATGTTATGGAGAGTAGTAAGCAAGTGTGTGTTCTATCTAATTGATGTGCACTAGCTGAATGGTTAGGATCTATTGGCTAGAATCCTAAGAATCTTAGGGTGAATAGAAACCCTAGCTGGTCAAGTATATGACCTAAGGAGACCCTAAGAGAAAGCTTGGGGAAAGAAAAAGGTTGATTGTCATATCAATATGTTTAGGGATGCTTATAAATGGGTTGGCCAATGTGAGAAGTGCAAGATGTTTACAAGTGAACCCAAGTTGGCCACACTTCCCTTGAGACATGTAGTCATTGAAGAACCTTTCAAACAATGGGGTCTTAATTTCATAGGTCCCCTTAACCCAACTTCAAGTGTAGGACATATCCATATTCTGACAGCCACAAGCTATTTTACTAAATGGGTGGAAGTTGTGTTGGTTATGAACAAAACTTCTAAAGTGGTATATGCCTTCATGAAGGAGAATAGTTTGGTTAGTTTTGGATTTCTTACAAAGATGGTAACCAGAAATGCACATAACTTTTCATCAAGTAAACTGCAACTCTTCTCCTATGAAAATGAAATTCATCTTTCACATTCTTCTAACTATTTCTTGTAAGGAAATGACCAAGAAGAATCTATAAATAAGAATCTTATTTCAATTATGAGAAAATTGGTTAGTGAAAGTGTTGAATACTAGCACAAAATAATTTTTGAAGCGTTGTGGACAGATTGAACATCTCCAAAAAGGACAATTGGAATGACACCTTTTGAATTGGTGTATGGAGTGGAATCTCAGCTATCTTTACCACTTGAACTAACTATCTCCAAACTCCAAAAAGTGTTGGAAGATGAAGTGTTTCAAAATTATTTGGAAAAGAGAATCCATTACCTCATGAAAATTGAAGAAGAAAGGGAACTTGTGGAAAAGTTTGAATCCCTTTGGTAAGTTCCTTTTCATATTAGAGAAGTGTTCATCCCTAACGCTTTCAAACTAAAATATCTAGATGGAATGACAATTCTCTTATGATTTAATGGGAAGGATTTTAAGCTTTATCAACTCTGATCGGTCTCTTTCTCTATATATGTTGTATATATACGGTTTTTTCATGTTAGTTTATGTTTTCTTTGTGTTGTCATGTTTTGAGTTTATGTTTTTTCTAGTAGTTAATGTTGTGCAAAACTAGAGAGTCTACATTCCTTTTTAGTCCTTACATTCTAAATCCCTAGTCAGAGCCAGTTGTTATCCCCATGATGGACTTAATTTTCAAAACTTTTCTTACTCGTGAAAGCTTCCTTGAACTTGAACTTCAAATAATAGGTTCAATGTTCAAGTGATTCAAGTTGACCTCTCCCGATGTTGGAGTGTGATGGTTGTATATAATCAATTATAAAATCTAAGCCTTGAACTATTTTGTTCAAAGGTTCAAGATTCAAGGGTTCATCCCACCTGTTTACCTATGTATGATATGGTCTATGATATCCATTAGACCTCAATGCTCTATCAAAAATGAACCTTGAATGGTTTTTTGTGTTGGTTTAGAAGTTAAAATTTCAATGCCAAGAGTTTTTTGTCATCTTTTAGTCAATTTATGAGAATCATGTCCCAATATATTCACTGGAGACTAAAATTGAACCTTGAACCCTCTATCCATGGTTCAAGAGTTCAAAGTTCATAAGCACAAAAGATGGTTTCCAGAGACACATGGCAATATAGATAGTCCTAAAAAAAATTAAATGAGGAAAATACATGCATTTAATGATCATTGGAGGGAATGATGGTGGGGTAAGATTTGGTACGTGTAAGGATAAAGGTACTCATTAATGATTAAAATTTTCCCTATCACATTGGTACTTTTCATATCATTCCACACATATTTTATAGGTTTTAACTTTCATAAAATCCTTTTTTGGTTATTCTACCATGATTATTTGAGGTAAGAGCTTTGTTTCTTCTGGAGATAAAAGGAGATAACAATTTAGTGTGTCCAACAAGGAATTTTCATGTACTATGCATGGTGAGTCTCTCTTTATTCTTCTAAAACTTATGTTTTTATTTCCTTTAGCAGTGAAGTAAACTCATTTAGTTTCTTTTCTTTCCATTTTTTATTGCATGCTTGAGGTATGCATTTATTCCATGGCTATGTCCTACCCACAATCACTCAAGTAAAAGAAATTGTCTCTCTTAACTATTTTTTTGCTAGAATTAGGAGATACCTCCTTTGTAGATGAGGAAATAGAGTAGTACATCAAAAATTGAAAGAGCTAAACTAAGGTCAATTTATGAAAAAGTATCCTTGAGTAGATTAGTGCAGGTTGGAGGTTTCCTTGAGGCAATCCTTTGTCCAGAATTAGTTATAGAATGCAAAGACAAATATACATGATGCTATGGAAAGGTATATCAAAACAAAAAATGGAGAGGTCTTAGTCTATGTAAACCATGTTATAATACTAGGTCCCTTGAGAATCCAACCTCAAGAAGTATATGAAGATTGAACCATTAGCCTATCCTACTCTCAATTTACTACCCACACTAGTGACTTCAACAACCTCATTGATAAGAGCTAGTTGGTTAAACTAGAGAAGAGCGGTTCACTTCTACCTCAACTTCTAACAAATGAATACATGATCCCTGAGATAAGAGACAATATCATTTTCCTCAAAAGAATAAAGGAAATCATCATGTCTTTATGTGTGAGAACTAGGTGAATTTTTTCACTCAAAACTATTTTGGATGAGGGTAAGTTTATTGAATGGGTGGAAACCATAGCAAATAGGCTACATGAAGATCTTTCCCAAGTGTCAAGAATTGCTATATTTTATATGTCTTCCTACTTGTTCTATATCTTGGCATGTTGTAGACAATGGGAAGGCCTACCCATAGGGACTAGACCTGTACTATGGAAATCTATGACTATTACCCCTTACTAAAAAAGAAGAATAATTAAAAAGATTTTAGTAGGCTTCCAGATACCTTCTTAGGAAAATTATTTTTTGAATTGTGGGGAAAAAAAATAGAAGGTTATCAAAAGAAGCAACTCAACTCATTACGATTTATGGTAGCCTCTTCATTCAATTCCCTAAATTTACATATCTAAGAGTTAGAGGTTACAAGGGTGAACCCCTAAAATAGCCCAGATATTGCTTGGATCTCTATGTGTTAATTGAAGCTTGTAGACAAGTGGCAAGGAAAGGAGAGGTTTTGGCTATACCTTACCAATTGAACTCGGCTACTATTATTGTAGGAACATCCAAGATTCTTTGAATCTATAAGCTAAGTGGAAAACCATGAACTTGACTTCTTATAGTGCGCGATCAAAGTTTGATAGCAAGGGTTTTGTAGAAGCCTAGTTTGAATTGCATCCCTCCTTCACTCACATGTCATAATTAGAAGATTTTTTGGCATATTGTGAAGAAGATTATGAAGTGAGAAGAATATGGTGGTCTAGGTTCACTTTGAAGAAGATCTAAGAATTTAAATCACAAATGGATGTTAGTGGTGTTGAAGAAGATGAAAATGAAGAGGTAGTTAACCATCCTTTACTAGAAATGTCGAAGCCCTTCCCATATATGATTTGGACTAGACTAAGCCAAAGATGGATGACTTGCAAGCTATAACCCTTCCTATTATTGATAGGTCTAAGAAATGGTTTGTTGAGAAAAAGAAGTTCAAATTGAGGCCAACTGAACATAGTCCTTAAAAGGGCTCCACTAGTTCTAGTTTAGTTCTACCTTTTTCTCATATTGATCAAGTTATCACATGCCACTCTATAGGTAATAAATGATCAAGTTGTCACTTGTCATTCTGTAGGTGATATAGAAGCTGAACCTAAAGTTAAACCTCCTACTTAGAGATGATTTTAAGTCCAACCTACACCTAGGATTACTCACTCACAGAATTAGAGGAAAAAGGCCCAACAAATTATTGTTGTTGACCTAGACAAAGAGAAAGGTGAAAGTGAATGTGTAGTGGAATCCACCACTAAGAGCCCAATCAAAGATATGGACCAAAATACTCAACAAGTGTTCAATGGGGCCAACACTTAGAATTCAATAACTATTGGAACCCCTTATATTTTCAAACTTCACCATCTAAAGGTTGTTCCTCTGCACCCAATTATTTTGACTTGTCAGTTAGTAAGAAGAGGATAATAGTTCCAGTAACTGTGCTAGTAGGAGACATTGTAAGTAACTATTTGGGTAAAACACCTAGAAGTAAGAAGCCAAAGGTGGAAACTATATTGGAATTGGATGAGAAAATAGGGTATTAGGTTTCTAACATATATAGGCCTACAAAGAATAAGTTTTGTGATGATATAATGCCACAATATTACTCTGTCGAAAGGATAGAATTTGGACATGCATCAAGAGCTATAAACACGAAGATATTCTAGGCTAGAAATTTAAGGATCACCAATATAATTTGGAAGCACAAGAAAGATTTAAAGTAGTCCTTATGGTTGATGGCAGAGTACATTCATACTCTTTAGAATCCAAATGCCATAGCTTTTTCTAATGTCACTGATGTAGTTGATGTCACTTCTTTGGAAAATAAAAGGTTCCCACATCAGATGAAAATGCACAAGTCGATAGCTCAACTTTTTAATGACTAGATCAATTTGGAGGTTTCCACCAGATTCAATTATATCTCTAGCTTCACTAAAATAAAAAGAAAATAAGAGAAATTGATGGCTAAGCTTGAGTCATAATTGAACTCTTGGGAAGAAGAGAAGGTAAAATGGGATGAGTTTATCATCCATATTAGTGAGATTCAAGCATACAAGGTAGAAAAATTTATGGATAATAAGTCAGATGCCAACATAGATGTTGATTTCCTATTTGTATCTAGGGAAAATTTGGAGTGGTGAAATGTGGTGAGTGAACATAGTGTAGAAGAATGCTCTGAACTTCTAAAGGAGTTAGAAAGTTTCACTCAAATTATGAGCAATAAAATTAAGTGCATTGATATCAAGATCATGAAAAATGTAGGCCAGCCAAATAAGGAGTCAAATGAAATATTTTCTACTTCACAAGAATATGAAAATCATGAAGGAGATTAATAAACTCTTAGTTAAAGACTTATCACCATAGCCAAAGCAGACTCCATGATGATCATTTTTCTAGATCACTTAGAAGCCCAAGAGATGAAGAAGGAGCATGTTTGTATGATAATGACAATGTGGAGGATATATATGGAGAGGTTAGGTGTACTCAAACAAAAAGAGATGATTGATTTTATGGTAGCCGATAAATGATAGAAACATGTAGGTGGAGGCCTAACCACAAGCCATGAGCACAATGTAGATTAGACTACTAACATAATTACTAGTTAGATAGAGCTTAGGAGCCATAGGCCAATATAATCTTTCCTTTATGTTAGTTAGTTGTTTCTTCCTTTTTGATAAACTTTGTTAGTTTAGTAACTAAATGGGAGTTAGTTTTAGAACTGAATTTCAAGCCTTGTTGACTATATATGTAGTTTTAATGCTTTTGAGAGGGTTGGCTCTCTAGATATTGGAACTTGTTGTTTGATCATCTTTTTTCACATGTAATACTTTAAATTAAATGCAATAATATATGCGATCATATGGTTTTGATATATATAAACCTTGGCTATTAAATTGTATGGTTTAAAAAAGCATATTGTTTATTGTCATATGGGAATGAATATATATGAAGTTGATTCTTTTTTTTTTTCATTGTGTTTATTTTGTATCTAAAGTAGTAGAGTGACCCTCATTTATACTTTTTCGCATTTCAAAATCATTTCAATAATCATTCGTGTGGCTAATTAATTGTTTTGAGATTTGAACTACTCTTATTTTGCACATTCATTTCATTTTAATAAATTGAGTGTTATGTCTTACACTTTTGGGTAAAAAGTAATTGCAGAAATATTCTTATAAAATAAGATTTAATTTATAAAACCTTTCAAGTCAGGAATTTGTACCTATCAAATACAAAGAATTCACTTTCAAAGGAACTCATTTATTAGAGTTTACATTTTTCCTAATTTGGGAATAGAGTCGATAATTGATGCAGGAGTATCCTAGGCTTCTTGCAATCCTACATGTTGGAGGAATTCTGATTTGTGGTTGTGGACTCAGTTACTATTGGGTACAGTTTATGCATAGGAGCTCAGCATACTATGGGAGATTGACATACACTGTGTTGCTCGACATGGTCTTTGGTTACTTTGCATGGTCTTTGGTTCCTCAACATGGTCTCTGGAACTCAGCATAGTCTCTGGAACTCGACATGGTCTCTAGAACTTAGCATGTCTCTGGAACTTGGCAATGTTTGGGAATTTACTGGTGCTCGGCTTGGTTTTGTTGACACTCGATTTGGTCTTGGTTTCTGTTGGTGTTGAGTTGTCTGTGAGCTGACTTTTGGCATTTAATTTATGTATGGGTACTTAATTTAGTGTTGTAGCTGACTTGTGGCTCAACCTATATTTAATGTAAGCAATTTAATTTAGTTTGTAATGAGTTGGATCGACTTTTAGCTTAGTTGGATATAAGTAAGGGGTTTTGTGGAGTCTTTAGATAGTATGAGTAACATGATTCATTCCATCTTGGAGAAGGGGATGAAGTGTAGATGTGAACTTTGAAGAGCTAGGGTTGCAATTTAGGAACCAAAGGATTTCTTGGTGGACCTGAGGGTACAAGTGTAGATTATTCTTGGTGTTCTTATCCATTTGTGGATCTGGACTAGCTGAAATTGGTGTATGGTAATTGGATCTTGTGGGATCTTGTAGAACTCGTATTGTAATTATTGTTTTTATTTGGCCCTAAACTAGAAGGCCTTATAGTTGGGCCTATTGCATGTAATTACTTACTTATGAATAAGAGTTGTGATTTGGTATCAAATCTTGTCTTTTTGTTGCTTGTTGTATTATTTCCATTGTGTGGTTATTTTTTGGGGGCTTGGACATCTCCTTTGGGGAATCTCTTTCCTTGCACTACATTAGTTGGTATCAAAGCAAAGGTTGTTCCTGAGTGTGTGGAAAGATCATCGAAGTTGTAGCAGTTTACACCAAGACTTGCAGAAAAAGTTGATCTTGTGGCTAATTAACCTTCTAGATTGGTGGATTTTTTGCTTAAGGTTTGCTAAAATTTTGGAAAATTCCTCCAAGAATATTAGACCCTAAGGAAATTAATGATCTTAGTGATGCTGTGGAAAAGTAACATGATTTCTGAAATTGTAAGTGCTTTAGGTGGTGTACCTAGGCATGTGAGTATTGAATGTAGTTATGAGAAAGTTGTTGAAGACTTTGGAATTGTTGGATCTAGTGGTGAAGACATAACTGATCATATGGAGAGACCTATTGGAACTAGGGCTAGTCAGTTTGGTAGACCTGGATCTTAGTTGAAGTTGAATAATAAGATGGAGGTTTCTAATTTCTCAAATACTTTGACTCCTAAAGACCTGATTGATTGGATTGGTGAATTGGAAGACTACTTTGAGCTTAAGGATATTGAAGATCTTCTCAAAGTGAGGTTGGCACAAACTAAGCTAAAAGGACATGCTGCTCTTTGGTGGAAAGAATTACAGAGAGATAGAGAAGAAGAAGGTGAAATGAAGATCTCTAGATGGATATTGATGGTGACTAAATTGAAGACTAAGTTCATTCCTACTGATTATGAGATTGAGTTGTTTAAATGGTTGCAGAATCTAAAATAGAAAGAAATGACTATGAAAGATTATACCAAGGAATTCTACAAGTTAACTATTCAGTCTAGTCATAGAGAATTGTCAAAGGAAAAGGTAGCTCGGTACATTAATGGTTTGAGATTCAATATTCAGGATGAGGTTGGTATGTTGAATATTTCTTCAATTGAGGATGCTTATCAATATGCTTTGAAGTTAGAAGATAATTTGAAAAGGAAAAGTCAAGGTATTGCTAGAGGGAAGGAGAAGTAGGATAGCTTGGCACAAGCTAAACCAAGTGCTAAAGATGAACCAAAACCTTTTTATTAGAAAAGAAGAATAGGTGGAGGTGGATTTAGAGGTAATTGTTTTAAGTGTGGTAAAGAAGGGCATAGATCTTTTGAATATCTAATTGGTAGGAAAACTATTGTTGTGACTAAGGTTGCACTCCAGGATAATCAACCAACACAAGGAGAGAGTTTGATAGTTGGTTAGAGGACATTAGATTCTTGTCAGAGGACTAGTTTATTTAGGACTTGTAAGTTTGGTGGTAAATTCTACAAGGTGAATGTGGATGGTGGTAGTATTGATAACCTTATTGTTGAGAAGATGGTTTACAAAGTTTCTTTGAAGAGAGTGAGACATCCTTATCCTTATAGGATTGGCTAGTTGCAAGGTGAACATGCTTTGGAAGTGAGGGAACAATGCCTTGTTGATTTCTATATTGGGCAGTATAAGGTTCAAGTGTTCTATGATATTATGGACATGAATAGTTGTCATGTGTTATGTGGTTGACCTTGGCAGTATGATTGCAAGGTTGTGCATGATTATGTCAAGAATGTGTTTACTATTGAGAAAGTTAGCAGGAAGTTTTCCTTGATTCCTTTACAAAATGAAGGGTTTAGTAGAAGGAACTTGAGTATTGGCAATCGAGTTGAGTTGGTAGATTGTAGGAAAGGTTGGAGACCAGTATGGAAATAAAACCTATAGCACACTGAAGATGGAAGTGAAGAAATAAAAGAAGAAAAAGGGAAAGAGTGTACAAGTTGAGGACTTGGAGGATATGTGTGTTAAGAACCAATTTGGGGTTCATGTGTTGAATACTTGAAGATGTTCTTCCAGCTTCTAGAACATCTTTTTGAACCTGGGGTGTCTAATGCAGGAGCATCCTAGGATTTCTTGCAATCCTACATGTTGGAGGAATTTTGATTTGTGGTTGTGGACTTGGTCACTATTGGGTACAGTTTATGCCTGGGAGGTTGACATACTCTAGGAGCTTAGCATACACTATGTTACTTGGCATAGTCTTTGGTTACTCAGCATGGTCTTTGGTTACTTGGCATGGTCTCTGGAACTCAGCATAATCATTGGAACTCAACATGGTCTCTAGAACTCGACAATGCTTGGGAATTTACAGGATCTCGGCTTGGTTTTGTTGACACTTGATTTGGTCTTGGTTTCTGTTGGTGTCAAGTTGTCTATGAGCTGATTTTGGCATTTAATTTATGTATGGGTGTTTAATTTTCTGTTGTAGCGAGGTTGTGGCTCGACCTATATTTAATGTAAGGGATTTAATTTAGTTTGTAATGAGTTGGGCTGACTTGTAGCTTAGTTGGGTATAAGTAAGGGGTTTTGTGGAGTGCTTAGATAGTATGAATAGCATGATTCATTTCAACTTTTAGAAGGGGATGAAGCATAAATGTAAACTTTGAAGAGCTAGGGTTGCGGCTTAGGAACAAGAGGATTGCTTGGTGGACCTAAGGGTGTACAAGTGTAGATTCTTCTTGGTTTTCTTATCCAGTTGTGGATTTGGACTAGTTGGAATTGGTGTGTGGTAATTGGATCTTGTGGGATCTTGCATAACTGGTATTATAATTGTTGTTTGTATTTGGCCCTAACTTGGAAGGCCTTACAATTGGGCATATTACATGTAATTAGTTACTTATGAATAAGATTTGTGATTTGGTATCAGATCTTGTCTTTTTGTTGCTTGTTGTGTTGTTTTCATTGTGTGATTGTTTACTAGGGGCTTCGACATCTCCTTTGGGGAATCTCCTACGTTGCACTACGTCAATAATCAATTAATGTTTTTGAGGGGAAAATTTATTCACTAATATAATGTATGATCCACAAATATATATTAAGAAGGGGGTTGATTCATATAGATTGAAAACCACATGGTCATCAAGGGAAAAATAACACAAACTAGTGTGCTAGTAAACAAAAGAGGGCCACAAGAAATGCAAAGTCAACAAATAACTTCCAAAGAAGTTCTACTAGAAGGGCATAAGGCCAAAGGAGGTCAAGTGAAAACTAGTGTTCTAGTAAACAAAGGATGGCCACAAGTGGTGCAAAGTCAACAAATGACTTCCAAAGAAGTGCTACTAGAAGCACATAAGGCCAAAGGAGGTCAAGAGATAAATTCTCCAACTAACTATTGACAATGCAAGTGCCAAGATAAGTGAATATTAACACCCTACTAGAAACCTACAACTTGGGGCAATAAAATATAACAACGAAGCGAGAAAAAAATCTAAGTGGTGTGGTAATTTTTATACCTTCCTCTTACACAAATTTGTGTAATCAAAGACCTTCCATTGGAAGACATAATAACCTCAATAGAAATCCACCTCCTAGTAGTGAAACCTCTTTCAAGCTCAATAGGAGAAACCAAGAGGTAAGCCAACAACATGAAGAGCCTCTCATTGATCTCAATACTTATCCCAATTACCAAAGGTGGGATCCCAAAAATAGTTACAATTTAGCTTTTATACATCATAGATCTCCAACTCTGTAGGAGAAATCTCCACATCTATAGGAGAAGTTTCATGTTAGGATTAACTACAGAAAAAAGTAAAAATTACATGCAAAGATTACCAATATGTGAAAATAATAAACTGCATAGAAGAGAACACAAGACATAAGAATTAAACATGGTTCACCCAATCCCTGGGCTATATCCACCAATAACAAACCCAATATTATTAGTATCCAGTGATTACAATTCACAATTCCTTATAGCTCAATACCACTGCAAGAAGCTACAATCTCATCATACATTATAAAATCCCTACCCCTAAACTATTTTATACAAGCTTTTTTCTCTTACAAAATTAAGGCTAGAATAAGTCATCCAATAGAAAAATAATAGCCGACATCTTTTACAATAGTAAAGTCATTTTTGGCTTTGGGGATGTTTCCTCTAAAAACCCTTGCAAGGGTGTTGCCCCTTAATCCCACCTTGTATTACGGTAGAGAGTGCACATGGGGTAGTGCCCCAAACCCCCTTAGCCCTATTATGGGGGCATTTCCCCCAAACCCCCATAGAAATAATATGGGGGGAAACTACGTTGAATAAACTTCTAACTCTGATTAGGCTCCACATCACAAAAATTCTCACTTGGAGACTAATCAAACTCTACAACAATAACCTCTCACTTGGAGATTGATCATAGTACTGCTAAACCTATAGCTCCCACTAGAATATCAAACCACCTTGGACTTTGTTGTTCTTTTTTTTTGTTTAGTCTAGAAGACCAACCAAAGCTGAAGAGGAGTTCAAATTCTCCCTTGGTACTAACTTGGCAAACATATTTGTTGGATTACCATCTACATGTATCTTCTCCAGCTCTAATTGGACATCATCCAAAATTGACCGAATGAAATTGTGTCCCAACTATATGTGTTTTATCTTTGAATGTAGAGAAAAATTATTCACAAGATGAATGGAACTCTATCTATATGTGAACAAATAATTATCCTTCTATAGGTGTCCCAATTCTTCCATGAAGAATTGAAGCCATATCATCTCCTTAGTTGCCTCTATAGTAGCAACATACTCTGTCTTTGTAGTGGATAAAGCATTAACCTTCTATAATCGAGAAATCCAACTCACTATTGTCCTACTAAAAATAAATGCATAACCTATAGTACTCTACCTAGTATCAATATCTCCTGTCAAATCTGAGTCAACATAGCCCCGTAAATTAGTAGTAGAGCCCCCAAAATGTAAACACTTACTGTATGTTCCTCTCAAATATTTGAAAATCCATTTAACTTTATTCCAATGCTCAATCCCTAGATGACTCATATAAATGATAATAAGTCTCACTGCATGTGCAATATCTTGCCTAGTACATAACATAACATGCATTAAGCTCCCTATAGCTGAAGCATAAGGTACTTGGACATTTTAGCCTCCTCTTTTAATTTCTTTAGACTCATCTCCTTGGTCAATTTCAAATTACTAGGTAAAGGTGTGTTGATAGCTTTAGCATTCTCCATAGAGAAATGTTACAACATCTTCTCAATGTAATCAACCTAAGATAATGCCAATTTTATGTTCTTTCTATCTCACCAAATTTTCATACCAAGGATTTGCTTTGTTTCCCCAAAATCCTTCATAGAAAATGAATTTTCTAACTATCATTTAAGCCCCTTAACACGATCCATGTTAGACCCAACTACAAGCATATCATCAACATATAAACATAAAATAATGTAGTTGTCATCATATAACCTCTTAAAATTAACACAATGGTCATAATGACACCAACTATAACCATGCTCATTCATAAAATAGTCAAATTTAAGATACCATTGTTGAGGTGCTTTCTTCAAGCCATATAAACTAAGTTCTCTTTACCTTTGACCTCAAAACCCTATGGTTGTACCATATATATCTCTTCATCCAAATCACCATTAAGAAATGTTTTTTTAATATCAAGCTGCTCCAAATGCAAATTTTCAGTAGCCATAATACCTAAAACAATATGAATACAAGTCATTTTAACAAAAGGAGAAAATATATCATCAAAATTAATGCCCCTTTTCCATGCAAATCCTTTTACAACTAACCAGGATTTAAATTATTTCTTACCTCCATTCTCTTATTTCAACCTGTAAACCCATTTATTCTATAAATCCCTTTTACTTGTTGGAAACTTGCATAAATCTCAAGTCTAATTTTTAAGCAAGAAATCCATTTCTTTTGTCATTGCAAATTCCCACTGAATCTTAGTATCCACCTACACAACTTCATCATAACATTTAGGTTCACCAACATCAGAGTACCCACTAAAATGTATGTAGACTCCTAGTGAAAACCTTTTTGGAGGTATACTTAGCCTTGTTGACTATCTAACATTCACTTGGGTGTGTGGTATTTATTATTACAGTTGTTGTAGAGCATGAGGGACTATTGGAATATCTTCCTTTTGAGTATCATCTAGCACTACATAATCATTCTATTTCTTCTCATGTTGCTCCAATAGATCTTTGTACAACACTTTCTCATTGAATATGACATCCTTACTTCTTACAAGTTTACAATTTTCAAAATCCCAAAGCCTATAACCAAATTCATCAATGTTATATCCAACAAATACACATTTCTTTGGTTTAACTTCCATCTTGGTTCTATTTTCATAATCTATATGTTCAATTGAAGGTTTTGAGAAAATAATAACTCACCTTCTTACCATAACCTCTTAAAATTAACACAATGGTCATAATGACACTGACTATAACCATGCTCATTCATAAAATAGTCAAATTTAAAATACCATTGCTGAGGTGCTTTCTTCAAGCCATATAAACTAAGTTCTCTTTACCTTTGACCTCAAATCCCTATGGTTGTACCATATATATCTCTTCATCCAAATCACCATTAAGAAATATATTTTTTAATATCAAGCTTCTCCAAATGCAAATTTTTAGTAGCCACAATACCTAAAATAATATGAATAGAAGTCATTTTAACAAAAGGAGAAAATATCTCGTCAAAATTAATGCCCTTTTTCCATGCAAATCCTTTTACAACTAACCAGGATTTAAATTATTTCTTACCTCCATTCTCTTGTTGCAACCTATAAACCCATTTATTCTATAAATCCCTTTTACTTGTAGGAAACTTACATAAATCTCAAGTCTAATTTTTAAGCAAGGAATCTATTTCTTTTGTCATTGCAGATTCCCACTGAATCTTAGTATCCACCTACACAACTTCATCATAACATTTAGGTTCACCAACATCAGAGTACCCACTAAAATGTATGTAGACTCCTAGTGAAAACCTTTTTGGAAGTCTACTTAGCCTTGTTGACTGTCTAACATTCACTTGGGTGTGTGGTATTTATTGTTGTAGTTGTTGCAAAGCATGAGGAACTGTTGGAATATCTTCCTTTTGAGTATCATCTAGCACTACATAATCATTCTCTTTCTTCTCATGTTGTTCCAATAGATCTTTGTACAACACTTTCTCATTGAATATGACATCCCTACTTCGTACAAGTTTACGATTTTCAAAATCCCAAAGCCTATAACCAAATTAATCAATGTTATATCCAACAAATACACATTTCTTTGGTTTAACTTCCATCTTGGTTCTATTTTCATAATCTATATGTTCAATTGAAGGTTTTGAGAAAATAATAACTCACCTTCTTATCAGTCCATGCTTCTCTAGAATACCACAACCCAAAGGAGTAGAGGGACCACTATTAATCAAATATACAACAATATTGATAGCCTCCACCCACAAATTTAAGGTTATCCCAGCATGCAACCTTATGCTCATTTTATGCTCCATTATTGTCCTATTCATGCATCTAGCCACTCCATTTTCATGCAGATTCCTTGGAACAATTTTCTATCTGTGAATACCATTAGTGGAGCAACAATATTCAAATTCATAATTGTAATACTCACCACCATTATCAGATCTAAGACATTGTAATCTCTTACTAGTCTCACTTTCAACCAAGCATTTCCATTTCTTAAAAGCTTGAAATACATCATATTTTTTTCTAAGGAAATAAACCCATACTTTTATAGTTGCATCATCTATAAATTTACTATAATAATGAGGACCACCATGGGAAGATACTTGAGTTGGTCCTCATACATCTGTATGCACAAGCTCTAATTTCTCATTTTTCTTTTCCTTTCCACTCTTCACAAAACTCACTATCTTTTGTTTTCCATACACACAACTTTCATAGAAATCTATATTGACACATTTCAGACCTGGTCAAACTTTCTTTGAATGAATTAATTTCATATCTTTTTCACTCATGTGCCCAAGTCTATTGTTCCATAGGGCTATATCAAAATTTACAACAATTGTTTGTTCTCCTTCTCAACTATAGGAACTATTCTTGAACATTTGTTTTTCTCCATAACAATTAAAGTAGAAGGAATAGTATGACCTATACAAAGATATAACGTACCTACTTTCACACATTTTTTTACTACAATAGAACCTTTTGAAACCTTACAAGTTTTATCATTAAAAGTAACAATGCAACCCCCATCATCGAGTTTCCCTACTAAAATTAATTCCTACTCAATCTTGAAACATGTCTTGCCTCATATAGTAGCCAATGATTCCCATTCTGCAACTTAATCTTAACTTTCCCTTTCCAACAATCTGATAGAGTTCATTATCTCCCAAATAAACAAGCCCGAAATCCCCTTGAACATAATCAATAAAATAGCCTCTATGGGGTGTAGCATGAAATCAAGCCCTAGAATGTAAAACCCAAGAATCATCAACAATTTTTAAAGAAAGAAGCAAAGCATCCTCTTCAGATTTGTTACTTACCACATTTTCCTCGTTCCATTTTGGTTTATCTTCTTTATTTTTCTTTTGAGCCCATTAATATTTCTTTTTATGCCCTGGTTTCCCATAGTACCAACAATCTCTTGGTCCTATGGATTGAGACCTCTTCCCCTTTGATTTTTCTCTTGATTTTCCATGATTTCTAGAATTACTTCCTCTCACAATCATTCTACCTCTACTTTGTGAGTTCAAAACACTTCCTGATGTAGAACCACCTAAGGTTTTCCTATGAGTTTTCTCATCCAAAATAACACCAATCACATCATCAAATTTTCAAGTATTAGATCTAGAAATAGAATTAATCACAACCATTACCAAGTCATTCCAACTTTAAGGAAAAAAACACAAAGTCAAGATAGTGCTAATTTCATCATAAAAATTAATATTACCATAAGATAATTGATTAGTAACTATATTAAACTCATTTAAATGATCCACAAAAGATCCACCTTTTGCCTTTATATCAAATAAATGTTTCACGAGAAATATCTTATTTGAAGCAGAGAGCTTTTCATACAGTTTTGCTAGGGTTTGCATCAACTCTTTTGTTGTCTTCACTTTTATAATATTAAATGTCACCAATTGTGTTAGGCATAACTGAATACTTCCAAGTTCCTTTCTATCGAAAATTTCCCACTCCTCATCTATAAAAGTTCACTATTTCTTAGCTTTTACTTCCAACAACTACCATAAATCCTTCTAATAAAGATAGTCCTCCATTTGCATTTTTCATAATTAAAAGTTCTACTCATTAAACTTCTCAACCTTTAGCTTACCCTTGTCTTCCATCGCTCCCACTCAACCGTGAGACTCTTACTTAATCGTAAAACCTTCCTATAGAGGATAGCTAAAATAAAAACAACAATAATATGGGCTTAGAAAAATGATAGTATGGCTCTGATACCACTTGTTAGGATTAACCATGGACAAAAAAAAAATTACATGCAAATGTAACCAATATCAGAAAATAATAAATTTCAAAGAAGAGACAATAAGACACAAGTTTAAAGTGGTTCACCGAATCCCTAGGCTACGTACACCAACAATAAGTCCAATATTATTATTATCCATTCATTACAATATGTAATCCCTTATAGCTCAAAACTACCACAAGAAGCTACAATCTCATCATACATTATGAAATCCCTAACACTAAGTCATTTTATACAAGCTTGCGTGGCTTATAAAATTAGGGTTGGAATAAGTTATCCAATAGAAAAATAATAGCCGACATGTTTTACAATAGTAGAGTCATGTTTGGCTTTGAGGGCAATGCCCCTTGATCCCGTCCTTGGGGCACTACTCCCAAACCCCCATAGCAGTAATATGGGGGGAAACCACATTAAATAACCTTTGAGTCTTATTAGGCTCCACATCACAACATTTCCACCTCAGTAGGAATCATAGAAGGAGCAACAACGTGGATCAATGCTTTTAATTTATGCACATATTTCAAATTACCATAGATAGGATCCCAAAACCAATTACAATTTACCTTTTATATGCCATAGATAACCAACTTTATAGGAGAAATATTCACGTCTATAAGAGAAGTTTCCACCTCACTAGGAATTATAGAAGAAGGAGCAATAACCAGTGCTTTTGAATCATTTTAGACATGTCATTAGGATTTCCATTCTCTTTTATCTCTACACTTCTATGAATTCTAGCATTCATGGTATTAGGGGTAAATTCGTGACTAACCCCACTCTACATGTTGGATTAATGCTTTTAATTTACGAGCATATTGTGGATCATTCTATGGATAAATCTATTCATGAAGATGATGACTTGGAGATTGATTCAGATGAGTTTGAATCTCATTATGATTGGTTGGGTATTAAAGAAAGTGATGATATGAACTCAAAGGACTATGAGATCTCTGTTTAGTAACATGGATCAAATTCTACAAATGTAATTTTCATTTCCATTGTTATTAATGATTTTCAAATGCAGATTTGGATCTCATATTAATATGAGAAGGAGGAGACATCTCTCATGAACAGACATGTCTCTATGGTTGATCATCATTGGTTAGTATATTTTAATATAACTAGCCATATGTATAATATATATAATATTATATATATATATAAAGAATATTTATCTAGTGATGATTTACTGTTTAATGGAACTTATGAATATCAATCTGACTAAACTACAATTTAACACACTCTCTTAGTTTGGAGGATTGATATAGAACATACTATGTTCTTGGGTGTAGGCAGATATAATCTCACTATGATATCCCTAGAATGGCATATCAATATGGATTCATCAACACACATATGAAAATTAACATATTTAACATATGGAATTTTCTTCAACTCACTATGAGGTTGAATTTATCAAACCCCCCCCCCCTTTTATAAAAGGGATTGAAGCAACTATAATACAAGAATAACCACCACCTTAAGTGTGGTTTATGATAGTTTTTAAATTATGGTGTCCGACAAGATCTGGCCCGAAGAATCATAATTGATTTTCATGGTTTCTAGAAAAATTTGGCCTGAAGAACCATGAAGCTCATTAATGTGTCTGACAAAATCCGGCCTGAAGAAAAAGGATAACCCTAACTTCAAACATTAATGTTCAAAGATGGATCAACTATAATAAAGTCATCACTTTAAATAGGATCATAACATAATAAAGGTTGTCACCTTTCACAAGAAAAGTTGTCACTTTTCGCAACACAAGCTTGCAAGCACAATTTTATATTCATGAATATACTAGTTAATAAATGCATTTACAAAAATGTCATACCAAGTTTACCTATGAAGTACACAATTTTCAACTTCACAAGAGGCTTGGTAAAAATATCAGCATTTTGCTCATTTTTACTAATATAAATTAATTTGATAACATCTCTGCCAACCATATCTCTTATATAGTGATAAGGAGTCTCGATATGCTTTGCATGCTCTCATGGAGGCAACTACATACTCATCTTTAATAGAACTCTAGTCAACAACTGGTGGTTTTCTACTAAACCAAAATATCATAGCTTGACCCAAGACTGAAGCAATAATAAATAGGAGTGCATTACTTAGAACTTCTTCTCATAGAGAGGATATCATCCATGAAGGATTGCATCTCAAAATTTCTCCCTCTAAATATCGATCCTCGGAGGTTAGGTCCTCTAGTTACTTCCACAAGAATTTCTTCCCCCAAGGATGCTTGTTAAACTCCCTCAAAATCTGATATCAATTTTCTAATTTTTTGGTGATAAGTCATTACTTCCTCATATTATACATGGGAGTAGGTCCATCAACATCATGCAGTCACCCATGTGTATTTATAGACTCTTTCTAAGTATCAATCTTCTAAGCTCCTACGTTGCCTTAGAAGAAATGTCATACTCCCTCTTAATGTAGAAGAATCTCATAATTTCAATCATCAAAGTTGTTTGCTTCAAAAGCCTCATTTTAGCCATCTTGATCATCAAGGTCTTTGGAGGTTCTGTCATTAGGTTGAGTCTGTATAATATCTAGTAGCATGTGTAAAGTACCAATTTCCTTTTCCTATAAGAACATCCTCAACCATAAAGGAAAAGATCAAGATAAATAACCTTTATATTATGTATAGAAATTACAAATAAGAGAGACCACAATGAGTAGATAAATATAAAAGATAAGAATACTTATCTGCACATGAAGATTCAAAAATTGTCTTCTAAGATTATTTGAGAATGGAACATCTCCCCTCTAAAGAAGGTTTAAGTGAGAATGGAACATTGACTATTATTCTCCCCAAAATGTAAAATTCCCACTCATTCTTATATTGTTGAACAATTTTGTATCAACCTTCTTTATGCTTAATAGATCTCAAAATCTTAGTCTATTTGATAAATATCTCATATGATAATCGATACTTTGAAAGATAATCATTATTGCTTGGAAAACTAGTAGATTTAGTTTATTATATCATTGGCACATGTCGTAGCTTTTATGTGCAATACAACCTTGAGCTACTACCATCACTTTCATTGTGCTTTAGTGACCTACAACTTCTCCAAGTAACACACCTTCAAATTATTTGTATGATTCTCTTCCTTCAACATGTCTATGTACCAAAATTTATTATTGGGTATCTCACATATAGCTCCTTAATGTCTTCAAGTATCTTCTATTGTACCATGCAAAATTGTAAGTTCTCCCAATATTAGAGTATTGATCTAATTAATATAAGAGCCTCGAATATATTAATTTGATCACCAACTCCGTATGAGTAGATCCTTCCATAGAAAATCCCATTATATTAATGTTTTCATACTTAACAAAATATCTTCATCCCTAAATCCAACATTTTCAAACTCAAAGCAATATTTTCAATAAAATTAATCCTCATTCATTAAGTATAGATTGACTCTTATTGTTTCTTGAAATTTATACCCTCTGTAATTATGAAATAACAATCTCCTTATTTACTTTCATAATAATCCATTTGACTTCTAATAAGGACTGATAATTATCCATTTGACTAATCCATGTGATCAATGAAGACTTGATCCAATGAAAGAAATCTCTTGCAATGTCTTGTCTAACAAACATCACTAATACTCAACAGTTTTCTAAAAATGTCTTTTCTCATTCGCTACACTTTCGTATATTTCATCACGAATATGTGATTTTCTTCACTCATAATATGTAAGTTACATCAACTTCAAGTATCAATGACACATAAATATTGATCATATTGTAGTAGCTTTGGATCTATCTAGATTCTCCTCTCTATTTCTTTTGGGATAAATCTCAATTATGTTCCAATAATCATTGTCATTGTTAATGGATTGCAAGATAGTGGTCACACTTTGCACGTTCTTCATTCACATGGATATTTTATATCAACTAATTAACCGCAAAACATTTGATCACATTGGGAGTTTAATGGTTGAATATGTACAGAAGATGTATCAGGCCTGAGACAAATATCTTCTCTGTAACTCATATGCAAAAATTGGTATTTATACATTTTAGCACAATCTCCACAAAATCAAAAATCTCCCCATGCTCTTATGCGGAAATATGTATTTGTAATCTAGGTCGAGCTAAAGACTCTTAGGATCAATTGGTATATTTAATAATTTCTTCACATGCTTTGCATTGTGATTATTGTGATTTCCACATGATTTGGCCAGATTGTCCACCGTTACATCTGTGTCGAGCTAAAGTCTTATCACTTCCTTAAATATTATTAGATGGCTTTGATGACTTCACGGTTCCTTATTTTTTTGAAAATCTTATATTTTATTTGTACTAAGTTCTTTATTTCAAGTGACTCCCATGACATCTAGATCTCCAGGCAATTTTTATGCTCACAAAATGACTCCAATGTCTCATGCAATGAGCAATGAGGGATAACAAAAACTCCATGACTTCATGAGTCTTCTATTCAGGCGCTTGTTCCCTAGTAGGTTGCGAGCTATAAACTCTTGCAATGGCCTTGAGATGAGAGTATCATGTTTACCCAAGTTTATGTTAGTCGTTGAAAGAAGAATAGACACTTGGCCATATATTGAAAATATTACATATTATAAATATTCGCAGATATAGAGACCTAAATGGACATCTCAGATCCATCTTACATTATTTGGCAATTCATCTAAGCCTCCAATCAAATCAATATTGTGCATTATAATTCATCACTCGCTATTGATTGACGATATCGTCTTCTAATTGAAATCAATAATTCTTATTTCCTTTTCCTGATTTCTCATATGATTGTCCTCTGCAAAATTAGTGATTGTCAAGATGTTCCTATATTATTTATGTCCTGATCTTCGCAATTGATTCACCTATTGGTGTGCTAGCTTCAATGCTAACTCTGTATTAGATGTATTGTACATTCTCCTATTGACTCTTGTCAACTAATATTCCCAGAACTTGTTTTAATGATCAAATATTATGAAGTGGAAGGAGAAATGCCTATTCTTACTCATTGATGATTTAGGGATCATACATTCCCCTCTACTTTGATAATGGGAAGGTTCCATGGTAGGATGTGTAGATAGACTTCTTTTCTTATTCACTGCATGTTCTCCCTTTTAGTACAAACGTTTCTTGCCTCTTGTCTTTCTAATTATGCAGATGGAGACCCCACATGGTTCCTTACATTCTCTGCTCCATTTGTCTAACCATCTATTTCACATATTAATGGCTTTAATCATTTGCAGATTTGGCTCTGATACCATGGATCAAATTCTGCAAATGTAGTTTTCATTTCCATTGTTATTAATGGTTTTCAAATGTAGATTTGGATCTCATATTAATATGAGAAGGAGGAGACATGTCTCATGAAGAGACATGTCTTTATAGCTAATCATCATTGTTTATTATATTTTAATATAACTAGCCATATGTATAATATAAATAAATTATTATATATATAATATAATGTGTAATATATATATTATATATATAAAGAATATTTATCTAGTGATGATTTACCATTTAATGAAACTTATGAATATCAATTTGACTAAACTACAATTTAACAATCTCAACCCATAAAAGGAAGGGAAAGGAGTCGAAGAGCCCCATGAAGAAAGTGAAGAAATAGGTTAAAGCCTTTTGATCAAAGAAAAAAGTGAATAAAATGGTCATCTTTTTAGATGATGAGTATAATGAGAGGGTTTCCACATGGAGATGGAGTTATCTCTTGTTAATTAGATGTCAATCAATGACAACACTCTAATACTTTGCATAATTCTTAAGTCTTATTGATGCAATAACTTATTCATCACCTCTAGTCAATCATGTCATTGTGACTACTCAAGTCCATCAATCTCCTCCTTTGGTGTTGATGGAAAAAATTCAAAAAGAAAAATTATTAACAATACTTACTTCTCTTCACATGTTACATTCCCTTATGTGTTCACTTTGAGTCTCAACTTTTCCTCAATGTGGCCTGAACACTGTATTTTCCCATTTCTAGAATTCTCCCCCTTGTTCTTTATCTTTATATTTCCCTTTCTATATATTCTTTGTTCTCCCTTCATTTTATCATTTAATCCTCCTTAGTCAACATTCTCCCCCTTTCTCTTTATTTTTTTTCTTCATTCTCCCCCTTTTTCCTTGCTTAGTATTCTCCCCTTTTTTTCTTTATTCTTCACCTCTTTTCATTCAACA
This sequence comes from Cupressus sempervirens, assembly GCA_028749045.1. Taxonomy (NCBI): domain Eukaryota; kingdom Viridiplantae; phylum Streptophyta; class Pinopsida; order Cupressales; family Cupressaceae; genus Cupressus; species Cupressus sempervirens. The sequence continues at coordinate 941,240,696 of CM053787.1, forward strand.
AAAAAGAGTATGGTGCATGGGGTTAAAAAAGCTTAATACTTTTCAAAAAATCCTTTGTATATCTCCCTTGTGTTGAGTTGAGTCTCCCACGACTCCTTGAGATGAGTGAAAGAAAGTATTCCACTCCTAAGCTCTACCAGTTACCTATTGATACTTTCTTTTGTATCTATGGGTGGCTTCACAATCTATTATTATGCCTCTTTAACATGTGTTCTTATTATCCTATCTAGTGGGGATAAGAAACATTGTAGTTCCATTAATCAAACTACCCTCCTTTCTTCTTCTTCCCTCAGTTGATGTACCAAATATAAGGTATTCTAAATCTTTGTGGAATGCTCTGAGGTTGATCTCGTCAAATGATGATAAGCTTGAATGGCTTTATCAAGCTCATGTTGAGATATCTCTCTTCTCTATTTAAGATCTCTAGTTAAGGTGCATGTTTTGCATGGCTTCTAGAATATAGGGGTTATATCATTTAATGCTTCTGACATTTAATCTTTGAGTGATGGCAGTTCCCCTTTTTTGTCTTGAATAAGACTTATTTGTTTCTCTAATTTTGTCACTATAACATGTTGTTCTACAAAATTTTCTATCTTATCTTCCTTTTTGTAGAGATGATCTACAAAAACTTTGATCTGACTGATTAGATCATCATCATTCTTATATTGGGCTTTAGGTGCTAGTTCCTTGACAATGTCTCCAGCCTTTACTATTGTACTTTACCTCTCATGTCTCTTGCTAGATAACCTCAGTATCTTATACTTCTCCATGAGTTTAGTATACTTTTATAATTCTCTATCATCAAGATTGTGAATTTACTTTCCCATTTCTATTATCTTATCAAATATTATTTCATTATGATGGTTTCTTTGGCATTTGCATTGTACGATTCTCATTTATCCTTAGATGTAGACAATGAGACCAATTCAGGGAACTCATATCTCCCTTTGCACCTCTTTTTTTGTTAGATTCCTCCTCTGAATCTCACTTTCTCTTACCTTTATCAAGCTTCTTCACACTCGTTTTCCCTTTGGATGGTGTACTAGATGATCTTGTCTCTATCATAGACTTTTCCTTCTCTACTCATGGTAATACAATATGTCTCTATTATTTCTTTCTTTGCTTTACCTATTCTAACTCTTGAGTGGCTTATTCCATTGTGTCATTTGGGATCTCCATTATAGGTACTTGATGATGTCCAGGTGTGACATTAATTACATGGTCTTTGTTTCTTGTATTTTCTCCTTAATCTTAACCTTCATCTTTTCTTTTGCATCACCAATCTGAGTCTGACCTTTCTACTCCTCCATGTCTTTAGGTTGTGCTTCCACCTCTGGTGGTGTTGTATTCTTCTCTTGTTGCACTTCATTGATTTCCTTGGGTTATTTATTCAAATCATTTTTGTAAACTACAATTGGAGAAATTATTATGTTATCATTGATGTCAAATCTATTGGTAAGACATAATGTCAAACATACTAGAAATGTGGGGCCCATTTGCCGTTGCACCAAAAGCCATGACTGTTAGTGAACATGGAACACCACATAATTAACCACCTGTGGGCAGGGGAGCACGTCACATCACCCAACAATCTCCCCCTCGACGCGCATACCAGGTGCTTATGCGGGTCGGGAAGGCACCGGGGAGATTTGAACCCATGACCAGGCCAAAACCAGGCTCTGATACCAATTGTTGGGCCCATTTTCCGTTGCACCAAAAGCCATGATTGTTAGTGAACATGGAACACCACATAATTAACCACCTGTGGACAAGGGAGCGCGTCGCATCACCCAACAAGAAAGACATTTACTAATAGTGCTTAGTGCCATATTATTTGATTGATGAAGAGGATTTGAAAAGAAGAGATAGTAAGGTGAGCTAGTGATATCGATAAGTGTTGAGATGTTAAGTATCATGGAAATACAATGGGTACTTGATAAGTTAGTCCTTTAAAAGATTTTTTTTGTTCAATCAATACATGAAGTAAAGAAGATAGTTAGATGAAGCTTAGAGTTGGAAAATGTCAAAAGGATAAGCTTGACCGAGTATCAACATTGGTTGGTCAATGAAGGAGCTGAAGAAGAATATTAAGGAGCTTATGTAGAAGCCAAAAAAAGCATTCAAGCTAAGTGTTAGTTATTGTTTTGATTAAGTAAAAATAGGTTTTAAAGGACCTAAAGCCTTTTTACAAAAAGTCTAGCTAGAAACAGAGAGAGCAATTAAGAGCAAACACAAAACAAACCTCAAGAAGAACAAAGAAGAGGTCAGAAAGAGATCTACTAAAAAAGACAAAAAAAAGACATCAAAGCAAATGAGACAGCAAAGGACTAGCTAAGTAGCCTTGATCAGGTCTAGCACCTGGTCCGCCAGAATCTGCATGTTTTTAGCCACTATCTTCACCTCATCCTTTTTGCCCCTGTCCTCAATCTTCTTTGAGTGATCCCTCGTGTGCTTGCTGGGACCCTGACTGTCAATAGCCTAAGGGGAGTCCTGATCTTTCTCCATCTCCAGTTTCTTCAGCAGAGTACTCACATTCTCAACCATTTGTTTAATTAGTTTATCTAGGTTTCTCATCTTGGCTTCCATCTTTGTGATCTTTCCCTAGTTGGTAGTAAAATCTTTTTCCATTGCCCTATTCTTGGCCTCCAACTACGGGATCTTCTACATTAGGTTTTTAACATCTTCAGCACTCCCAAACACCTCCATTAATCTGTCAATGTGTTGTCCAAGAGTGTGGTCACCATGAGCAATTTTGTTGGCATGCCCAACTTCCTTCCTTAAAGCTTTCATATCCCTACCAAGTGTCTGCATTTGATTTTTCATAACCCCAATTTCTTTCAAAATAGTGCTAGGGTTACCATGTATCCCTTTAATAGCCCCTGGTGTACCTTCATACTTCTCACCAAAATCAAGGTGGATTCCCTGTTCTTGAGAATCCTTATCTCCTGACTCTCCTTTATACCCAAAATGCTTCTCTAGATGTCTTGATGGATATCTTTTCCTTTCCAACCTATGGGTTGAGGTCTCATCATTCGAGTAAGAAGAAGCCCTCATAATAGGACTACCCTTAATCCTCTTACCCTTATTCTCACTTTTCTTTTTATAATCCCTCACCAAATCCTCCAAAAAATTACTCTTCTTCTCTAAGTCAGAGTGACCAACTGCTCTTTACTTCTTCTTTGAATTGCCCCCAGTGCCCTTGTTCAAATTCTCCTCACCCCCTTCGGCTTCATCCTGGGTTTCAAAGTCATAACCCTTCTTTGAGATGCTCCCTTCTGTTTCATAATCAACATCATTCATGCGGCCTCTATTCCTTACTATCCTCTTAGATTTTAAAAAATTTGTGATGAGAACCATGAGACCCTCATGGAAAACATGTTCACCATTTGGGTCTTTCTAAATAGCTTGAATAGAAATACTAAAAGATTGCTTCAGATAGTAAGGAAAATTAATCTTAACACTATGGCTAAAGTGGTTGGCCAGCATAAAATGATACCCGTAACATTTTGTAAATCTCCCATCCAAGGTTAAGTACTCCATAATCACAAACAAAATAAAGTGCCGTGGGTGCGAGACAGAGGTCAGATTGATATAGGACTTACCAATTTTAACCAATAGGCTCTTCTCATGCTCAGATTCCACAAATTCCTTAATAGCTTTGTTTGAAAGTTTTCACATCCTATAGAAATTGATACCATCAAGCTCCAAGCCCATGGCCTCAGCAATCACCTCCTCTAAAATCTCCATATGCTAATTGCCCACCATAATAGAGCCCTCCTTCTAGGTTTTGATAAACTATTGCATAATGGCTAGGTTATTGTCGTTAAGCCTCTCCATATACCTAGTAAAATTACCTTGCCTCAGAATACCCCACACCTCCTCCTTCTTCATCCACTCCATACAACTCACTGTTTCCACCCTTTTCCTCTTTTTTCCCATTTTCTTGTCACTAAGAACCCAAAGCTTCTTCATTTGCAACCCCCAAAAGAAAAGAGTCTCACAGAAAACAAAGAGAAGAATGGCACAAAAGACCTAGAATCCATGCAAAACAAGGCATAAATCATTGGAAATAAAAGCCCAAAGCCTACGGCCGCTTAATTCCACATAATAGCCTTGTATTGGCACTATCATAATTAAAAAACCTTTTGTAGGGACCTCCATTTATCATGATGAAAAAGTTGGCGACCATCTAGAGGTAAGGGATCATGAATTCCCCAAATGATAGTGTGATCATTTCTACATGCCACATTCACAGTCCAGTCAGCAGCACCATTAGCTTCTCTAAAATTATGGGTAATGACACAAGTATCAAAGGAATTTATAATATGAATAGCCTCATAAATAATATTACTAATTTTCCTTGAAGGTATAGTTATTTTGTTAAGAAAATTAATAATATTGAGTGAATCCCCTTCCACCCAAATATTATTCAATTTCATTTTCTTAGCATAAATAAAACCATGAAGAGTAGCACAGGCTTCAACAATGTGAATTTTTTGATTTCCAATTAGTATAGCCATACTTCCCATATTATCTCCATTGGAATTTCTAATCACAATACCACACCTGCTTTGCCTGGGTTTCCTTTTGAGGCACAATCAAAGTTTATCTTAAACCAATTGCTAGGAGGACAGTCCCATCTTGCATGTTCTCTAGTAGGTCTATGAACACCCATACTCATACTTTTCAAATTCCAATTATGAAGAACACTAGCTTCCCAATCATTACAAGGTTGTTCTTCAGATCCCATAGTTTTAATATTCTCTATTATAAGAATCTTTATCTTATGGAAGACCTGAGTTGGACTAGATTCCACATCTCTAAAAATCCTATCATTACGCTCCTTCGAAATACCCCATCCCACATATGGAAGAATGAAGTCCCATAGTTTAACAATCAGATTATTCTTTGAAGGAGCCTTCCAACTGGTAAAGAATAGTTGAATAGTGAAAGGGAACACCCATTCAACATTCAATAAGTAGCATATTTTATCCCAAATCTTCTTAGAAAATGGACAATACAAAGTGATGTGATCAACTAATTCCCCATCATTCTTGCAGAGAACACATCAATTAATAATAATAATCCCTCTCTTTTTAAGATTATCCAAAGTGAGGACTTTATTCTGCAAAAAGATCCAAAAGAAAATATTGACTTTGGGTGTCATACCCTTCATCCAAGCCTTAGCCCAACACTGTTCTTCATAATCATCAAAGGAATCAGCATAGGCTAATGCAATTGAAAAACACCATTGGGATCATTTTTCCAAATTAGCTCATCCTCATTTTGGTTTAAGAAGAATGCATTCAAGCTCTTACTGAGTTCAACCAAATTGGAGTCCAATCTATTGAGGTCTATCCATTCATCCTCTTTCCAATAATATGCCACAAGAGTTCCAATCTAAGTCTTACAAAGCTCCATATACCTATTCTATCTTGGGTCAACACACATTGGGTGATCTAAAATCCAAATGTCTTCCCAAAAAAGAACTCTCCTACCATTACCAACCTTCCATTTAACCTCTTTTCTAATAATATGTTTAAGTTTCTAAACATTCTTCCAAACCATAGATCCCCCTTGATCCATATTACTATTAAGGAAGTGGTAAAAGTCAAAGTTATCTATGTTGTATTTATTAGTCCAAATATTCTTCCATTCCCAACGTCTTTATGCCATCTCCATAAAAGTTTTACCATTAATAAATCATTCATAGATATAACCCTTCGTAAACCAAGCCCTCCCCTCTTTTGAGGCATACAAACATTTTCCCAAGCAATGAGAGGGAGTCTTTTTTATTCTCCATACCCGTCCACAAGAAATTTTTCTAGATCTTTTCAATAGTAGGAGTATATTTTCTTGGAATTTTGAATAGACTCAAAGCATAAAGTGGGAAACTTTGAAAAATATATTTCAAAACAACCTTACCTGCTTGACTACGAAGGGATCCCTTCTAGCCTACAAGTTTCAAATAGATTTTATCAATCAATGAGTTCAATAAACTATTAGGAGGGGAAACCCCAAAGGTAAATCCAGATAAGAACCAGGCAAAGAACCAATCTTGCAGCCAATAATCTTTTTTATCTTCAATTGTCTTTCAACACTGACATTCATAAAATAAATCAGGCTTTTATTCCAATTAATAATTTGACCAATAGCATTACCATAGTCCACAAAAGCCTTCTTAATATTCCTAGCATTCTTCACCGAAGCTTCTCCCATAACAATAGAGTCATCAACAAATTATTGGTGAGAACACACTTGAGCCAACGAGGAAGGATTAAGGCACACAAAGTCCCCTTTAAGAACCATATTATCTACAAATCTCCCCAAACATTATGCTAAAATGATCAAAAGAATTGGAGAAATAGGGTCACCTTCTTTGAGGCCCCTAGAAGCCTTGAAAAAAGAGGAAGGGGAGCCATTCACAAGCATCAAGAAAGACGCTGACAACACTAGCATAAAGATAAGATCCAAAAATCACTTATTAAAGCCGAATGCTTCTAGAACATAGAGAAGAAAGTGTCAATCCACTCTTTCATAAGCTTTAAAGAGGTCAAGCTTGAGCAAAAAACCTTTCTTTTTTAGACACTGAGAGAGAATGAATATTTTCATGCACTATAATAATGGAATCCACAATCTATCTTCTAGGAACAAATCCATTTTGCTATCTAGAAATAATGAGAGGAAGAAGAGATAGAATCCTAAGGGTAAGAACCTTAGAAATGATCTTATAAAATTAATTACACGGACTGATAAGCCTAAACAAATCCATTCTATCTGCACCTAGATTTTTAGAAATAAGAGCAAGGAAGGTACCATTCAGCTCTTTAAGGATGTTTCTAGACCCAAAAAATTCCTTCACACCATTACAAATATCTACCCCAATAATATGCCAGTACTTATGAAAGAACAAGAATGGGAATCCATTAGGACCAGGGGCTTTGTCTCCTTCAAAGGAAAAAATAGCCTTAGAAATCTCATTTGACGATGAAATATAGGAAAGAAACATATTATGATCCTCAGAGACATAAGAAGGAATGCACTCAAGGAACACTTCCTGCTTGTCCAAGTCCAGATTGGAGCCTTGTAGTAGATTTTTAAAGAAATCCACTACCTCCCTTTTGATAGTCTCTTCATTATTTGTAGGACCCTCGTCTGTATTGAGTCTATAAATTCTATTAGCCATCCTGTGCTTGAGAGTAGTCACATGAAAGTACTTAGTATTATGATCATCATCCTTCAAAAAGACCTTTCTAGACCATTGTCTCCAAAACATTTCCTCTTTAGAGATTATGTCATGAAGTTCAACCAATTTGCCACTTTCCTCAACCAATTTGTCACTTTCCTCTTCCCTAGAAAAAGTCTCATAACCCTCACTCTGAATCCTAACTTAGATGTCCTTAAGTTCCTCCAAAATCTTTTTTTTGTTCTCAAAAATGTTACCAAATTTATTTTTGTTCCATATCTTAATATTTTTCTTAACATTTTTTAGTTTTGCAACAACTCTTAACATTATTGTGCCTTCAACTTGAATACCTCGCCACTCCTTAATGAGAGACTCCAAGCCAAGATGGAGAGTCCACATTTTTTCAAACCTGAATGGGAAATTTTTATGAAAATGAATCTTTTTAGCAACCAAAAAAATTGGGTAATGATTTGATCCCACCCTCACTTGGGCACTAAGATTACATTTATACTTTAGGAGCCAATCACTACTAATGAAAGCATGATCCAACCTGGCCTGTATTAGATCCTTACCATACCTTCTATTAGTCCAAGTATACTCAATCCCATGCAAATCAAAGTCATGTAGAATATGTTGATCAATAAACTCCATTAAATCAATTCTATTGTCTAGATTAGTCTGACTCCCCCCTCATTTTTTATTTTCTTTTAGTGGAGTATTGAAGTCCCTCATAACAATCCAATTCTCATTAGCAAAAAGTTTCCTCTGATTGGAGATTTCAGCCCATAATGCCTTCCTATCCCATTTAGAGTTGGGAGCATAGACATTAGTTAGAACCCAACTAAAGTCATCTATAGAATTTTTGAATCTAATATTCATCATATTTGTGCTTTGGGAGATAATCTCCCCTTGAATCCATCTATTAATCCAAAAAACAGCCATACCACCTGAAGCTCCCTTCGAATCATTTTCAATAATCCTTCCACCCTTGAAAATTGGAAGTCATTCCACCTTATCCTTAAGCATCTTTGTTTCTTGAATAACCAAAATATCTGGCCTATTATCTCTTATCAATTCTTCAATATATCCTATTTATGAGGGTTATTTAACCCTCGAATATTCCATTAGATTATCTTCATAATTTATGGAAATTTTTTGCTTCAAGGATGGTTCTCTAACTACGATTAGCAATGCTCCTGTTGGTCTCAAATGTTATCTTCTAAAAATTGGAAGGTCTTCCCACTGGGGAGGGGGAAGACCCAACATCCCCATTCTTAAGAGTAGCCCCAAGAGACTTAGAAGAGAGGCCATCTGACCTACTCTGTAGGATCTCACCTTTTTCCTAGGGACCTTTCTTCATGTTCTTAGAAGGTGCATTCTCCCCCTCTTTTTTCCTACCCTTATTTCTTCCCTTGACATTTTTACCAACTGGAATCCAATCAACAATAGAGCCCTCCTCTTCCCACTAAGCTTCCTCATCTTGAGAAATAGAAAGTAGGTCCTCAACTTCACCTCTAACAAAGTTTCCTTTCTTTAAAGATTCCTTGGCAATAGGACCCGAAGGCAAAAAAAACACCATTTGGGTCCCATCTTTTGCAAGACTCATCTCATCCTTAGGAATAACATCCCTATCAGTTGGGATCTTCTTCAAGCTATCTCTATTAGAGATCTTTGACATGTTCTAAGCATTAATCTCCAAGCCTCTCTCCATCACCTCTGATGAATCTAGCCTGGACTAACCATCCACCACATCACAAACTATACTATTTTGCTACTTCTGAAGAGGAGGCCTCACCTTCTCAACCCCATCACCACTTACATCATTATTTATGCCAAAAATATATTCCTCCCAGAGCTCACCTACAACCACCCCATTTGTCTTTGCAATCTCTATATCCTTTTGTTGTTCCTTTGAAAGGGTAGTCCCATTTGAAATCACTCCATCACCCTTCGTAGATCCAACAAGCCTGATCATATCCTTCTACATCCACACTTCTTATTCTTTTTGGGCTTATCTCTTAAGGAGGGACATTTTTTGGCCCAATGCCCAGCTTTCTTGCAGTGAAAGTAGACAAAGGAGAAAGATTCAAATTCAATAAGTTGGTCCCATATGCCCAGTTTGGACTTTAATAAGATAGATTCAGGCATATCCATCCCTTGTGTAACTTCGACGCAAAATCTTACATAGTTCATCATTTTCTGAGACACAATCACTAGATCTAAGGAAAGGAGCTCACCAAAGGTATTGGATATGCCCTGAAAAAAATATTCCACTCGGAACTTGAGGGGGAGGCTTGGTAACCGAAACCATATCGGGGCTTGAATAGCAGAGTCATCCATAGCATAAAGATTGGGAGACCATTTATGGAGGACCAAGGCATGCCTCCCCATCACCCAAGGACTACTGCAAAGGATATCTCATTTATCCTCATCATAGGAAAAAAAAAAATGAGAGACACCCTTTAGCCATCATTGAAACATCAACTTGAATTTCAAACTCCATTTCTTACGCACAAAACTCTTCACATCATCAAAAGTTAGTTATTGTTGAGGAAATCTATTTAGAAGTATTAGTAGTGATTGATCATAGTAATGGTCGAGTGAGCATTTTAATGCTAAGTGAGACATCATAGTGTATGTCAAGCTACATAGTGATGATCGAGCAGAAGAGTATAGCGATTGTTGAGTGACAAAAAATGTTACAGTTTGAGAAAAAAAATCTTTTTGAGGATGACATAGTTGAAATTTTGAATTAGTCAAAGCGCATCGAAGATAAGGATTGATGAGCTAGCATATTTAATGCATGAGAAAAGTTTGTAAAGTGATCAAAGCCAAGGATTTGATTAGGAGTTTCCAAAAGAAGGAGGGAAAAATGACAAAAGGATTTAATGAATTTTACCTAACCCTGAAATCAATGATGATATTTAAGTGACAAAAGATCAAAATTACCTATTTAAGGAGGCATAAGAGACATTTTCTAAGGTTGGTTCATTATTGATTGGAGATCATAAGGATAAGCTATGAAGATTTTGGTGAAGATTGATTGCTTGAGGAGATGCCAAGAAGATCAGTGATGAAGATATGAATGGAGGTCAGCCAATGAAGTAGGAGATGAGTGAATGGAGAAGTAAATTTGCAAAGTAAGTTGTACTTTATAGATCAAACCAACTATTGCATTCTAACCATTGTATTGGTCAAAATCCTTTAATAAAGGTTTACCTAACAATCATTTTGTAAATCCTTTAGTCAAGGTGGCATTCTAATGGAATGATCCAAATTTCTCTAACAAGGTCACTCATAATAGGGAGATTAAATCCTTTAAACATGTTGCCTCACTTTTCATCCTATACTCATTGTGCAAAGTGGAGAAAAATCTTGTGTCTCAATTAGGTTAAGATATGTCTGAGTCTTTTTTTTTTCCAAGTGAAAAGTCTCCCCATTGGGTTTTCATCTTCCTCCTTCTCCTACATTACATAACTAGGTGGATTTCCCTTGTTGTCATGAGTTTTGTGCGTAGTCTAGGATCCTTTTCGATGGAGATTCTTCGGTCATATCATGATCTTCACAAAGTCATTTCCAAGAATGAACTTGCTCATGAATCATTATAGTTTGTACATAAAGAAAATGAATTTTGCAAAAAACCTAGCATCAGCTTCTCCTTGGTAGATTTTCACACTGTGAAGGTGATTTTCTACAGAGCCCAAAAAATGAGGGTTATAGGTTAAAACAAGGAAGAAATGAGTGGTTTTTTGGATAGATTTTCCTTACATTGCAATATTCCACCTTGGGAGTCACTCAAAATTTATCATAATGATCAAAATAACGGCTGGTGAAAAACTCTAAAGTAGCTTCTCCATGACAGATTTTTGACCTGTGAAGTCAGTTTTTTGACAAAGATATTTGTGAGAGGGAAAAATAAGTAAGTGGGTTCCTTTTCTATTTTGCAGCCCTTTTTAGATTCTTTGAAGCTTAGAAGCATACCTACTTAAAGAGTTAAGTGAAAATAAAGACAAGGGTGGAAAAATAGAAGTTGTCTTCTCCTCAGCAAGTTTTCAAACCTAGAAAGAGATCTTTCGCCTCTATTGAAAAATCGCTACTGCATGAATGTTGAGCCCATAGATCAATCAAAAGATACTTTAAAAGGATAATAAAATCTAGTGAACCGCATTTGGGAAGGTATCTTGAGAAAAATCTGGCTGAGCAGATTTTTTTCACATGAAGTACTTTGTTTTTAATTTTTCGCAACCTGGTGAAAAATGGGAAAGTAAGTCTGTAATAAAAGAAAGTTACCGTTGGGCCAACAAGAATAGTTAAAAGACATGGAAAAATCCATTAGAAGCCCTCAAATTTACTAATCTAACATATTTATCCTTTAATTCACTGGTGTGGTGCGGATCTTGAAAATTAACATGTGGATTGAGATTTCTATATAGAGATTAACATAACAGATTTTCAAAGCACCACTTTCTTACTTGAACTATTATGTTGTTGAATTAAATAGTGATTTTAGAATTCTCACAGTTGCAAAGCTCTACTCTCTATGCTATTTCCAATCTTAATATTTTCAATTCATCACTATCTCAGTTAAGATGGCAATAAGATTTGCTAGATTCGATCAACTGAATGGGATTAAGTCAACATTGCAGAATTTTATAGATACCTCACTCTATTTCTTCAACATGCAAGATTTCCAAAGAAGGTTGAGGATGGAGCCAATTCACCCAATAATAGAGAAACTCTAAGGAAGTGAGCTAGTGGAAGTAGTCAGGTTTCCAGTGGCAATTCAAGCCCTCAAGCTTATCATCAAATGTATTAATCATTACAATCCAGACACTAAACAAATTTTGTTGCTGGATCATACAATTGACCAAAAAACCATAGTCAATTGCCTCTGGATTCCAGAGCGAGAAGAATTTTCTAAATTGACCATGGGAGGAGCCATGTTCAAGTTCTCCTTGAAGAAGATGGTGTGGTAGAAGGAAATCATGAGGTCTTGGTTCCAAAACCCATGGGGACCTAAAAGTAAGGTTCCTAAGACCCTTTTTGGCACTAATCTCAAGCTCAAAATCATGGGCATCCTGGTTCTTTTGCATCGGTTGAAAGGTGAGGTAGAAGCACTCAATTTTGTAGAACAATATTTCTTTTTAGTGTAAATCATTTGTTTAGACACACATTATGTCGATTGGGCGTATAAGGTGAGTGAACATCTGTCTAGAGCTCTCAGTGCTGCTAAGTTCTACAATACCTTCTACATGTCTTCTTTCCTAATTTATATGTTGGATTCTTTACAATTGTGGTCAAGTCTTCCCAGAATAGAGGATTTTCCTGATGATGTAAAAAGTTATGAATTTTATCCATGCTTGTAGTTATAGAATAGTTATGCAAAGTATGTCAGGGTCAATGACTCTTTTACAATGAGGATTTGTAGGGAGCTACAAGGATGCCCAGAGAGGAGGTTTACCCTAGAAGCAATGGTGGCCATTAGTCAATTTGGTAGCTACTTCATTCAATTCTCATCCTTCTCATATTTGCATCTTGTAGCTTTCAACGAATTTCCCCTGAAGTTGCCCAAATACCCCAACGACATGATCATGCTCATAGAGATTATGAGACAAGCTATCCAAGTGAATGTGCCAAGCACTAGTCTAAGGAAGAAGGGATATGAGTTACCCATGAAGGTTGGGACTTACAGTTGTGATTCTTGATCTGATGTGAAAAACATGCTCAAGGCATTCGAGAATAAGTACAAATTGGAGGAATATGAGGTTGTGAGGCCCATGTTTGACCCAAATAGATATGCAAGAGAGGTGCTTCAAATCAAGAGTGTGATCAAGCATGTCACCACTTGGGAGGATTATTGGGTAAATTGTAGAAATGAGTTAGAAAGCTGAGATCATGCTTTCACCATGCTCATGGTGGCACAAATAAAGACATATGGCATTGATCTCAATGTAGAAGGATTGGAGGATGATGGTCAAAATATGTATAGCAATACATATTTGATTGAATTAAGAGCAATTCCTATTAGTTCTGAGCTATATGTGGATGTAGAAGAGAATCTTGATGTCATGATGGCTAGGATAATCAAGAGGATCGAGAAATGGGTCGAGTGGACAACCAGAAAGAGCCAGAGTAAAGGTGTAGCTACTCAAGCTTCTCTAGCAGCTATAATGCATGCTTCATCTTAGAGTGATATAGTGGGAGTGAGCATAGCCTCTACCCAAGGACCAGCTCAGCCTGTAGGTGGAGGTGATCAACCCCCAGACAATAATTTTCCTATAGCCCAAACATGTCATGATGGTTCCTTTCGAGTTATAGGAACCCAAACTAGTACTAAAGAGAAGAAAGTGGGAGAACCAAAGGATAGTGCTCCTATGCCAATACCTTCCTTACACTACCCATGTTCCTTCTTTGCATACCACTCCAATCCCATCTCCTCATCATAGCCCCATGCCATCAGCAAGTGCTTCACTTTTGAGGCCAAGTGGTTCCCCTATATAGATAGTAGACATAGGAGATGGAAAAAGTAGTAGCAGCAAGTCCACTGAATCAGATGAAGAGACTAAGAAGACTTCAAAGATGGAGAAGGGTCAGGCTTCTTCCAGACTCATCTCTAAACATTCAAAGAATCTTTTTTCTTCAACTACTATAACCATGACTCTAGTGAAGAAGAAAATGTTCAGCATTGAATCACTTGGAATAGCTTCCAAAGTGATAGGGATTGACTCTTGGTTAGAAGACACTTTGGAAAGGAAAAGAAAGAGAAAGGATGAAAGTGTTTCTGTGAAAGACACGGTATCCCTCATGGTTCATTCTGGGACTACATTGGAAAAATTCAAGAAGCAGAAGACTTTATCTATACTAGGGAAAGATCTGGAAACAAGGCACTTGACAATGGAAATAGCTAAGCCAAACAAAGGATGGAGAATTGAGGATATGATGCCTGAAGATTTTACTCTGCATTTGATTGATCTTGGAGAAGCTAGACATGATACCAAAGTTGGCTTGTGGAGATCAAGTAATGAAGTGATAGAAGGACAATTGGAGAGTCTCACACTATCAAAAATCAAGATGAAAGTAGAGATAGAAGAATTGAATAAATTTATCAGGTAGCTAGTCACTCCACTAGCAACTATTTTTGGTATGTTTGTGACCTAGACTCCTAGTGCAGTTGAAGTGCAAGCCCTCATTTCCCAACTACAAGAAGATAGGCATTATGGCCAGATTGGTAGAGAATGGATTGAGAGACTTAAATCAAAAGGAGTTTCTCTCATAGATCAAATTAGAAATTTTATCCTTAGACCAAAAATAGAAAAGGATAACATATTGTCTAACAGTAATACTCTGGCTGGAGAAAGAGTCAAGTGTGATGAATGCATCTCCCTTTTAAAGATGATCATCTAGGTGAAAGAAAAAGAAGTAGTCGAAGCCAAGATTCTAAATAAAGGGAATGAACCTTTGTTTGAATGGTTCCAAAGTATGTAGTTCAAGCTAGAAATGATCTTGGAAGCTGAGAAGGGGCTCAAGGAGATAGAAGGTAGAATAAAGAAAACTCGAGATAGAGGATTTGAGCAGATTAGAGGGCTACACATTGACTTTCAAACTAGTGGTCAAGGAAAAGACCTCATTAGAGTGGAAGTGATGAAAAGTAACTTCTCTACTTTTTTGGGTAATCTGTCCACAGTGACTTCTAGTAGCTAGAATAGAATTGTAGAACTCTAGGTGCTTAGTAGATGGATACATGTGGTTGTGGAGGAGTTGTTGGATCAATTGAATGTTGTAAAAGAGTTGGCAAGGGAACATGCAAAATGGCTTTTAAGATTCACAAATATACATGTGCCCAACCATGAAGAACTAATCCCAATAATGGTTGCTGCTAAGGCATATAGGGTAAAAACTGAAAAGGGGAAGAATTCTAGGTGACTCATACTATGCTCCCTTTTTATTTTCTTTTGTAATTTTGTAATTCAAAAAATTGGCACCTTGCCATTTGTCACCCTCAGAAGATGAACTGATTAAACTTCCATTATAGCGGTCATCTCAAAAACTCTATATGTATGAATTGAAAAGATTAATGAAAGGTCAGCAATTTTTTTGTGTGAAGTACTCTTTGTTGTAGAGACAATCGAATGGTATTTTATGTCAATCATTTTCTGTTCTAGTTGGTATTGTATTTAGTTCATGTTTTCTCTTTTGTTTGAATTGAAACAAGGGAATAATAGAGCTTCACTTCCCCTATTTCAAGGCAACGAATGAATGTGATAATTATTGTTATAGTTCATTCAAAGAGGAAATCCTTCTAGCATTCCCAATTTATTAGTCATAGTTTAGATTTGAATTAGCTTAGTTCAGAATCAGTTAATTATGTGGATGGAATTTATGAATTCATAAGATGTGTGGATGCATAAATATGTTTCAGTGTTAAGAAGTTTTTATCTGCTTGATTTGGATTTTGTTTAGGTCTAGCTAGGTTATCCCTCTACTATTCTCAGGTTAAGAACATACCCCAAAGCAGTTTAGGAAGAAAATAGAATTCATTGCAAATCTATTTCAGGGAGCTGTACCTACCAATTTAGAGGAAAGCTAAAACATCCATAAGGATCTTTCCAAATATTTGTGATCAGATATTGTTTTGAATGGGCATTAAAGAGTAATAATATGAAAAAATAAATCTATTTACCAACAAAAAAATATCACATTTAATAATGTTTTGTATAACCTTTAATAGGTTTGTCTCTTAATCGAGCTCACTCCAAAAGGTAGTGTGTTACTTGGTGGTTTTTCCCAAGTTGGGTTTCCACATTAAATCCTAGTTCCAAAGTGTTATTTTCATGTGTTGATTTTTTTTATGCATTCTATAATTTTACAGTAGTTTATTTATTGGCAACTAACATGTATAGGAAACAACAAGTTAAGTAATTACATGAAAGTTGATTTTCTTATGATATGCTATATAGACCAAGTTGTTATCTAAGATTAATTAAGTTGTGTGAATTTTGTTAAAGATGAATTGGTACATCAGGACTTGAGGGTAACTAATTCACCCCCACCCTCCTCTTAGTCATTCTAAATCATTATAATAATTTGTATCATAGCATTGGTGCTTGTAAGAAAATTTTGAAAGTACTTAAGTTAAAGATCAATATGTATAAGAGATACCCAAGCTGAACAATGAGAACTTCCTAATGTGGAAAAGTTTGATGACATTGTACTTATCTAGTATTGGGGATTACACATCATACTATTTAAACAATGAATACATTGAGGTGGCTGGACCTATGATAGTTGAGAAAATGAAACAGAAGAAGTAGCACATCCAGATGATGATTGGACTTGTAGCAACTCTCAGTTATGCAAAATTTGATGATGTGAAGGAATGTGCAACTATTAAGAATATTTGGGACAAGTTGGAAAAAATTTATGGAGGAGACAAGAATGTGTTGAGAGATAAGCCATAAAACTTTAGAGGAAAATCTGATGACATGAGAATGAAAGAAGGTGAAACTATTGCACAATATTGTAATCAAATAAGAGAAGTGGTGAATGTTATTATAGGAGTTGAAGGAAACATAACCAATGAGAATTTGATAAGTAAGGTATTGAGTACTTTATTCCCTATCTATGAAAATAGAGTATGTACAATTCAAGAATAGAGGTGTACACTTGGTAATGATTTGACCTTGGATAGTCTAATTGGTCATATTATTTGTTTTACATATAACAAAGTTGGTCATATTGTTGCTAGATGTCCTGATAGAGATGAGGAAGAGGAAAGGAAAGACTTCAAGTAAAAAGGAATAAGATATAATAGAGACAAAAAAGGTAACATGGACTACAAAGACAAAGGTGAAAAATCTTGCTATATTATTGAAGATGATGGTTCTAACAGTAATTTTGATGATCATGATGAAGAATTTGTTTATGTTGACTTGCAATGAAAGATGAGATAATTGCATTGATCTCACATGTGAGTAAGAATGATAGATGGATAATTGATAGTGGTTGCTCACATCATATGATTGGTGATACAAGTAAGTTTGATAAGCTAAAACATTATAATGGAACTAGTGTTAAGTGTGGTAATGATGCACCATGTTATGTGGAAGGTAAAGGATCAATTAAATTGAATGAAAAGATCAAATGTGATAATGCATATTGGGTTGGTGGTTTGAAAAATAACTTGTCGAGTGTGGTATAGCTGATAAGTTCAAGCTATAGAGTTGATTTCTAGAAAAAGAAGGTAAAGATGTATGACTCTACTAATGAACTAGTTAGAATTGGAGAGCAAACAAGAGGCAACTTGTTCTATCTAGATCTATCTAAAGATACTTGTCTATTTGCACAATGTGAAGATGTTTGGTTATGGAATAAGAGGCTATGTCATGTGAACTTTGATTATTTGGTAAGCATTAGTAAGATGAAAAGACTTATAGGATTACCAAGACTAAGAAAACCTGATAAAGTGATGTGGAAGAAATGTCAAATGGGTAAAATGACAAAGTCTAGTTTCAAGAGCAAGACCTATTCTTCTGATGATATTTGGGGTTGGTTCATACTGACTTATGTCGTCCTATTGGAGTACAAAGCTATTATGATGACAAATATTTCATTTTGTTTGTTAATGAATTTTATAGAAGGATGAATCTGATGTTTCTTAAAGAAAAATATGATGCATTTCAAATGTTTAAGTGGTATCTAACTATAATTGATAAAGAAATAAGAAAGAGTCTAAAATGCTTGAGATTAGATAGAGGTGGTGAATTCATTTCAGATGAGATCAACATTTTTTGCAATGATGAAGGAATTAAGAGGCAAATAAATCGAGTACAAGTGAAGAAAGGTAAAAACAAAACACCTTTTGAAATTTGGTATGGATATGCACCAAATTTGAATTATTTTAAAGTTTTTGGAAGCAACTATTACATATTGAAAGATGTGAGAAAAGGTAAATTTGATGCAAAAAGTGGTGAAGGTATATTTCTAGGTTATTCCATAAAGTGTAAAGCTTACAAGTGCCCTAATTCTAACACTAAAAGATTGTGGAAAGTAAAAATGTTAGAGTTGATGAATTTGCAGAAAAGAATGAAGAAGAATGCAAGAAAGAACCTTAAGATTATAGAATTTTTTTCTATATCTATGAAGGTGAACCTAGAACCTTACTTGAACCAAAGAAGGTGGTTAATAAGCATCAACATCTAAGCACTATTGAGGTTCTGCAAAAGGGTTTTGTTGAGCATCAATAGACTATCGAGAATTAATCTATAGGAGTCGAGTCATAGATAAAGACTACCAAACCAAATAGTGGAAGTCGAGTTGCACCAAGAAATAATAGAAGTTGAACATGCAAAAACTAGTGAACAATAGAAAGAAGAACCAAGACTTAAACCTATAATGGCAAAGTATGTAAGAAGACATCATGCACTAGATTAGATCATTGAAGAAAAAGATTCAGGAGTCATGAGAAGAAGAAGATTGAAGAATGATACATGGTTATTGTGTGTTTGAACCTAAATTTATTAAAGATGCTTTGGATAATGAAGATTTGATCAAGGAAATGAATGAAGAAATTGAGGAAATTGAGGAGAAAAAAAACTTGGACATTGGTTCCTAGATCAAAGAATAAGAATATGATTGGAACTAAGTGAGTTTTCATAAATAAGCTGAAAGAGAAAGGTGAAGTCACAAGGAATAAGGAAAGACTAGTTTGTAACGGATATGAACAAGAGGAAGGAGTTGAATATGGTGAAAATTTCACCCCAATTGCAAGGTTGGAAGGAGTGAGAACTTTTCTTGCATATGTTGCTTAGAAAGGATTCAAAGTGTACCAAATGCATGTAAAATTTGCATTTTTGAATGGAATATTGGAGGAAGATGTAGTGCCTCTACCATTTGATTTTTGTAAGTCATCATGATGGATGTAACCTTGTTGATCTTTCATTGTGAAGAGATCATGATTGGGACCATGAGTGGTCTACACCCTTGGGGTGATTGGATTTATGTTACTATATCAGTTGCTTTGATTATGCTTATGGTTGATATATGAGATTATGATGTGTTAGATGGTTTCACTGAGGCTTGTGCTAGTGGTTACCAGGATTAATGTGGTATCATGATGTTGTTCTATGATTACCTTGAGATGTGTGTAGAGATTATTAGTGTAGTTTTTTATTTTTCCTATTTTGCTAGGTTTTTCCTACACTTTTAATAATCTCGCTTAGGTTAATAAAGCATGTCTTATTAGGTGAATGGTTGTGAGGTGTCACCTTCCTACATTTGAGCATCCATTAGCTATCTTGGAAATATACTTTGCTATCTTTAGTCCAATAGATGGTTGTTCCTCATTGGTTGGTGTTTCCACCTCCTCCCTCTTCCTAGCCTATATAAGCATGCTACCTAGCTTATATTTGCATCCTCTTAATGCTATTTTTCTTCTACCATTTGCATTACTCTCTTGGAAACTAACTTTGTGTTGCTATTTTGATTTTGTATCATTTGCATTCATAGTTTAGATATTTATTCTTTGCACTAGTTTTGTGGGTTATTAATCTTTTCAGATTCTAACATGGTATCAGAGCTTTTCTATGTGCAAGAGTAGATTTTAGTTTCCTTATTTGAGAGATTCGGGGGGGGCTAATAAATTTTATTGTAGTTTTTTGAAAAATGAAGTATGCTCTTCTCTTGCATCTTTGGATGATCTTGAGAATCAGAAAAGTTTTGACAAAAATGGTTTTTCTCTGGGGTTTCAATCTCAAATCTGACAACCAACTTGCATATTTGGAGTTTTCAATCAGTATTGCAGGTTCCAGCATGCCATTGATAAACTTAGGAAGCTGATCTAGAATTTGCATGTCATATTTTGGTTGCTGGAGTCATTTCTTGATTTTTGGAGCCATTTTTTTACTATTAAAGGTGTCTGATTTACACTACAGCAACATCTTCTGTACATCAACAAGAAAAATGCTTTCTGGGTTTTGTTCCCAACCTCAAAAATCCATCTGGGTATCTTTTAAATTTTGCATGCAATCTATATATTTTGCAGGATCGAGTGTAGAAAGCTATAGTCATACCCCTCTCCGTTGGCAGTCGCAAATTTGAACGCAATTTTGAAATGTCTTGTTCTTTCTCATACGGACTCTGATTTTGATGATTCTTATTATGACCTTGACTATTTTCTTGTGCTCTATCCACTAGTGGAGTTGTTCTTTTATTTTCATGCATACATTTTTCAGAAATTGCAGATTCTTGGTCGTAACTATGCACAGTTCTTGTTTTGGAAACTTCTGAGGATCATAACTTTATCATACGACCTCGTATCGAGGCGATTCTTTTTTTGAAAGTGCATAATTTTTTTAGTAGATCACAGTGGTGCTATTTTTTTATTATTATTGTGCTTAAGTTTCACTTTCAACATATGCTCTTCATGAGAGTTTGTAATGCATTGAAATCAAGACCACTAAGTATTTCTTTCAAGTGGTAGTTGTAAACGCACTAAAATAAAGTGCCAAATCATATTTCTTTTGGGGGGGGGTTCTTTGATTGAGTAAAAATGGGGGGCATTGTCGTGGCTAGGTTCTCTTCTTTTTAGCATTTCTTCTCTACATTTTTCATCATGGATCAAACAAATATGCCCATCCTAACTCCATACAATTACTTTGAGTGGAAATCATGCATGACAATTCACTTAAGGAAAACGAAATTAAATAGGATAACTATGGGACTTGAAACTGAACCTGATAAAGATGAAGATAAGCCTAAGTGGTTTAACAAATGTGATGAGGCATATGAAACATTGTGTTTGTTTGTTTCTCCTGACTTTCTATTTCACATTGAGTCTTTGGATACACCAAATGAAGTATGGACAAAGCTAGAAACACTATTTGGCACACAAGATTCAATGAGGGGTCATATGTTGAAAAATGAATTAATTAGTTTAAGTCCAAACAATTTCAACACAATCCAAGATTTCTTCACCAAATTGAAATCACTAAGGTTGCAGTTAAAACAATGTGGAATTGAAAAGAAAGATGAACAACTAATTCTTAGTATTCTCTCTAAGCTAAGTTTAGAATATTTTGTGTTTGTCTCTACCTTCTATGCTACTAAGGGTGCACTTGGTACTCAATTCACCATGCCATCTCTAGATGATTTTGTTGTCAATCTCACTCGAGAACAGGACAAGCTAATCCAGATGGGCACTCTTAAGTACTCTAAGTCACATGCCTTAGCAACCAACCAAGGCAAAAAAGAACAAAAAGGATAAAGTAGTAACAATAATAGTAAGGATGAGAAACAAAATAATAGTGAGGAAAAGAAGGATCAAATACCAGTTGCTTCAAAGGAAACTATTGATACCTCATCCTCTAAGCGTGATAAGCATAAGAAAGAAAAGGTTGAATGTGCCTATTGTAAAAGACCCGATCATGATGAACATAAATGTTTGAAGAAAAAAATTGATCACTTGACATACATTCTTGAGAAGAATAATATTAGTGTTCATGAGTCTATCAAAAAAAGTTCTAATGAAGAGTCTAACAAGGCAAAAGAAAACAACAAAGGAAAAGGAAAGGGCAAGGCTCTTGTTGCAGTTGCTTCCTCACCATCCACTTGGGTTCTTGATTCGGGTGCTTCGCACCACATGGCTTCATCTAAGGAAGAACTTGCATCCTTGGAGCCATGTACTATGCCTTCTATTTTGATGGGTGATGACACTCCTATTGAGGTGTGTGGGAGAGGGTCTGTTGATGTGGGGGATGGCACATTCCATGATGTTCTTTATGTACCCTCATTATCAACTAATCTCCTATCAATATACCATATCACTCACACAGGTTTAGGCAAGCAGGTTGAGTTCACCCTTGATTCAATGGAGATACGTGAGTTGCATAGTGATTATGTAGTTGCAGTTGGGAGAGAAGATCATCAATCATGACTCTATCTATTTTGTCACTTTGTTCTTGATCCTCCTTCATTTGTTTTGCTCACTCACTCTAATGATGTGAGTAAATTATGGCATGAGCGGTTTGGCCATCTTAACTTCTGCTATTTGCATCAGCTCAACAAACAGAGCATGGTCACAGGGTTGCCTTCGGTTCAATTCTCAGGAGGTGTTTGCCAAGGTTGCATTCTTGGTAAGCATCCTAAGGAAAAGTTTGACAAAAGTAAGGCATGGAGAGCGTCACAGATACTAGAGTTAGTTCACAGTGATTTGGCTGGTCTATTTCAACATCCTTCTTTCAGCAGGGCCCGATATGTCCTCACATTCATTGATGACCTTTCTCGATATACATGGGTGTACTTTCTCAAACAGAAGTCAAAGGTATTTGATCATTTTCAAGACTTCAAAATTTTTGTAGAAAAGCAATCTAGGAAAGCCATCAAGGTTTGGCGCACAGACAATGGTGGTGAGTATGTCAACCATCGATTTGAAAGATTTTGCACTTTAGAGTGGATTGATTTACAGCATTCAGTTCCATACAATCCTCAACAAAATGGTATTGCAGAATGGAAGAATAGATCCTTGAAGGAAATGGCAAACTGTATGATTCACTCTAGATCTCTTGCACCACAGTATTGGGCAAAAGCCATTAACTATGCTTGTTATATCTAGAACCGTGTTCCTCACCGAGCCTTGAAGGGAGTTACTCCTTTTGAAGCTTGGAGCGTTCAAAAACCACCAGTTAAGCACTTTCAATTTTTTGGCTCCCCTGCATGGGCCCACATTCCTACAGAGAAACATAAGGGCTTGGATCCGCAAAGAAAACCTTGCATATTTGTAGGTTATCCTAATGGTGTGAAGGGTTATCGATTGCTCCACCCTACTACACATGAGTTATTCATTGAGAGGAGTGTTCAGTTTGAGGAGGGATCTTCAAGCTCACTTTCTATCACTTCTCCAACTCCTTCTACCTTGACATTAGAGTCACTTGGAATACATGACAGATCTTCTGATGAGTCAGATTCACCTAAACAGTCTTCTACCTCTACTTCTGATGCAGAAAGTGATTCAAAGAACTCACCTCCTTCCTCTCCTAGTCATCATTTAGAGGTTAATGATTCCCCTCCATATTCTCCATCTTCTTGTCCACTTTGGGCTAGACAGACCTTGCAGTCTGTAGATGATTGGGTTGGGGATCCATCAGACACCATGCGAACTCATTCACAATTCCAGGATGCTCCACATGTCTTCATTGCTACTGCTTCAGATCCACAGTCCTTTCATGAGGCTTCTAGTAATCCTGAGAGGGATACAGCTATGTAGGAAGAGTATAGTTCCTTGATGAGGAACCACACTTGGGATCTTGTCCCTCTTCCTAAAGGAAGAAAACTTGTTCGATGTAAGTGGATCTATCAGACAAAATTTGCAGCAGATGGGTCATTTGACAAATACAAGGCTTGCTTGGTCGCCAAAGGATTCTCCCAAGTTCCTGGGATTGACTACTCTAAGACTTTTGCGCTAGTTTCCTGAATGAATTCCATTTGAATTTTTCTTGCCATTGATGCAGCTAATTTTTGAGAAGTACATCAGATGGATGTGAAGTTCATGGTGACCTTCATGAGGAGATCTACATGGAGTAGCCGTAGGGCTTCCTTCAAGATTCTTCACTTGTGTGTCATCTTCAAAAGTCTCTCTATGGCCTCAAACAACCTCCTTGGGCCTGGTATGCCAAGATGGACTCCTTCCTTCTATCAGTTGGGTTCACTCAGTGCCATTCTGATCCTAATGTCTACATTTTGCAACAGGGTGATTCACTTCTATTTTTGGTTTTGTATGTTGATGACTTGTTGATCATAGGAAGTTCTTCACCCACCATTAAGGCTATCAAAGTGGCCCTTCAAGATAGTTTTTTGATGACTGAATTGGGCTTGTTGCATTACTTTCTTGGGATTGAGATCCTTCAGTCTCCTTCTTGGATCACCATCACACAATCCAAGTATGCTCTAGATTTACACTCAAGGTTTCATATGGCTGACTGTAAGCCTGCTCTGACTCCCTTCCTTTCTAGAGTCAAACTTGAGGCTCAATGTTCTTTTCCACTTGTTTATGGCACTTTGTACCACCAACTTGTTGGGAGTCTCATTTATCTGACTCATACAAGACCTGACATCTCCTATGTTGTAGGCATGGTCTCTTGATTCATGTAGGAGCCCCATGAGTTGCACTGGAAAGTAGCCAAGTGGATCCTTCACTACGTTCAAGGTTCTCATAGTTGTGGGATTCACTACGCAGCAGGTATTGAGCTTGATTTGGTGGGCTACATAGATTCAAATTGGGCAAGTGATTTTGAGGATCGCAAGTCTACTTCAAGGTATAGTTTCTCACTTGAGTCAGGTCCTATTTATTGGTTGAGCAAAAAGTAGTCTGCTATTGCTCTATCTTCTACTGAGGCTGAGTATCAGGGGGCTATAAATGATGCCACTAAGGCCATTTGGCTTCAACATCTTCTCACTGAGTTTGGTATCTAGATTAGACGGCCATTAGTCATATTTTGTGACAACCAGAGTGCCATTTAGATCTCATGGAATCCAATTCATCATCAGCAGACCAAACACATAGAGGTCCACATCCACTACATCCGAGAGCTCATCCATGGTCATGTCATTGACCTTTGCTATTGTCTAACTTCTGAGCAAGTTGTTGATATCTTCACCAAACCCTTCACTGAGAGCAAGTTCCTTCATTTGTGAGCTTTGCTGGGGGTATGGGATGCTTCATCTTTTGGGGGGCCTCTTCCTCTCACTCGGAGTCCTAACTTTTTTTTTGCGGGGTCTATTTTCTCTCTCTTTTGGAAAATCTTATGTACATGGGTACCTCATTAGGCTTGACTTGTCAGGACCCATTTCTACATCCACCTAAGCTTCACTTATGGGGGGTGTTAGTTTAGTTTTTTATTTTTTCCTATTTTGCTAGGTTTTTCCTACACTTTTAATAATCTCACTTAGGTTAATAAAGCATGTCTTATTAGGTGAATGGTTGTGAGGTGTCACCTTCCTACATGTGAGCATCCATTACATATCTTGGGAAGATACTTTGCTATCTTTAGTCCCATAGATGGTTGCTCCTCGTTGGTTGGTGTTGCCACCTCCTCCCTCTTCCTAGCCTATATAAGCATGCTACCTGGCTTGTATTTGCATCTCTTATTTTTGCATCCTCTTGATGCTATTTTTCTTCTAGAATTTGCATTACTTTCTTGGAAGCTAACTCTATATTGCTATTTTGATTTTGTATCATTTGCATTCATAGTTTAGATATTTATTCTTTGCACTAATTTTTTGGGTTATTAATCTTTTTAGATTCTAACAGAGACTGCACAGTGTCTTATTATCCTACTACATTGGACTAGGTTCTTCTACCTATGGTTAGTCATGTATTTCACTATGTTCACTTATGTGTTTTTAGTGCCTTTTTATGTTGTTTAAACAACCATTATTAAATGCTTAAATAATTAGAAGTGAATTTTCCATGTTAGATTTATATGTTGTTTAGTTGATCATATCTGCATGATGATGCTTTCTTTTGAGATAACAATATGTTTTATGGTGATATCTAGTTATCTAGTATTAGGACATATCTCTAATTATGTTAGATGTGGATTTGATGCTATGGTTATTTACTTAATTCTTTCTTTGTTATGCTTTATGCGAATGTGAGTGATGTAAATGGATTATTTTAGTATATTTGAATAAATGGTTAAATTAGGTATTTAGTGCATTTATTGCTTTGGCTATGTTATTATATGCAATTGCACTTGATCATGTGATTTAGTGTGCAAGGTTTATATCCCTGGCAGTGGCACATGGAGTTAGTGATTCAACTATTCATATTTACCAATGTCATCCCTATATGGTCAATGTATCTTATTTTAAATGTTAAATTAAACCTTTTGGTGATTATTAAATCCATACTCATTTGCATTATACAATTAGACCTGTGAACATGTCTATGCATTTAGAGGTTTGCATTGTTGCAAAAGTTGTTGGTGATTCTGTGATTTTGGTTTTTTGGTTTTTGGGCTTTATTTTAATTGATTTTCAATTTCTGGCAGCTTTGCCATAGATGAATTCCAATTACTTGGAATAGCCTATATTCATTTGTGTTGATTCAAGATTTAACTAGTTCTCTTGGTTATTTTCCCTAATCCATTATTCACTCAAAAAGTGAATAAGTATCCAAAAAGGAATTTCATTCCTCACTTCTCACTTTTGAATTAGAAAGTTTGAGTATAAAACCCAAAATCCTCTTCATGAGAAATTACTATTTTGTTTGTTGTGGGAGCTATAGGCATGGGATCATCACAAAATCAGTCTCATTGGATCCAACTCAAGGAGACCTTGGATTGCTTCAATCTTTGGCTACTTCTGTAGGATTTTTATTTTATGGTTCAGATTTGTATTTTGCCCATTTGGCTGTGAGGTAGGGCTCTCCCATTTTAATGTTTCAGCTTTGTTTCTACTTTTGTTTTTGGTAGCCATTTGTTAGGAGGTTGGGAACTAGTGTTCCCCTCTATTTTTGTATGCTAGCTCTACTCAATTGGACGAGTATGAGAATTTCCCTATTTTTTTGGATGAGGGTTTGGGGTTTCACACCGTTATGCTGGCTGATTTTGCATACATACTCTAAACCTAGATTTTATTGGATTTTCATGGATTTTGTGCCCTAAGACCAAATGGGTTTTATTTTTGAAGTTTTTGAGTTTTGTGGTTTTTACCTTATTTTGTGTGCCACCTTGTTTTCTTGGGTTTTCTTGGCATGAAGTTGGTCATGGACCTGGATCATCTATTGGGATGCTAGTTAGATAATTTTTGCATCTTTATATTTGCATTGGGATGTGTGTTACATTTGTACTCCCAGCATTGTGTTTGGTTGATTGATTTTATACCTGGTATTATCATTTCTTTAGGACCCTTATTATTTTGTGGACAGTAGGATTCATGTAGAATCCATACTCCTAGTTTGAGGCTAGTTGAGTGAGTTCATGATGTTCAGTCTTGTTGCATCATTAGAATTCATGTAGAATCCATACTCCTCGATTGAGGCTGGTTGAGTGAGTTCATGATGTATAGTTTTATTGTTCTTTGGGATTCATGTAGAATCTATCCTCCTGAGCTTGTATTCAGTTGAGTGTTATTTTTCTTGTATTCTCATCTATTCCTTGTGTTATGATGTCCGTGATGGTGGTGTGCCACACACGAGCATGTGCACGTGCATTTGTCAGGTGACTTTTGAGGCTCGATTTCTCAGTGGTAATGTGGTTGAGTTATTATCATTTAGGGTTGGGTTGGCAATGTGCATGCCTAGGGGCACTCATCATTGGATGAGCATGGGTAGGGTAGGGTAGCATATGAAGGGGGCTTCTATCTCTGTAGCCTAGTGTCCATGCCCAATGTGTTTGCATGCAAAATTTTTAATTAAGTGATAACTAAATAAAACACTAGGTGGTAATAAAATTTAAGATAATTAAAAGTTGGATTGTGCACCTTCTGTTGGGAATTTGATGTTGCTAGGATTATGTGCCTTACATTGGGAAGTTGATGCTGCCAATACTAGCTTGGGCTTTTTGATGCCAAGTGACTCTCCATGATGTTAGCCCCTACATAGTGACCTATTGAGTGCTTGACTAGGACCTGTAGTACTTGCATTATCTCATGATCTTGGTTTCAGTCATCTTTATTGTCTGGTGTAAGTGTTGGCCATGGACATTTTCTTTTTGTATGTTCATAGTTGGATCATTATCTCCATCAGCACAACAGGAGTGGACATATGGGTTCCACGTGGTTGGGAGGCCTAACTACCTTCACCACTGTTGGGGACTAGTATACAGAGACAGTCTATTGTCCTAGTATGACCATTCCTAGATGTTTTCACTTGATACTTCGAGTTTCAGAGTATGCTTCCGTTTGATTTATGCTTTCATTAGAATACTTGGATATCATGCTTAGATGATGTTAGTTTATTTGATGCATTCATGTATTATGATGTTTAGCATATGATTAGATGATGTGATCTACTTAGTCAGAATGCTTGAATATCATGCTTAGATGATGTTAGTTTATATGATGCATTCTAGTATTATGATGTTTAGCATATGATTAGATGATGTGATCTACTTAGTTGGAATGCTTGGATATCATGCTTAAATGATGTTAGTTTATTTGACACATTCTAGTATTATGATGTTTAGCATATGATTAGATGATGAGTTTGATTAGTTGGAATGTCTAATTATTTACTGTTTAGCATGTTAGATTTCATTGTTCTTATGATGTATTGTGTTTTAGTTGTGATGTCTTTATAAGAAAACTTTGACAATCTAGTTGGTAGTTTGGATGTTAGGCACAGGGGATGGCTAAGGCCTTCGAGGTCTCATGATGCTATAATGATTGGGAGGAACCACGCTTGAGTTTTGGTTGTGTGGGTGCTTAATTGTTTATGTTTTCTTTGTTATGATGTTTGGTTTATGAACCATGTTTGTACATTATGATGTTCTTTTCCACATATTCTTTCATATGTTGTTATGGATTAGATGGATAGTATATTCTACTCCCTATTGCATGGTGTTGTGTATTTCTTGTGTTCGAGTGTCCAAGCCTTGATTTTTGGATCCGGTACTCCCCAGTGTGGAGGAATTATCTTTTCTAGATTTTTATCCTTTATTTTTTTGGTGTGTTGTTATGGTTCCTCATGTGAGATTGTACTTCCTCACACGAGATTGTGGAAGTTTCACATAGGGCCTTGCATTTCCTCATGTGGCTCTTGGCATTTCCTTATGCAAACCTCAGTACCATTGTAGTGCTTTTTGACTGTTGGTCCCAACATTTCCTCGCGTGAGATGGTGTTTCCTTGCATGGCTTAGTGTACTTTCTCATGCAAAGACGTATTTCCTTGGGCGAGATTGTTAGTTGTTATCTCTCTTGCATGAAAATTAGGGGGCATCTCTATTTTTTTTCAGATAACACAATTTGGACTTTTGAGTACCCTTTAGGAATGCTAGTGTTTCCATGCTTCAACAAATCAGAGATTTTAGGTTCTATTGTCATCTTGGATTTTTTTCATTGGTCTAAGTGTGTCAATTTGGTTGTGACATTTGGATATTTGTTGGTTGCTAGGATTGTTGGTAAAGTCTTCCATTGTGATCTATGTGATCCTTGTATAATGTTTTCATGTGCATTCATACTTGTTTAAAAAAAAAAATCTTCGCGTAAATTGAATCATTGTTCTAAGGATCTCTGAGCGAGATATTATAGAAGAAGTATACATTGAAAAACCTAAAGGATTTGTTGATCCAAACAAAAGGAATATGGAATGTAAGTTACACAAAGATTTCTATAGTTTGAATCAAGCCCCTAGAGAATGGTACAAAAGGTTACAAAATTATTTGGTGAAAATTGATTTTACAAGAACTAATGAAAATAGAAATTTGTATCTAAAAATAAGATATTGCTAGCTGAAATTTTTGTGGATGATATCATTTTTGGAGGAAAATATTCATTAAACAAGGCATTTGCTAATCAAATAAAAAAGGAGTTTGATATGTTAATATTTGGGGACACTAATTTTTTTGTTGGATTGCAACTATATCAAATGAATAAAGGTAATTTCATGACTCAATCCAAGTACATCAAAGAAAATTTGAAGACTTTTGGTATGGAAGACTCAAGACCACTTGGAACACCTATGGTGTCTACATACAAGTTGTCAAAGAATGATGATTCTATTGAAGTGAATCAAACATTATATAGGTCAATGATTGGAAAACTATAATATGTTGTACATAGCATACTTTCCATTGTATTACTTGTTGGAACTATTTCTAGATTCTCTACTAATCCTAGATAAAGTCATATGATGGCAGGAAAAAGGACATTGAGATACCTAAAAGGAACAGAAGACTATGGTTTATGGTACAAGAAAAGTGACAAATAATTTGAATTGAAGGTTCATATAGGTGTTGATTGGGCAGGAAATATTGATGATAGAAAAATTACAAGTGGAGGATGTTTCTTTTTAGGAAGAAGATTAATTTCATGGACAAGCAAGAAGCACAGCTATATTTCAAAATCTATAGCAGAGGTTGAGTATGTTACTACAATAGTGAATTGCTCAAATATTGTATCAGTCAAGAAATTGTTGAAAGGAATGAGGGAAGAGATCATTGAACCTGTTGTGATATATTGTGATAACACAAGTGCTATAAACATATCAAACAACCCTATAATGTACACCAAGACTAAGAATATTGAGATCAAGTATCATTACTTGAGAGAGATGGTACAAGACAAAGAAGTGAGGTTGGAGTATGTGAATACAAAGGAACAATTAGTTAACATATTCACTAAAGCACTACCTAAGGATTATTTTGAGTATCTAAGAGGTAAGTTAGGGGCCACTCCCCTACTTGAAGAAAATAAAGTAGTGATGTTGCATTGCATCAAATTTTTTAATCAAAATATCATATACATTGATGCATGAGGTCACACTTTAAGAGCTTCCTAAAGTTGTGAAAAGTAAAACACCAAACTATGAGCAGATGAAACTCCAAAGAGTTAATGTTGAGATGACATTTATATATCAATCTGAGAAATGACATGAAGATGTATGTGAATGGTTGATGTCTTTAGCATTGTTGTCAAAGAGGGAGAGAATGGTCTAGTTACCATACAAGTACACATGTAAAGAGGGAGAAGATTATTAAGTTATTAGAAAGAGGAAGAGAAGTTATGTAGAGAGAATAAATATAGAGAGATTGTTGTCAAGAGGGAGACATATGTTGCTACATATGTTGTTAAACTTGTGAGAATATGTACTAAACTCACAGACGGAGCATCTTGAGATTGCATTGGATGATAATAAAAAAGAAACTAAGAAAGAGAGAACACAAACATAGAGAGAGTGGGGAGCACAGTTTTGAAGATTTTTGATTGCATGGTAACTAGTGCGGTATTTCCATCAATGCCAAAGAGCAAGATTTTTGGAAACTATAATTGGAGAAATTGTTATGTTGTCATTGATGTCAAACCTATTAGTAAGTCATAATGTCAAACCTACTAGAGAGATATTTACTAACATCATAGAGTTCCATATCATTTGATTGATGAAGAGGATTTGAAATGAAGAGATAACAAGGTGAGTTGGGGATGTTGATGAGTCTTGAGATGTTAAGTATCATGGAAATACAATGGGCACTTGATAAGTTAGTTGTTGACAAGATAATTTATTATTCATTCAATACATGAAGTAAAGAAGACAGTTAGACAAAGATTAGAGTTGGAACAAGTCAAAAGGATAACCTTGACTGAGTATCAGTAACAGTTAGTCAATGAAGGGGCTGAAGCAAAAGATTAAGGAACTTATGTAGAATCCAAACAAAATAGTTTAAGTCAAGTGTTAGTTATTTTTGAGAAAATATATGAAGATGTTTTAGTAGTGACTGAGTATAGTAATGGTCAAGTGAGCATGTTAATATCGAGTGAGACAATATAGTGTATGTCAAGCTACACAGTGTTGAGCAAAAGAACATAGTGATTGTCGAGTGACAACAAAATTTATAGTTTGAGAAAGAATTTATTTTGAGGTTGACACAACTAGAATTTTGAATTAGTTAATTGCATGGAAGATAAGTATTAAGGAGTTGGTGTATTTAATGCATGAGAAGAGTTTGTTAAGAGATCAAAGGAAAGCATTTGATCAAAAGTTCTTAGAAGAAGGAGAAAAAAAATATGGAAGGATTCAATGAATCTGACCTAATCCTAAGATCAACGGTGATGTTTAAGTGACAAAAAGTTAAAATTACCTATTAAAGGAGGTATAAGAGATATTTTCTAAGGTTGGTTCGATGATGATTGGTGATCTTAAGGAGAAGTTGTGAAGAGAAGAACAATAGAAGAGAAGTGTGAAGAGTTTGGTGAAAAGTGATTACTTGGGGAGATGGCAAGAAAAATAGTGATGGAGATATGAATGGAGACCATTCAATGAACCAACAGATGAGTGAATGGAGATCTGAATTTACAAAGTGAGTTGTACTTTATAGATCAAACCTAGTATTACATTCTAACCATTGTATCAGTAAAAATCCTTTAATTAAGGGTGACCTAACTGTCATTTTGTAAATCCTTTAATTACTGTGACATTCTAATGTAATGATCCAAAGTTCTCTAACAAGGCCACTCCTAATAGGGTGATTAAATCCTTTAACATAGTCACATTTAATAGTGTATTGTATAACCTTTAATAGGATTGGCTCTTAATCGAGCTCACTTCAGAAGAGTGAAACTTGGTAGCATGTTACTTGGTGGTTTTTCTCAAATTGGGTTTCTACGTTAAATCCTAGTGTCAAAGTGTTATTTTCATGTGTGGATGTTATTGTTATGCATGCTATATTTTTATAGTAGTTTATTTATTGGCAATCGACACATGTAGGAAAAAAAGAGTAAAATAATTACATGAAAAGGTTTATATAGACTGAGTTGTTTTCTGAGATTGATTGAGTTGTGTGAAGTTAGTAAAAGTTGAATTGGTACATCTAGACATGAGGATAACTAATTCACCCCCTCCCCCCCCTTTCAATTATTCTAAATCATTGTAAAAATATTGACTCATTTGAGTCATTTTCTTGGTTAGTTCAATAGTCTATTATGTTGTCTTCTTTTGTGAACCTTGTGATCCTGTTGACTTAGTTGATCCTTTGTCACCCATCTTTTCCTATGGTGCTTATTTTAGATCATGCTTCTTCTTCAAGCTTGATTCTTCTTGACTATCATTTTTTTTTCCAAAACTTAATAGCATTTTGAAATGCTTCCTCTATCAAGCATGTGGTTACTAATATTGCATTGACTAGCATGTCAAAATCCTTCTTGCATGAATCTACTAGTCCTATTCTTTTGTCATTATCCACATCAATCCTTATTTTAGCTAATTTGTCATCTAGCATGCCCTTACACTTAAGGATTCATTTTGTCCATATTTCAACAATTATTGTGTCAAGTTCACTTGACATGTCTAGCTTGATGGACAATGGCAGTCTATTAAATATTTTCATACTCAATAGTACCACATTTATAACTTTATCCTTATTTTCTTTGTAAAATTTTAAAAGTCTATTCTTCAATATATTATAGTTTCCATTATTCTTAATATCATCTAGAATATTGAAAGTAAGCTTCTTACCTTCTTTTGGCAATTTGAGACTTTCAGTCTCTGTCTCTTCTTCTGACTCTTCTTCTTTAGATCGAGTTGGAGGCTTCTTCTTCTCCTTTTCTATTGCCTTCCTTTTGTATGTCTCTACTTTCAGGGGCTTCATAGTAGGGATCATCTTCTCCTTGGATTCTCTTTCCCATATAGGTTCGAGTGAAGAATCGTCTCTTTTCTTTTCTTCCTCTTCTCCTACTACATTATTACCCTTCAAGAAAAGGTAGGATTCCTAGGCAACTATAGTTTCCCTATAGAAAATAGGGGAATCCCTTTCTCGATTCTAGATGTGACACCCTACACATCCCCTCCACCCACCCCCTTTAGTATGTTTATTATCAATAAATCAATTTATGTTGAGTTTACAACATAACTCTAAACTAGGCCACAGAAACTGTAGCTAGCCCAAGGTAGGGTTGTTCATCTCCCTACATGAACCCCACTACATAATTGATAATGTTATCCCATTGTTGTTCCATTATCCCTCATCTGCCAAGGTTACTCCTAGAGTTTTTAAGGCCCATAATCTGACATGTTGAAAGGTTATGCCTAGAGTTTTTAAGGCCTGTAATTTGAATTCAATATGTTGTGAGTTTAGGGGCCCTACTATTCTATGGCCCCACCCAGAACCCATAGATTTTAGGGGCATATAAGTTCCAAAACAACCGCAATATCCACCATCTCTTATTGAAAAAAAATCCTAGAGGAGAGAAACAAGCAAAAGAGGGAAGAGGAAACGCCCCCCCCCCCCCCACTCCTCGGCTATCAAGTTGCTCATGTTGATAGTTCTAGACTATTCAAACTATATAGCTTGGGTCTAGCCTGATGTAGCAGTTAGTTAGTGGTGAGGCTTTATTGACCTGGTGGTTCATGTAGTTTGTGTTGCTTGTCCATTCTCACCTTGGAACTAGACCGAGAGATCATGTAGCTCAAAAAAACTAAGAAATGAAGAAGTTGTTCCTTAACTAGTCTTGAGGTTTGCCCTTTATCTATATTCTTCTTCTTGTTCTTCTCCTTTGCAACTATCTTTTGTTGCTCCTTTAGCTCTTTCATCTTTTCTTTAGTTGTTCCAAACCTTTCTTGTTCTTGGTTAATAGGCATTTCCAATAATCATTCAATGTTCTTTCTTGTTCACTCATCATCAATCTTGTACAGTAGCTTAATCAACCAGTGGGTTCGAGGTTGAGTTGCTTGCAAAATGCACATGTTTGTTCTTTCTAGCTAGGCAAACATATTTCTTATATGTACTCCATAACCAGACTCAAGGATATCTTCCTTGGGTAAGTGCACAAAGTTGTGGTGCCAAAAGGGGAGTATAAGTGGACACCTTTTTCCTAAATCAACAATTTCTAAACTTCAACAAGAATTTGAAGATAGTTACGCTCAAAATTTTAAGATATGGCAAAAAAAAAAGTCGTGGTCCTTTGAATCTAGTTTCTAAACTACTAATTTTTTTCAAAATGGTTTAGTTTTAGGTCCTCAAAAAAGGGGGCCATAGAAAGTGGTACTATTTATTCCAAGAAAACATAACATGGTACAAAGTGTGGCCCCCCTAAAATTTTAACTTTTTTTTTTGAAATTCTTTAATCGCTCTAGTCAAAAGTTACTTAACACTATATAGTTTATCCCAGACTTTTTCGAGTAATTTTATAATGTGTATTTTTTTTTTAATGAATTTTTTAACTAGACACATCCCAAAAATGTGAAATATTTGTGTGCTCCCCCTAGAAATAATTGAAAACTAATCTAAAATCAAAAAAAAAAAAAATTAAAGTGTGTAGAATGGAATCTAGTTTCTAAAAAACTAAGTTGTTGCAAAATTTGATGAACGAGCTAAAATCCATAGCCCAATTAGTACATGCTAGTTTTTGACAAGAAATAGACATAAATTCAAAAGAAATTATAGGTGAAAGGCTTGAAATAGTTCAAATTAAAAATAAATTATATGGTTATATAGCTAACACAGAGACCTACAATGCCATGTAACCTGATCTTATTGATGACCAACCATGAGGAATCTTGAAGGAGAGCACACAAGAAAAATTAATCATTTTTTGTATGTTTGCAGCAAAACATGTCTCAGATGTGTTTATAAACTCCAAACCTTTGGGTTTGATCTCCAAGGCAAAACCAAGCCTTAGGCTTGGTTTTAGTGAAAAGCTTTGAATAGTGTGTATGCCCTATAGCGTTTGCACACCATAGTGCACAAATATTATTTAAAGCTTTTTGAATTTGGGTCTCAATAGTGTGTGCACGCTATAGTGTGCACACACTATTGAGACCTAAATAATGCATAGAGAAGGAAGAAGAGATGCAAAGAAAGAGCAAGAGGGGGGGGATGGCTATGTGTATGTGTGTGTGTGTGTGAGAGAGAGAGAGAGAGATAGAGAGAAAGTAGGGGATGGGAGAGAGAGGAAGTGTAAGAGAGAGTAGGGGTGGCAAAGAGAGAGTACAAGATGGGGAAGAGAGATTGAGAGTAGGGGATGGGAGAGAGAGGAAGTGTGAGAGAGTGAGTAGGGGTGGCAGAGAGAGATTGGGAGTAGGGGATGGCAGAGAGAGATTAGGTAGTGGGAGAGGGAGCGAGAGGGAGAGAGAGAGAAGGATGGGAGTGTGTGTGTGTGTGTGTGTGTGTGTGTGTGTGTGTGTGTGTGTGTGTGTGTGTGTGAGAGAGAGAGAGAGAGTAGGGCATGGGAGAGAGTGTGAGAGAGAGTAGGGGTGGCAAAGAGAGAAAGTAGGGGATGGGAGAGGGGGGAGAGAGAGAGAGAGAGAGAGCAAAGGATGAGGGAGGGAGAGTAGAGAGGGAGAGAGTGAGAGAGAGAGAAAGTAGGGGATGGGAGAGGGGGGAGAGGGAGAGAGAGAGAGAGAGAGAGAGAGAGAGAGCAAGGGATGAGGGAGGGAGAGAGTGAGAGAGAGAGAGACATTAGGTGGTGGAAGAGGGAGTGGGAGAGGGAGAGAGAGGGGGGGATGGGAGTGTGTGTGAGAGATCTAGAGAGTAGGGTATGAGAGAGGAGAGAGAGGTGGGATGGGAGTGTGTGGTGTGTGTGAAAGAGAGAGAATAGGAGATGGGAGAGGGTAGAGAGAGAGTAGGGGATGGGAGAGAGAGAGAGTAGGTGGTGGGAGAGGGAGTGGGAGAGGGAGAGAGAGGGGGGAATGGGAATGTGTGTAAGAGAGAGAGAGAGAGAGTAGGGGATGGGAGAGAGAGGAAGTGTGAGAGAGAGTAGGGGTGGTAGAGAGAGAGAGTACAGGGTGGGAGAGAGAGATTGAGAGTAGGGGATGGGGGAGAGAGAGAGAGTAGGTGGTGGGAGATAAAGTGGGAGAGGGAGAGTGAGAGAGAAGGGGATGGGAGTGCATGTGTGTGAAAGAGAGAGAGTATGGGATGGGAGAGGGGGGAGAGAGAGTAGCTTGAGAGAGAGTGGGGGATGGGAGAGAGAGAGAGAATAAGTGGTGGGAGAGGGAGAGAGAGAGGGGAGATGGAAATGTGTATAAGAGAGAGAGTAGGGGATGGGAGAGAGTGTGAAAATGTGAGAGAGTAGGGGGTGGTAGAGAGAGAGTAGAGAGGGAGAGAGTGAGAGTGAGAGAGGGAGAGAGAGAGTGTGTGAGTGAGAGAGAGAGTAGGCGGTGGGAGAGGGAGTGGGAGAGGGAGAGTGAGTGAGAGACATAGTAGGGAATGGGAGAGGAGAGAGAGGGGGGATGGGTGTGTGTGTGTGAAAGAGAGAGTAGGGAATGGGAGAGGGGAGAGAGAGAGTAGGGGATGGCAGAGAAAGAGAGTAGGCATTGGGAGAGGGAGTGGGAGAGGGAGAGAGGTGGGGATGGGAGAGACTGTGAGATTGTGAGAGAGTGGGGGTGGCAGAGAGAGAGTGAGAGTAGGGGATGGGAGAGAGAGAGTAGAGAGGAAGAGAGTGATTAAGAGAGATAGTAGGTGGTGGGAGAGGGAGTGGGAGGGAGAGAGGGGGAATGGGAGTGTGTGTAAGAGAGATAGAGTAGGGGATGGGAGAGAGAGAGTAGGTAGTGGGAGAGGGAGTGAGAGAGGGGGAGAGAGGGGGAGAATGAGAATGTGTGTAAGAGAGACAGTAGGGGATGGGAGAGAGAGGAAGTGTGAGAGAGAGTAGGAGTGGCAGAGAGAGTACAGGGTGGGAGAGAGAGATTGAGAGTAGGGGATGGGGAGAGATAGAGAGAGAGAGAGAGTATAGGATGGGAGAGAGAGATTGAGAGTAGGGGATGGGGGAGAGAGAGTAGGCGATAGGAGATGGAGTGGGAGAGGGAGAGCGAGAGGGAGGAGGATGGGAGTGCATGTGTGAAAGAGAGAGAGTGGGTAATGAGAGAGGGGGGAGAGAGAGAGTAGGGGATGGAAGAGAGAGTAGGTGATGGAAGAGGGAGTGGGAGAGGGAGAGAGAGGGGGGTTGGAAATGTGTGTAAGAGAGAGAGAGTAGGGGATGGGAGAGAGTGTGAAAATGTGAGAGAGAGAGTAGGGGGTGGCAAAGAGAGAGTAGAGAGGGAGAGAGTGAGAGTGAGAGTGAGAGTGAGAGATAGAGTAGGCAGTGGGAGAGGGAGTGGGAGAGGGAGAGGGAGTGAGAGACAGAGTAGGGTATGGGAGAGGAGATAGGAGGGGGATGGGTGTGTGTGTGAAAGAGAGAGAGTAGGGAATGGGAGATGGGAGAGAGAGTAGGGGATGAGAGAGTGTGTGAGAGTGTGAGAGAGAGTAGGAGTGGTAGAGAGAGAGTGAGAGTATGGGAGAGAGAGAGACAAAGAGTAGAGAGGGAGAGAGTGAGAGAGAGAGAGAGAGACAATAGGTGGTGGGAGAGGGAGTGGGAGAGAGACACAGAGAGGGGGAATGGGAATGTGTGTAAGATAGACAAAGTAGGGGATGGGAGAGAGTGTGAGAGTGTGTGAGAGAGTATGGGGTGGCAGAGAGAGCTTGTATAGGATGAGAGAGAGAGAGTAGGGGATGGGAGAGAGAAAGTAGAGAGGGAGAGAGAGTACTTGAAAGAGAGAGAGAGATAGCAGGCGATGCAAGAGGGAGTGGGAGAGGGAGGGAGAGAGGGGGGATGGGAGTGTGTGTCACAAATCTAGAGAGTAAGGGATGGGAGACGAGAGAGGGGGGATGGGAGTGTGTGTGTCTGTGAAAGAGAGAGAGTAAGGGATGAGAGAGGGGAGAGAGGGAGTAGGGGATGGGGGAAAGAGAGTAGGAAGTGGGAGAGGGAGTGGGAGAGGTAGAGAGTGGGGGGAATGGGAATGTGTGTAGGAGAGAGAGTAGAGGATGGGAGAGAGTTTGAGAGAGAGTAGGAGGTGGTAGAGAGAGAGAATGGGATGGGAGAGAGAGAGTGAGAGTAGGGGATGGGAGAGAGAGTGAGAGAGAGTAGGGGGATGGGAGAGAGAGTGAGAGTAGGGGGATGGGAGAGAAAGAGTAGAGAGGGAGAGAGAGAGAGAGAGAGAGAGAGTAGGTAGTGGGAGAGGGAGTGGGTGAGGGAGAGAGAGGGGTGATGGGAGTGTGTGTGAGAGATCTAGATATTAGGGGATGGGAGATAAGAGAGGGTGAGAGAGAGTAAGCGGAGAGAGAGAGAGAGAGAGAGAGAGAGTAGATGGTGGGAGAGGGAGAGCGAGAGAGAGACAGTAGGGGATGGGAGAGAGAGAGAGAGAGAGAGAGAGAGAGAGAGAGAGAGAGAGAGAGAGAGTAGGATATGGGAGAGGGGAGAGAGAGTAGGGAGAGAGAGAGAGAGAGAGAGAGAGAGATAGAGAGAGAGAGATAGAGAGAGTAGGGGATGGGAGAGGATAGAGAGTGAAAGAGTAGGGGATGGGAGAGAGAGTAGGCAATAGGAGAGGGAGTAAGAGGGGGAGAGTGAGAGAGAGTAAGCAATGGGAGAGGGAGTAGGAGAGGGAGAGTGAGAGAGAGAGAGTAGGGGATGGGAGAGGAGAAAGAGAGGAGGGGGAGAGAGAGAGTAGGGGATGGGGGGTTGTTGGATAGGGAGAGATGTGTTTTGACATAGTGCATACGTGCTTTATAGTGCATATGCACTATGTCAAATCATTTTAAAATGGTCAAAAAGCAAGTTTGGGTCCCATTTCATCCATTCTCTGCCTTTTTTCTATTGTGCATTCTATTGTTCCAACAAAAAACATGGATTTCAGAATAGCAAACACTATTTGAAAACTTTTTGAAGCTAGCAAACACCAAATTCAATCATTGGATATGCGATTTGAAGACTTTTTGAATATTCTTTGTATAGAAAAGATTAGTGCAATCCTTTTTAAATGTTGATTGTCGATATATAGATACAAATTTGATTATAATTTGACATGTTGTTTAATATATAGTGAACTCATTGAAATTTGTATATTTGAATGAAATGTTATTCTAAAATGGTTAGAAATTTGACAAGTTGTTTGATATATATTGTGTATTCCTTCAAATAATTGTAATTTTTATATGTATTTGAATGATTTGTAATTTACACATTGTAAGTAATTCAGATGTTTGAATAATTTGACATGTAAAAATCATCATCATGCCAAGGAAGAAACCAAAAAGTCAAACAAATGAAGATAGGGAGAGAGATTTGGCAATTAAAAGAGATAAATGAAACTACTACATGAACAAAAAAAATTGCAAAGCAATAATGAAGAATTGACTTTTGAAGAGGATCAAGAACCACCGATACAAAGAAACAAAGAGGAAGAATTGGAAAGACAAAGAGAATGAATGAGATTGTTACACTCAAGAAGACAATTGAATTGTGAAGCTACACCATCTTCCAATGTTGAAGTCATATCATCCTCTCATGTTGAAGAGACACTAATTTGTAGATCCGACGATGTACACACTCCATCATGTCATGTTGAAGACAGAACATCAACACATCAAGTAGGCGATATTCCATCTTTTGCATCTTATTGCCAAGGCACATCATCTTTGGTTCAAGGTACGCAATACACTCAACCTTATGTTGATGTTCAAAATGTTGAGGGAATGGAAGAGATTATAACACCTTCTAGAATTAATTTTAGAAGACCAAAATATTTGATTGATATTGATACTAACATTTTGAAATCAATGCCTGACAAGATTAGCAAGTGTACTTGTCAAAGAAAAGTTAATCCTATGTGGAGATTTTTTTTGAAGAATTAAATATTACAGGTCAATGCCAATTATTTGTTGAAGTGATGAGAAATTTGAAATTTAGGCCTATCATGAAGATTCTTGGGCTAAGAATGATGGAGGATTCAAATGAAAAAAGCATTGTAAAGAATCTAATGAGTGTTTATCATAAAGTGGGTTCTAAATCATGCACCAAAGATAGTAATATCACAAGATGAGTACTTACATCAACAATAGTAAGTAGCCAAATGAAGAAAGCTCGACTCATGAGAAAGATAAGAAAAACATTAAAAATTGGTAGAGGTACTCTAAGGAGAGCCATGCTAAGGCATGAGAGATTGGAAGATCCAACAAAAAATGAGTTATGGACATTTAGCGGTAGACTACCGTGAAAGGATAAAGAAATTAGTGAAGCTTTGAAATTATTGATCGAAGATTTTTGGAAACATAACACACGTGTTTCCCCTAATCAAAGAGATGTTGTAAGAAGGAGGATTGGTAGCCAAAATTGTGACCCACATGCAAAACATTTTTTGGACTTAACTCAAACAAATTTTTTTCAAAATGTATTGGTATGTATCCTCAAATTTGAATAAGTCAAAAAAAATTTGAGATGGGTAAACCTTTTTATGTAAAGATAAATCATGCACGCACAACTTCTTGTTGTAGGATACATATTGAATTTTCTAACCATTTTGATGTTTTTAGGCATATATGTGTGTTTTTACATTCTGAGTTTGTTTTGCAGGATTGTGACATGAATGAGCCACCAATATCTTCAAGGGAATTCATATCCAACATTTAATGTGAAATAGGGAATGACCAACAATTTTAAAAGACATCATGTTTGGATGGTACAAGTTTATTTTGTGGTTCTTTGGAACTTTTATCAACTTGTCAACATATCAATAGTACACATGCAATTGGAAATGAAATAGTAGATAACAAAAAATTTAAGACTGTGACATATGCTCTAAAAGATGGGAAACAAGGTAAAAGGTGTGATTTAGTCATTGAAAAGATTCTAGTGTATGAGTTCATGAAGATTCCAGTGTATGAGTTCATGAAAAGATTCCAGTGTATGAGTTCATAAAGATTCCAGTGTATGAGTTCATGAAGATTTTTCATGAAAAGATTATTTACAAGTATGCAAGGCATACACATAGAGCTTGATGGCTAGATTTGTAATTCAAGTTATGCAAGGATATGTCACCGTAGGCCATGTTTTTGTTGTTATTGCACCTGAAGACAATGAAGAAGGGACATATTATTATTTGTGTCATTGTGTCTAAGCCAAACAAAAATTGGATCACTCAGTTATAGATGGTGAAGGTTTAGAGTACCATGTCGGTGCAGTGGTTGTAACCGGCACATAGCTTAGACGATATTCTATGAAGAACCCTAACTTTTGGTTATTCAAGGATTGGCAAATAGAGAGGAAGATTCTTCATTATTCAAACCTTGTTGTCGCATAAAAATTCCACTTGATAAAATATGGTGGAAAACCACATAGTTAGATTTTTTGGAAAGTTTGCGAGTCAGATCATGAGGCAATACTTGAGACATTAAAATGTAGAGCAGATCTAGTCAGCTCATTAGATTGAATAGGGAGAGAGGGACAGAGAGAGAAAGAGTGATCAATTAGATCCAAATACAATGTTGCAACCTCTCCCGCAAGACTGTCCACATGACAAGGTGGTTATTGTTATTATGTGTAAGTGATGAGATAAGTTTAAATCACAGATTTTATGTTTTGATTTGTTGAGAATCTAGATACATTATTTGAATTTATATTAGATTCTTTAATAAGACCCATTTTTAGATTAGTCATTTGAATAAGTGAAAGTTTAGAATTTGTTGTTTAGATCAAAATGTAATAAAAGAACATGAAAATTGTTAG
Source organism: Cupressus sempervirens (assembly GCA_028749045.1). Lineage (NCBI taxonomy): Eukaryota > Viridiplantae > Streptophyta > Pinopsida > Cupressales > Cupressaceae > Cupressus > Cupressus sempervirens. The sequence continues at coordinate 941,283,057 of CM053787.1, forward strand.
AAAGTGAATGCATTGTGATGTAAAGTCATGATTGTGTGCATGTAACTAGAAGCTTCAAACTGGCGAAAGCAAGGATACAATGGGAGAAGTTTCCAATACTCATCAAGTAAGGGTTATCATACAACTTAGAAAGCAAGGCTTTGAACAAATGGATAATTTGTAATGACAAGCCAAATTCAATTTTTGTCAGTCTCTAATTTTAGTGGATTAATCTTATCTTAGATTTTTTACTGTGCTAATTCTTCATTTGCAGGTCATTAAAGAAGAGGGCTAATAAAGTCGAAGCACCAGTGATAAAGGGTGAGACGCCAAAATCATCTGCTAATAAAGTTGAAGCACTAGTATTATCAATTCACATCCTCAATGTATATTAGTGCTTTTTGTTCAAGTACCATTGTGTGTTAATCATCTTATGCCTGGGATTGTAGAGGATCACAATCATCAAAAAGTAAGAAGGAAAATAGGTCTCAATCTGATGATAATGGGGTAGTTATAGATATAGTTCTCTCTAAGGATAATGTTGATCACCCGAAGTATAAGTTGAGATAACCAAAAGACTATTTAGGTCTACTGAAAACAAATGGAACTTTTGATATTTTAGGATATAAAATGTTTATTGATGGATTTGACAAGAATTAAAAGTATACAAACAATCAATTTACTCTTCCATAAAATGGTTCCTATGTTAACAAATTTTACTGTATTTCTTGATTTTGTTCCAGCATTTAATGTGATTGTAATATTGGCTTGTAACTGAAGGACGAAAAAGAAAAAAGAGTAAACAAGTTGCATATGTGAACACACCTACAAATGGAAGTGGAAGAAAGTCTAAGGGAGATAAGGAAGTGAAAACTATAATAGATTAGAATTATATAGGGATATCATTAGATATAGGTGCAAGGAGTTCAAATGATGAACCTTTGGTATGTAAACTCCAAAATACCATTTTTTGGTTTTAAAATAAACATGAATTTGCATTTGACTTATTTTTCCAGAAAATGCAGAATGCATGGAGATCACGTGCATGCACTGATTAGTAGACTTCGAAAGTCAAGTTTCACTTCAAAAATATATGAAGAACATGCATAGGTATTGGAAACTTCTCAGATGGAGGTGTAGAGGCACCTAGAGCACATAAGGAGTTCAATAAACCTTTGGAGATCAAAAAGGCATCAGTGAACATGAAGACGTCCAATGATATCAATCAGAGTATTTTGGAGCCTATAATGACCTAGAAGGTTAATCTATGTAATAACTTTGCAATAAGTACAAAAAAGCCTAACAAGCCCTAGGACTAAAATTGGAGTCTAGGATAGAATTAAGTCTTAAAAGTTTCAAATATGATAAAATAGTCTTTTTAATAGGTTAATAAGTCCATTTAAATGATTTGGTAAAGTTTCATCACTTCGCAATTTCAAAAATTCAAAAGTTACAAAGCTATAAATTTGAATTTTCATATTATAATGGTCATGGACATTTAGGAGGGAATTAGTTTCTTTATTGTTTTAAGAAAAATTAAACCATCCAACCAATTTCAATCGGTTGGGGTAGTTGATCGAAGTTTATTAAATGTTTCACAAATCCATTGTATGGGAAGAGAATCCATGGTATGGACTGCTACAGCAAATTGAATAAAAAATCTAATTTATTACAAAGTTAAAGGGGTTTTTTTCGTATAATTCAAAGTTCTTATTGATTGGATTGCCTTGTACAATGTTTTGATCATTAATATTTCATCTCTTTGAATTCTTTCATGTTCTAAAAGCCCTACTATAGTCACTGTTAATCATTTTGGTACTGTTAAATCTTTGGAAAATCTGATTTTAAGATAATTTTATGTAGATTTCACACTATGAATGTAGCACTTTGATTCTCATAGAATGGCATCTTATTGACATACATAATATCAATTTAACATGTATAGTATCTTACTAATCTTGGAAGTGCAAGTTTGATTAATTTATGTGGTGATCAACATAAAGAAGACTAAGAAACTAAGTGAATTTGGAGGATAGGCTGAAGGTTAGAGAGTTTTGGCCAAACAAGGGCACTCTTTTATGATGGAATGTGTATAGAAATGTTGTATACAAGTTTTTCCAACCTTTATTTGTTGCAAGAAACTTTGGGAAGCGTGACATTGAGGAAGCCCTAAATTTAAGGGTTTTGAGGGCACAATTTGGGGCGTTGGTACCTAGAAACCTCTTGGAGTCAAATTAACTTCATATTATTTTTATTTTAACCTATTTGTGACACTATGCAAAGATTTGGAGCTTGGGAGTTTGAATGGTTAGCACTTCCTTTGTAAATGCATGAGAATTAGGCCTTAAAATTTTGAGAAATAGTGAAAACAGTCATATACCTTCCAAAAAAACCTACCCTATCCTTTTTTTATGTTAAGTTATTCCATAAAGGGTACTCAAATATATAATTTACTTGCTTGGTGTTTCAGAAAAATCCTTGTGAGTGTTGTTGCAGGGCTACAAGGCATGCTATTAGGCCTAGTTTGAGGAATATTGAAGTTTTGGTGTCTAAACCATTGAAGAAAGTCTAAAACCTGTTCAAGTACCTTGGATTGCATATTTTAGGGCTATCGGATCACATCATAAGACTTGTTGGTGGATAATTTACCATTTCACTTATTGAAGGCACTTTTGGTCACTAGATTCAATTGTGCATTTGATTGAGTTTGTATTTGGGCCTTGGATCCACCATATTCCCTTGCCACCTCTGCATCACAAGTGAGGTTTGATAGGGTAATTTTATGCAAAGATGACACAATGGAAGCAAGGATCAAATCCAACCCCTACACAACCTTCAATGTGCTCACAAGGATTGAACAAAAGATTTGGTCTACTTCCTCAAGTGCATACTCCTCCTAACAACCATTGAAAAGGGTTTCTAGACTCACCTTCCACAAGTAAGAATCAAAACAATATGCACCCAACTCAAGCAAATATGACAACCTCCTTTGAAATGGGCAAAATGAGGATTTTGTTGTTCTAGGCTTTTCCACCACCAACAAGGGCTTGGGACAACTTAGTCTCAACACAAGTAAGGTAAACTAACCACTAGTTGTACTCCCAACAACCCACAACTCAACTTGCAATTTTAGACCTAGTTTCCTATTAGGTCTCCTAAAACTGATTTTTACCAATAACTCTAAAAATCATCAAAGGACCTGGGAAATAAAATGCTCATTCAAGTACCCTTTTCCAAGCTCTAACAAACTCCAAAGTTTTAGAGACCAACTCCACTCAAGAGCATATCCCAACTAGCACCAAGTACTCAGGCCTAATTAGCCACTTTAGACTTGGTTTTCAAGGAAAATGGTAACCCCAACTTTTTAGTGTAGAAGATTCATCCCCCAATCAGTGGATTTCGTACAACACATGAAAAATCATATAAAAGTGTTGGAACAACAAGAATTTTATTGATTCTTGAAAGCAAATACAACTAAAACCTCTATATATCTTTGATGCAAAGGTGGCAAGGGAATCTGGTCGATCCAAGATCCTAAAATATGCAATCCAAGGTACTTGAATATGTGTTAGACTTTCTTCAATGGTTTAGACACCAAAACTTCAATATTCCTCAAACTAGACCTAATAGCATGCCTTGTAGCCCTGCAGCAACACTCACAAAGATTTTTCTTCAACCTTTTCCAAAACACCAGGCAAATAAATTATATATTTTAGTACCCTTCATGGAGTACCTTAACATACCAAAAGGATAGGGTAGGTTTCTTTGGAACGTATATGATTGTTTTCACTGTTTCTCAAATTTTTAAGGCCTAATTCTCATGCATATGCAAAGGAAGTGCTAACCATTCCAACTCCCAGGCTCAAAATCTTTACATGGTGTCAGAAATAGGTTTAAATCAAAGTAATATGAAGTCAATTTGACTCCAAGAGGTTTCTAGGTACCAAAGCCCCAAATTGTGCCCTCGAAACCCTTAAACTTAGGGCTTCCTCAATGTCATGCTTCCCAAAGTTTCCTGCAACAAATAACAGCTGGAACACCTTGTATACAACATGTCTATTCACATTTCATCATAAAATAGTGCCCTTGTTTGGCAAAAACTCTCTAACCTTCAACCTATCCTCCAAATTCACTTAGTTTCTTAGTCTTCTTTATGGTGATCACCACATAAATTAATCAAACTTGCATTTCCAAGATTAGTAAGATACTATACATGTTAAATTGATATTATGTATGTCAATAAGATGCTATTCTATGAGAATCAGAGTGATACATTCATAGTGTGAAATCTACACAAAACTGTCTTAAAATCAGATTTTCCAAAGACTAAATAGTACCAAAATGATTAACAGTGATTTCTTATGGATGCCGCAATTATTGTTATGGATGGGGTATTTTGGATTGTTTTCCAACATCCATGGAAGCTTGTGGTGCACTCCTGGTTATTTTTGTAATTATTTTTGCAATCCTTGGCATTGCCTATGGGCTACTAGCAGCAACAAAAGCAATTCAAACGATATGGCAAAGACACTAGATCACATATTGACCAAGGCAATGTTGCGGTATTAGTTTTGATATTGAATCTTCACCACTACATTGCTAACATTGGCAACCAAGGCATGGTGCTTCTAATCTATTTGTTTCTATGGCTATTTATTCCATCTATTGATTGTCATTGTAGCTAATGAGAGTATATGGAGCATTGATGTGGTCAGTTGAAAAAGTTCTAAATACACTAGAAGTGATGTAGGTATATATGGGTAGGTTCAACTTATGCTTTGAATAGTAAAGATCAAGTTCTAGAATCACCCTATAAGCTGATTGGTCATATTGTAGCCTAATAGAGTCTAGTATAGAAGGTTGTGCCCTCATAAGATTACATTTATTTGGTTTTGTTCCTTCTTACAATAATTGCACCATTGACTAAATTTCAAAAAAATGAAAACACAATGAATCTTTTTGAAATTTTCAGCATTTGATATTCATGATCTGTATATTTTGTGATTGAAAACAACAAAATTTTCTTTTCATAAATCTAAAAAAGAAATCATATTTGACTTTTTTTTGTCTTTTATTCATTTTGTATGGAGATTAGCGAGCGCCTTTCTCTAGCTCATAGCCACCTCCAGTCCTCTTTTCAAGTTTAGTAATTATATTTAATACCAATTCCTTGGATCAGTTACCAGTCCTCTTTTCAAGATTAGTTATTATATATAATACCAACTCCTTGGGTGCATAACTGACCCAATACTCCCATATCCGAACAAACCCAATTCTTTTTAATTTTCATACCCAATGAAAGTGAATAAGATAAGATAAAATAACACCATCATTGTGCATATTCACCATTTTTTACAATTTTATTAATCCCCCAACAAATATTATTTTCCCTTGCTTGTTTTTATGTTAATTTGAATTTCCATTTCCATGTATATAGATAGAAAGCATTCACACCTAATTTTATATATTTTCATAATATTCCAAATGTCTATCCAAATGGCATGCAACATTTTAATACTTTTTCCTCATTTTTTATAAAATTAAGGTAATCACATTTAATTTAACACTAACAATTCATATTCTCGGTTTTAATGTTATTGCCTAATTTAGTATTTTAAGTTAATGGTAATATATTCTATGCTTATCTATCATTCAAGAAGATAGAGTAGAGGCAAAATGCTATAAAATTTAGTCAACAATTAGAATCCCTATGTGGTGTGTGGGCTACCAGACTATCTGACTGCCCCCTTCCGAGGAGCTAACCTCCTCTACCTCAACCACACTCTTGTATCGATGTCCCCACAGCCACTCATACAGTCAAACAAGGAATGAGTCAGTATCTGCATAATCAGAATTGATAAACATTGTAACTAACCAAACCAATCATTAGTATCATGTTCATATATTGAGGTAACGTACAACATTTCATTAATATCATTATTCATAACATCCATAAATGCATTTCCATTAATCACAAAATTATGCATGATTAAATTTAATTGTTTCCTTAACTAATGTCATAAGCATAGTTTGACCCATCAAAGATCGACTGGGTCATCACATAAGTAGGAAACTAGGAATACTAAAAGATGAGATGTGACAGGGTCTAAGATTGCATTGTAACTATAGATGTTGAAAATTAATACAATTGAGGTAAGTGTTTGGAGTATAGTTTTCTTCCCAAAATGATTTTCCTATGTATATATGGTGTTATGAGATTTTATAGGTAAAACCTACATATCACATAAACAAGACATCATAATTGTTGACATTTTAATAAAAATCTATAGCATAAATAAATAGTAGAGTTACTCAAATATAATTGACCTTTAAGATGACACATATGTGTCATTTAAAGAGATATCATTCTTAATTGGACATATAAACCATGATAGAGGAAAGATGATAGATGATGGAAAAATTGACATCAACATTCTCAAATCATCAATAGTGAATTTCTCAACTTTATTTGTATTTGTTTATGTGATGCGCATATTTTATGTTATAAAGACATGTTGAGAAATCCCATGACAATGAATGTTTATCTCAAGATAGAACTCATTCTCTAAATATGCATTTTCATATTAATAATTTAAATATTTTAAGGACATATCTTTGCCTAAGAAGAAATAAATAAAAAAGTCTTCAAAGGAGACGTGTCTAGCTCTTGAATATATTTAACATGCAACAAGTTCAAAATAATTTATTTTAATTTACATTATATTCAAGAAAAATTAATAAGTTACCTCAATGAATTTATTATTTAAAATATTAACCACATATTTTTGATTGAAATGACAACAAAACCACCCAAAAATAAATAAATTTTAATTATAAAGCATTAAAAACTCTACAAAAAACTTAATAATTTGGCCAAAAACATACATATTCACAAACTTTAGACGATGGCATATATGAAAAGATCAAATGTACCAATGAACATATTTTTAATTAAGTGAAAATATAAAAACAATTTTATGGAACCAAAAAAATAATAAAAACAATTGCACTGGATTCATGATGTCTTTGAGCCTTTTTGGCCAAAACCTTTTTCCTAGCATATAGTTTTGTTAGGTTCCCTAGGTAGTTTACCCAAATCTGGCATACATTCAGGATGTAGATTTTGTTTACTTTGCGGAAAGATAGGAATGTTGTTCTTTTCACTCACAGTTTTCTTGACATAAATGTTGCTATGTACACTAAGGCATGCATTTGTAACAATGTAATGATGCAAATTCAAGTCCAAGCCAATAAGGTGGCTCTGGAGGTGGCCCACCTTTAGGAGCTACTCAATCATTGGTGGAATGCACCCTATAGGGTTGTTAGAGTGCCCCCTGACGCCTTGGCTGATCATACTCCACCTAGGGGCCTCTACTAGGGGTGCAACTCTTCTACGTGATGCTCTCATACGCCATGCTCACAAGCATCCCGCCATTGCTCTCCTAATGGTGGCGATGGTGGTTGGCGACGTCGTTCGGCTTCTTTGCCTCACCATGGCTCAGGTTGGTCCCCAGGTCCAATGGCTCCCCCTCCTAATTCTCCTCCTATTGTTTCTAGCAAATGGCCTTTTTTTCCTGGAGTTGGCCATTTCACCACCAAGGGCTAATACAAAAAATGTAGACCAAGCCCCTAATGATGTTGTTAATGGCTGGACTATTCCCAGCTCGCCTGCCAATCCCAAGGATGATTGGGGTTTCCATGATCATGAAGAACCACCCCCCTCAGCTAGTAGTACTTTGGTCACTTGAGGCGTTGCTTAATTTATTTATTTTTAATGAATAGTTGTTGATTCTTGGTGATCTTGTATCCCTCGACTCTTTTTGTGAATTGTAACTAGTATATTATTTATTAATAGAAAATGACTATTCATTAAAAAAAATTATAAAAATAATTGTGTTTTGAACAAGAGCTATGTGCACAAAGCTTGAGTCGCTGCCTTGTGCTATTGGCCTAAACTTGGTGGGAATGTTGGACTCCACAAAAGAAGAATATGATGCAAAAATGTATGCCACATTTGACAATTCCACTCCTCCTATCATTTTCCAGCCACAAACACCCATGTCCAATCCACGATTGCATTAATTTATGTTGCATCCACCACATTTCTACACCTTTAGCACTCACGTTGTTGAAGAAATCCATGATACTAGACATATGCAAAATACAATCAACAAATATGTTTGAAGGTGATGTTCTAGTCACATAAGGACCAACATGCAAGAACAACTCAATCCCTGACCAAAAAAACATCAATTGAAATACAAGCATGAAAACAAATTGTTATATTTTCAAATTGAAGAAATAACAATTTATTGTATGGCATATTAAAGATAAATTATTTAATGAAGAGATAGACTTTGTGCAACACAAATTTCAAAATAAGTAACTTGGTCCCTCAAATTTATTATAGAGAAGTATGTTTCGATTTTCAATACTTTGAAAATCAAGGTTCACTTTAATATACTTCCTTCCCTTTCAAAACTTATTACATTCATATAGTTTTAATATATAATTAAATTTTTTTATTTTAAATCTTCTTGTTTGGAACTTACTACAGTAGTAAATAAAGGCTTTTTGGGTTTTGTTCCTCATGACCAATTATACAATGTATGCATTGTCTCCTACCCATCTTAGTTTCTTCTCACCTACTTAACTGGACACAAACTCTAGTTAGGGTTTTCACAAATTGTTCCTTTGCCTCTCTGTACACTTGCAATTTTCTTTGCCATTAGCTATAGAATTTCTCAGAGGTGAGAGACTTGAGAGCTAATCATTCCAACGATGATTGTACACCTATTTCATTAATGTTGATTATGTTTTGTAGATGGAGAAGGTTTTAGCACATGGCAGGATTAAAAGGAAATGTCTAAGCATAAGAAGGAAGCAAAGGAATATGACGCAAAGAAGAGGGATCACGTTGAGAAGGTTGAACATGTCGCTCAGAAATAAGATGTAAAACGTACTAACTAGAGTGGCACCGCACACCATGATCCCTTCATATTTCATTTGATGATGAAGCTACTCCATGCGGTTAGGTAGTTTTGCTATCACCATCATCGTCAAATGCAGCGCTCATATTGTGGATCGTGGCTCACGCATGTTCACTATTTCTGCATAGATTTTCTGTCAAACCTGGATAACAATGGGCTCATCCTGAAAAAGGAATCTTCTGGGTTCTGTGTGAAAGTTGAATTGGAAGAATGAAAAATCTTCCAAAACTTTTTTTGTCACTTTTTTGGAAAAAAATAATTTTTACCTCTAGCATATTACTTTCAGCCAATTAGAAAATAGTGATTTCTGAATTAAAATTAATTAAAAAATAAACTATCTTCTAAACTTTATAAATTCATTACCAAAAAGTACGAGGTAGTCCCATATCACTGTCACCATATGTAAACCCAAAAACTATGGCATAGTGTTGTGGACTATAAAACCACCTTACCTTACCTTACCTTTAGTTGTAAAAAAAATTAATTGTGACCACCACCAAAAACATTAATAGTGTGCCTTGCATACCCTGCCTTATGCAAGGCAGGGACTAATTATATATATTAACTCACAAATATGATCAACGCTCGGGAATATCCATCCACAACTTGCTGAAGTAAGAGTCTAAATATAAACTTTGCAATCATCAATTTTGACGCGTACAAATGAAATTTCCCCGCTCCTCATCCTATTCAACTCTAAAACATCATTCGTCCCCATGCCACGACTGCCACCTGCCAGTCGACACAAGTGCGCCAGAAGCTACCGACAACCGGAAATATCCTATCGAACCCTATAAAGTGACCCTGCTCTCCACCCATAAAAGTTCTCGTACACCTGCAAATAAAAAGTGTGATCTCATCCAAAATTTATAGATTTCCCCAGTCTGGTACATATTATTCAAACGGACAAATGTTGGCCGCAGGCAGTAACTGCAGATTGTGTAGGGAGAAGTTTAGATTTCTTGAATTGAGTAGCTGACAGATTGCCTAATTTGTCTATATTAGAATAAGAGTGTAGTTTCGGTTCAAATTTGGTTTCAACTGCTGAATTTCAGGGTAGATTGTTGTATTTTATTTGTGCATACATTGGAGAGAGTTCTATTTTGTGTTCTGTTGCTTTTAATGGAGAAAAATGTGCCTCTGCCATCAAATATATGGCTACTTAGGAAGAAGAGATGGGCTTCCAGGGGTCCTGTTCTTGTTCCTGAAGCTTACATTTCTGCCGAGTCTTTATTACAAGCTCTCATTGCTCATGCTCACCAGATAATGTCTTTGGAGAAGCCTCGAAATTGCCAGAGAAGAAATGCCGTTTGCATCACTCGGAAAGTTAAGGTCTTGTCTATACTTTTTGAAGAGGTCAGAGATTCGGGCATTTCCCTTCCTACTTTTGCATTAAAATCTTTTAGAGAATTGTTTATTATGATGCAGAGAAGTAAACATTTGCTGGAGGATTGTAGTAGTAGTGATGTGAGTTGTGCTTGGTTTTATTTGCAAACACAAGAAATCTCAAAGCAATTTTATCGTTTGATACAAGATATGGCCTCTGCTCTGGATATCCTTCCTTTGACATTGTTGGATCTCTCGGATGAGGTCAAGGAGCCAGTTGAGTTGCTCCATCATCAGGCCAAGAGAATCAAATTGTTTGTCGATCAGGCCGAGGAACAACTTTGTAGTGATGTTTTTGCTGTTCTGGATGAGTTTGATAAGGAAGTGGCTCCAGACGAGTCTCGACTTAGAAGGATTTTGGATGGCCTGAATCTCCAAAATGCAATGGATTGTCAGAGAGAAACAGAGCTACTGGAGGAAGAGATGAGATGCCAGAAAGAGTTAGGATCAGAGAAAAATTTGTCCCAAATTAATACCTTGATTGCCTTCATCCGCTACTGTAAATGTGTCCTGTTTTGGGTGGAGGTCGATACACAGTTCCAACCATCGAGCAGAACCCAATCATCTAAAGTAGATTCTGAGCGTGTTTCTAATTCTCCTATGCCGGATGATTTCCGATGTCCAATCTCACTGGATTTGATGTAAGAGCCTGTTATTGTATGCACAGGGCAAACATATGACGTGGCATCCATTACCAGATGGATCGAGGAATTACACTCTACATGTCCAAAGAGCGGGCAGAAGCTTGTGAACACAAATCTGACTCCAAATCATGCTCTTCCAAGCCTCATTGTTCAGTATTGTGCAGAGCATAAAATCCCATTTGAAAAGTCGGAAAGAGTCGAGAAAAGTTCTTTCTTGGAAGGCATCCCAAGAACCAAGGCAGCAATCCAAGCTGCTAAAATGACGGCAGAACTTCTTGTGGAAAGGCTTTTCACAGGATCATTTCAAGTGAAAAAGCAGGCTGCTTATGAACTCGGACTACTTGCTAAATGTGGTATGGAGAATATGGCTTGTATTGCAGAAGCAGGGGCCATACCATTACTCGTGCCATTGCTTTCTTCAAAGGATCCCAAAGCTCAAGAGAATGCTGTAACTGCCATTCTGAATCTATCTATACATGCGAGCAATAAAAATAGAATAATGGAGTCTTGTGCATTGCAGCCAATCATTAGGGTTGTAAGAAGTGGGAGGAGCATGGAAGCTCGGGAAAATGCAGCTGCAACACTCTTCAGTATCTCCTCTGTAGATAAATATAAGAAATTAATAGGAGACACTCCAGAAGCCATTCCAGCTTTGATAGATCTTCTTCGAGATGGAAGTGCAAGAGGCAAAAGCGATGCTGTGAATGCCCTGTTTCATCTATCATCTTTTCATGGAAATGATTTGCAGGTAGTAGCAGCTGGGGCAGTCCCTTTGCTGCTTGATCTTCATACAGATGAAAGAAGAGGTCTTTTAGATGATGCTTGCTCTCTTCTTTCTCTCCTTTCCAGGCAATCTGAAGGTTTAACTGCGTTTAGCAAAGCCTCTGCAATACCTCTACTTATCAGTCTTCTTAGATCAGGCTCTTCCTCACCCAAATGCAAGGAGAATTCAGTTGCTATATTACTATTGCTGTGCTGCCATGAAGGAGCTCAAACTGTAAATATGTTATTGAGAATGCCATCACTGATGCCTTGTTTGTATTGTCTTCTCACTTCGGGGACTCCTCGAGCCAGAAAGAAAGCCAATTCACTGCTTAGAATCCTTCAAAATCAGGAGCCTTCCCAATCTCCTCAAAACGTTCTCGCCTCTCACAATCAGAATCCAGTTGCTTCGGTGATGTAGTGATGCACTCCTCCAACTTATTCTTTAGATTTGTTTGATTCCTGCCTATTTGCTGTACATTGTATCCTTCGATCAAGGATCAATGTAAAATGTAGACAAATCTGTTGCAAGGCAGACATTTGTCTTGTAAAATACATACTCTGCATAAAAAGTTATAGCATATGATCATGGATCGAATATAAATTAACCCATGGTCTAATAACCAAATAAGCTACATGTTATCTGCCTATTCTGTTGATAACATGGACGGAATGTAAATACATGGTCTAAAGACCCAGCTCTGTAGTTTTCAGTCAAAAACTATTTGAATTGGAAAGTATAATGAATGATGTGACCTTTGTAACAGACTGGTGAAATTAAATTTGCTTTGCCCTTAACGATTTTTCAATCAATGAACTAAATATTGAAACGAAGATATGATCAGAGGATCAAGTTGAATTTGGTTTTTTCCTTTTGCTCTGTATCAATGAATAAAAATCTGCCTTTATTTTTGGCATTGCCTTTAAAATCAAATTTAGTGGTGAGCCTGAGGTGAGGTAGGGGTACTGAAGTGGGAGCATTTGGTGGTGGAGTGTTAGATGGGATAAGGAAAAACATTTTCAGGCCTTGCGCGAATTTAGGGCCCATCCTGCAGTAGTAAGGCTTGGGATCCAAAGTAACCGTGAGCGGGAGGGAAGCATGCAGATGTCTCTTCTTCAATTTACTATTGCTTGATAACCCTACAAACTACAAAGATACAATCAGATCTGGTTTTGGCCAAGGCAGAGATGAAAAAAAAGAAACAGGGATTCAAGTACTAGAAGAATTTAACCAGTCAAGGAACCAGTTATCTGGACTTCAGACGGAGTATGCTAGAGGTGAATCAGTTGGAGGTATTCATGAGGGTGTGAAGGTCATGATAAAAACGAGATCCTATATTAGGCCTGACTCCACCTAAGTGAAGACATAATGCCATATCCCTATTTAGAAATTAGTATTATTCGAATGTCCCCTCTGCTAATGTGGCGCACTTATCCCATTAGTCTTCTTGAGTGGTTACAAACAAACCCAACAAGTCTGATTAGTTACAAATGAGAAGAGAACCAAACCTTTTGTTGATCAGAACAAGGAAAAAATATGCAGAGAATTTTTTGTGGTGCTGGATGAGTTTGAAAATGAGGTAGCTTGAGACGAGTCTCGACTTACAAGGATTTTTGGTGGCCTAATTCTTGAAAATGCAACGGGCTGTCAAAGAGAAACAGAGTTATTGGAGAAAGAGACGAGAAATCACAAAGAATTGGGACCAGAGAAAAATTTGACTCTAATTAATTCCTTGATTGCCTTCATGCCTGTTTTGGGTGGATTTTGATTCACTGTTCTGACTATCAAGCAGAAAGCAATCCCATATAGTAAATTCCGAGGATGCTTCGCCTATCCCAGATGATTTCTGATGTACAATTTCACTGGATTTAATGCGAAAGTCCGTCGTTGTGTTCACAGGGAAAATCTACAATGTATGAAGGACACTTCATGTCCAAAGAATGGGCAGAAGCTTGTGTACACAAATCTGATTCCAAATTATTCTCTTCAAAACATAATTGTTCAGTGCTATGCCGAGTATAAAACCCCTTTGAAATATTGGAAATGTTGGTGCATTCTGGAGGCATGTTCTTTTAGCTTGAGTTCATATGGTTGAGCTAATTTTAGGAGTCCAATTTTAGATAAAGGATTTCTTCTCTTGCTTTCTGTAAAGCAAGTCTCTATATATTGCTACATTCGTTCTGTGATCTTTATTTTTAAAAATTATAGCAATTATTTCCTTATCCCTCTCATTTGTTTAAGGTGTTTCTTGTTTCTTGTTTGATCTTGCAGGCTTGTGTTGAAACATCATTAGCAAAGAAACAAGAAAAGGTCTCTCCTGAGGGCAATCCAAGTACAAACCCAGCGATACTAGGGACAAAATTGACAGTAGAACTGCTTCTGGAAAGGCTCTATACAGGATCACATGAAGTAAAAAGCAGGCTGCTTATGAACTCAAAACTACTTGCTGGATGTGTCATGGATCCGGAAACTCAAGAAAATATTGTAACCGGACTTACAAATCTATCAATGAATGAGAGAAATAAAACTAGAATAATGGAATCTAGTTCATCACAACCAATCATTAGTGTTGTAAAAGGTGGATGCAGAAATAAAACTTGAATGCATCTGCAACACTCTTTTAGGATTTCCTCTATAGATAAATATGAAAAATTAATGGGAGAAACTCCAGAAGCCATTCTAGCATTGATAGGTCTTCTTCAAGATGGAAACGAAATAGGCAAAAGCAATGCAGCTAATGCTCCATTTCATCTATCATCTTTTCATTGAAATGATTTATAGTTAGTCCCTTCGCTGGTTAATATTCTAACAGATGAAAGCCAGGTCTTGAAGATGATGCTCTCTCTGATTTTGCTCTGCATTCCAGACAGTTTGAGGGCTTGATTATAATTGGTGAATCCTCTGCAATAGCTCTACTCATCAGTCTTCCTAGTTCAGATGCTTCCTCTCTAAATCCAAGGAGAATTCAGGTACTATCTTAGTAGCACTGTGCTGCAATACAGGATCTCAAACTGTTAATATGAAGTCGAGAATGCCATCACTGACAGCTTGACTGTATAGTCTTCTCACTTCGGGCACTCCTCAAACCTGAAAGAAAGCCACTTCACTGCTTAGAATCCTTTGCAATTGGGAGATTTCCCAATCTCCACAAAACATTCTCGCCTTTCAGAATCAGAATCCAGCTGCTTTGGTGTTGTAGCCATTAAAGTTCTTTCATTTACTGAAAATGGCATAAACATCTTATTCGTTCTGTTTGTGATGCACATTCTGCAAACTTATTTGGTTCCCGCCTATTTGTTGTACACCATATCCCTTGATCACCAAAGATCAAGATAAAATGTAGACAAATCTGTTGTAAGGAAGACATTTCTATGAAAAACTATTACAGATGATCATACATTAACATGGATGGAGCATAAATTAAAGATGTAAAAGCCAGCTCTGTGACTTTTAGTGGGTAAAAACCTTTGAATTGGATAAACATGATGAATGTATGGCCTTGATATGAATAGAGTATCAGACTGAATTTGGCATTGATATGACAAGATATGAACAGAGCATCAGATTGAATTTGATTTTTTCTCTTTTGAATTCTGTATGAACCAATGAAGATCTCTCTTTGTTTTCGACATTTCCTATTAGATTAAATTCAGTGGTGAATCTTAAGAATGAGGGAGAGACACAGAAGGTGAACATTTAGTGGCGGGGCTTCTTGATAATGTTTTCATTTTAAGCTACTTAGTATGGTGAAGGTTTTGAGTGAGTTTTGGGCCTCACCCAGGCCGTCCAGGAGACAGGCTTGTGATCCCAAATTACCTTGACTGGGAAGGAGGCAAGAGATGTCTTTTCTTTAGCTTACCATTGAATGACAATTCTATAGACTTCAAAGGTATAATCAGTTTTACTGCTGTGCAAGACACAATTGAAAGGGAAGTAACATTTATTAATCATTTAGAAAATATGGATAATATTGGTAAATCAAATTTGTATTAAATAAAAATTTCTAAGGGGAAGCATACTAGATGTCATTATAGCTAACTTTGCATTCCTACATATTGGACCTAAACCATACGTTGGATTTTGACAAGTTTTGTTGTTGTCCATGTATGTGACTCAACTACTTATAATATTGTGGAATTCATTATGCGTGCAAAGGTCAAGAGATGGTCATTTCAAAGCATTGCTCAATACCTACTTAAAATACCCCAATAACTATCTTAGTAGTCATTACCAATACTTATACAATACTTATGCACACATCTTAGTAGTCATTCAAAAATTGTCAATACTCGTACAAATGTCTCAAAAGTTGTTCAGAAATTCTCAATACTCATGCATAAGTCCCATAAGTCATTCAAAACATTTGACAGCTCAGGTACAAGTGGGCAGCTATTAGTCCATGATATATTTATTAATGGATATTTAGTTATTTGTTTGATTTCTTTAAAGTTGTTAATTGGGGGACTGGGCAAGCAAGGAGTGAACAATGATTGGAACATGCACCGATATAGATGCTCTTGCATTACACAATGTCGCTAAAAGTAAAATTCGCCGCTCCCTCTCTTTGGGAGAGTGGAACTAGCATAATGTATCTTGTAGCATAACACAACTTGCTAACCCCCATCTCTCTCTCTCTCTCTCTCTCTCTCTCTCTCCCATGGCTATGCTAGTGGGTTTGGTCATGGAGTGGGTATCATCTTTGGTGGTGTTGATGTTTTGGTAGCTTTAGTAGGATAAACCTGTGAGATAGATAGATCATTGAGAATTTAATATAATTACACACGCATATATCTACAAGTATAATTAAGTTTGTCATTATATTAATTATATCGATGAATAGACATGTCTCATGAAGGGACATGTCTCTTCTCTTAGTATATTCCTCATACAAATGCAAGAGAACGCTGTCATTTGGAAAAAACATACCAAACATTATTGCAATGCTTAGTACATTTGCAACAATCTTCGAAAACTCAACATGGTGTATCAAAGTCAAGTTCGTTCTATAAAGCCTAATGAGCTTAGAGGTAAATCAGCAAAGGGTTTTACAGGATGCAAATGGGCAAATTTACAGAGCGGCAGCGATGAAAATTAAGAATCATCTCTATTCAAAACATTTAATAAGAAGACAGCTAGAAGCTTAGAGAAGTCCTCAACAACGATAGACTAATTGGAGTTCTAGTCAGCGCCCAATTTATACACCCAACATATCATACGTCTCAATGTCTAACAAGTATTCGAAAATTGAATGGTCTACTCATTATATTAATAGTGCAACTCCGCAAAGAACATATGATTTTCAACGCACTCAGAAGAAGGAGCGAAAGAGAATAGAGTTGGCTCTTTAGAATTACCTTGGTGTCAAATTACAAGCATAGGTATTGAAAGGAGGATTGAAAAATCTATACCACCAACACATTCCATTATGAACCATGCAGAGACTATCGAATGAAGACTTTCAATTCTAGATCACCATCAATGGAGTACACAAACTTCTGTCATAATGATTATCATCTTTATCAAGGACGATATCTCTTAATATTATAATGCATCAAGAAATATAGTCTTGCTAAGTGACGTTCGAATTGGCAGAGGCTACTGTGTATTACAGGCTAAGCCATTTCAGTTATAACTACATAAGCAGTTGAATCAGTTTCAAACTATTTAACAAAACAGTCACGCCGTTGGATACATATTTTTTTAAGAATTTTGAAGGTGTCACGTCAGGTGTCATTGTGTTGGACAATGAAAGAAACACAAAGAAGAGTGTAAAATTAAAGGCAACACACTCTGTTTAATAAAAGGACGGATGCGAATATTACTACCGAACAAAGGGAGGTGACGTAGACGCCAAGTATAGACGTGTCGGTGAGAAGAGGCATTGGCCAAGAAAATGATCAAACATCAAATAGAAGTTAATGTCTGGTGTTATCATGGAATTTACGCGATGCTGACATTGATAGGTGAAGTCGCAGATACATTTGGGGTGCCGCTATCGTCCCTACAAACTGTACATCTGACCAATTTTGCAAAAATATCATGGATTTTTCTGAAAATTTCAGCATTTGATCTTTATGATCTGCATAGTTTGTAGTTGAAAAAAAGAAAAAAAATTGTAAAAAAATCACTACGTTTTGGTGAATCTAGAAAAACAAAAGTATGACTCTGTTTTGTCTTTAGTGCATTTTGTCTAGAGATTAGCCTATCCCATACATTTGTGCCTTCTAGATAGGTACAAAGATAAAACAAAATAAGCTTACCTTGACCT
This sequence comes from Cupressus sempervirens, assembly GCA_028749045.1. Lineage (NCBI taxonomy): Eukaryota > Viridiplantae > Streptophyta > Pinopsida > Cupressales > Cupressaceae > Cupressus > Cupressus sempervirens. The sequence goes on from CM053787.1 coordinate 941,301,087, forward strand.
ATGAAAATTGTCATCTGCGGACTTGGGTGTAAAATAGGTAGAGCAGCTACATCGGACATATCACAAGAATGGTGCTTAGTGGTCAAAGTTGTCAAGGAAGACTCTCTACTCTCTAATCTTTGAGAGGACCGGCCTAATTTCAATTGAAGGTTGTGTTGTTCAAAGGGTTCAAGTATCACCTAAAGGAGTAAACCTTTGACTACAAGAGATGAGTATTTTAATGATTATTCCCTTGAACATTGATCATGAATTTTATGTAGAATAGTGAATCATATAGTCTTGTAGCAATAATATTTCCCTTTGGAATAGTTTATTTCTATGAAATATTTATGATCTCATTAAATGAAATGTCTTTAGGATGAATAAAGAAGGGAGAAAGATCTTGATGCTTACAATCATTAAATCGATGGATGAAGAAAATTCTTTAAAGAAAAAAATATCAGATTTAGAGGGAGTCTGACACATCCATCTAAAGGAGCGAATAAAGGACATGTTTCAGTTGATCCTTGAAGATCTTGCTCATATCAAAATCAACAGGAGTTTTGACTTCGTGTAAACTATTGGTATCATGTGTGTGACTTCATTATTTAATGGGCCCACCCCTTGTGTACATCATGGGGAAGTGACAACTTCCAAATGATCATCACTTGTATTTGCAAAAGTTATTGAAAGGTGACGATCTTACAATAACTTAATTTCCTATTATGATGGGTACCTTATGATGTCTATGCAGATCATGATCGATTATACTTTGTATGGTGGATGTTTATATGGTAAGCATTATGAGAATGCGTGTGCACATACCTTATAAAGATTTTTTAAGTATATGGTGATTGTAATACAAATTGGCATTCTAGAGGTCATTACACAGAGTACTTGGTGAATATCATGCAACTTGATATTCAGGAGACCATTACTCACAGTACTTGGTGAATATATTGCATCTCAACATTTTGAAGGCCATTACTCAAAGAGTATTTGGTGAATATCATATATTGTTATTCTGGAGACTAATACTCAAATGTGATATCAAAATGGTGAATATCATATGTTGATATTCTGAAGACCATTGCATTTTTTAGTACATGGTGAATATCAAGTGTTGATATTCTAGAGACCGTTACTCAAAGTTTTGGTGAATATGTTTATCCTCCCTAGCTAAGAGGGAGTGTTGATATTTTGGTAGATTTAGTAGGATAAACCCGTGACATCAAAGAGAAATTAAGATAATTACAATTTTATATATATAGACACACACACACAACTTAATTAAGTTTGTCATTATATTAATTATATTAATGAATAGACAAGTCTCATGAAGGGATGTGTCTCTTCTCTTGGTTTATTCCTCATACAAATACAAGAGGACGATGCTATTTGGAAAACACATACCAAACATTATGGCAGTGCTTAGTACATTTGCAGCAATCCTCAGAAACTCAACAGGTGGTGCTCTTATCCTTTTAATGCAATCATTTGTTCTCTTGCAATAGATTTATAGACAGGATAATAGTGGATGGGGTATTTCTGATCAAGGTCTCCACAACTAGCTGATTTGGAATTTTGTTTTTAGTACTAACCCTTTTTGTGTTGTGCTTTTTGTCTTTTCTTTTCTTTTTGTTATGGTTTTCCTTGCGTGCCCTTGTGCATGGATGTGTAGCTGAGATCCTTATCTTGGGGGCTTAAGTCCTTGAGCTTAGTGTTATCTTATCTCTATTCAATTAGTCCATGATTATTTCTCTCTCATTGTTTTCTTTCCTCTATCTCTTCCTTTATTGTAAGCATGAGATTGTCTCGTACTCTCACTAAAGTGGGGGCTAAATGTCAATCCTAAAAATTTAGCACCTAACTTGTGCTCATTTTGGACCATTGTGTGTGTACTTTAGTGTGCTTCCTATGGTAGGACCTCATATTGCACTCAAATGCATACTTAATTTAAATATGGGTCCTCCTCCTTCAATATTGCTTAACTCAAGGTTGGATCTAACTTCTATGCATGATTTTTCATTTTCCATCGTATCACATAATTCATTTCCTCACCTAGGATACATGTACTTATTTTTGGGTTTCAAAATTTGCCCTAATTTCCTGACAACTTGCAATTTTCCCTATAAAAAGTTGACCTGTCAACTTTTCCTTGGGGACAAGGTGCCTACCTGACTTCTCCCTAGGTTATCAAGTCGAGATTTGGTGCAGGGCTTGATTATAGGAATTTCCTCCAATTTTTTTATTGTATTCATCCTTGACAAAATTTGAGCTCTAAATTGAGTATAAAAAGGTATCTCCTCTCATTTGATCAATCCATTATTATGCAATCTCATTTACATTTACAAGAAAGAAACCATACATCCATTGTGCATTCAACACAAGCAAGTGCAAGCAAGCATCCATCAATGAATGACATTAATTATCAAGCATTCAAGTGCAAGGAAGCCATCAAGAGCTATTAGTCATTCAAGTCCTCATTTCCATTATTCAATCAAGGTATTTTCCTTCCATAGATTTAGTTTCTTTCTCTCATTGTAGGCTAAGCAAAGGAATTTGACATCAAGGAAGGATATCCACATTCATATGTCAAACCATGTCATTCTTCTCTCTCTTCTCTAATTAGACATTGTAGTGAATTACAACATCTACTATACGAGGTTTTGTATTACACAATTTCCTTTTGGTTTATGTGTTGAGGCAAAGTTGTTGCATCAACATACTTGATCATATTTAATGAAACAATTACATGTACAAGGTATGAAATACTTCATTGTTCAGTTCTAGCCTCTGCAACATGATGTCTCACTTTCCATTAACACTTATTTCATTTCAAGGTTGATTCTTAAAGAGGGTTTTGGCTAAGACAAACTCTTTCCTTCAACCTTCTTCCCCTTCTTTTCTATGTGTAGGAAGAGGTGATGGAGTTGCATATTTGGATTTGAAAGGTATGGCAATAGTCACATATCCTTGGACAATTTCATCATATTTAGAATCATCGGGAAAAGTCGACTTGTCCTTGGAATCTTAGTTTTTCCCTACACATTTTCGATAAGAGTTGCATAGTAAACAAGAACAACTCTTAAGTTTTGGGAGTTGGAGTTATAATATATTCTAACATTCCTTCGATAGTCAAATTCAAATCCTAAGGTCAAACTTCCTCTTCTTATTTCTAGTTGCACTTGTTCTCATCTATTTTTCCTTGCACTTACTTTCGAAGATCAGATTTACTCTATCACACATACACCACATTATATCTTAAGAAATCCAACAATCTACCCCATTTACATACATCTTGCATTAGCACCCATTCATCCCTTCCAGTTGTGTTAATCAAATTATTTAAGGGTGGACTTTTTTCCTAATATATGTAAGATTTGGGATTTAATATCATAGAATATGATCCCAAACATTGATGTAAAAATCAAAACAAAATTTTAACAAAAAATAATTTCGTAATTTTTTCCAATTTTAAAAAATATAATCAAAACTTTAAATTGTTTTCTATTTATAATAGAAATAAAAATTATGTATTGTCTATCATGAGCATACAAACTCATAATGAAACTTACTAAGCTTCCGCCCCTATGGACCACCTGTGACCCTGACTTCTTGGAGAACAAAATCATTATAAAAAAAATTAAATACTATAATTTAAAAAATAAAATTTAATGTTACCTTATTACATAGTCATAAGTCCCCTTTCTATTACTATAGAAAGGTTTCTTAATCCAATTAGTTGAAAAAAATCTAATTTTGTTTTCACATATATAAACAAAATTTATATTTATATAGAGTTGGCTAACAAGATTAAGGACAAAAAGCATTTATCCTTGGAATTGACTATACATGCATAAAGAGATTATAGTGCAATTATATTATAATTGTTTATATTTATTAAGTAAACAATGTCTTGTCAAGCCACTTGTGATTCTTGTATAGCAATCTTGTTAGCAAGGAACTAATGTTTTCACTAGATCCCCCTATTTAATTTATGCAACTCTAAAAAAACTAAGTTCTAAAGTTTGACAAACTTTGTATTTTTAAATTAATTTATCTTAATTTATTTATATTTTTCAATTGGTTGGTTGTAATTTTCCTGGGGTTTTATGTTATTTTCTCGGTTGAAAAAATCAAGAATATATCCGACAACATTAATTGTACAGTACTCTGTAATGAATGCACTCATAGTTGTCCAAATTAAATCATCGACATCTAAAAAGGCAAGTGTATAATTTAATCTTACCAAGAGGAATATTGGATTGACCCTAGTGGGACATGCAACCAAGTTTCTGGAAACTTGAAGAGACGTCTAGGTCTCAAAACAAGACGTGCAATGTCTGTCTGTTGGCGGCTGGTCAATGTCCATGGATGGTTGATCATCTCCCTACTACATCCCCAACAAAATCCAAACTTGACATCTGTACCTATGAAGGATTCAAAACCATTTGTTTTTTCAAACATTGATTTTATATTTTTATTGATTTAGTTAGTGAGAGGAGTATATTAAGTATAGTTTTATATTTATTTTATAAGTATAAATTGTTAATGATTTGAAAGATAAAATATTTTTTAATTTTTAGTTTAATTAAATAAAAAAATAATTAGTTTAATATGAATAGATCAATATTTAACTAATATAATATTTTAACTAAGACTAATAAAGATATTATAAATATATAGCATCTGTAAAAAATATTTCAGAAACTTTAATAACAATTTTTAAAATTACATAATTTTATTCCTAAACTTTTCATATTTATCAAAATCATTAAGTAGTTTTTAAAAATATATATAAATAGTAAAATTTAATTTTAATTAATCTATAAATTTATTTATTATTTAGCTAAATTAAAAAATAAAAATATTAAAATATTATATCTATGAAACTATTCAAAATTTGTGTTACATATTTAGAGTTTTTCAATATTTGTATTATGGGTCAAAATTGAATTTTTCCTAAAAATAAATATTAAGACAAATAAGTCCAGTATATTTCAATGCTTTGAAATATTAAAAATGCATTAAGTAATTAAATATGTAAATCGAATATATAAACCTAACATAAATTTAATTGAAATAGTAGTAAAAATAAACATTCAACAATATTTAATTCAACCTATTTGATTAATTTTATAATATACAAATATAGTAATATGTAAACTAATACAAGCTTTAAATGTTATATATAGTACAAGTCAAATTTAATATTAATAGACTTTTCACATGTTTACATCACATCAAGATTTCAAGATTTAATATATGAGTGTTAATCAAAATTTTCCTAAACTTAATTTTAATATATCTATAAACTAATAAAATTTAACTTAATATTCTTGCATAATTATAATAAAATATATTTTATAATAAGGGTGGGGGCCCTAGCTCGGTTGGCTAAATCTTCCCTGTTGCAAGGGGTTGGTCATGGGTTCTAGTCTCTCGCGTCCTCGTGGTACCGGTGGGCATGTCGCGCCAGCGCTATTGGTCACGTTAAAAAGTTTACCAGGTGCCGTGTTGGACCGATTCCTGCAGTCTAAATATATATATTATAATACATAAATATTAATCTTTTCTAAAAAATTATCAAGTCTAAACTAATATCAAAATATTAATATTGTATGTTCAAATATTATATCTCTATGTAATATTACATATGTTTGGTTATAATAATTTATCATGCTTTTTGCAATAGGTAGGGACTGTTGTTCAAACAGAGCTCTTGTTTTTCCTTTGTCTTTATTTTTTCATTTTTTTCCCTTCATAGAATATTCCCAATAGAAATGTCTATCAAGGTATCAAAGGGGTACCTAACAAGGTATTTTTTCTCCTTTAATAAATAGATTAAAAATCGAAATAAAACTAAACTATAAATTTTAATTTAATTTCTAATTGAAATTTTTTATCTTGTTAGGCACCTTTCTTATGTATGTAGAGACCTCTCCCTTCTCAATATAGTGTGAGTAGGATTCAATGTCCTATGTCAATGAAAGAACAACCCTAATTATGTTACATCCCAAATTTTTTCCCAATTTATATAAATTATATAGTCGTTGTGTAATTCATGTGAACTTGGTTGCTAAATCAATTAAATAATATGACCATGTAAAATGGAAATATGATTATTCATTTTAGTTCTTGTGAAGATGACATGTAGTTGATCATTACAATTTTAACTGAAAATGAATAGTTGTTATTTTAAAAAGTTTAGAAAAGCTAGTTGCTTGTTTGAAATGGTGGTTAGCCATTATGATGATTATGAAAATGAAATTTCCTTTATTTATATTGAGCAATGTGTTATTATCTTGGAATTTTTCTTGTTTGCAGAACGTGACAAAGGGGGGCAAGTATTGCCAAAATGGGAGCTAGGGTCGGGGCACCAAAAAGTCTAGTGGCAATCCATCAAGTATGGATTCTAACCATCTTGGTTAAGGTTAAATGACTAGGCAATCAAGAGTGTACCTTGGACAACTATGAGCTAACCAGTAAGTTCATAACACTTATCAATTAAAGAAAACATTAAGCATTAAATTAATAAGACAAGTTGTTACCTTGTTATCTAAGATTATTGTGGAGCCTCCTAATATGTTTTTTATATCGACACCTTGATATATTTTTAAAAACATTTGGGAGGGAGAACCATTATCATTATTATTGTTCCATGGCAAAAAGGCTCTTTTCTTTTATTTTGAGCGATCACCTATCTTTCTCATTGGGCTTATATTTCTCAAATGTTTCTTTTTCAAATAATTGAACTGATGGAATTATACTTCATTTTGGATTCATTTTGGAACCAATGCTTGGCTATGTGTCTGCCACCTCGGCCTTTCTTGTAATCGAGCATCACTTAGCGGACAATTTTATATCTTTCTGACCATAACCTTGCAAGCATTCTTCTAGATTATTAGCTATGTGATTTCTATTCATTCTTCTAGCAATAATCATAAGCCATATTGCGAGCACTGTAGATATTCTTGCGTTCGAGCTCCCATATCTTTTTGAGTCAAGCATTTCTAGTTTTTCAGATTTGCCAAATCATATAGCATCCAACTTCTTTCAAATTTTTTAATGTGTCTACCAAACAAGGATAACAATTCATACATGTACAAGGTTGTGTATTTCTTTCTAGGAGTACAATAAAGTTATACATTTCACTTATTCCTTTGTGCTATAGTAGAAAGATCAAATGATGATATCATAGATTTAAATTTCATATGTTGTTCACTATAATACTACAAGCAATCAACCATGCATATATTTCTTACAATTTCTTAGAATGATATGATATTTTGAAGCCCTGAAGTACCTTACTTGCACATGTTGTCTAAGTGCACTAGCTTATATAGAGGTGTTGGAAATATGCCTCTGAGATAAGTACAACACTTGTTTCCATGGTAATAATTGTGTTTATGAATATGATATCAGAAATAAAACTAGAAAGATAACTGAAACTTTACTCAAGGTATCTCCTAGGAAAGCACCCAGAAAGACCAACATGGTCAAGATAAAGGGTGGGAGGGGAGAACATCTCTTCAATTTAAAAAACAAGATTGATTAGTAATATATATCAGTATTAAATAACTACGTCAACTCATGGTTTTCCAATAAATAAATCTTATTGTCAAGTCAAGCGGTGGGTGATTGGGCATAAATAATAGCCCACTAAAATCCTTCTCCAAGGTAGGTTACTGGCATGCTTGTCATTGTGATCATTAGAGGTCAGAGTTATATTAGGTAGAGGATAGGTTGATGGAGGATATGCATAGCCTCGTCTATTGTCTAGTCGACTTTCTAACACCAGGATGCTTAGGTGGCAAGATCGTGATGCCCCAAGTCTAATGTCGAGGTAGGGAGGGCCTTTCTCAGAGGAGATTGTGTGAGGATAATTAAAGTTCTTTGGTTGGTAGGTTAAGCCCATGAAATTGTTTCTCATCTCTACCAGATGTTGAGGCTCTCTCAAAAAAGTAACCATTATCTGCTTCATTCTAGTATTTGATTCTTTTGTATTTTCCTTTATCTTTTGACATATTATTATGTAATCATGAAACTTGGCTATGTTATTTCCTTATGCTATCATTTGAAAGATTGTATTATGAATGGAAATGAAATAGATATGGTATTTATAATTGTATTTCACGTGAACTTAGGTTAGTTCATTATTGTTTCTCTTTAAAGTGAATTGCAATATCGGAATAAGTTCGTTAAATTTCTCTTTCATATGAAGTAGTTGTTATAACTGTCACTTTGTCATTCTATTATTACTATAGATGTATCTTGAATTAATAGTTTACTTTGGTTACAGGAAAATAAAATGTTACTTATGGTGTCAAAGCGTTGGTTTCAACTCTGAACCTTGGGCTCATTACACTTAACCAATCTAGGAAACTAAAAAATGTACATTTAAATGTGTAGCAGGATGTACACCTAAATGACTCCTTGCAAGAAACCTTGGCACCCCATATGCTTCTATTTGATTAAGAACATGTTGAATCATGACTACTCTTACTGCTCCACACTCAAGGATAATGAATCCTTAGTGCAAGCATTGCAACAAATCAAGAAAGAGAGGGTCAGATGGACTCCTTCTAGGAAGGCAATAATGAGAATCAAACTTATTGAGGCATGGAATGCTAGGCTAACCAATCCTCTTATGATCTTATCATAAACCATGTAGTGGTCAAGATAAGCCTAGAGATGAAAATGGACAAAATACCTAGGAATAGGGTGTATGATTTATGTTAAGATATTCTTTTTGTTGTGACCTCAGGGGAGGAAATTCTTTTAAATAATGTACTTGTAGTTGCAACAAGCAAATTATGCTAAAATAATAAAATGAGAAATTGGAAATCCTTTTTTTCGTTACACTTAATCTTTCTAAGAAATCATATACTTTTTGTAAAACAAATATGAGAATGATATTGATTAAGATACAATTTTATATTTTAGGGAATTTTAAAACTTAAAACATGGACAGCAACAGAAACACTATAGAAAATGAGGTGACTAGTGGTATCAATCCTCATAGCTCCTCAGATCCATTGATCCAGGTTTTTCCAGATATGCAAATGCAGTTAGAAAATATGAAAAAAGAGAATGAATGAAATGGCAGCCCAAATTGGACGAGGTTAGGAGACTCACTCCTCGCTTCCTCCTAGGACTAAACCTAAGAATTTTGTCCACAATGAAAGAGGCGCTCAAGCCTCACCAACCCAAACTAAGAAATAGAAGAAATAAGATATAGTTAGTGAATTATCCACCCATATTAAAAAGATCAAACCTCCTAGGTTCTTAGGCTCCAAGTTTGGAGAAGATGTTGAGGCCCGGTTAACTGAGATGGAACAATATTTTGAAATCATGAGTTTTTTTGAAAGATCCAAAGTAGTATGGGGAATATATCATCTCTCTAGAGAAGCAGCCACTTGGTTGGGAAGCACCAAAATAGAGCTCAACATTAAGAAAATTGAAAGCACATGGGATAAAATCATCTCCATTTTGAAAAATTGATTGCCACCCCAAATCTTCTATGACCAAAACCTGTTAGAGTTTAAGAATCTTAAGCAAGGGGATTTGACTATGCACAAGTACTAGGAGAAGTTCACCTATTTGCTAAAGTGCATCCCCCCTTATCAGCAAGACAAAAACTTGAAAGTTAGAAAGTTCATCATGGGCTTAAACAATAAGACCAGGGGAGGTGCAGATGTCCTCATTCTATGAACCATGGAGCAAGCTCTCCAGAGAGCTATCTAGCAAGAGCACAAAATCAAAAGGGATGATTCTATTTGAGATAATAAGAGGAAGACTAGCTAGAACACTGATAGTTCAAATTCAAGGTTGCATAAAAAGAGTTTTAATAACTTCCAATCCAGTGAACCAAAACTCAAGGAAAACAACAGTAAGGAGTTTAGGGGTAACTCTAATTTTAACAAAGGAAACAAAGGGAATGAAAAGAAGGGACCATCGTTAAGATGTTTTACATGTGGTGAGGACCACTATGCCAACAAGTGCCCTAGAAATCCAAATACCAACCAACAACCACGACCTCCACTATCTCCTCAACAAATCATCTATCAATAAAGGATACATGCAACACTGGACAACTGGTAGACTGAACAACAACTAGGCCCTATAGAACTCCGAGTAAGATCTTTGGAAAGCCCATCTCTATATTAATTGATACAAGAGTAACCAAATATTTCATTTCCTCAAAACTGTTGAGTAGATTTCCTAAGAGAATTGGATTTATGGAAAAACCTTGGACTGTTGAGTCTACAAACCAGACAAGGGCTAGGGTAGAGCAGTGTGTGTTTGAGGCCTAGGTAGACTTTCTGAACTTCTTTATGAAGGTAAATTTTTACATAGCACCTCTAGGGTCCTATGACATAATCATGGGGATAAATTGGCTCAATGGACACAAAGCAAAAGTGGATTGTCTTTCCAAGATAGTGGAGTGTCTAGACGATCGAGGAAACCTCATGAACATTCAAGGAATAATGCATGAGGTGAAACCTCATCAACTCTTAGCCATGCATCTTAAAAGATACAAAAGAAAGTGGTGTGAAATATTCATTGCAAAGATTAAAGACTTGAGGAAACCCTTAGAAACCACTTATTAGGATGACTACATCTTTGAAGATGGGGAAATTAGAGAAAATATGATTGAATCCTTTGAGGAAAAGTATCCATATCTTTAGAAATTTCAAGATGTGTTCCCAGTATAACCCTTGGCTTACCTCCTAGAGTATTTGATTTCTCTATAGATTTGGTACTCAAGCCCATATCAAGAGTGCCCTATTGAATGACTACTACTGAAATAATGGAATTGCAAGTGCAATTGTGAGACCTATTGGATAAGAAACTCATTTGACCAAGTGTCTCACCTTGGGGAGCTCCAATGTTGTTCACCAGGAAAAAGGATGGAACTATGAGGTTGTGCATAGAATATAAGATGTTTAACAAGGTCTCCATTAATAATAGGTACCCACTTCCTAGAATTGATGATCTATTCATCAGATGAAAGGAGCAACAATATTTTCCAAGATCAACATAAGGTTTGATTATTACTAGCTTCGGATCAAGGAAGAGGAAATTCACAAAACTACCTTTAGAGCTCGTTATGGTCATTATGAGTTCACAGTACTACACTTCAAGCTAACCAACACCCCGATAGCCTTCATGAATCTCACAAATAGCATCTTCCAAGATTGTTTGGACAAATTTGTGTTAGTTTTTTATGATATTCTCATCTACTCCTGGAATGAAGAACACCATTGGCATCTGGATATAGTCTTCTAGAGGTTATGGAAACATAAGCTATATGGGAAACTATCCAAGTGTTCTTTTTACCAAAAGGAAATTCAATATATAGGACATATTATATCAGCCCAAGGAATAGTAGTAGACCCTACCAAGATCAAGGTAATTAGAGAATGGCCAATACCTAAAAATGTGTCAGAGGTTAGGATATTCATTTTCTTAGCAAGATTTTATAGAAAATTTGTCAGGGATTTCTCCAAGATCGCATACCCCATCACCTCACTTAAAAGGAAAGGAAAGAAGTTTACTTGGACTAAAAAATGTCAAGTGGCCTTTGAGTACTTTAAGGATAAATTAACTATGGCACCAATACTTAGGGTACCTAACCCCAAGGTCCAATTCATAGTTATATCAGATGCATCAAGAGAAGGATTGGGAGGCATATTGATGCAAGAAGATCAAGTTATTGCCTATGAATCCAGAAAATTGAAAAATTCTTAACCGAATTATGCATCACATGACCTGGAACTAATAGCCATTGTTCATGATATAGAAATGTAGAGGTACTACGTAATGGGGAAGCCTTTTGAACTTCGGTTGGATCATCGTGGACTAAAATACATATTTACCCATCCTAACCTCAAAGCTCATCAAAGAAGATGGTTAGATTTTCTAGCAAATTATGACTTTGAGAACAATTATATCAAAGGTAAAGAAAATAAGGTAGCAAAAGGTTTGAGTCGATGAAGGCATATATTAGCTATGGTAGCAACCAATACTAGGCTCAAGGAGTGAATACTATAGTGTCTACCAAGAGACGACCTTTATAGCGAGATCCCTCAAGCACTTCAAAGGAATCCTCAAGACCCCAAATACAAAGGATACCAATTAGAAGAGGATGGACTCTTGAGATATAAGGGTAGAATGTATATACCCAAGGATCGAAAAATTCAAAGGATGATCTTAGGAGAAATTTGTACTTCTCCATATTCAGGACACCCTAGGGTGACTAAGATGTTGGTTGATTTGAAACCCTTGTACTTTGGAAAGGGATGAAGAGAGAAATAGTAGAATACATGGTAGCATGCCTCAAATGTCAGAGGGTTAAGGAAGAGCATCGTTACTTGATTGGGCTATTACACCTGAATGTGATTCCAAAATGGAAATGAAAAATAATCACCATGGACTTTATTCATGGGTTGCCCATGACCCAAAACAAACATAATACCATCCTAGTAGTTGTGGATAGGCCAACCAATGTGGCTCATTTTATACTAGGTAACCTAGCAGATGGAGCACCAAGAATTACTCAAAAGTTTGTGAGAGAAATTTCCAGACTCCATGGAGTTCCAAAGAAGATTATATCCAATAGAGATACTAGAATAACATCGAAATTTTGGAAAACCTTATTCTTTGTCATCTCCGCCTTGGGAACCAAATTAAATATCAATTTTTCTTATCACCCTAAGATTGATGGCCAAACATAAAGGATAAATTAGGTATTATAAGATCTCCTAAGAGTATATTGTATGGATCAAAAATACCAGTGAGAAATGTATCTTCCTTAGTAGAGTTTTCCTATAACAACTCTTACTAATTTGTTATCAAGATGACACCTTTTGAGGCCCTATACGGGTGTAAGTGCAGAACCCCTCTAAGTTGGAATAAAATTGAAGACTAAATCATCATCAGACCCAAGATGCTTCTAGAATAGGAGGAATAGGAAGTTTAGATCCGTCAGAGGTTGAAGGAGGCAAATGACCAACAGAAAAGTTATGCAGATGCAAAAAGGATACCCTGAGAATTATCAGTAGAAGAAAAGATTCTCTTGAAGGTAAAACCATAGAAAAGCACTATCAAGTTTGGGAGGAACACCAAACTAGCCCAAAGATATGTGGGACCATTTGAGGTTTTAGAAGTACTAAACCCAGTGGCCTACAAAATTTCCCTACCTCCAACCCTTGCCAAAATGCATAATTTGTTCCACATATCATATCTTAAGAAATATATAACCTATCATGAGCATGTTATTGACTCGAACCTCTCGCAGGTATGAACCCAGGGGTGGTGGAAATAGAGTCGCTCATAATACTTGAGGTGCGAGAGCCTCGCTTACAGAATTGGGACATAACCTAGTGCAAGGTCCAGTAGGACCAGTATACTGAGGAAAATGCCACTTGGGAAAATTATGATGAGATCTTCCAAAAATTCCTCATCTTTTCTCAAGAATTTGAACTATGAATAAATTTTGATAGAATGCATCATAGAACTATAGATGTTTCTAATGAGAATGCTTTTCTTTTAAATTGCAAAGTTCATTGAGGAGAATGAAACACAAGGGGGGAGGGTATATTACATCCCAAATTTTTGCCCAATTTAAAATAATCATAAAGCCGTTGTGTAATTCAGGTGAAGTCAGTTGGAGGGTAAATCGGTTAAATAATATGATCAAGTGAAATGGAAATATGGTTGTTCATTTTAATTCATGTGAAGGTGACATGTTAGTTGATTGTTACAATTTTAACTGAAAATGAATAGTTATTATTTTAAGAAGTTTGGAAAATTAGTTGCTTGTTTGAAATGGTGGTTAGTTGTTATGATGATTATGAAAATGATTTTTGGTTATAATAACCTTGATTTATAGTGAGTAATATGTTATTATCATGGAAATTCTTCTTTTTTGTAGAACGTGATGAAGGGGTGGAAGTATTGTCAAAATGGGACCTACGGTTGGGGCACCAAAAAGTCCACTAGTAGGCCATCAGGTATGGATTCTAACCATCTTGGCTAAGATTAAAATACTAGGCAAGCAAGAGTGTACCTTGGGCAACTATAAGCTAACCAATCAGTTCATAACTACCTTATCAATTTAAAAAGAAATCATTAAGCATTAAATTTATAAGACAAGTTGTTACCTTTTTATCTAAGATTATTGTGGATCCTCCCTATATGTTTTATATATCAACACTGTGATATTAGGATACCTATACTTGCACATACATGTGTGTATGTGTGTGTGTGTGTGTGTGTGTGTGTGTGTGTGTGTGTGTGTGTGTGTATGTGTGTGTGTGTGTGTGTGTGTGTGTGTGTGTGTGTGTGTAAATCAATATAATGGTACAAAAGAAGTAAATGATTAAGTTTACGCACATGTATGTATATGTATATGTACAAATAAAGGTGGCATAGGTACCATGATGCCGATATACTTTTAAAAACATTTGGGAAGGAGAACCTTTATCATTTTTATTGTTCCATGGAAAAAAGGCTCATTTTTTTTATTTTGAGTGATTACCTATCTTTCTCATCGGGCTTATATTTCTCAAACGTTTCTTTTTCAAATAATTGATGGAGTTTAATTGTTTGACTCGACAAAATTATAATTCTTTTTGGAACTGATGCCTGGCTATGTGTCTGCCACCTCGGCCTAATTTAATGTAACCAAGCATGCACTTAGTGGACTGTTTTATCTCTTTCTCACCATAACCTTGTGAGCATTCTTCCAGATAATTATCTCTGCGATTTCTTTTCATTCTTCTAGCAATAATCATAAGCCAGACTACAAGCACTGCGGATAGTCTTGCATTCAAGCTCCCATATCTTTTATGAGTCAAGCATTCATGATTTTTCAGATTTGCCAAATCATATAGCATCCAACATCTTTCAGATTTTCAAATACGTCTACTAGACAAGGATAGTGATTCACACTTGTACAAGGTTGCATATTTCTTTTTAGTAGTATAGTAAGGTTATGCATTTCAATTATTCCTTTGTGCTACAATAGAAAGATGGAATGATGATATCTTAGATTTAAACTTCATATGTTGTTCAATATAATACTGCAAGCAATCAACCATGCATATATTTCTTACAAGTTTTTAGTATGATATGATATTTTGAAGCACTTCAATACCTTTACTGCACATATTGTCTAAGTGTGTTGGCTTATACAAAGGTGTTGGCAATATGCCTCTGAGATGAGTACGACACTTGTTGCCATAAAAATAATTTTGTATATGAATATGATATCAGAAATGCAACTAGAAACATAACTATATCTTGACTCAAGGGATCTCCTAGGAAAGCACCCATGAGGACTAGCATGGTCAAGATAAAGGGTGGGAGGAAAAAACATCCCTACAATAGCAAAAACAAGATGGATCAGTAACATATAACAATATTAAATAACTGAGTCAACTCATGTTTCTCGAATATATAACTCTTGTTGTCAAGTCAAGCGGTGGGTGATCAGGCATAATTAATAGCCCACTGAAATCCTGGCTAAGGTAGGTTAGTGGCACTGTGATCACTAGAGGTTAAAGTGCTAGTAGGTAGAGGATAAGTTTATGGAGGATATCCACAACCTCATTTTTTGTCTAGTCGACACTCTAACACTAGGATTCTCAGGTGATAGGACTGTGGTGCCCCAAGTCTTATCCCAAGGTAGGGAGGGTGCATCTTTCTCGAATGCGATTGTGTGGGGATAGTTATGGCAATGCTTCTCCTCTCTACTAGATGTTGAGGCTTGCTCAATATAGTAATAGTTATCTGCTTCATATTTGGTACTTGATTCTTTTTGTTTTTTTCGTTTATCTTTTGATATATTATTATGTAATCATGAAACTTGGTTTTGTTATTTCCTTACACTATCATTTGAAAGATTGCATTAGGAATTGAAATGAAATAGATATGGTAGTTATAACTATATTTCATGTGAACTTAGATTAGTTCGTTATTATTTCTCTTTAAAGTGAATTGCAATATCAGAATAAGTTCATTAAATTTCTCTTTCATATGAAGTAGCAGTTATAACTGTCACTTTGTCATTCTGTTATGAATATAGTTGTATCTTGAATTAATAGTTTAATTTGGCTATGGAAAAATAGCATGTAACAAAGTCTGACATGTACATTTAACTTTTAACACCCTGAGTTGACCTTGTAGCAAAGCCCTTGAAAGAGAGGTAATATAAAGTTCAAATCTTTGTAGCATAGTGAGGTGTTTCCACAAGCCATAGTTCATTTAAATTTGGCATGAGACTTTTAATAATTAATAGGAAAAATTAAAATGTATTGAAAGTTTAAATTTGGTGTAAGATTTTTAATAACTGATTAGGTTTAATTAAAATCTATTGGAAGTGATTATTTGTATTGAAGTTTGTAAAAGCCTTAAATATTAGATTAAGTTTTTATTAATTTAGATAAATGAATTTGTGTATGGATGAACAATTATTAATGATTTGTGTATGAAATTTTCTGGTGCATTTCCTTCAGTTACAACCCTTAATTTTATGTTTTTTTTTAGCAACTTTTTATTCCTCGAAGTCTAAAACAAGTAGAATAGTACTATTGTGTATGTTCCACTATTTTTTAAGTGAATTTAGGAAATTCAAGATAATCTGATTATATAACTGCATTGGATAGGAAATTCAAGATAATCTGATTATATAACTGCATTGGATAGGAAATTCAAGACAATCTGATTATATAACTGTATTGGATTGTTAGAACAACCCCGATCCTAGAAAAGAAAAAGAATTTACTAGCTAAATTTGATACATGTGCTAAAATCTATTCAATGAAGTACGCTTTATGATTTCTAATGACTTGAACAGAAAAGAGATGACTTACAAATATTCTATAGATAAACGCATCTAAGATGCTTTTATTGTATCCCATATATGATAGGAGGAATTTAGATAATTAAAAGAAAAAAATTGTTGTTAGATTGATTTGTTTATGGTATGAGAGTAAAAATTGTATGTTACATACATGTTATTTGACCTTTATTGGTTGCCCATATTCAAAATAGGAAACGATCCTAGTTATGTGGATGCTACACCACTATATTGAGGGAACCATCCCAACCAAGAGCAAAATCTTAATCATCTCATCTAATAGATGAAAGCCAATAGAAATATGTATGTTCTCATTTTGACTTGAAATATGTAATGTGTTGAAACTCGGAGATCTCTACAAATGTAATTGCATTGCCAGTAAGGTATATACTTTTGAAATGATAGCCATCTCTCTTATATTGGATAAAATATGGATAGACATGTCCCTTCCCTTCATGGGACATGTCTATTCATTAATATTTTATTAATATAATAGTTTGTTATTTTCTACACACATATATATTTGAGCATATATAAATACCACATGTTCACCATGTATGGTAAATGAGATTAATGCATGTCATGGCAATAGAATGTAAAACATAACACATACATTCTTTAGTGGAATGTCTCATAACTTGGTAGATGTCGCAGAAGGACTTCTTAGGACATGAGCCCTTTATGTGTCTGACCTCTTTGTAGTTTGTACACCATACCTCACCTTCCTCATGTTTGCTCAACCCTCCTTTGGTCACCTTCAATTCCCTCATCATTCGCTGAAGGTCTTACTGTAATGCATGCACTTTCTTGCTTGATTCCTCATTGCTACTTTCTTCAAGGGAATCATCATCCGATGAAGATGACTTACTGGCCTTCTTCGAGGCCTTGTGCTTGCTTTCCAAGTCCATAGAATGATTGCAGGCGTTATCGTACCATGTCAAAGGTACAATCTTCATTTTCCTCTAGAGGGATGTCTTTAGTCCCTCGATGAACCATCATTTTTTAGTTTGCCCGCTAGCGCACATTCCATCTTGTCAAGTAGTTTCTTCAACTATCGTCTGTATGCTCTAACGAACTCACTCTTGCCTTGCTTGGTAGTGTATATTTCTATGGGTATCTCATTTTCATCTCGCAAAAGTTTGAATTCCTTTTGAAACTCCTTTCTTAATTATGCCCAAGTCGTTATATTGGTCTCGTTGATGCCTGAGTACCAATCAATGACTACTTCCCTCAATGTAGCGGTGAATTGTTTAACCCACTCGTCTTGGCTGGTGACCCTGTTAACAATCCAAATTGTTTCACATGTATGATAGTGCCATATTGGATCCTCTTTTGCTTGGCCCATAAACTTGGCAAACTTCTATTTTTTCCTAGCCATGATTGTTGGTTGTACCACTGGTTGTAGTACCGGTTGTGCTACTGACTATGCCGATGCATAACATTGCGCACCCTTGTTACATTGCGGTGTGATAGGTTTTGAAAAGAGGGTTGTTTGATTATCAAATTGTACTCATTTGTATAGTGTGTGAGGAAAAAATTGGTCATGACACACTCGTGCTCCTTCGACACCTTGAGCCATGTTGGTTCCTTCTTCACCTTTGTTTGGATTCTCTACCCATGGTGTATGCAAATTCACAAATTCTTCCCTCATTTCCTCAATCAAATTCAACCTTTGTTGTGTCTCCTATAATAAATCCATTGTACTTCTCAGTCACAAAGGGCCAGACGAACTATACTCTCTATTAGTGCACCTCTTGTGGCACCATGGTCACCCTCCATGACCTCACCATGGTACCCGTCAGCGAGTTGCTTGAGCCTTTGCCTCCACTCGACTTGTTGTGCAAGGATCAAAACCTAATGTGCAGTGTGGACATCACCATTATTTTGTTCTCTTCTATTTCTATTCTTATTCAATTGATTTGGCATCAATTTTTAAAAACACATCATAAATAACAAGAGCATTTTTTTATTTGTATATCATCATGGTTTGTCTATGCGACCGTTACAGAGTTTTACTACTCTTTTCACTCATGTCTCATTCACATTTCGATGGCCTAGGGCTCATGAGTTAGGCCTCTGACGGGTTTCATCATGATCCTCTAATTCTCGATGGTTATGTTCTAGAAAGTTTCTAAGGGTTTTTTGCCTACGTTGCTCCCTCTCCTTTTCCTCCCTTTGCCTTGCGTGCACCAAGAACATTTGTGTGAATAGTCAAGGAAATCGGTGCAACAATCAGTTTGCAGTAGGACTCACGTTCAACGCATCTCAAACAGTGTCCTCGAGAACCCCTTCACATACAACTTCTCTCCATACAAAAGTTTCAATACTTGCTCGGAACAAAATGTAAAAAAATTTTGTTAGTTATGCTCCCCTTCAAACAACTCAGTCACTCTGTTGTCATTAGTTCTCACAAACTCCAAGATAGGTATTCCCATTTATTCTATTCTTTGTATGCCATTGTTTGTGTCACTCTTCCTAGATTCAAAGTTGGCAATGACGCCAAATGTTCACCACGTATGGTAAACGAGATTAATGCATGTTACGGTAACAAAATGTAAAACATAACATGAAAGTGTACATAGTGCTTCAAGAACAAGATAAATATTCCATTAATGCTCAATGCTTTATTTACATCAATGACAATACAAGATTGCAAAGACTCATACTGAATACTCCAGATACAACAATCCATGATTAATGATGCATATCTCCAAACAAAGAGTGTACATATAGAAGCCAAAGGGGCATGACTCAATTGTTGCATCGTAACTGAACACCCTTTGATAAATACTACTAACTAATAGTTTATTACTTTTGATGGCAATTTACACTTTTGCCAACAACAACATATTTAATATATATAACATATATGTAACTTTAGTTTAGTCTTGTGAGTTTATCCAACTAGAGCTACAAAACATTAAAACTCCCTCTTAGCTAGGGAGGATAAACACATGATATATTAGCTCAATGTAATATAAAGATATTGGAAATAATGGCCTCCAAAATGTCAACTCATTTGACATTCACCACATACTCTTTGAGCGCTGGCCTCCTAAATGTTAAGTTGCAAGATATTCACCAAGTACTGTGACTAACGGCCTCCTAAAAGTCAACTCATTTGATACTCACCAAGTACTTTGTGTAATGGCCTCCTGAACATCAATCTACATAACATTCACCATGTACTCAAAATGTTCATAAGGTATGTACACATGCATTCTCATAACGCTTACCATATGAACATCCACAATGCAAAGTATAATCTATCATGTTTTGCATAGACAGCATAAGATAGCCATCATTATAGAAAATCAAGTTATTGTAAGATTGTCACCTTTCAATAACTTCTACAAATACAAGTGATAATCATTTGGAAGTCGTCACTTCCTCATGGTATACATAGGGGGTAGGCCCATATAGTTATGAAGAATATTTATGAATTGCAGTCCTCTTGACTGTTACAAGTTATTGATTACTAGAGAATCCATCTTAGCATGGTCTACTCCCTTTGAATCAATATGACCAAGATCACAAACAGTTGATTAAGCCATTGTAATGTCCCCTTTTTAGCATTCATAGCATGATGTTGTCGTTAGCCTATTTCCCCATTGTCCCGTAGGCTAACCAGGACATTAAAGGGACTTAGAGGCCATTTGGCCTAAATAGTTTCAGTTGCAGGTCTTTCTGAGGGGTTTTGAGGCAACTTTGGGCATACTTACTATTTATAGTAAGTCATCTTGGATATGGTCGGACATCCAGTAGCAGCGGTATGTCGATGGTGATTGTTTAAAATCAGCAAGAAGACTTGTTTATCATTGATAAGATTTGTTATGCATTGATAAAGCTATTTTATAAAGTTAAATTTAAATATTTAACTTTATTAATGCATAGACTATAGTTTGTGGGAAATATTTAAATTAAAAGAGTCCCCTTTATTTTATAACACATTAGAGACATAAGTTACATAAAAGGGAGTGATGTTTTATCCCACATTGAGAAAACGAAGGATTGAGCCCTTGTGAGAACACTATAAAAGAAATGGAAGAGCTTCTTTTAGGCATGCTTGGAAATATCAAAGAAATTGAAATTTTTTTTGGAGATTATGTCTCAATAGTTTGGAGGACGAAATCCCTTCAAGCTGAAAATCTTGATGCCATTGAAAGATATGGTCTTGAGATTAAACATAGTAGCAGTCCGAAAATAGCAGGCTGGAAAAGCGGGTACGAAAAAGCAGTCCGAAAAAGCAGAACCGAAAAAAGTGGAACTGAAAAAGTAGTTCGAAAAAAGCAAAGCAAAAGGGGCAGTATAGAAGGAAATTATTACAGCCATCTACAACCAGGTTCTTTTGTTAGTATTGTTTTTTAGGGTGTTATAAGCTTTCAGTTGTAAGTGTACATTATACCAGCATTATCATTTTGTAATCCATGTAAATGCCAAAGTCTTGGCCATATTTCATGAGCATTGTAATTTTCATTGCAATTAAGAAGATAATAGTTGTTGGTGTCATTTAAGCAATTTAATATCATTATTTATTAGCTAGTTAGTTTGCATACCAACTGTTTGTAAAAATGCCAGTTGGTTGTAGGTGTTCATTTCTCATGCTTAGATCATATATATGCACTGAATATTGTCAAAATTAGTAGGACACTCATGTTAGGTCATTGTGTAGTCCATTGTAGTCTTCTAGCACAAGATTCTCATTGATGCAAATTGAAGAAAAATTCATTTGAAGCTAGTTGAAATACTATATCAATCATACGTCCCTTGCATGTGAATTGTTTGATGAAATTCTTTGAGCTTTCATCAGCATTTTTGAGGGAAAATTTGAGGAGGGTCATTACAGTGGTATCAGAGCTTGCTTGCAAAGTGTTTGACGAAATGTCAAACAATTGAAGTATAAAGATTTTTGGTGTTTGAAGAAGTTATAACCTATTGGGGTTATTACAGTGGTATCAGAGCTATAAGTCCTGCCATCCTGTGGAGGTCTTATAGGGAATTTGGAATAGCCAGATAGAGAGAAAAATGTTTGACAAAATGAATGCCGGTCCATATCGAGGAAAGGAAAGATTCTTACAATTATTAGACACCTTAGCACAGGGACAACAATCAGCAGAGCAAAGAGCACAGGAACAAAGTAAGAGATTTGAGCTTATGATGCAGATGATGGCTTGTCAAATGGGGTTAAATGCTAATGTGGGTGGAGGAAATAATCAGAATGGTAATAATCAGGATGGGGCACATAATGGAGGTGAACAAGTTGGGAACAATTTCGGTCATGCACCCCAGCAAACTAGGACAGTGAGTTCGCGGCCCATGATTCCCATATTTCCTCCTAGAGCTCCAGAGCATCCCGTACCAGAGCCCCAGATCACTGATATATAGGACCAGCTGAGGAGAGATTGGGAAGCCAAAGGTCCAAATTTTATTGCTGCAATCACCTTTAGGGAGTATATAGATGTGCGGATGAAGCATATGCCACGTGGACATGACAGGAACCAGAGCTATGAGCTACAGAAGAAAGTAGGGAAACTTCAGTTACCATATTATGACGGCTTGCGGAAGTCTATAGCAAGAGCTTGGGTTCAAAAGCTTGACACATACTTTCAAATGAGCCATATGCCTGAGGAAGAAGCTATTAAGTATGCAGCAATTCGCCTGGATGGGGTAGCACGAGTGGTGGCATCATGGTATGGTCACTATGGGTCATGCACACATTACCTCATATGTGGAGTTTACGGAAAGACTAATTGAATGTTTTGATAGGCCTAAGGATCGTACCTTCCCTATGACAAGCAGAAACTTGTATGAGGAGTTTAACAGACATGCTGATTCAATACAGGGAGACATTAGCACATCTTCAGGTAATGGTTTATCTGCATCATCTTCACAGGCAGAAGGGGTTTTAGATGTTGTGCAGGTTGAGCCAGTTGCATCAGAAGGTGATATCATAGGCACACTGGATTGCATGATTGACACAAATAGTGATTCTAGTGCAGTTGGGCTGGATGAAGTTACAACAGTTGAGGATACTGTCATGTTTGAGGATAGTACAGTTGATCAGAAAGTGAGCATTCAGGACTTTGCAAAAAATGAGTATCAAGCACAGTTGGATGTTTCTTCACATCAGATAGAGGCTAGTAGCTCTTCACTTGGTTTGGCAAGCCAGCTGAAGACAGGGGACAAGGATATTGTCACGACTTTATCTCATCATGACAGGATGCATGGATTGATTGAGAATCACATTTGGATGATTCAACTGCAAGAGAGACAGAAAGGAGTCACAACAGGTTCTTCTTGTGACGACTTACAGCAGATCAAGGAAGGCATGGAGGCAATGAAGATAAGTTACATACACCTACTTTCAGATCGTGATCATCTCCTTAATCTTGCAGGGATCTATTTAGATGCATTGAAGAAGAAGGAGGAGGAGGTTGACCAGCTTTCTCATGAGCTGGAGGATACTCGGAATTCCTTGGTGTGTATTCAGTTGGCTCTCCAGGATTCTGAGAGACATGTGGATGAGCTTTGTCTTGAGGTGAGCTCAGTTCAGGAGTTAGCTCATATAGCAGGGACTCAATTTTCTTTTACAGTCAGGTCACATGTTGATGATTTCTCAGAGATGACAGAGTTTACAAGAGAGTCCCAGGATCTGAGTATTACAGATGATAGCTATTCTGAGGTTACTCCTTTGGAAAATGTACCAGGGATAGAGTATAGGAGTTCGACCAATCGGCACAATCATGTGTCTAGTCAGCTGAGAGTTGGCAAGCGAGACATTGCTATTGCGTGCGAACATTTTGATGCTACTCGCCAGTTGTTAGCAGTTTATGGATGGGGTTCTCCTACTAGTGATGAGCAGGGAGGCAGTTATCTTTCCTTGACAGAGATCCACTCTTTATGGGAGGCTATTCGGATTCTGAGACAGAATTATATGCAGTTGGTAGCCGACAAAGATTATCTTATGGAGTGGGGGAGTACAGCATACAAAGCATTATTGGCCAAGGAAGATGAGGTGAGTGAGCTTACTCAGAAGCTCGAGGTGACTTCTAAGATTCTTGAGAGTACACAGTTGGCTTTCAAGGAGTCACAATTTCATTTGGCTAAGGTGACCATGGAGTTAGAGCGACTGCAGTCTTTACCAGATTTTGTATAGTCACAAGCTATGGTGTCTGGTGATCCAAGGATGTCCATGGTCGAGATTGTCAAAGACAGTGGAGATGGGAATGCATCCATCCTTAATACTAACATTGGCATATTGGGTTCATTCCCACTAGAGTCAGGATCAGTTGAGTTGGGTGCTGCAGCAGATTGTTGTGGTATCTCTGACATGGTGGTGGCCTCTAGTATTGATGGCATGGAGACTAGAGATGTTGTATCAAAGATCATGTGTGATATTGGTGAGCCGGTAGTTGGCATGGTTTGTGCTAGTAATACTACTCCCTTGGTGATGTCTTCGGAGGTAGTAGTCAGTTCCAACATGGTTAATGATCGATTGCAGTCTGAGCCACTGACTAAGATTGGCGCATTCTATCGGCATTACACTATGAGGTATGCTCATCAATTTACCTTTGATGACCATGTTGATGAGATGATGATACAGAGATGTACTTTGGTTTCTAGTGCTTGTCATCAGTTATGGGACGGTTTGACGCATCGGGATGAGAGTTGTGATGGGCATGACATGGTGATAGGTTCTGTGGTTAACAGCTTGATAATACATGACTTAGAGCAGGAGTTTGGGAGTGATGCTTCAGCGATTGTTGTTATTGATTCTACGCCTTTGGCTATGACATCTCTTGACTTAATTGATGATCAGTCACAGTGGGTTGTATCACTTGTTCATGGTGAGCTGTTGACTGAGGTTGGTTCTTTTTATCAGCATTATATTGCAGGGTATGTACATCAGTTAGCATTTGATCCTTGTGTTGAGGAGTTGATGGCAAGAAAATTTGGTTTGGGTTCCATTTCTTGCTTTTATCTTGTGATGTTTTTTCACCATCAGCGGTGCATGGGAGTTATGGTTATGAGACAGTGCCCAGTGATCTGCAGAGTTGTGTTGACTGCAGGAGTTGTGCAATGTGTGGATTCTCCATACTTGGTGCAGTTTCATTCGGGAGCGTTCACCATTGTTGCAGAGTTGGATTATACATTCTGTATAGGCCAGTGGGATGCGTTGATGGTATTTACTGTGTTGGTAGCTTGATTTGTCCACTTTACTTGGGTTCTGATGTTCTAAGAGTTTGTGTCTTGTGGGTTTCTGACTGTGACGGTTGTGATTTTGGAGTTTGGTTGAGCTGTAATTGTTAATTTGATTATGGATTCCTCTTGGTTAATTTTTAGAGGTTGTTGCAGGAGCCTATATTGACTGACAGCAGTATAGTTCATGACTACATTTGGGATCCAGGTGGATTGATTGGGTTGTTGTTCGACCATTGCTTGGGGACACGCAATTTTGGGAAGGGTGTACTGTAATGTCCCCTTTTTAGCATTCATAGCATGATGTTGTTGTTAGCCTATTTCCCCATTGTCTCGTAGGCTAACTAGGACATTAAAGGGACTTAGAGGCCATTTGGCCTAAATAGTTTCAGTTGCAGGTCTTTCTGAGGGGTTTTGAGGCAACTTTGGGCATACTTACTATTTATAGTAAGTCATCTTGGATATGGTCAGACATCCAGTGGCAGCGGTATGTCGATGGTGATTGTTTAAAATCAGCAAGAAGACTTGTTTATCATTGATAAGATTTGTTATGCATTGATAAAGTTATTTTATAAAGTTAAATTTAAATATTTAACTTTATTAATGCATAGACTATAGTTTGTGGGAAATATTTAAATTAAAAGAGTCCCCTTTATTTTATAACACATTAGAGACATAAGTTACATAAAAGGGAGTGATGTTTTATCCCACATTGAGAAAACGAAGGATTGAGCCCTTGTGAGAACACTATAAAAGAAATGGAAGAGCTTCTTTTAGGCATGCTTGGAAATATCAAAGAAATTGAATTTTTTTTTGGAGATTATGTCTCAATAGTTTGGACGAAATCCCTTCAAGTTGAAAATCTTGATGCCATTGAAAGATATGGTTTTGAGATTCAACATAGTAGCAGTCTGAAAAAAGCGGAACCGAAAAAGAAGGCTGAAAAAGCGGGTATGAAAAAGCAGTCCGAAAAAGCAGAACCGAAAAAAGCAGGCCGAAAAAGCAGGTCGAAAAAAGCAAAGCAGAAGGGGTAGTATAGAAGGAAATTATTACAGCCATCTACAACCAGGTTCTTTTGTTAGTATTGTTTTTTAGGGTGTTATAAGCTTTCAGTTGTAAGTGTGCATTATACCAGCATTATCATTTTGTAATCCATGTAAATGCCAAAGTCTTGGCCATATTTCATGAGCATTGTAATTTTCATTGCAATTAAGAAGATAATAGTTGTTGGTGTCATTTAAGCAATTTAATATCATTATTTATTAGCTAGTTAGTTTGCACACCAACTATTTGTAAAAATGTCAGTTGGCTATAGGTGTTCATTTCTCATGCTTAGATCATATATATGAACTAAATATTGTCAAAATTAGTAGCACACTCATGTTAGGCCATTGTATAGTCCATTTGGAGTCTTCTAGCACAAGTTTTTCATTGATGCAAATTGAAAAAGAGTCATTTAAAGCCAGCTGAAATACTATATCAGTCATACGTCCCTTGCATGTGAATTGTTTGACACAATTCCTTGAGCTTTCATCAGCATTTTTGAGGGCAGATTTGAGGAGGGTTATTACAGTGGTATCAGAGCTTGCTTGCAAAGTGTTTGACGAAATGTCAAACAACTGAAGTATAAAAAATTTTGGTGTTTGAAGAAGTTATAACCTACAAGTACTTTGTGTAATGGCCTCCTGAACATCAATCTACATAACATTCACCATGTACTCAAAATGTTCATAAGGTATGTACACATGCATTCTCATAACGCTTACCATATGAACATCCACAATGCAAAGTATAATCTATCATGTTTTGCATAGACAACATAAGATAGCCATCATTATAGAAAATCAAGTTATTATAAGATTGTCACCTTTCAATAACTTCTACAAATACAAGTGATAATCATTTGGAATTCGTCACTTCCTCATGGTATACATAGGGGGTAGGCCCATATAGTTATGAAGAATATTTATGAATTGCAATCCTCTTGACTGTTACAAGTTATTGATTACTAGAGAATCCATCTTAGCATGGTCTACTCCCTTTGAATCAATATGACCAAGATCACAAACAGTTGATTGAGCCATATTCTCTTACTATTCCCTCTCTTTTAAGGTAGCCTTCTAAAGAAATATTAAGTGCCCTCATAATCTTAATCTCCCTCCTTTTCCTAGAATTAATTTATTATATATCAATGTTGACCCTCGACAAGTGAGTGTCCCTGAGCTTTGAATTAAGGGTCCCAACACCGATGGGACTTAACCTTTAAATTTGTACTTGATTAATAATTTATTCTTATGGTTTCCAAATGTTTTAAATTGTATTGTCCCCTTGGAGTTTGCAGATTTCTTTGATTCAATATCTACCGACCTTGATGTACTATGGAGTGTTATCGTGCACTTTATTAGTCTATATGATAGTAAGATGAACCAATGAGCAATTGTTGTCAGAAAGTATAATGTTCATACACACTATTCGGTTCTTTTTTTTAAATAGTACGTCCAACGTGGTGTATTATATATCTTGGACAAGAATGTTGCTATGCCAATAAATTGGGAGAAGATGATCTTTTGTTACAACCTGTGTGCATCCTTTATGTTGCTGCTTGTATGATACTTATTGTCTATTAAAACAAGTCGCTTTGATTGTGCTCATTCATCTCATGGCCTGCAATAGTCATAGCTGGAGCTTTTCCAATCCAAAAAAACATATATCCTACTTACAGATGCAATGTTGAATGTATATTCTTCACTCCTTACAACAGTTTGTTGCCTTTTCTCTTAATGATAATTCAGTGCCTATTGAACTGTGTGTCTTGTCACTTATTATTTCAGTATCATCGCAAATTGCATTCTGGATCGATCAAACATTGCACCAGTCTCTTTAGGCAATGACACTCCTACAGCGGCTCTAGACGACATTCTATGACTATGGATTGTTCACAATTATATCCCTCTATTACTGATTTCTTTATAACAAGGAAGGATCCTTAGTCCTTACCTTGTCTTTTCTCTGGTTTCGTGTCTTGCTTTTGTTTCTTCTCAGTCACCGTTTGGTGCTCTTGCCTTGGCCGGCTCTTTTGTTTGTATGCCTAGTCCCATAAACCCTAGTGGTTTTTCATTGGACATTAATATTATTATCTTATCTTATTTCATCTTATCTTATCTATTGAGTGTCAACACATTGATTTCATCTGATTTTCCTATTTCATGTCTCAAATCTGCATGTGTAAATTATAATGTTTTCTGTTGGCATGCTTCCCTCCTTATTCCATTTGATGTCTCCTCTTTGTGCACTGAATTATATGACCCTGTCATTATTATTATTATCATTTATGGTGTAAATCCTCTTCTGTAGTTCTATCATCATTCCTTAATATCCTTTTCGCAGGCTAGATGCTCACCGCTTCCCTCTATATCTTCTATTTGATTAAATTTCTTCCATTGCTTGTATATGATTCCTACATTTGCACTTGGCGCTGATACCATGTTGAAATTCAGAAATCGCTGCAAATGTAATTACATTGCTAGTAAGGTATATACTTTTCAAATGACAGCCATCTCTCTTATTTTGGATAAACTATAGATAGACATGTCCTTTCATTAATATTTATTTAATATAATATTTATTTATTAACTATACACACATATATATATTTGAACGTAAATAAATATCACATATTTAATATATATGTAACTTCAGTTTAGTCTCATGAGTTTATCCAATTGAAGCTACCAAACATTAACATAATGTATGTTCTCTTTTTAACTCGACTTAATGACTGAAGAACATGGGATTTTTATGTTAGCCAGTGGACTTTTCCTGCCTTAAATAGGCATATCATGTTTCCAAAGTATTATTCATTTCTTATAAGTGAACTACTGTAACCACCTAATTTTTTTATGTACAAAAATATGCTAAAAGCCATTTAATTTACTTTTATTAGGTATCACAGATGAAAGTATATTAGTTCGATACTCCAAGACATTAGCAATTTCATATTTGTTGTGTCACAGATGATATAGTATATATGTTAATAATCATATTTTACTCAGAAAAGATTTATTTAGAATTCAATTATGTCGAATGGCCAGTTTCTGGGATTTCTTCTATTACTGTATTGTTGAACAAAGGCTCACTGTATAAGCTTATTGTTGTCTGTTTTAAACTGGTGGAGATGCTTTTATCTCTCTGATTATGGTTTCCAAACATCACGGCTACTTAAACCTAGCATGTAACTCATGTACTCCCTTTTTAAACATAGACACAAACTGTTGGGAGTATATGGTGATAATAAGTCATTGATTATTTTTAAAACCAGACACTGATCTCCTTAACTCCTGAATGCCCAAACCTCTTTCGGGTAAAGGGATTTCTCCTCTATCAACTGTTTGGTTTCATTTATTTTGATCCATTTCTCTCTGACAAACCCCTTTTTGATTTATGGAATCAGAATGAGTTTTACTAGTAAAGTTCTGATATTTTGCAAACAATAACAAAAGAAAAAAAGCATTGCAGTTACAAAGAACTTGTGCTTATCTCCATTTTGGGAAGCATCTTGTCTAAACAATTCATCTATTCTATTTGATTTGATAGGGAAGTGTGTCTAGTTCATTCATTATCATAAATGTTCTTTACATGAACCCTTTTGAGACCTGTAATCCACTTTATTGGAATAGGGTTAAAAAATCTTACATGTTCTCTAAACCCTTATTATTATCACACACATAAATAGGATTAGCAAAAACAAGTACAACTTTAAGAGATAAATCTAATCTATCCCTTGCTATACAATACACATCTAACCTCCCTATGTGAGATTCCCTTGCTAATTTTTTTGGTTCTCTTTTAAATGCAATCGGAAGTTGGGAACTAGAAAAGAAAATTTATGAAACTATGCAAGAAATTTAATACCATTCGAAAACCTCCCTTGTAGACCATTGTCAATGATAGATTCCAAATTGGAATTAACTGGAATCTGAATGGATTGTAATGTTCAAAATGCCCACAAGTTGTTAGTCAACATACTGACCCATTTTTACCAACTTATTTTCTACTGATAATCTTATTCATAGTGTTGGTATGACATTGTTCTAATTGATATCTCAAGAGCCTCCTCTAGCTCTGACAGAATGTCTTTCATGCCTACACGCTTGAGCTTCCTGGGAGAGGTGCACTGGAGTGCAGTCTTAAGGACTAGTTCAAATGCATCAGTAGAGTAGTATCCATTCAACTTCTTATCTGCAAAGTCAAATATATTCCCCGTTCTGGAAACCATTCTGGCCTGAAATAATAAAATCGTTCTCAATTTTGTTAATGTCTTGCAAAAGAGATATAAATTTTGTGAAAGAAAGTGATTATTAGATTTTACCATTTTATCTATTGTCATTGGTCTTCGTGTATCAAGGTTGATGACTCTTCGACCTGAAAGAAGCTGCAGAAGAGTAATCCCAAAACTATAGACATCACTCGAAGGTGTCAGTTTCCCTGCTTTGGCATACTCCGGATCAAGGTAACCAATTGTCCCTCTGACTTCTGACACAACATGAGATTTCTCAAAGCCAATGACTCGAGACAGACCAAAGTCAGAAAGCTTTGCCTCCATATCTTCAGTCAGCAAGATGTTTGTAGGCTGCAGACATGGACAAAAGATCTACTGTCAAAACTGTCAGTAAGTTAATGACATGTCAAATGCCTCCTATATGTCGGGGCATCCAAAGTAGGAAATTGCCTTTTAAGTGATCCAACAGGAAATTACATGTGTACTTTTTCCTGTAGATACCTTCCTTATGAAGGATGCTTGATTTAATATGAATGTACAGTTTTGCACACAAATGCATTGAATCCTGCACAACTAGCTTTCTTCAGACAGGTTTATGGATCACAGTTTATAACAGTAGGGTTCATCTATAGGTGTTCGTAAGGAGTTGGCCAGTTCCAATAGCATATAAGAGGTCAGGAGTGTTAAGAGATAGCACAATACCTTGGAATATTGTAAATATATTTGCCAGCTATTTTCTGTTATCATTTTTTTAAAGTATTACTCTTAATTTCTTAAATTCAGTTTGTGACAAAAAGTATCTATGGTTAATGTCATTTGATTTCCACAATCCATTAGTAATACATCAAAGATTTTCTGGAATTTGATTCCAGAAAATCTTTGAAGTATCTATGGTATCAATGATATTTGTTTTATGGTAGATAACTGGTGTTCTTTGGAAGTGGGAAATGATCCCATGGGTTTCAGGGATAAATAACTTGACACCATTCGGCTAGGTTGACAAGGTCAGAGGGGTAACACTTGACTTAGAAAATGCGTGGGACTTGCTTGTACTTGCATCCCTTTTACATTCATCAGTACCTAGCATCCTTCGGGATTGGAACCTATCATATTGTAGCCAACTTTATGAATGAGTCATGGGTGGATGGACTGGTCTACCCCATTTTAAGTAGTACTGCAGTACCATTTAGAAAGATTTGGGAAGGACACAATTCCAGTTTCTCACAGATGATTGTAAATGTAATCTGAAGCATGAATTCTATTGATGTTACAAATTGTTTGCAAATGGAGTTTTGATGATATTCCCTGCACTTCACTCTTACAGTACAATTTCTTTTAAAGGCTTAAAACATGGGGGCCAAACCTAATACCTTTATATCTCGGTGAACAATACAACCTTGTGGGTGTGAATGAAGGAACAATAGGCCTCGAGCACTCCCAATTGCAACATTTAGTCTTTGATTCCATGATAATGTTTTGTTGTGTCCTACCATATTCGTTGATCATACAGAGTTCCAGTATATTAGTTGGACATATGTGTAGAGTGAAAATGAAATACAAAAAATAGAGAGAAGCTAAAAAAGGGTAGGTGTGATGATAAAAATACCAAAGAGCCATTGAGCCAGATTTCCCTGCGAGCACAGCTCATAAATCAAAAAATATTCATGCTTGTCCTCACAATAGCCCAGCAAGGAGACCAAATTTGGGTGCCTGATTTTTGAGACATTTTTGACCTCCCTAAAATAGGTCTCTACAAAATTATCTTTGAGGATTTGCTTCACTGCAATCTTCTTTTTATTGCGTAAAACTCCTTTATAAACCTTTCCTGCAAAGCACATGACAAAATTAATTGCCATCTCTTGTAAATGGGTATTTTGAGAAATTATATATTCTGAGGTTATGAGATTGCAGAAAATTTACAGGAAAGTTACTTAAAAAAATGTTTAGCTGCTACTTCGATGGTCCTTCTGAATAATGTTTCCACTAAAGGGACCCCACAATTATTAGTTTGGAGCCAGTTGGTGATGACACAGATCCGATTCATGGAGGGTGGGGTAACCCTGATGATTAGGACTCCCCTCCTATCCCAATGCTGGTTTATAGCTTTAGCTGCCTATGTTCTTATGAACTGTAGTCTGTAAAAATATGGTGTAGAAGCCATTTTTCCTTTTCTTGGAGCTGTGTTATGGTGGTTGTTTTGTCTTTGGGGCTGCTTGATGCATTATTTCTTGGCTAGGTTAGTTTGTTAATTTTTCTATGGACACAGTTCCTCTCCTATTATATGATTCAGGAGTTGCATAAAACATTTCTACCTGATACAAAAATAGTTTAACCAAAATAGTTGAAATCATATTTTAGAAGATAAATAATTGTGCAAGTTTTAGTGAGTGTGAATAAGTTACTTGCCAGCAGTCCCTTCGCCAAGGTAGTTTGTATCATTGAATTCGTCCGTAGCACTGTAAATATCTTTGCTGGAGAAGCTGTGGCTATTAAAACTTTCTGAGGAATGCTCAACAAAATCTGCATTTTTAAGAACTTAATTTAGAAAGTTGATATCTGGCAGTGACATATCTATTAACAAATTGGAAACTTCATGTGGTACCCTTGGTTTTGTTTTCCTCCAGTTTCCATTTCCCTCTGCATAGAAGCCCTCCAAAAATGGCTAGCAGTGATAATGGCGAGAACCCATATAAAATCCTGTCAGTCTGTTCTTCTGTGAATGGGAAACCAGTCAAGATTAGTTCATGTGGCAACCACAGGCCAAGAAAAAAGAAATGGAAGCAGTAGTTCATTACACTAGAGGAATAAATGTGTATCATTTTAAATTAGAAGAGTGAAAGTTATCCTTTAACATCCACCGGGTTTTACAATTAACAAAGGTAAGCAGTGTTTGTTGTTTTCTCCAGGCATTACTTTGTTATGATTACTTTTCTTAGTCCCAGCTCTCAAGGGCAATATTCCTAAGCTTAAGGCTCAGAAACGATGTTGATTCCTAAATCTCTCTGAATGAAGTGAATGCAATTTTATTTCCAACACAAATGAAATGAGTTGGAATGTCATCAAAACATAAGAAAACATATCATGATTTCTAATTTAAGGCAAGAAAACAATTAATAGACATTGGATACAATAGCCATTGCCTTCAACTGCAAAAGTGTTCTTATTTCAAAATATTTACTGTTTCCATTTCTCTTTGATCATCTGAAGTTTGAAGTTTTGAACACCTTAAATCAAACAAATTGTCCTTGAAAATGAAGCAATTTCATGCTAATATTTTCTTCTTTTGATCTCAAAATTATCCTTTTCCTTGCCAATAATGAGCATGACTGTTAGATCAAACTTTTAGGTTTCTATGAAAGTCTTCTAGTAGCCTTACTAAATTTGAATGGCTACCCAATCACTTTCTGAAGACTAAGTACAGAAAGTGAATGTAAGATACCTTCTATTTACATCTTGAATGTACTATGTCCTTCATAATTCAATGTCTTTGGTTGTACCAGTTTAAGATTATATAGTCAGAAACCAGAGAATCTAACAATACATTCAGCTTAAACAAGATTGTGGTTGCATTAATTGAACCTTAAAAAAGCTAGCATTAAATAGAAGTACCCACAATTTCTGAGTATATGGTGGTACCTTTCGTGGTCTTGAATCTCTTGACCATGCTGAGACAATTTTGGAAGGCATTAATCCACTCGGTGTCATTTATCTTCATGCTAATCAGTGTGATTTGGAGGGTTATCCCACACATAGTAGTGTTAAAATCTTGTTGATTAGCTTTTGCTGCTAGTAGATTTACTGTGGCCACACTATATTTTTGAAGACAGCTTATGCAGGCACGAGTTTGCTTCTTAACTGCTAGGCTATTGCACTCACTCTTCAAGGACAGAAAATCATTTCCAAGAATATCGACAACCTTTTCAACTGTAAGTTTTGAAAAGACATAACTATTTACCATAATTTCTTGCATCCCAGAGTTCAATTCCTTCAAGCTTGGATACTTTTCATAAAAATCGTCTAGGCAAAAACTTTCTGTCAAATTCAGGAAGATGTAAGATCTATTAGTGGCAAGGGATGCTCTTGCAACTAGTGCATAAGCGAATGTGTTGAAAGCATTAGTGCAACAATCTGCGGTTCTTAGTCCACTCCAAGACAGATCTTCCTCATTGCAGTCTTCAGTGTTTCTGTAGGCATATTCTTTGAAATTCAAGCCAAAACCTGGTCCAACATCATACAAAAAAATCAGTTGGGTGTCACAAGAGTACTAGCCAATTTGAATTACATAGATTCCATTAGGAAAAGTAGAAACTTTCATTAATTATATATTGCATTCAATGCGAATGATATTATGCAATGCAAATAGAGAACAAGTGGTTTATTTGCTCTATTATATGAGAAAAATTGGAGGTCCATTTCCAAGGCCAACTAATAGAACGTACAAAGTGGGCACAGTTTTGTAAACTTCTAGGTATCTTGACAGCGCTGAGTTCCCTTACAACAAAAGTCAATAATAATAACATAGTACGGTATGGCTAGCAGGCAATCTGTTTGTGAGTTTCCTAGTTTGAATGATATGCAGTCAATCCCTGAGTCCATGATTGGTGCGTGATGTAGATTTCTTTGAACTATGACTTAATCTTAGCAAACAATACTGTTCCTACCATTCAAGATTATTCTTTAGGAACTGTATTAAACACCATAAGTAGACTAAAAGAGAGAGAACCCATAGAAGGATCTTTAATGCTTGTTAAGATATTCTCCAAGCTCTTTAATGCTTATTAAGATATTCTCCAAGCTAAGAGACTCAGATTATTTCTAGATATGCCCTATATTCCAAAAATTCCGTAAAAAAAGATTCGAAAAAACAATTCTCTAAAAACTATACCAAAAACACCCTCTCCTTTTTTTCCCAGCAACACCCCCCACAAGTAAATGAAAACATGTTAAAATGGGACGAACCCCCACCAAAACATTAAAAAAATCACAAGTTCAACAAAAGGCTCTCAAACAAATATTTTTCTAAAATATATAAATGACTTGAAATAGACAAGAGAAGGTTCAATCAATAAATAATAAAAAGGCAATTACCACATCCTCCTCATCTTCTCAAAGGTTTCAACCTCCTAGTTAAAAAAACTGAAGAGCCTGACTGCTATGGCTTGCCTTCTAGGAGTCCCAGTTTTGTAATCTTACCAACCATAGCCATGACTGTAACTCTAGACTACAATTTTACATATTCGCACTAGACATTGAAAGATCCATGTCATGAGCATCCCTAGACTCAAACCTAAACCGCAAGGGTTTATTCATAAGGGCCTTGTCTATGTATGGAAGGCTTTGTAGTTCACACACAATAATAGATAGGCTTCATCCTTTGTCATGAGAATTCTGCTCTCTTTCTCAATTAACAACTGTTAATTGATCTTATGCTTTCGACTCAATCCATTCACAATAATATTATCACATATGCATTGTAGTCAAATGTTACACACAAATTCATATAGTGATCATAGCTCAGATAGACATCACACGAACACAGTGACTTGCTCATCAAACATCGCCTACTCATTCAAAATGTGACTACCTCATGCTTGTGTCCCACATCTACACAACTTGACTAGCTTATACACACAGCATAGGTACCCATAATGACTAGCTTATGCATACCTTGAATATACACATTGTGAATAGTTCATCTTTGCATCATATATACTAGTGTGACTAATGCAAATAACTCATGCATGCATCCCACAAACATAGCATGAGTAGCTCATTCAAACAACACACACACATGCCATTTGAATAACTTATGCATGCATCACATACATAGTGTGACTAGCTCATACATTCAACACATATACACCACGTGAAAAACTTAGCAACTTCACCAGTATACATAGTGGCCAGCAAGCAAAAAGAAAGTAGTTGAAATTTATTGCAAGTACCTTCCTTTCTCAGTTCACTAAAATATAAAATCTTTAAGTATAGCTCAACTAGATAAAGGAATTTCATTGTAGCCCTACATTATGAATCCTGTCGTTTTTCCTATATCACTACTAACTTTAGTGACAAACAAGCATCCCATGCTCCTTGTAATCACTGAAAAGGGCACAAGTGCAATGTCACCCAACACATACACATGTGCACATCAACCAACTCATGCATGCTATAGCGATTGAGAGGATGTGACCCTACTGAATCCATTTTCCCATAACTTGGTTTATTAACACTTAACCTTTGAGTACATCATAGCATGGGAAAAGGAATTTTGGTGCATCCCATACTATACAATGAGTCCCATCCTTTTTCCTAGATCATTACTAGGTATGGTGACAAAGAAGAATTCCATACTATTTTTTGTTATGAGTGGAAAGGGCACAAGTGTTGCAACATACAACACATGACGTTGTTAATAAGATTTTCACAAATCACTATATTGTTTGAGTTTGCAGATCTTGATATCTATTTCCTCCATTCCATTGGGAAAAATGCTCCAAAATAGTATAGGGTAGCACTTGGCATCTATCACCACATGATACTTTGGGAGTTGACTAAACCCTATCATAGCACAAGTAGCTCTTGACATCTATCACCTCTATGCTGCTCATGTAAACCAACTTAACCATTAAACTAAACTTTTTTTATAATAAAGGGGAAGGTTTGGCATCCTTCACCTCCTTGATATCTATAAAAGTTGACTAATCCTTAAATAACACAAATAACACTTCATATTTGTCACTTGCATGAGATTGGTAACAACTGACTAGTTGCACCTATATGACACATAGGGGCATAGAAAAGTACATAAAATAAGGATATAAGGTGAGTCACGAACATTGAGTAGGTTGAATGAGTTACATACCGTAAAATGAGCTAATACACACTTGAGGTCTTATAGGACTTTGGGTCAAAACTCTTGATATACACAAGAATCACAATGAACCAACATGATTTGGCCTCTATCTAGGCACAAACATAAAACAATACCAAATCATAAAGAAATCTCAAGGCATTCCAATACCATCAAATTGCTACACATGGAATCAAAATATTTATTAGACATAAATTCATACCAAAATTAGCATTAGTAGCTGATAATGTCTTCTAAGAACATATCATTTTGCATATACTTGTTGATGTGAGTTTTATGCTACTGCAACAAGTAGAATCGAACACTCAATATTCCGAAAGAAATACCAGATCTCAAAGTCTCTCTTGAGTAAGGACACTCATATGCCAAACAATGTAGATAGATTGTGTGATCAAATGAGACAACCCCAAGGTTCCTTATTATTGTGGACTTTCACTCAGTTTTAATGATGTGATATGTTGGTTATCACAAAGGGACTATGTTGTTCATTCGATGAATGTCAACTGCTTCAACTTCTTCCAACCAAACAAATTGCAAAGGGTCTAAATAAAATCATAGAAGCATTCATTGTTTTGGGAAAAAAATTAGCAAACCATAAGAGAGGAAATTTTTGAAAAAATAAGGAAAATTTTGGGAAAAGATCAAGAAAAAATTGGATTTACAAAAAAATGTAAAACATGAAGAAAAACAATCAATTTTTTTTTTAAATTAAAGGGCAATTCCACATCATAGATATATTGAGAGAGAATAAAATATAGACTTTAACTAGAAAAGTGTAGAGAATACACTTTCATCATTATATCCATATTGATGATTACGGTGCACAAAACATACCACAATAGCATTAAAGATAACTAGAAGGGGACAATTGCCAAAATGTCAATTACAATATAGTTTGTGACTTCGTACAAATTCAACCTATAAGCTAAGTAGAAAGTTCCAAAAACTCAAATGTAGCCAATGACATGCTAGGGAGCAAGAGGCCTTGATGATGCTTCTTGGAAAGTCCCTGACCTAAGTCTTTCAAGAACACTTCTCAAAAATTTGGTCATTTCCATGATCTCCAAATCTTCAGGCTCAAAAACATTATCATCAATATCATCGTCGTCGTCATCATCACTTTGAGGCATAGCAATCCACTCAGACTCTAGATCTATCTCATCAGGATCAATTGGGGAGTAATCCTCAATAGTTCTTGTTTTTTTCTATGACGTAGAAATTAGTCTTTTCCTACGAGTGAAAAATACAATGAATAAAACTTCAATTAAGTGCAAGTTATTAGAATTCCCACCTTGAGCTTGTTTCAGCTTCAAGTGAAGGTTGTGGTGAACAAACACCAAGTCATTCATATGTTTTTGTGTTAGACAATTGTATTTCTTGGAATGTATGTGCTTAAAACACTCCAATCACACTCACAATATATGTGAAGTTTGTGTTGTAGAACAATGATGGATTAAGAAATATCCTACAGCATGAAGAGGAGAGTGTATTTGTCCATCCCATCTCCTATCAATTATGTCCTATAATGGTTGATACCTCGTCTTGTCATTTTCCATCATACCCTTCATCACCTCCTTAGCCCTATCAATGGCCTTACACAAATATCCCACTAGGGATTTACTCCCATCCACTAGTCTCTAAACTTTTACAAGAGCCTCTACGAATTGTACCACCTGTTCAATTACATCCCCCGAAATGGTAGAATATATGTACTCTACCACTCTCATGCCATTTGTTTAATTTGAGAAGGCTAAGTCCATCCACTTGGCTGAAACAAACATGCATCTCAAGCTCATTTTTGTTGAGCTAGAGTTTGCAAACCTTGCCACCATTGGTCGAACCAACTCCTTGTCCCATGTGAATTGGCGTATCATACTCAACCCTCGTGTAATTCTAGATAAATTTGGTAACTACGTGAGCCTTAAGTAATGCCTCCTTCACCCATTCAATTTTTGTAATGTCCTCTAGTGTCAGATCAAGGCATGTGTTGCATGTAGGGTTAAAAACATGGAGGAGTATTGGTCTGCCAAGAGTTTTCCTAGCAACAACATAAGTAGTAGCATTGTCTGTAACACATTTAAAACACATTTTGTAGCCCCACATCCATGACAATTGCATCATACACCTCAAACAATGAACTTGCAGTTTCCATTGTATCTGATGCATCCCCAGATTTCAAAAATATAGTGCTTCTACCACAAGAAACAAGGGAGTTAATGAGGTTTGCTTCTATTTGTCCATCCATCTAAAATAATGGTGCACCCATTACTAGCCCACTCTAACTAATGATTTCCAACATGTTGAACTTCTTTTACTACATCATTGATCCTACCACCCACATTCTTTCATAAGACAAGGCATTAAACCTAGGTCATGTAGTTGCAACACCATCCATCACAACTTACCAATATGGATATTTGAAAGCATCTTATTTCAAGGTAGAGAAAAAAATTGAGATCCGATTTATTGCCTATTTAGAGATAACTTTCATCCACCCCATGCTCTCCAAAATGGTTTGTGATCTTGGTGTAGGATGAGGTGTAAAGGATTGTCGATTCATAAGATGAAACACTAAAGGATGCGATTGTGCGATGAGCTAGGTGCTCACAATTGTGGTGTAGGTGAGGCCTTGTCCCAATCCCAGTATCCAATGGGGCTATGTCATGTGTTGAGCATGCATAGTTGTGTCGCACGATCCCGTCATGTGACAAATCTGAAGTCTAATCTTGGGGTTGTGTCTGTTAGCATGAATGCTGGTGGCATTTTTATGGGGGAGTATCATAGCATTGCTAAACACATGATTCAGAGCTTATGTGTTGCATTCATGACAATGTTTGTCATTGATGTCAATGTATACCTTATTTTGTGAAGATTACCAGAGTCATAGAGGAAGAATCGTTTGGCACGGTCAACAATCAAGAAGTTTAGTTATGTGCAGTTGGGAACATATTCAGTAATGTCTGAGGATACTACAGTTAAGTACGCATAAAGAAATCTGAAGATATCACAGAGTTATGATTTTTGAAGGTAGCTTTCAGAAAGAGTTTCTGGAAAGCGGTTACTAGTAAATTGATTATATCTTTTAACAGAGGTGTAATCTAGTTAAGCAAGCTTAGAGGAAGGTTAGAGACATGTTGAAGATGCTATGTTCCGGATGGCGAAAACAAATGTTCATTCTGTGAGGTTTAGTGAAGACTATTAAAAAGATGTTTCTTGTGAGCCGACTATTGCAAATATCTTCGAAGAAAGAGTATAATTGTAATGTAACGTGTATTGTAACATCTTAATGTTGTCCTATATTCTTATTGTAAATTGGTAAAGCCTCAAGGCTAACTCAATACTTGTATTAGGACTTCATATAAGGGAAAGATTGTTTCCTTGTGGTAAATCAAGGTATACGAGCATATGCATTGTGATGTTTGGTTATGCAAATTTGGATGTAGATTTGGCTATGAGAAGAGAAAAGATTGATTTTGAGGTGTACTATGAGCTTCAAAGGAACTGTATTGGAAAAGGAGTTATTGTTTAGTCAATTCAAAGATCTTGGATATGCTTATTTGGAAGATTGTCTAGTGAAGACTTCTTTTGAGTCTATTTGGACAATGGGCTTAGTTGTCCTCTTCTCAACTCCTAACAAGGTTGGCACAGCTCCTAACGGAGTTGGAATCTGCTAACAAGGATTCAAAGTCTCCTAACAGGGACTCATGTACTAATCGTATTTCATTGGCTCCTAACAGAATTCATCCTTTCACAAGGAACTTTATATTAGTACATCATCTTGAGGCATCATTCCCATTGGGGTTTTCCCTCTGATCAAGGGTTTCCCTAGTTAACATATATGGTGTTATTGTGCATGGTATGGTTGTTGCATCTATTGTTTACATGTTTTAGAATTAATAAAGTTATTGAGAGTTGTTGTAATTACATTGATTCACCCACCCCCACCTCTCAGTTAACTTGGTGGACTTTACTTTCTAACAATTGGTATCAAAGAAAACAAAGTACAAATCTATGCAATACTTGACACGTACTAGACTTGATATAGCTAATGAAATTGGGATTGTGGCAAGATTTCAGGCAGATCCTAAAGAGACACACCTTGCAACAATAAAAATAATTTTCAGATACTTGAAAGGAACACTTGATTATGATTTATGGTATGACAGATCACAAGATTTCACATTGTGTGTGTACACTGATGTTGATTGGGCAGGAAATGCAGATGACAGAAAGAGCACCACTGTTGGAGCATTTTTCTTAGGAGGAAGATTGGTTTCTTGGCTGAGCAAGAAACAAGATTGCATTTCATATAGTACAACAAAAG
This sequence comes from Cupressus sempervirens, assembly GCA_028749045.1. Classification (NCBI taxonomy): domain Eukaryota; kingdom Viridiplantae; phylum Streptophyta; class Pinopsida; order Cupressales; family Cupressaceae; genus Cupressus; species Cupressus sempervirens. The sequence goes on from CM053787.1 coordinate 941,342,608, forward strand.
CAAAGTATGTAGCAGCAGCAAACAACAAAAATCAAATTATTTGGATGAAGAAGATGCTAAAAGATAGTGACATAGAGTTAAATGAGCTTGTTATCATACACTGTGACAACACAAGTACAATAAGTATGTCAAAGAATCTAGTTTTACATTCAAAGACAAAGCATATATCAATAGAATTCACTTTTTGAGAGAAAAGGTAGTAGAAAAAGAGATCAAATTGGAATATGTTAGCAAAGAAGAGCAAATAGCAGATAAATTCACAAAACCTTTGGCTAAGGACACGTGTGTACCTGAGAGGTGTGCTTGGGGTTATGCCCCAACCTACTTTAGAATAGTTGATGCAGAGATAGCATCAGTCCAGTTGATAGCAGAGCACTATTTCTTTTACTTGAACTGGATGCTTGATGCTTCTCCTATGGGGGGGTATCTATGTTTGGGTTGAGTCATTAAGGACTCTTAGTATCGGTATTTAACAGTGTCTTGGGACACTTTGTTGAGAGAATTCATAGATTGTTTTGGAAATGATTGAACTTTAAGAGTTGACATAATGATACCTTTTTCATTGATGTCAACGGGGGAGAAAGCGACACATGAAAAACATTATATCTTATCAGGGATATGTAAGTGAACATTAATTGATGCCAATGGGGGGGAGTATACATGTTTATGTATGGAGGAAATTAACACCTTCCTTTTGCATATTTGGTGTACTGTATGGTTGTGATTTAAACATGAAAAACTCTTTACAACCTGTCTAAGTCTAAGATGTATGATCATATTCATGGGCAGCATGAATGGGGGAGTAAAGGCAGAAACATATTTGGTATTCATGGTACATAGACGTTTTTCATCTATGTTGTCATCAATACCACAGGGGGAGAATGTTAGCATGAGTGTTGATGGTATTTCTATGGGGGAGTATGTTGGAGACATGATTCAGAGCTTGTGTTGCATTCATGACAGTGTTTGTTATTGATGTCAACATATACCTTATTCTATGAAGATTACCAGAGTTACAGAGGAAGAATCATTTGTCACGGTAAATGATAAATTTTTTGGGTTATGCACAATTGGGAACATATTCAATAATGTATGAGGATACTACAGTTAAGTGCATGTAAAGAAATCTGAAGATATAACAAAGTTATGCGATGATTTCTAAAGGTAGCTTTTAGAGAGAGTTTCTAGAAAGTGGTTACTGGTAAATTGATTATGTCTTTTGAAAGAGACAGTCTAGTCAAGCGAGCTTAGAGGAAGGTCAGAGACATGTTAAAGATGCTATGTTCCAGATGGTGAAAACAAATGTTCATTCTGTAAGGTTTGGCAAAGATTGTTTAGAAGATGTTTCCTGTGAGCCAACTATTGAAAATATCTTTAAAGAAAGAGTATAATTGTAATGTAACGTGTATTGTAACATCTTAGTGTTGCCCTATATTATTATTTTAAATTGAGAAAGCCTCCACCAAAACAATTCCTTGACAATGTTGGGACGACATCCTAGATGTTAACTCACACATGGCAAAAGTTAATTTAAAAGATTTAGCAAAGTATCAAGTAGCAAGGCCATCAGGGTAAAAGATTTTTGTATAAAGGAAGAATAGTTTGTTTAGCGAAGTGTGGCATTGTATTATAATGATATAATGTTTGAATGCGAACTTTCTATGATCAGCATTAATGTGAATTTGAGGCTAGTATAGAGCACTACGGTTGTATGATCAGTTTTGAAGGCGGCACCAAAAAGACACATCAAACATTGAAGATATTAGCACCGTGTAAAAGGTTTTTGTATCCATCTTTATAGATAGCATTATAAGATATAATTTCTTGTTTGAGCAGTGGGCTCTTCTTGCATACTATTGTATTGTAATACCAACTCCTAACAGGGTCAATATCTTTCACAAGATACTTTTGATTAGTGGATCACTTTGTGGGTACCATCCCCACTAGGATTTTCCCTTGGCCATGGTTTCCCTAGTTAACAAATAATAGTGTTATGAGTTGCACTGTGTTATGGTTATGTTTACTTTTCAGTTTGATTGTATATGCAAGTTTAAAGATTGTTAATACTATCCATAGTTGGGCAAAAGTTTGTGGAACACTGATCCACCCCCCCTCTCAATATTCCCTATTTCTAACAGTGTTGTGATGACCCCACGCACAACTGTGGCATAGGTGAGGCGTAGAGCCGATCCAAGGTGTAACCATGGAGGGTAAGAGTCAAAGTGCATCAAAGGAGACTAAGGTGGTTGACCTCCCTCAAGAGGGACAAAGCAAAGTAGTCCTTCTCTTTAGTCTTGGAGTGAGGCAAAGCTGAAGCATAGTTTTAGGATCAAAGAAGAGTAGCTCCACCTTATCATATGGTGGTGAGGTTTGATGGTGGATGCAAGGCTTGAGGTCTCTATCTTAGTGACGCAAAGTAGGTGAGCTAATGTCGATGATGACTCTAGGCGAGTTATCTAAGATCTGAAAGATGGGGAAGCGAAGTACCTAGTTCTATGGCAAGAGGCAAATGGTTTTTTCGAGTAGGAGCATTGGGGCTTGTGGTAAGTTATGTTGTCGGTAAAATGTATAGTGTATCCGATGGATAGAGTAGTATCCAAACGAGCGCGTGACGCTTGAGTCACCTCTTCGGAAAGGTATATGTACACATCCAAGATGGACTTTGGAATCATCATTGTGATCATTGTAGTCATTGTATTCAGATTGTAATCATTAAGTGCATATATGAATAAAGTATCTATTCTGTGTTGAATCATGTTATACTACATGTGTTGATCTTTTTACCCTGTACGGTAAACAAGTTATGTGGGGGAGTGTTGCAAAGCGAGATCTCTATGCATTGTGGATTTGAGTGGCATGACTCAAAGAGGCAAGTTGTGAAAGTTGTCATGAAGAGGTGACTTGTGGTGCATGACTGAAATGGTGTGAAGTGATTAATAGGCAATATGCTATGGTGGTGTAGCTGAGTTGGAAAGGGAATACAACGTCCAAGGGATTGGGTGGATCATGGAACTAGGGTATGGTGCTCAAGTAGGTATGCATTACAAAGGGAATCCAAGGAGTAAAATTGTGTGTGTCCCGCATGGGGGTTGTTTTGAATGCAATGGATGCATGAGTAATAGGGGTTCACTAACGAGGCATGTAGACGAAGACATGGAGTCGAGGCAGTTGGGGCTCAAGGTCTAGATTTAGTGTTGGTTAAGGTAGTTAGCAATTCCATGAGGAATAGATTGGTGCTTCAAGGTTCATGGGGAGCTAGGGGAGACCAACATGTTAAGTCAAGTTGTGGAGATAGTGGTCGTGCTAAGGTAGCATGCAAGGTTAGACTAAAGGACTCATGGTGTTTTGAGGCACTTGGGTAGTGCCAAGTATGCTAAGGGGGTATGCATAGGGAGAAAGGGAGAACTCAATGGTCTAAGTCACTCAGGGTGGATGCAGTGTTCAGTGAGGGATTCGTGAAGATTCTCGATGCAAAGGGTGCAGTGCATAACTTGGGAAGAATGCATAGTTGAGCAAGGGGATTTGTCATGGTTCTAAGCATTTAGGGAATGATGTAGTGGAGATCAAAGGGGTGGTTAGGAAACGTGGGGAGTTGGGATCACATGTGGCTAGTGTTAGTAGCAAGAGTCCTGTGGGGGATGCCAAAGCGCAGACATGAGGGGCTTATTCAGGGGTTGAGCGTGGGTTGAACATTAGAGCTTCAAGCTCGAGGATGCATACAAGGGACAGCAAGGGAGGTAGAGCCAAAGAGCTTCAGCATGTACTTCTATTCTGTAGGGGTGTGTGTTAATGCAATTATGTGTGTGGACACTTGATGAAGATTGGGGGTAAGGTGTAGTCTGGGTGAATGAAAACGACATGTTTGCAATGGAAGTCTCTATTAGGGATCGACAATGCCGCATGAGGTTGGAGATTCTAAGGCAAAAGACTCATCCTAGGCATGAGCTAAATCCACCCTCGTCAATAATTATCATTGTCAAGTTATGAGATTATCTGAAATTTTGTTATTATTCATATTATTTGATGTTTTGCTTGAATATTCTAGTGAAAAATTTGCCTTATGTTATTAGGTTTAATGTTTTAACATTTATCATCCAAACTTTCTAATGTTGGCAATTGGATATTAAATGCGTGCAGAGATACTACAATGGTATAATTCCAAACTTATTGAGCTGATGTTATTAAGGAAACCTAGGTAGAATCAAGAGTCACCACATTGGGCATTTGTGTTTACTACTGTATCAATTGTTGGAGAAGGAATCTAGGTCTCATCTATTAGAGTAAAAAGGTTATTTAACTTAAATTATTTTAATCATATTGAGTCATAAATTAAGTCACCTTTTTTCACTTAAGCTAAATTCAGGAAGTTTTAGTTTGTATTTAATAATTCTTTTATTTTATGCTTGCATCTTAGGTTTCCCTTATTTCGATTGAGTTTTCTTTTCTATTTTTAGCACCACTGCTTTTTGTAATTGAAACATCGTGACAATATATGTTTTTGGCTTCATGCTTTCGAAGCACTTTCTTGTTTGAGGATTTTCTCTTGTACACGACAAGTTATTTGCATGTATGTGATTATTGGGCTTTTGACCATATATGAATTCTAACATGGTATCAAAGCTCCAGATCCGGTACTTCTTATTCGCCTTCGCCTTTTAAAGGATTCTCTATTACAAGCTAAAATTGAAATTTGGGGGTAGCTGAAAAAATTGGGCACTTTGGCACAAAACAAAGGTCGCCATTGTGCTTAGAAGGGCCAAAAACCCCTACGACTGAGAAAATTTGGAGCTTTTTTTACTGCATGGTTTACATCACTACTTTATTTGTATTGTACCGCAATGATGTCATCACCATGCATGCATAAGGGTACGCAAAAAATAAAAAACACAATTTTTGTGGGTAATTTTTTTTCCTTTTTAAAAAAAAAAGGATGGCTTCACTTTTTGAACTTACTTTTCAAAAGGCCAGCGTACCTTTATCTTGTGCAGAAAAGTACAACCAACTTCATCAAAAAAAGGCTCTAAATATTCATCTTGCATGAGTTCTAGGCTTGTATCTGGATGTGATTGCAATCTATGGGTTCTTTCTTTACATTGGGCAAAGAATGTCTAGTATATTGCCTAGGTTAGAGTCCAAGGAAGGGATTCGAACAAGAGTCCATCAAGGCAACCAACCAAAGGGTTAATGTGTTGGAAAATGTGATGAAGTCGAGATTGGATAATACTATTAATTACTTAGGGGAAGAGTTTGATGAGCTAAAGAAGGAGGATTTCTTTAGGATCAAAAAGATTTAGATGGAGCTTGAGTGGCTGATGGAGAGTGTCCAGTCCTTTCCAAAGGATCAGCAAGCTCGAGAAGTATTGTTTCTTTGAAAGCTCCTTGTTTGGTCAAACATTGAAGCCAATATAATTTACTTAATAATCAATACTACGAGAAACTCTGTGTCATTTTAGTGTAAGAATGTTGCCCTTTCCAAGAGGAAGTCTTTTCTAAGAGGGAGTCTCATCATCAATTTCTCTTCAATGCATATTTCTCTTAGATGGAGAAATATGAAGTGAATGCCCTTAAAAGATGTTTCTCTTTAATGCATATTTCTTTGAGATTGAGAAATATGAGGTGAGAAATCCTTGAGATATGTTTCTCTTTAATGCATATTTATCTAAGATGGAGAAATATGAGGTAAAATCCCTTGAGAGGTGCCTCTTTCCACACATGACAGTAGCTATGGTGGACGTCATGTTGAGAGATTTCATGACGACATCATGTTGGCTGATTCCATGATGGGAACTTGTCTAATACTTCTTTCCCCACATGAGAGTAGCCATGTGGATGTCATGTTGAGAGATTCCATGATGACATCATTTTGAATGACTTCGTGATATACACTCATGTATATGTTTCTTTCCACACATGCGAATAGTCATGGTGGACATCCATTCAGTGACTTCATGATGTTATCACGTTGAGAGATTCCAAGATGAAAATCTTTTCCACAAATGGGTGTAGCCATTGTAGGTGTCATGTTGAGAGATTCCATGACATGGAAACCTAGAAATATACCTCCCTAGCTAAGAGGGAGTGTTGGAATATATCTCTCCTAAATTTGAAATATATAAACAAACTATTTTTATCAAAGACATTGAAGGGTCCTCAATTTGAAGGAACAAGACATTGAAGAGTCAAGACATTTAAGGGTCAAAACAAAGTAGGATCTTCACTTTGTAATGGCAAGGCAATGAAGGGTTGAGGCGATGTTTTTATGTTCTTCAAGAAGGAATTTGATGGTGGTACGATTGTAGCATTTTATTCATTGTTGCAGAGATATAGAGATTCACAGGAGTTTTTTTAATTGCTTTGCAATTAGACTTTTGTTTTTCATTAATAAAGTAATTCCTACATGACTAGGATTTTTTCCCCTCAATTTAGAGGGTTTTCCTAGGATAATTTGTTGTATCTTTTGTTCACTTGCTTTTGTTTGTTGTTTACCTTTAATTCTGGTATAGAACTTCAACAGATGAGACTTGCATTATTTTGGGTGTTAGCATAGTTTCTATTTCTCATTTAGTTAGAATTTGTTTATGTTTAGTAATTGAATGAAAGATATAATTGTTGATCAATGGTGAAACCTCTTATGTTCATACCTTTTGTTACTTGTTGATTGCAATTCAAAATGTAAGATTAGGATGAACTTATTACAAGACATAATTTCAACTACTTTGTGGTCATTGATTCACATGTCTTGTGGTGTTGATGTGTATCAGTAATATGAAAATCATTCACACATTCTTAGAATATTTGCATCAACATTGCATTATTGTTCTACTTGGCAAAGTAAAGCTTGTTTTGGTTTCACGTCATCGTCAATAGTCTCTTGCATTGGTAGAAGTAGATTAGATTTCCAAACCCGATCTCTTTTGCATTGTATTTCATAATCATTGTTAGGATTAGTTGAAGTGATCATATTGCAAAGTCATCCGCCATTTTGAAAGATCCCTGATGGATCTCTTCTGCTAATCTGCTGTAATTTTATATTTTTAAATTTATTTTCCCTGTTTATTAAAATTTTCTTGCAGAGCTAGACAAAAGTTGCAAAAGGGTTTGATTGTTTTATATTTTTGATGATTTTTCAATAAGTAATAATAGAAGTACAATAGCATGAACCAGTTCTGAAAATGTATTCCAAATACATTTAAAGCAAAGTCGCTTCAAGCTGATTTTTTGAATATACGTCTAATATGTAACCAGATGAAGATTTACAATAATATCCAGATGATTATAACCAAGAATAAAGCCAACCTAAAGGCGTGAAGGTGAAATATGAGCCCAGAAGGAAGCTACGACCAGAATCCAGCTCTCAAATGTTGTACGTGAAAAAGTAGATGGCTGCCAGGCGCAGCCGTACAGCTGCAAAGTGCCCACACGTGGGTAAAATACCCAAACCCCAACTAAAACTCTGACTCAATATTGCGTTCCCCAGAAGAAACAATCCACAATCTCCAAGATGCTTCTGACTGCAAGAATCCAAACCACTGTTTTGGGGGCTACGTTCCAAACAGGCAAAGCAAGTGGATTTGGCGTCCCAAATGCTGAAAGCTCAATCAAAGCCTAAAACACAAATCCAAGATGTAATATGTCAATAATGCCTTCAAACTTTGTCTTTACATCCTTATAACCCACCAAACTTAGCTTGAACACTAAAAGTGTCTCCATGTGGCGTTGGGTTAGAAAATAATATATTTCTCATTTTTAAAGTGGTCAAGTATCTAGAAAATGACCTTTTTCCCAATAGAAAGAAATCTGTTCACCGAAATGCTCTAAGTCAAAAGAGAAATATTTAGAAAAGTTCAAGACCTTTCCAATGAGCTATTACACCAAGGGAAATTCACCCAGATGAGGCCAAAAAACCCCTTATTACTCCAAAATGGCTATAACTTAGCCTTATTTAAATTATTAAAATGCTAACTTAGGAGAATATTTAAATATATTAAAATATTTTCCAAATAGCAAACTAATAGCCAAAAAACCTCTACAGGGTGAAACTGAACTTGTCACCTCATCTGACTAATGCCGAATAATCCGAAATAACTGACAGTCTCATCCCTCAAAATTAGGGATACTCCTAAAAAATAAGAACGTCTCTAAATCTCCCAAAACTGAAACTATAGAATGATCTCGTAGAGACTCGAGACTATAACCCATCTCCACCTCCTAAAATGTAGGAAACTCTTACAATTAAGGAACTGCTCTCAACTGCCCTCCTACTATCTGAAACTCCAAATCTGAACACTATATACCCTGACTGAGTCTCTAAACACCACTGTCAGCCTACGAGACTCCCTGATAGGCTAACTCCCACGTCCTGCTAGATAGAGCTAAAAGAGGGGACATGACAGTCCTCCCCTCTCAGAGATGCTTGCCTACAAGCAATACAACACTAATCTTCCACTATCCCAAGCAATCCAAATACAGAGCACTAATCGACCCCAAACCTGAAGTGTCAGGACAAACATACTCCCCATTGTAAGGTGTAGAAGTGAAGTAGATCACATCATTACAGTAGAGTATCCATCCCTGAATACCCTCACGCCCAAGAATCCAAACAAATGGCCATCCTGTCCTCCTGTCACAATTCAGACCAGTAGCCGGTCCCAAAATAGTTTTGTTATCCAACCCATCCCAAACCTCATACAATCTCCGTGGAAAATCTAAGGCACCCACTCCTGTGTGTTGAGATACTGAGGGACATGGGGTTATGATCAAATCACTATTACTATCTGAGTCCTGATCAGTAATCATACTCCTAGCTGATCCACCCTGAGACGGAAGTGGGCATGCCTTGAGCACGATCTTCCTTCTCCCAATCATAAACTCCAATTGTCTCTTCCTAAAATCTTGGTTGTATCTCCCCAAGTATTGCAACCACTGTACACCCAAAACTACATCCGTGCCCCCTAGATCACAAATGTAAAAGTCATCTATCAAGGCGTATCCCTTCATGCCTATGCTCAACTGTGGGATACCCTTGACACATTGCAGAGTAAGACCATTGGCCATAGTCACATCGATTCCTAGAAAATTTTGTGCTTGTAGACCACATCGGTCTACCATTCTTGTATTTATAAAATTATGTGTAGACACACTATCCATCAAACAATACACAGTATGCCCATGGATCATACCCGAAATGTAGAAGAGGTGAATCATCAGTGCACCTGACAACGTAGCCATAGTCCCATGTGTTGCGACTACTACCTCAGCATCTTCGAGCTCAATTTGGACACCATCATCCTTGTCATTTATATTCCGAACCTCCTCATCATCTACATCTGACATGACCTCAATAAGATGTGCCTTTCCCTGCCCAAGGCACCTATGTCTTGGTACCCATGGCTCCTTACAAGAAAAACATAATTTCCTCCTCCTTAGTTCATTTCTAGAATCCAAGTCTACTTTGGGAGGTGGAGGTGGCATGTCCTTAGCCTATAAAGGAGGCCTCTATGGTGCCTATATATTCCCTGATGGTTTCTTATTAGTCTAATAAGAGGTAGGAGTGGTGTCCAATCTCAATGACACATCAATAGCATCCTTAAGAGTGGCCGGCTGGAAAGCATGAACCAATCCCTTAAGCCTGTCTTGCAATCCCTCAATGAATAGCATCACACTACACTTCTGGGGCATAACAGGTACCATAACGACAATGCGCTGGAACTCATTAATATAAGCTTTTGCATGACCAGTTTGTCTCAGATGAGCCAACTCTCTATAGTAAAGTTTTGTATCCTTACAGTCAAACCGTGTAATAAGTCGCTCAATGAACTCAACATAGGAATGTACTAAGGCGTGATCTTGGGTGACCAATCCATGGTGCCACCAATCATAGGCAATCCCCTCTGGATGCAACACAACAAATTGAATAGCCTCACGCTCAGGCATGGGCCGTAATGAAAGATATATATCCAGCTTGTGAACCCAAGCTCGTGCACTCGTATCTCCTGAGCCATTATATGTAGCCAATGTAATCTTCCCAGTAGCTCTATAGAGGTCATAGTTCTGTTGCTGCTGTGATGGTCTATAACCATGATCTCCCCTAAACCTAGTTGTATCTCTATGCTGTGCACAACACTGGGGAAGAGGGAAGATGTCCCTAACCTCAGGGGGTAGAGCTCTCCACTCAGTTGTGGCCGCCAAAACTGACTCCTAGAACCCCACCTCTGGTGATTCCACCTATGCTGGCTGTTCACCTGGTCTGAACTGAGGAAGCAATGGTCTATTCATAGTAGGTGTACGATGGCGATGCCACCTAGAGGAATGAAGGGAGCTCCCAATTGAAGAATGGGACTGATCGTTGTGCTGACTACCAGCCACTGAAACTGATCTACTCTGCCTGCCTCTGTGTCCACCCATCTCTAACCGCTCCAAGGTATCCTGTAATCTGTCTAAAGCCTGGGCAATCCTGGGCTGAGTAGTGAATAGGGTCCGCACCATCTCTCTCTCTTCATCATCCTGATTCCCTCTGCTGCCCACCTGTTCTTCTGCCATAATAGGTTCCTGGTCTATTCCAAACCCTTGCTCAAGTTGAGCTCTCCTGCGCGTATGAAATTTGTGTATCTCAGCTTTTGGATGCATAGATTTGTATTCAATCCACCAACTAGTGACTACCTAGATGTTAATATGAATTATCAAAACTTTTGATCCACTACCAAGATGCCAAAATGAATTATCAAAACTTTCTAGTTAGCACCCAGATGTCAAAATGAATTATCAAAACTTTTTATCCAATACCTAGATGCCAAAATGAATTATCAAAACTTTTTAGCCAGTACTCAAATGTTGAAATGAATTATCAAAACTTTTGTTGAAATCTGTTGTGACAATTTCTCACAAACCCTGTAGGCTGGCAGGATGTAAGCTCTGATACCACTGAAAGATCCTTGATGGATCTCTTCCGCTAATCTGCTGTAATTTTATATTTTTAAATTTATTTTTCCTGTTTATTTTTTCTTGCAGAGCTAGACAAAAGTTGCAGAAGGGTTTGATTGTTTTATATTTTTGATGATTTTTCAATAAGTAATAACAGAAGTACAATAACATGAACCAGTTTTGAAAATGTATTCCAAATACATTTAAAGCAAAGTCGCTTCAAGCTGATTTTTTGAATATACGCCTACTATGTAACCAGATGAAGATTTACAATAATATCCAGATGATTACAACCAAGAATAAAGCCAACCTGAAGGCATGAAGGTGAAATATGAGCCCAGAAGGAAGCTACGGCCAGAATCCAACTCTCAAATGCTGTACGTGGAAAAGTAGATGGCTGTTAGGCGCGGCCATACAGCTGCAAAGTGCCCACACGTGGGTAAAATACCCAAACCCCAACTAAAACTCCAACTCAGCACTGCCTTCCCCAGAAGAAACAATGCACAATCTCCAAGGTGCTTTTGACTGCAAGAATCCAAACCACTGTTTTGGGGGCTACGTCCCGAACAGGAAAAGCAAGTGGGTTTGGCATCCCAAATGCTGAAAGCTCAATCAAAGCCCAAAACACAAAGCCAAGATGTAATATGCCAATAATGCCTTTGAACTTTGTCTTTACCTCCTTATAACCCACCAAACTTAGCTTGAACCCTAAAAGTGTCTCCATGTGGTGTTGGGTTATAAAATAATATATTTCTCATTTTTAAAGTGGTCAAGTATCTAGAAAATGACCTTTTTCCCAATAGAAAGAAAATTGTTCACCAAAATGCTCTGAGTCAAAAGAGAAATATTTAGAAAAGTTCAAGACCTTTCCAACGAGCTATTACACCAAGGGAAATTCACCCAGATGAGGCCAAAAAACCCCTTATTACTCCAAAATGGCTATAACTTAGCCTTATTTAAATTATTAAAATGCTAACTTAGGAGAATATTTAAATATATTAAAATATTTAGCAAATAGCAAACTGATAGCCAAAACACCTCTACAAGGTGAAAGTGAACTCATCACCTCCTATGACTGATGTCGGATAATCTGAAATAACTAACAGTCTCATCCCTCAAAATTAGGGATACTCCTAAAAAATAGGAACGTCTCCGAATCTCCCGAAACTGAAACCATAGAATGGTCTTGTAGAGACTCAAGACTATAACCCATCTCCACCTCCTAAAATGTAGGAGACTCCTCCTACAATTAAGGAACTGCTCTCAATTGCCCTCCTACTGTTTGAAACTCCAGATCCGAACACCGTATACCTTGACTGAGTCTCTAAACACCACTGCTAGCCTATGAGACTCCCTGATAGGCTAACTCCCACGTCCTACTAAATAGAGCTAAAAAAGGGGACATGACACATTTGAAAAGTTGGCATGTTATCATAAATAAATAGTGTAAGTCCCAACGTGACTACAAGAAAATCACATCATTAAATTGGGTTGTGTCTAATAAAAGGTCACTTGTTCGCATTGTAAACCTTGGGGTTTCTTCATTTGATCACATATTTGTTACATTGTTTAGCAGTTGAATTTTCTTCATTCAAGAGAGGATAGAATACTTGGTATTTATGCACATTAGAGTGGTCACAAAACTCACATCAATAGGGTCCCAGTTAACAAATATCTTTATAGCATTCAAGCATTAAAATATCCTACATCATGATAACATACATTAGACAATAGTATCTTAGAAGGATAGATGATCAGATTGGAATCCATACACAAAAAAATGCATAATAGCAACATCGATAGAAAATAAATCTAATCGCATTAGATCATAAGACATTGATTTCTAAAACATCTTCATAATGCAACAATTATGAAAGCCTTAAAAAGGTTTTGTGTGATTTCTTATGACAATATGATTCGGAAATATGAAGCACCATACTCATACCATATTATGACCTCACACTTAATTAGAACACATCATGCATTGAGTTCATATAGAAGTTATCCAAACATTGAAAGGCTTACAACTATAATTATAAAGTTTCTTTAAACATGATCAATACCCAAGTTGTGCCCAAGATAATTAGCAGTATTAAATCCATTACATCACCCATAGGATGATATACACTCAATTATAATAGCAAATACAATAATTATCTTGAACTACTAATTTCATTTACCTTATGTGCAATCCAATATTCACAAATTCCCACTTATATCTAATATGACTAATGGTTATTTACAAGTAATTTGCTAGAGCAGCAATAGGATTGCAACTCAGATCACATATTAAATTTTAGTGATCATAAGATATAGAAACATCACAAACTTAAATCATTTCTTTCAAAATCCACAATTAACTGACTAGTAGGCAATCCAATGCAACAACACCTATGCAAGGTATGTAAAATCGATGAATAATCCTCGCAATTTAATATCTTGAATGTATGAATGGTTCTTAGTTTAAGATTATTTTAAGGATGGATATTATTTCTTCTTTTTTTATGAGTAATAGGCCAAAGCCAAGATTAATTTTTATTATTTGTTGTGATTAATTATTATTATTTATTAAATTCGAGTAGACTCAAACCCCAAGACCTCTTAGATAAGAGGCTCACAATCTACCGTTGTGTTATAGGCTCTTGCATAAGGATGGATATTCTTAACACAAAGTCTCAAGTCAATTAATAGTTGACATAGAGTTAAATCTATCAAAATGCTTCCTAATCAACTGCCCTATTAGCCCTTGTATCACATAGTTTATTGGTCAAAGATCCTCACACCTTTGTCACGCCTAATAATGACTCTAAGTGATGTAATCGGTCTTTTCTAGACAACCAACTTCATAATCCCAACCTTGATCATAAAAATTCTTTAGCACTTTGAGCATGTTATATGATTGGAAAAAGGACAACTAATCATTATTGCTCTAGATAATGATAATCAGCAAGTTGGTCATAACCTTTAATTTAAAACAAGACCATACAAAATTTTGTGATGGTAGGATTATTCCTTTGCAATAGTTTGGAAGAGCGTCCCATGAGGATACTTATCTTCAACGCGCTTATATTGTGGTTAACAAAACTTCTTACAATTGATTATATTTCACCTTAAATACAAAAATTCAAGATTAACCTGATGTTACTATTTGGTGCATGCCTTTGTATCATAAATACCACAAAATAATAAAGAGCTTTAATTATTCATCATAGTCAAAGGAGATTTGTTAATTCATGTCAGCAATAGATCTAGAGTATATGTACAGATTAGGCCATCATACAAGCCCTAATACAAGGTCATCGACTTTTGTTACTCTAGGTATCATGTACAGTGGTACTCTAGTTACCAATGTTTTCAAGTGATTTACACTACTTATCACATTAATAACCATATATAGATAGGTTTACAAATCTTATCAATGATTAATGAACATGAATTTGAATAGATATCAATATGTTAGTCCGCAAGTTCTCTCTGTCATTAGGTATTTAGAAACTGTAAGAAACTTCACATCCAATTAACACAATATAAATAAAGAGAATCAATCACAATTTGAAATCATTCAAGAGAGTTTGTGCATAACTTGTCTATAGAATTTTATGCATAAATATTGTCAAGGTTGTGCTGATAGGATGGCTTTTGTATTACATGTAACAAAGAACTCTTTTAGGTAAGTGGTATCCATAGCCTCTTCTCAAGATCCACTTTGACCATAGGAAGGTAGGGAGCTAGTTTTTATTTAAGGGAGAGGGACCTATAGTGGTGCACTCTAACTTTGTACTTCTCAAAATCCTATAGGATATTTTAAATCACTAGCAATTTTTGTATAGCAATCGACTTATCAAGTCTCCTACTTTAAATAATTATTTCACGTCCATAGTCAAATATAATGCCACGTCAACATGCTTTTTTGTTTAAGTGTCCAAAATGATCCCCCAAAAAGTAAGACCAATAATTGTCCACTGAGTCACGTTTACTGGTACACTGATGTGGCATGACATGATTGGTTTTTTTTAAAAACTTAATGAAATTTTTTTGGCAATAAGTACTAGCATGACTCTTTTAATACACCACTATAGGGTTCAGTTTATCCCACTACCATCCCATGTATTCGTACCCCACTCTGCTATACGTTCCTCTCCCTTAATTTAAAGTTTCTAAGGCCTTCTCAACAAACCTTGTGGACAATATTATGCCACCCTAACATACCATGTGGTCACATCTCTTTTAGGCATTGTGTCAAACAACTCCCACATCTTATCTATGTTTTCCATTTTTGTGTCTAAATTTACCTTGTGTATAGCAACACAACTTAAACTATAAAACCAATCATTTAGCATGGATGACGTCAAATTGAAGATGGGGTTCCTACAAAAGTTCTCATGCCTTCTCATCTCCTAACTCTTCCTTTTGCCAATCAAACACCTATAATTTTACACTCCGCCATCCTCTTGCTACCTTATCATTCCCGCTTCTTCTCTAACTCCTACACTTCCACCATGCCAAGGAAAATATACCCTTTTTTCAAATTCAAAATCACAAAATTGTCTTAAATCCCTCATTTGTATATGTCATTCCTTACTTTTGTCCCAAAGATGTGATTAATGAGGAGATGGGTATAATACTACTCAATAACAACATGGAACATGAACCCTTTTATTTCCTCCAAATACCTGTGCCCTCGCCTTTACTTGGTCTCCTTTCACGATATTTGCTGCATTTGAGTTATTCTATTTCCCAAAAAGATGGTCGGTATGTTCTTTGACCTTCTTGAGTTTCTTAGTTTTTAATTCTTATATTTATTCTTATTTCAGTTATCTTTCCCTAGCAATTCTTACTTTGAAAGTGGCTTACATGGGGAATGCAAAAAAATATCCTTCGCTATTTTCTTTTCCTCCTCTTTTCCTAATTTTATGCAGTTCTCATCCAATAAAGACATTATGAACCTTTTCATTGCTTGTCCAACCTTTTAAAAGGAAACTTTTTATTCAGTCACTATTTCTACCATTATTTTCTTCAGCTTTTTTCCTCTTTTAGGATGAAGTATTTGTTTCCTAGCTCTGCTTGATGTATATAAAGCTTTGATTGCACAAAAGACAACTCTTTCACAGATTTGATGCACAAAATATGTATATCCCTCTACTTCCTTTAATCATTCTCATTTCTTCTCTATGAATGAGATGATCTTCTCTTTTTTCATCAATTATGGGATTTTGAAGACATCCTCCCAGCTTCTCCTTTGATGTGTTATCTAAAATCAATATGAATTTATAACATATGGTCACCAATAATCTACAAGTTTGTTATAGCTTCATCTCCTATGTGGACAACTCCATAGTTCCTACATTTTGGGCCACCTCCATTGATAAGTTTCATTATTCTTCATTGCAATCTTCAAATTCTTCTCCTCTCCCATTGTAGTCATCAATGTTTTCCACTTCTTTGAAGTAACATAGCTCAACAATTTTGACCAAATCATCCTCTTCATCTACATCCCCTTCATGTATCTTCTCTCTCAAACCCCTTGCAAATTACATCTAAAGGCCTTCCATCCACTAATAATTCTACCTTCTCCAAAAAGGATTTATTTTTACCCCTATTTTAGTAGTTTTGTTGATCGGCTAATCCTCGATTTTCCAGTTTCCCATTTTAAAAGAAATACTTTATCACAAGGTAAGTATTCATTCTTAGCATTCATTTTCACTAATGCAAAAACCTTGAACGCCTATGATGTATCTTTGTTTCTTTTCTTGTCTTCCCATTATTGCATGCTTCGTTTGGCTCTAACATGTACCATAATTCTGCCTATTCAAACTACCATAATTCTGCCTATTATATCTCCAATTTTGATGGTTTCTTTTGCTAGTCTTTTGTTTGATTTTGCTTCTTCCTTTGCCTTGTTTCTCCTTCCAACTCGATTATCCTCTTTTTCACATCACAAAATAACTCTAGCTTTGCATCCATAAAGATAGCCATAACTCTTCTCTAAACTACTTAAACTCTTTTCATGAATTCTTTATTCCCAACACCTTATGATGCTTTGATACCAAAAACAAAAGAAGATTCCTCTACCTACAAGTTAATCTTCACTTATGTTTCAGCAATGGAACTTGGTTGTGGAAGTCAAGATGTGGTATGGTCTCACAAGGCCATAATGCAAAGGTGGACATGGTGCAACAAGGTGTTGTGGGTTCATGAGAATGTAACTCAAGTGAAGATGGCAGTATTGGGTACATTTAAGAATAGTGTGCAGATGGGCTGCGAGGCGTAGGAGTTGTTTGGCACAACTCTGAGGAGTAAAAAGTTGGACTGTAGGGTGGCTTTATTGGTCAGTCTCAATGTGGAGTAGGATGGTGTACAGGACATTATCCAAGGTGTAATCGTGGTGCTACGTGGAGCAGATTGGAAAAATGGGCAAAACTTTCAGTTATAGAAGATGCAAATGGAGGACTATCTTTATCAGAAGGATTTATGGCGGTCATTACAAGGAAAAGTTAAGAAACAAACCACTATGACAGATAAGGGCTAGGAGATTTTGGACAGAAAGGCACTTGGAACTTGGAAGTATACGTTTATGCCTGGTGCAATCGTGGTGTTTAATATTACAAAAGAAAAGACGGCTGAAGAGTTGATACAAACCCTAGCAAAACTATATGAAAAGCCCTCCGCTTCAAACAAGATATTTCTCACGAAGCATTTCTTTAATATGAAGATGGCGAAAGGTGGATCTATTGCAGATCATTTAAATGAGTTTAATATGGTTACTAGTCAATTATCTTCAATGAATGTTAATTTTGATAAAGAAATTAGGGCTCTCTTGATTTTGTGTTCTTTGCCTGAAAGCTGGAATGACTTAGTCATGGCTGTAACTAATTTTGTTTCTAGGTCTAATACCTTAAAATTTGATTATGTGATTGGTGTTATTCTGAGTGAGGAAACTCATAGAAAAAGCTCAGGTGGATCTACATCATGAAGTGTTTTGAATGCACAAAGCAGATGCAGAACGACTAAGAGAGGAAACAATTCTGAAAATCGTGGAAAATCAAGAAGAAAATCAAAGGGGAAGAGGTCTCAATCAAGAGGACCAAAAGATTGTTGGTACTGTAGAAAACTAGGGCACAAGAAGAAAGATGGTTAACTCGAAAGAATAATGAAAGAGATAAATAAGAAGGAAACAAGGAGGCAAATGTGGTAAGTAATAAATCCGAAGAGGATATTTTTCTTCTTTATTTGGAAAGTGTTGATGATTCATGGGTTTTAGATTTAGGGGCCTTATTTCATGCTATTCCCCATAGAGGTTATTTCCTAGATTATGTCCAAGGAGATTTTGGGCTTGTTTATTTGGGGGATAATGAACCCTGTTAGGATTTGTTAGAAAGGGAAAATTAAGATTAAGTTGCAGAATGGGAACCACTGACTACTACGAGAGCTAAGACATGTTTCAATGTTGAGTAGAAATTTAATTTCAGCAAGGCAACTAGGTGATGAGGGTTGTGTAATTACTTTTAATGACAAAAATTGGAAGGTTCCCTTGTAGTAGCAAAAGGTATGAAAGTAGGCACCTTATATCTTTGTACAGGTCATATTGTTCCTTTAATTGTTTCAAGGAAAAACGAATGTTCAGGAACAGTTGCTGCAGTTGGGCAAAGAGAACAAATAGTTGTTTTAAGTTCTAACACAACGTTATGGCACAACAAACTTGGGCACATGAGTGAAAAAGGTATGAAATTACTCCATTCAGAGAAAGTTTTACCAAGTCTAAAATGTGTCAATATGGATTTCTCTGAAAGTTGTGTGTATGGAAAACAAAAGAGAGTGAGTTTTGTGAAGAGTGGGAAGGAAAAGAAAAATGAGAAATTAGAGCTTGTGTATACAGATGTATAGGGACCAGCTCAGGTATCTTCCCTTGGTGGCTCTCATTATTATATTACATTCATTGATGATGCAACTAAAAAAGTATGGGTTTATTTCCTTAGACAGAAATCTGATGTATTTCAAGCTTTTCAGAAATGGAAATGCTTGGTTGAAAATGAGACTGGTAAAAGATTAAAATGTCTCAGATCTAATAATGGTGGTGAGTATTGCAATTATGAATTTGAAGATTATTGCTCCACTAATGGTATTCACAGACAAAAATTTGTTCGAAGGACTCCACAGGAAAATGGAGTGGCTGAACAAATGAACAAGACAATAATGGAGCATACAAGGAGCATGAGGTTGCATGCTAGGCTTCCCTTAAACATGTGCATGAAGGCTATCAATACTGTTGTATATTTGATTAATAGAGGTCCCTCTACTCCTTTGAGTTGTGGTATTCCAAAAAAAGCATGGATTGGTAAGAAGGTGAGTTATTCTTTTCTCAAAACCTTTGGTTGTGAAGCTTTTGGACATATAGATTCTAAAAATAGAACCAAGCTGGAAGCTAAGTCAAAGAAATGTATATTTGTTGAATATGACATTGATAAATTTGGTTATAGGCTTTGGGATTTTGAAAATCATAAAATTGTACGAAGCGGGGATGTCATAGTCAATGAGAAAGTGTTGTACAAAGATCTCTTGCAGCAGCATGTGAAGAAAGAAAATGATTATGTAGTGTTGGATATACTCAAAAGGATGATGTTCCAATTGTTCTTCATGCTCTGCAACAACCACAAAAAGAAATACCACACCCCCCAGTGAATTTTAGACGGTCAACAAAGCTAAGTAGACCTCTAGACAGATTTTCTCCCTCTTTGTATTCTATTTTATTAACATATGTTAGTGAGCCTGAATGTTATTATGAAATTGTGCAAGTGGATACAAAGATTCAGTGGGAGTCGGCAATGACAGAAGAAATGGACTCCTTGCTGCAAAATAAGACTTGAGATTTATGCAAGTTGTCTACCGGTAAAAAAGTTTTACATAATAAATGGGTTTATAAGTTAAAAAAAGAGGATGGAGGTAAGACAAGATTTAAGGCCAAGTTAGTGGTAAAAGGATTTACACAGAAAAAGGGCATTGATTTTGATGAGATATTTTTCTGTTGTTAAAATGACTTTTATTCATATTGTTTTAAGTATTGTGGCTACTGAAGATTTACATTTGGAGCAGCTTGATGTTAAAACAGTCTTTTTTCATGGTGATTTGGATGAAGAGATATATATGGCACAGCCACAGGGATTTGAGGTAAAAGGTAAGGAGAACTTGATTGTGCAGGTTGAAGAAAAGTTTAAATGGTTTAAAACAAACACCTTGGCAATGGTATCTTAAATTTGACAATTTTATGCATGAGCATGGTTACACTCAGTGGCATTCTGACCATTGTGTTTATTCTAAGAGGTTGGATGATGACAGCTACTTTATTTTATGTTTATATGTTGATGATATGCTTGTAGCTAGGTCTAACATGGATCACATTAAGGGGTTAAAAGAATAATTAACACATTCATTTGCTATGAATGATTTGGGGGCAGCAAAACAAATCCTTGGTATGCAAATTTGCAAAGATAGAAAGTACAGAGACTTGACATTATCTCAGGCTGATTATATTGAGAAGGTGTTGCAATGTTTCTCTATGAAGAATGTTAAAGCTATCAGCACACCTTTACCTGGTCATTAAAAATTGACTAAAGAAATGGGCTAAGATGTCCAAGGTACCTTATGCTTCAGTTCTATGTTGACTCAGATTTGGCAGGAGATATTGATACTAGGCGGAGTACTACAAGTTATATATTTATTGTTGGTGGGACAACAGTGAGTTGGATTTCTTAGTTGCAGAAGGTTAATGCTTTATCTACTACAAAGGCAGAGTCTGCTGCTAATACAGAGGCAGCCAAGTAGATGACATCACTTCAGCTCTTCATGGACGAACTATGACGCCCACAAAGGGATAATTATTTGTTTACAAATAGTCAGAGTGTCATAAAGACAAAACACATACAGTTGCGGTACCATTTCATTCAGTCAATTTTGGATGATGGCTTGTTAAAGCTGGAGAAGATACATACAAATGATAATCTAGCAGATATGTTTACAAAGGCAGACACAAGGGAGAAGTTGAACTCCTCTTCACCTTCGGTTGGTCTTCTAGACTGGACAAAATAAAAAAAAGTAGAGTCCAGGGTGGTTTGATATTCCAATGGGAGATATAGGTTTAGCAATGTTATGATCAGTCTCCAAGTGGGAGGTTATTATTGTGGAGTCTGGTTAGTCTTCAAGTGGGAGATTGTTGTGATGTGGAGCCAAATTAGACTCGGAGGTTTATTCGACGTAGTTTCCCCCCATATTATTTTTACGGAGGTTTGGGGGCAGCACCCCATGTGCATTCCCTGTTGTAATACAAGGTAGAGTCGAGGAGCAATGCCCCTGTGGGGGTTTTGGCCCATAGCCAAAAATGACTCTACTATTGTAAAAGGTGTCGGCTGCTATTGTTCTATTGGACAACTTATTCTAGCCTTAATTTTGTAAGCAGCAAAAAGCTTGTATAAAATAGCTTAGGGTTAGGGATTTCATAATGTATGATGATATTGTAGCTTCTTGTGGCGGTATTGAGCTGTAAGAGATTGCGAATTGCAATCATTGAATGATAATAATAGTGGACTTGTTGTTGGTGGATGTAGCCCAAGGATTGGGTGAACCACATTAAATCTTTGTGTCTTGTGTTCTCTTCTATGCGATTTATTATTTTTTGATATTGGTTAATTTGCATGTAATTGTTATTTTTGTCTCTGGTTAATCCTAATAATAAATTTGTAATTGAAGATAAAAATAGATAATACCATATATCGGAAAAAGAAATCTTATAAAACTCTCCAAATCTTATCTCATTTTTCATCAGACCAGGATTATTTCCAGATCTCTGCAATCATCCAAAAAAGCCTTTAAAAAGAAACCTCTGTCACGAACTCTCTTCTTTTTTTTCCCAGCATTGCACTCTGCTGATAGATTAAAAACCCATGTCAAAAATGGGCAAACCTCTCCTAAACCACTAGAGAAGTTGCAAATTCAATTAAAGGCAGCCACCACAAATATTTTCCTAAAAACTTCGGGAAGGTGGGACATAATCATCAAAAAGGCAATTACAGCAGGCTGCCTGAAATGGGCAATTTGCATACTTTTGGAGGTCAATACAGAATTCATTTCTCCCAGTTTGAAAAAAAAATATCTAGGCATGTGGGCAACTCTTAGGTACTCTGGTCCTGAGCCACAGGCTACCTCTCGGATTTAGGATTTTCTACAATATGGATTGAACCTCCATCTGGTCCATCAAGAGTTGTCTCCTCAGGATATTGGGATGTTATAATCATAATCTTTAATTGGGTTGTCTTCCACCTCCCTGTTCTTTGGATTAAGCATGGGTAGCTCCCCTTTAGATAACAAAATTCTAATAAAGAATACTCAGTTTTGGGTAAATACTAAATATTGATAGTTAAGCATTGATCAAGCATGTAATGTCTTTCCAGAATGATAATTTTTTATGAATAAAACAATGTCAAAGAAAACCCGGTTTTGGGTGCTACGTAGTAATTGACAGTTTCCATCTAACGAATTCTGGCCCAAGTAAATAAAACATTCAATTACTCTACAAAAATAAATACCTGTATTTGCGGCAGTTGCTCTCCGGACATTTACAGATCCAAAGCACATACAAACTGCTATAAGAATATAACAGTACTTCTCAAACTTCACTTCTTCTTGAAGCTGAAACCTATGATTTGCCATGCACAACACCAATCTCGTCCTCTTATATGAACTACCAAAATCAATTCAATAACATCTTATCATTTCTTCCCTGCTCATCAAAAACTCGATGAAATTGAAAGGGACCTAAACACATTTTAAAGCTGGGTGTCTGGTTCAAATTATTTCAGACCCCGCCATAAACCACAAGATTATGTGGTTGACTTATCCATTGTAATATTTGTTTTTCCAATAAGACCTGCAGAGAGACTAGAAACGGAAGCCTGCCATACGAACTCGTAAGTAACAGACAAATGCCACAAGACAGACAATAATACAATGACTTGATATTTGCACAATAAAAAATTTAGAAGCTTGACAGGGGTCGATATCAACGTCCAAAAGCGGGATCAACGCTATTTTGCATATTTCGAAGGTGGTAATACCTAAGGTCTGCCGCCTTTCTTAGTCTACCTGTATTGTGACTCACATTTTGGACTTTATTTCTACAGTCTTTCTTAATCAAGACAATTTAATGAGAGCCTGTTTTCGAAAAAGTTTATGCCGATCGACAAATTTAACTATTGTCTTTGCTTGGTTTGCATCGAATCCACAGCGACTACTCTGAAACCTCTCTGAATGAGTCGAGGACAAAGTATATGTTTTGAATAGTTTTATTGTTCAGTTCAAAATAGATCTAAAATTTGTTTCAATTTTGGCTCTAATTAGGAAAATAGGTGCTTGGCACATTTAGAAAATATGTTAATAGCTGCCTAGTTTATGTGAATGGTTTCCTATTCATGAGCTTGACCCTAAATATAGAAGTACCCACATTTCTTCTTCATATAATTGCACAAACAGTTGAGGATCCAAGAGAACACTTGAAAACTTCTAGAAAGCTTTTGCCACAAAGTTGGGATGCAAGTGAACACTAGCAAGACCAAAGTTATGGTGTTCTCTCTAAGAAAGAAACAACAAGAAGTTGACTTCCAACTTGAAGGACATACTCTTGAGATTGTGGAAGAGTATAAATACTTGGGCATAGACTTTAACAAGAAGTTCAATTGGGAAACTTGTAGAGCTAAGCAAATATAAGGGGTTGTAGGGCTTCTTTTTTGCTACAAAACAGGTGGAGCTTTGGGATTTGGAAAATCAAAAAGATTCTTTTTGGACTATTAACCCTTGTTGTGTTATACGGATGTGAGGTTTGGGGGAGTAGCCTATCCAACCACAAATGGAAGCAAATAGAAAGAATACAAAAGAACATTAGCACTACTAACCTTAAAGTCAAATCATCTATACCATACGAGATCCTCTTGGCTGAAGCAGGGATGTTCTCGATGGAAGCCTCTGTAGTTATACATCTATTAAGCTATTTAAACAAGGTGGAAAATATGGACAAGCAACGATGGCCCAAACTGGTGGTTGAAGAGGGCTAGCCCGAAGAAAGAAAACATAGATGAAGCAAAATGAAAAATGGCTAATTAAGTGGGACATTAACATATTGAAACGTCCTAACACCAATTAAGAGATAAAAAGATTTGTGTTAGAAAAATTTAAAGCGGTCATGTGGACAAAACAAATAGGGAAGAAAAAGGTCCATTGTGTGAAAGGGTTCAACCCCACGTGGTGCCATGAGATAAAAGATTACCTTCGTGTAGATATGAAAGGTAAATATAGGTTGTTAGTGGCGTAATTACGAATGGGATCCCATCATTTACGGTGTGAGACGGGGAGGTGGACGGTGTCCAAGGAGGATTGGGAAGAAAGAAAATGCATCTACTACAGTGAAGGATGTGTTGAAACGGAATGACACTTCATCTTTGAGTGTGCGACATACCAAGATATCCAAGAGCAGTTCGAGGACAATTTGAAGGAGGGTCAATTACACCAGATTTTTGAGGAAACAAGACTACATAAAACAATGAGCTTCTTAAAGCATATTCATAACAGGCAGGCTAACATTTGAAAAGAACGTGATCAAGGTCCCATAGGCTAGCTGGTCTTATGGACGTCATTAAAATAACTTCATTCTTCATTCATTCATTCATTCTGGGTTTAATATTTTTTACTTCGCAAAAAGATCAAAATGCTTCTTTGAACAGTTTTTTGTATTTCTTTGTACACTTGGTATTTGTAATAAACAATGTTAGGGTGGTACAACAAGGATGTTGGGTTTATGTGGATTCATTTTTTTTGTTTTAAAGGAAGGAGTTGATTCAAAATTTGATCTCACCACCAAACTATTTGTTGGTGAGATCAAATTTTTGAAAATGCAATTTTAATGTTCATGATTATTGTGAGTTATGATCTTTGTTCTATCTTTAGTAAGAAGATAGCAAGAGAGTAACAAAGTAGTGTAACATTGAGAACATTATCATTCTTTACAATTGTCTACTCAAGTTTTCCTTATACTATTTAAGTATACATTTTTCCCTTTAACTTGCCTATATTTTTAGCACTCTCTTCATTCTCCATCTCAAAGTAAATATTCTTCTAACCCTTTGTTTCATTTCATGCATTTTTGCTTGGTTCACTTTATCTTTTCTATCAATTACCATATGCACTTATATATGTATGTGTGTGTGTGCACACATGCGCTCATGTATGCACAAACACATAGTCATAGACAAATACACATACATACGTATGGGTAAATGTACCAAGCCTGTGTGCAAAAATGAGGGTATAAGTAGCCACTTTTTTTATTAAAATAAATAAATAAAAACTTCAAAAAGATATTTGAGGGTCATCCACTCAAAATTAGGAGTTGTGCAAAGAATAATAATTGTAGTACTTTGAGTCTAGTTTATAAATTACTATAAAAAAAATAAAAATAGGATTAGAATAAAAGGGTCAAACCTCTTGCACATGAAAAATTGCTCCTAATTTTATTTGAGAAATATAACATAGCTATTTTTGTGTCCTTCACAAAATATATAGTAGGTTTAGTATTTTACAAAACCCTTTGGTTTGATGACAATTAAGAGAGAGATCAAGTTGTTTGTTTTTTTGGTTATTTTTCATTAAGTTATTTTAATGATTTATTGAAGTGACTGCATCCTAAAAATATGGTACCTATTTGTGTGTTGAGCATAACTTATATCAAATAATAATAAAAATGGGAACTTCTTTTGTTTTAAAATGTATAGAATCTATATAATTTATTTTGAATTTGGTGAAGTATATAAAAAATTATTTAAAAATGTTAGACATATGTCTATGAGGATTGTCACGACACTGGTAAAGAAAATTAAAGTTTATTATGTTGATTTTGTCCAAAAATATTTTTTTTAAACATTGTCAAAAAGCTAAGAAAAGGTGTGAGATTATGGTGGTAAATTTAAAGATACCCACTTGACCATTTGTAAACCTAGTAATGAAAAATTTGAGAAATTATGTTGGAAGATGAAAAAATGTATAAAGGGACAAAAATTGAGGGAAAATGAGCTTGCAAGCCCTACGGTCATTTTTCAATCCTCTTACCAAGCCAAAACTCATACAAATTTTGATGTGCAAAATGATCCACTCCGATTTTGTAGAAAAAAGTACATTTTTAAATTTTCCATAACCTACTCGGGCTTTGAAAAGAAAAAAGTGCATTTTGAAATCTTTCATAACATGCAAGGGCTATGAAGACATAAAAAAATATTGAGCATACACTATAGATACATATAGATTTATGTATATAATATGTGCCTATGCTTGTGTGTGTGTGTGTGTGTGTGTGTGTGTGTGTGTGTGTGTGTGTGTGTGTGTGTGTGTGTCTATACATACATGACTTTTCTTGTTTCCTCTCTCTCATCTTCCTTCCCCTATCAACATCTTTATTTATTTTGACCCCTAATTATCCTCCTTGTGTTATATATCATCCCTCGTTCCCTCTCTCCCTCCCCCTCTCTCTCTCTCTCTCACACAAATAAGAAAGTAAAGTAAATGGTATTTAAGATATGTCTAGAAATTTCATGTTTAGATAAGAAAGACTAGGTTCTTTAAAACTATGGACATAGTTTGGCCAAAGAAAAGGGCATATAGTTCATAATGCATATGTGTTATGAAGAACTAAAAAAGAAATTTTAGTTCTTCAAAACAAATGAACACACGTTTTAGAAGACTTTGGTCTCAGTTTTACCAAGCCATAATCTGAGTGTGTTATTTCAAATTTTAAATAACACATACGAGTTTTGTGAAACCTTGTGTTAATTTCATCACGCGGGCACTTAATTAACCAACAACTTGGTGCACTTTCACATAAATATAGTTGTTTCATTCAAGCTATTAGTATCAATTGAATGCAACCTAAGTTCATTGTTAAATGAATCATTTGTTTTCAAAACTATGCTAGTTAGGTTATTTTCAAGTTAATTAATCATATACTTTTTGAGGGTTATGAATGATATAAATAGTATTTTTTAGTGGTCGAAGCATAGTATATTGTGTTATGATAGGGTTTTTACTTGTATTTAGAGGGCATAGAAGCTAGTGATAAATTATGAATTTAATGATATACTTGGGATGTTAGTGTTTGACTATGATGTGGTTACATCATCTCACATGAATATTCAAATGAATGTAATAAATCTTATATTTTAGTAGTTACGCCATAGTATATTGTGTCATGATAAATTCAATTAGTTGATCTACATTTATAATTAGTAAGGTTTAGAAGCTAATGAAGATTTATGATTGTCATGATATGATTGGGACAATAATGCTTGATTGTGATGTACTTAACTAATTCCTATATTGATTAAAAATGACCTAGTATAGATTTTGTTAATCACAAAGCATCATTATCAACAACTCAAACATAGAAATGAATTATAATAGTAGGTTTTGATAAAATGGTAAGCGTGACATTCAATATTTTAGTTTTTGAGGTACTATATTATTTCAAGGTCATTATATAATTTTTTTATTGACTTAGATAGATTACTCTTTCACAATGGAAAGAGAATAATTTTGGCATGTCCCAAATTTAAAAAAAGAAAAAATGATATACAACAATGATTTATTTTAATGTGGCATGTAGTAAGACCAATTTGTATAGTAGATAATTATATGTGTATGCACATAAGTCAATTGATTAGTCGTCTAGATGTTGTCAAATCTAACATGCAATCATGGTTGATCTTTTATGTACCTAAGAAGGATGAATAATAGGTAATGAGCATATGACAAGTTAATAATAACATGGTAAATTGAGCAATTTTAGAAGAGAGTGTTTCAAGCTTACAAAATCTTCAACTACATCATTTGAATTTGAGCTTTAGTGGTAATAAATGATCCTGCATAGATACTTGTGGGCCTAAATTATAATATGGAGAAAGAAAAAATATATATGTTACACGTTTATAAAAGAAAGAGGAAACAAATCCTATTTTTTAAATTTGGTGTGATTCTTTCTAAATTTGTCTAATATTATTAAAAAACATTTGAACATGTTTATGGAGCATCAATAAATCTATAACATTTTTTTTTTCTTCCAATCATAAATAAATATTTAAAGTGGTGTAGGAGACATAGATTGAGTAGTAATAATTAAAAGAAACAAACATGGGTTGTGAGTTTGAAAGCTTGGTAATACTACTCAAAGTGGTGTTAGGCTTTGGATTGGGAGATATTAAGCTGATAGGCTTGTTGTGGGAGCTTTGCTCCCAAAAATTGTTTTTTTAGCAAAAAATTTGTAAGTCTTTGTCAATTTTTTATTTTTTGATTATTTTTTCGATAAAATGAAATTTCTAAAAAGTTAAAATTAATTCCCCCAACAAGTTTCTAAGTTGCATTGATTGTCATTAAACAGTTGCAACAATGTCCAATGTAGTTCACCTTGTTGATATCTCTGTCCAACTCATTATGCGAACTACTTGAGCCAAAGGAAATGTTGAAATGACACACCTAAATTTTTGTTTGCCTCCTCAATGTCACCTATATTATCATCACCATCGTTGTTTCAACAATATTAACATTATCAGAACTCTTTTCTTATCTTGTTTCTGGAGATTTGTTAGTATTGTGAGCTTTGGAGGATTTGGATTGTTGTAAGCATCATTTTCTTTATGAGAGAGATTTCTAGAGGACAGAGAGAACTTTGTTAATGGGGGTTTGGGAATTGGATTGCTTAACTTTTTCTCTATTGAGAGTGCAAAAATTAAAGTAAGGAGAGATATTCTTAGCATTTCCATCATCATTTTCCTTTGCCTTTTTGCTAATCTAACCATTGTAGAAGACAAAGAGACCATGGAAAAAATGGAGGCAATGAGGTTAATTTTTTCAAAGGAAAGTGAATTCAAGAAATTTGAATTTCAAATCTCTTTTCTCCTCACATTTTCTTGAAAAACTGAAAGGATATGGGCACCAAGAGAGATCTATCTTGAAAGGGGGACAAATTAATATCTTTATGAATATACCTTTAATTATTTTTTAGTTTTTAGTCATACATGTAACTTTTCATCCCTACAAAGTGCATTTTCTATGCGTTTATATATTGTGTATTTTTAGTCTATTTGTTAGCTGTCTAAAGTGTGATTTTAAGATTTTTTTTGGTTCTTTAAAAGGAGTATTTAGTAGGGTTTTAAACTTTTAAGGTTTATAATTTATATGGGATTTGTGGGTCTATCTAGTTGGGAGAAATAAATTTATCTAAAAGCTAAATGTTTAAATAAATGTGAAATTTTATTTCTGCAATTTTTATAAATTCCTTTTTTTTTCTAATGTCAAATGCTGAATTTCTCACTTTATCAAGTTTAAATTTCATTGTACTTATGACAACCAAAATGTAAGGCCTTCGAGTTTAGTGGAGGCAATAGATTTGTGGTAAACAACAAAAATGTTTTAGGTAATCGAGGAAATACAAATCTAGAGATAGTAATCACATTGAGAAAAACAAATCAACAGTAATAAAATGATATATATGTTGGAATATAATAGATTTAATGTTTTGTGATCTCAAAGTTTTAAATTGTTACTAGCAGATGGAAAAAGGATGCGGAATTAATGTTGAATTTTTTTTCCTAATAATTTGGAGATCGTGGCTACCATTATTAAAGCCTTTAATTTATACGACATGGGAATGCATCATGCATTTAAGAAAATAATAGATACACCTTTGTTGTTGCCAAAGATCGATCGACTATAGCTTTCTCCAACTATAGGGGACACTTCTAAATCCATGTCTAGGATTGGTTTGAACAAGCATTTAGTTGGTGTATTGTTTGCCAAGTCCATGGTGGCTATTTTTTTCTGGTGATGTTGTCAAATCCTAATCAAGCATTCAACTTGGAATCACATACATTTATTCAATTAAATTAAAAATATATATATATCAATATATGTTAAAATAAAAACATGTGAAAATCAATGATCATAAAATTTGTGAAGTTTTTTTATAAAATAGAAACCTCATTATTAATTATGTTCATTTGTCGTTCCATCCTATCAACTTATCATTGCATGTACAAAAACATGCAATCGCTAGTAGTAATTGTTGTAGCTTATATGTATCAATATGATATTTGTCTATGAGTATAATTCTTCTAGTAATTTTTTTTATAAAAAATTCTAATTCACATGTTTTGAAAACAAACATTTTTATGTGATGTCAACAAAAGGGAAAACGAAAAGATTAACTAGATCTGTAATGTCCCCCATATGAGTTAAAAGTAAAACTATAACACAATAATTAGCCCATACATTTTTTTATCCCGAGGGATAATACAAGACTTAATGGGGATCATGACACTTGATAGGTATCACTTTCTACAATTCTCCAAGGCAAATTAAGTGACCAACTTTAATAAGCCAATATGGTTTAGCTATTGTGTTTTATTAATGGACACATTTAGCATTAATGACTATTGAGCTTTTTTCTTAGTAATCTGATATGTGGGTCATGCAAGCCTATTTGGTAGTTTTCCAATGCCCTCTAAATGCATACGTGGATGATAATCTTGGTGCAAAATGATGGAAGATTAAGGGTTAGGCATTTCTAGTGGAAGAGTTATGTCAAGTATTTGGAGGATGGAAGAGAGAAAGAAGGATATAGAAACTGAAAAAAAAATTTGTTACTAGTTAATGGAATCGTGTAAAATTATTTATTTAGAGAGAGAGGGGGTGTGTGTGTTGGGGGGGGGGGTGCTATTGTTTAGTGATTGTCATTCCTCTCTAAATACAAACAAAATTAGGACTAGAAGGATGCAATCCCTTCCTATTGTCATTCTTGATGCCATTTTCAAATGGTCATGAGACTTGAGGCAACATTAAAAATTTGACATATTGGTGTGTGTGATAGTTGAAGCTAACTTCAGAGGTTAGATAAGTAGAGTTTGGTATGTAGGAGATATTTCCATAGCAAGTCAAATTGTGATATTGTTGTCAAGATTTAACTGTGTAGTTTTTGAGTCAAACTCATTGACCCATGCTTCGTAAGTAGTGATTCAACACAAACCCATCTCTCATGAGAATAAATGGCACACTTAGCACTTATTGGATCTTGGTGATGCTCACAGAGGTGAAGCATCAGGACTTCCTGAGAGGTCACTCATCCTAGTACTACTCCATCTTGAGCGCACTTAACTATAGAGTTTCCTCCATGGTTAAACCCACTCTTTTTGCACCCCATTTGCAAAACCTTCACAAAGTACTATGTTGTGAGGCCTCAACCTATCCCATTATAGTAGTTTATTTATGTTTTAGATACTTTATATTTTGAGACCTTGTTATATATTGGACTTATTTTGGATTATTTTTCAGACTATTTGATATTATGGGATGCTTTATTTTTATAATGATTATTTATGATGTTAGAACTTATTGATGATGCTTGATGATTGGTTACATTCATGTACTTGGTTGGTTATTTTATTGAGGAGTATTAAATTATCTTTGAATGTAAAGATTAGATGGATCATATGTTTGAAAATCATGAAATGTTGCAAATGGTCATATCATGCTTAGTTGATTTTGATAGTATAATAGAAATGGAAAAATGTTATTTGAAATTCAATTGAGATATATTTTATGTTTTAATTCAATTATGAATATAAAATTGATTTAGGATTTATATATGCATATTATTTATATATCTTGGACTATTGATATGCAGTTTGAGTGTGTAGGAAACATAAACATGGTAAAATGGAGAACCAAGACTATACCTTTCTATCTACTAAGAATGCCAAGGCTACATCTAATGAAGAGATATTAGCCTCGTTGTTTAGTATTTTACTTTGTGAACGTAATGTGAATGAGTGTGTTAGATTATATTTTCCACTCGTAATGTGAAGTGTATATTTTATAGTGTCACTTGGCACTTGTATTGTTATGTGTATAAGTGGCAAGTCAGTTTTAGATATTGGCAAAAGAGATCCAACCTTATTTCTAACCGATTAGAAATGTTTAAGTTATGTACCCTTGCAAAAATTATCATATGAAGGCTTTTATTAGATTAAATTCGGATTTTACATTTAAGGTGACTTTAGATGGCTTTATTAGAGTCCTAGGGTGTTCTTTTGGTAAAATTAAGTTACCTACATGTTAGTACTATATGTTAGGGCTTTAATTTTGACTTGAATTTAGTTTAAATCACTTTTCTAACCCTTTAAAATCCCATTTTTCAAGTATTACGAAAATGGGAAGAAATCTTACCCAACTTCTCACCTTATCTTTAATGAGTTGGAGTTCCAATCAAATAGGGAAAATTAGGTGGAGTTAAAGTGATTTTTCTCTTTCATGATGGAGAAAAAGAAGGAGTTTAGTTTCTTATTAAAGGGAAATTCAAAAATAGAGTTTTCATTCACCCACTCTCAAGTTTTAGAGATTTTTGGTTTTTGAGGATTTGATCAAGGAAGGATAGAGGGCTTTTCCCAAATCGATTCATTTGCCATAGCTTGGAGAAAGGTTAGAACTTTTGCCATGATTTAGGAACTATGTATTGTATTATTTTTATGAATAAAAGTTATGTAAATTTGGCGACAAATGCATGTGTATTGTTCATTGTCAATGTGGTATTGTTGGATGTGAATGAATTTTTATTGTTTATTTTCTTTCTCTTGGATTTTGAGAGTATGATGTTATGGGTGTGGAAGGACATCACTCACACTTGGGAGGGAAGAAGTGGCCTTCGAGTGAAGGGGTTAGTTGGGCCTTTCCCTTGAGTGAAGAGTCTCTTCCCTAGGAGGAAGAGGGATACACATGTAGTATGGGTTGCATGTGCTAGTACATTGTTATGCACTTTAGGGGTGATAAGGGGAAAATTTTTGTGAGAGTTGGTAATTATTTTGTATGCCTTGTGAAGGCAGATTTGGTTTTATGTATTTGGCTTCTCCTTGAGGTTTTAGGCACACCTTCATCCATTATATCGGTTGCTATGGTAACTGTTGTGTAAGCTCAAAAAGGGTGTTAAATGTTGTATTGTGTAATTATTATTTTATGTGGTTGTGCTTGATTGTTACTCGGTTGGTCTTGGTTCTCCAAACTCGATGGGTGGTCTCATAGAGACCTAGTTTGGGAGGTAAGCTCTCCATGGTTTTCAGTGTTGTTCTATAGGTTTCATATGGATTTGTGTTGAAGAAAAGCTTGGAAGATTTCATTTTATATTGGAGATTTCAAGATGATTTATTATGAATATTTGTAAAAGTTCTATATTGTAAAAGATCGCATCTACATCTTCACATGTGTAAGTCTTATTTTGTTGTAAGATCTAGATGTGATTGAAATATTGGAAGAGACATGTCAAATTTTTTAATACATTTCACTTTAAATATTTCTTGGAATATGATTAGATGTATTTGAAAATTTGTAGCAATAATCTATAAATGACTTGATATGGTCTCTTAAAGTGTTTCAATTTTAAATTTTATTATTACTATTGAGTAGTATATGTGTGTGTGTGTCTTGTTCAAAACTTGGGCATGATACATGTGCCTTATGAACCATTCATTATAAAGCCCCTTAAGCTCATCAATTGATAAGTAGGAGATATTTCCACAACTATGTGATATTGCTATCAAGATATAACTATGTAGTTTTTGAGTCAAACTCATTGACCCATGCTTCATGAGTAGTGATTCAACAAAAATCAAACTCTCATGAGAATAAATAGAACACTTAACACTCATTGGATCTATGTGATGCTCACAAAGGTAAAGCATCGGGACTTCCTAGGAGGTCACCCATCCTAGTACTACTCTAGCTTGAGCATGCTTAAATACAAAGTTTCCTCCATGGTTAAACCCACTGTATTTGCAACCCCATTTGCAAAACCTTCACCAAGTGTTGTGCCTTATGAACCATTCATTAGAAATCCCCTTAATCTCATCAATTGATAAGTAGGAGATATTTCCACAACAAGTCAAATTGTGATATTGCTACTAGGATTTAACTGTGTAGTTTTTTAGTGAAACTCATTAACCCATGGTTCATGAGTAGTGATTCAACATGAATCCATCTCTCATGAGAATAAATGGAACACTTAGCACTCATTGGATCTAGGTGATGCTCATAGAGGTGAAGCACTGAGACTTCCTTATCAATTGATGAGCTTAAGGGGATTAATAATGAATGGCTCATAAGGCACAAAACTTGGTGAAGGTTTTGCAAATGGTGTTGCAAGCAGAGTGGTTTTAACCATCAAGGAAAATTTCTAGTTAAGCGCACTCAAGTTGGAGTAGTATTGGGATGGGTAACCTCCCAAGAAGTCTCAGTGTTTCACCTTTGTGAACATCACCTAGATCTAATGAGTGCTAAGTGTTCCATTAATTCTCATGAGAGATAGATTTGTGTTGAATCACTACTCATGAAGCATGGGTCAATGGGTTTGAATAAAAAACTACACAATTAAATCCTGATAGCAAACACAATTTGACTTGTTGTGGAAATATCTTCTACTTATCAATTGATGAACTTAAGGGGATTTCGAATGAATGGTTCATAAGGCACAACACTTGGTGAAGATTTTACAAATGGGGTTGCAAGCAGAGTGGGTTTAACCATGGAGGAAACTCTGTAGTTAAGTGTGCTCAAGCTGGAGTGCTATTGGGATGGGTGACTTCTCGGGAAGTCCTAGTGCTTCACCTTTGTGAGAATCACCTAGATCCAATGAGTGATAAGTGTTTCATTTATTCTCATGAGAAATGTATTTGTGTTGAATCACTACTCATGAAGCATGGGTCAATGAGTTTGACTCAAAAACTACATAGTTAGATCCCGATAGCAATATCACAAAGTTGGGTATGTTATCATAATAGTTGCTAGAGGAGTACATTGTTAGCATTACATTATTTGAAGGTATGATATATATGTTGTATAATTTAATCTCAAAGTTGTGGTACACCATTGTGGTTGGTTTTTTTTTGGTCCAAATCATAGTTCAAAATGTTGTCAGAGGAATTTAGAGTTTGTAGGAGAACAAAGTATTGGGATGAGAGTTCAATATGGTTGGAAGGAAACATTTTGCTTAGGGGAAACATTGAAAATTATTATTTAGGTATTATTCTTATACACTTCTATAATACTTCATGCAAAAAAGCTTATTTAATATTGATTATGTAAGATATTAAAAATAATTATCCAATTGTAAGGGAATTGATCAATTAATGAATTTGATATCTTTGAATATTTTCCCTTGTATACACTTTTTCTTTTTTTCCTTAAGGGAATATATGCATTTATGATACTACAAATATAAACTTGTTTATTATTTTAAGTTTCAACAAATTGTGAATTGAAAGAAACATTTGCAACTCTTAGAAACTACTCTTCCAAGAAAGTTCATATCAGTTTGTTATAAAAAGATGACAAAAGCTTGGGAAAGGTAATATGAATGCAATTAGTTTAGAGAAAATTATTAGAGTGGTATCAAAGAAGACAATCTTGCTAGCCTTGTGGGTAAAAACATTACAAACAATTGGAAAATGACATGACTAATTGGAGTGTTCATCCCTTGACACACCATTGCAACTTAAGGAGAACTATAGTATGTTTAAATGCAAATTTTAGTAGCTAAACAATGTGTTCAGAATATGGGGGGAACTAATGGTATGGATCTAGGAGGAGATATATTTGCAACTACTCAATACCATAGTACATGGACATCAATTAGCTGAGAAAAGAGCACAAGAGTAGAATCAAGGAATGGGCGTTGTAATTTAGATTGATGGCTAGAAAAATGAACATTAATGTGAATGTGGGTGGACATAATGCAAGAAATAATGGTGGTAGATATAGAGGAAATAATGACAAAAATAATGCAGGTCAAGATAGGGGCAATCAAAAGTTACATAATGTATTGAATGGTGGAGGGGTTTAGGTTGGTGATAATTTTGAACAAGTACCTAGACTAGCAAGGATTATTTGTTCGAGACCCACTATACATACTTTTCCACCCTAGTTTTTTGTTGAAAAAGGACAAGAATCACATAGTACTAAGTTGTAGGATAAATTTATGAGGGATTGGGAAAGTGGTGGAGAGGATTTTATGATAGACATTACCTTTGGAGAGTATCTAGATGTGAGGATGAAGCACATGCCCCAAACATGTGGTAGGGAGCAACACTTTGATTTACAAAAGGAAGTTAGTAAACTTTATTTGCCATTCTTTGATGGATCTGATAAGATGAGTGCTAGACATTGGGTGCCAAAATGGATACATATTTTTAGCTAAATATAATTTTGAAAGAGGATACCATCAAATTTATTGTAGTACATTTGGATGAAATAGCATAAGAGAGGTGACACCATGGCATGGTTACCTTGGTCCATGATCACATTACCTCCTATATTGACTTTTCCAAGATGTCGATTGAGTTTTTTGACAAAAAAGACTTTGAATTACATTTTAAAGAACTAGTACAACTTATACAATGGGGTTCAGTAGACACTTACATTGTAGAATTTCAAAGGCTCTCAAATTTGGTTATAGATATTTCCTAATGGAGGTTGTTTGTATTATTCATGGATGGCCTTGTGAAACCTCTTAAGGGATGGATTAAGGGATTGAATCCAACCATCTTACAAGAAGCCTATAAAAGACTAGGTACATAGAGCCTTCACCTTTTAAGGATAAATTTCATTATAAGTGGTCTACTTCAAAAATAGACAAAGACAAGAAAGTATTTCATAAAAATGAAATAAAGGGTTGGACAATGATCACAATAATGATTTAAGAAGGAATAAATTATTCATCCAAAGTAGAGAACAATTGGACTTATCTCATGAATTCCCTTTGAAGGCTAAGGTCTAACTCAAATAGAGTATTTTTTAAGCATAGGAATCAATATTAGAAGATGAGGTTACACAATTTGATATGTAGTAGGACTTAGGAGGAGCACCTAAAACACATTGATATTGTATTGAGCATCCTACAATAGGAATCCTCATATACCAAATGTCTAAGTGTGAATTTGGGATGACTGAGTGATTATATTTGGGTCACATCATTAGTGTTGAGGGTGTACATGTATATCTAGAGAAAATATGAGCTATTATGGAGGCTTCCACCAAAGAATCTCTCACATCTTAGGGGGTTTATGTGGATTATATTGCTATTCATGAACAAGTACTCATAGTTGGAAGATCCTCTTATAGATTTGACTTGGAAGTATGGTTTTGAGTAGATTGACATGTCATATTAGTTTTCTAACAAGTTTAAGGAGCTAATGAGTTCATGTATCATTCTAGCCACCCTAGATCTTAACAAACCATTTGAGCTACATTATTATGCTTCAAGAAAAGGAGTTGAGGTAGTATTGATGCAAGATAGGCACCCCATTGAATTTGAGAATAGAAACTTGAGAGGTGTTGAGTGGACTTATAATTATTTATGACAAGGATATTTTAGCCATTATGCATGAAATGACTAAGTGTAGGAAACATTTAGTGGGTAGTTGATTCACAGTAAAAATAGATCACAACGGCCTAAAACATTTCCTTGGGGAAAAGGAGTTAAGTAATAGACAATAGAAGTGAACCAACAAACTATAGGCTTATGAATTTGACATAGCATTTGTTAAATGGAGAAAGAACATTGTTGTTGATGACTTGTCTCAAAGACCACACTTGTGTTTGATTGGAACTATATCATATGATTAGAGAGAGATAATATTAGTACTATATGGTAAGGACAAGTGTGCTATGAGAATTATTGACGTGACTTCCCTCTAACCTTGACATGTAATTTGGACTACTAAGGGATGTAATTAGAGCACTAGGGCTATCTTGAATGTACATTTTCATCTAAAGTGTTTGGGTCTAAATGTTATGTCATGTAATCCTATTGATAGTGGTATATGTATTCTTCTATTGTTTTCCTATGTATATATATGTGTGTTGTTTTTTCTCATTCTAGTGGTG
This sequence comes from Cupressus sempervirens, assembly GCA_028749045.1. Taxonomy (NCBI): domain Eukaryota; kingdom Viridiplantae; phylum Streptophyta; class Pinopsida; order Cupressales; family Cupressaceae; genus Cupressus; species Cupressus sempervirens. The sequence goes on from CM053787.1 coordinate 941,380,534, forward strand.
CAAGGTTGTAAGTACTAAGCATCGATTTCATTTAGCTACACCTGTCTAAGTGTCCCTTTAAAATCCTCAAAATTTGTTGTTGCAGAGGTTGTTCCAAGGTCCCCACAAGTAACTCCTTTTGGCATAGGTTTTCTGTTTAGATGGATCAGTTGACTTTATTTGACTTTCTTAGACTTGGTAATTTTAAACTTTTATTACTTTGGTTGCATTATTTGTCTGATCATTTCATTTTTTTCTCCTCCTATCTGGGATGAATCTCATATGACCTTTTCTATGTTATGTTTCATGCTTTGTTAGGAGTTTACCTTAACTTGCCTCGTTGACTATGGTTGACCTTGTTTGAGCTTGTAGTTTTCTCTATGTATGTTTTAATTGAGTATTATTGCATCTTTGGATGATTATATTTACTTCAAGGGTATGTGCAGGATCATGGTCAACCAAACTATAGCCTTAAGTGGCAGTGAAAAACTAGCAAATTAGGGTTATGTCAACTTGACACATAATTTTAAAGTAGTTTTAGACTTTATATCAAAAATTTGCAAGAAAATAATCCATATGAAATTATATGTAGTTTCTAAACTACAAGGCCTTATCTAGAAAAAAAAGCATTCGATTGGTCAAAATTTTGGATTTTAATGTAGTACTACAAAAATTTCAGGGTAAAAATAAAAATTAGGTGTATGTCTGACCACCTTAATCAAAATCAAATGATAATATTTTTTAATATAATTATAAATATAAAAATTAGACTCATGCCCAGATGTGACACATTTTTTGGGTATTTATATTCCAAATAAATAATTAATTATGAAACTTTTACTATACTATTTTTAGAATTAAAAAACTCTCATGTCTCGCCAACTTAATTAGTTCAAAAAAATTCAAAATTAGATTTTTTTTTTTCCTTATAGTAATCAAAGCATAGAATGTGACACATCTTTTTTATTTCAAAAATCTTATACAGTTTGAAAGTTATAACTATTTTTCAATCAATATGTCAATCAACACTTTGTAGCTAAATCCATTAGAAAATAAATAATAATTACTTACTAAACTCATAACTTGACAAGCATTATATCGATGGAAATCTAAGAACATGCTCAAGAAACCTTTTTCGTTTCATCAAATTTGGGTTAAAAAAAAGTCATCAGCTACATCATTGAAATCATAAATACATAACAATAGACCAAAAACATGTTTTTAGTGTTGACCATGAAGGGTTGGTATCAAGAGAAAAACCAAGCCTAATTGGGTACCCAATAGGATTGGGTATCCGTTCCCAAATTGGATACCCGTTCTCAAATCAGATACCCATTTTTTTTAATTAAATATTTTTATTTTTATTTTAAGTTTTAAAAATTATTATTTTTTCAATTTCTTTTATAATAGTATGACTCCCTTTTTAGAATCCTTAATATATATTTTTAAAGGCTTTAGGACCCTTAACCATACATATAATGGTTCCAAAGGATCAAAAGGGGTCATAGGGTACCATTTGACACTTTTGACCCATTCAATCACAATATGTGTGCTTATGGGTCCTAAGACCCCTAACTGAATAAATGATGTGATCTAATGGCTCAAAATGGGCCTTAGAATACCCTATGACCCCATTTGACCCATTTGATGACATTAAGTGTGCTTAGGGGTCATATGATACTCTATTACTCCTTTCGACTCATTTGAACACATAATATATGTTCCTTGGACCCTTAGGAATGTATTTTCTTGTTTAATGGGTCAAAAGTGGTCATATGGAACTTTATGACCTCATTCAACCCATTTAAACACATAATGTATGTCCCTAGGGGTCCTAGGACCCCTAGGAAGATATGTTGTCATATAATCCATCAAAACAAGTCATAGGGTACTCTATGACCCCTTTTGACTCATTCAAACACATGATATATGTATGAAGGGATCCTAAGACCCATATGAACATATGTTCTTATTTAATGGGTCAAAAGGGGTCATAGGACACCCTATGACCCCATTAGATCAATTCAGACACATGGTATATGTCATTATGGGTCCTAGTACCCCTAGTAATATATGTTGACACATAATACATCGAAATGGGTCATAGGGTATTCTATGACCCTTTCGACTCATTCAAACACATTTTATATGTTAGGGGTCCTAGGACCCCTAGGAACATATGATATCATTTCATGGGTCAAAAGGGGTCATAGGGCACATTATGACTGTATTTGACCTATTCAAACACATGATGTATCTCCCTAAAGGTCATAAGACCCCTAAGAGAATATGTTATCATATAATGGGTTGAGAAGGGTCACTATGTACCCTATGACCCATTCAAACACATGATGTATGTCCTTAGGGGTCTTAGTACCCATGGGAACATACATTGTCATATAATGGGTCAAAAGGGATCATAGGGTACCTTATGACCCTTTGATTCCATTCAAACACATGATGTATCTCCCTAGGGGTCCTAGTACACCTATGAACATATTTTGTCATATAATAGATTGAAAGGGGTTATAGGGCACTCTTTAGCCCTTCTGACTCATTTGAACACATGATATATGTTCCTAGACATCCTAGGAACCCTAGGAACATATGTTATCATTTAATGGGTCAAAAGGGGTCACAAGGTACCATATGACCCATTTTGACCCATTCAAATACATAATGTATGTCTCTAGGAGTCCTAGGAGTCCTAAGAACATATGTTATCATATAATGGGTTGAAATAGGTTATAAGGTAGTCCATGACCCTTTTTGACTCATTCAAACACATGAAATATCTTCCATATGTTATCATTTAATGGGTCAAAAGGGATCACAGGGAAACCTATAACCCCATTTGACCCATTCAAACACATGATGTATGTTCATAGGGGTCCTAGGACCCCTAAGAAGATATGTTGTCATATAATGGGTTGAGAGGGGTCAAAGCATACCATATGACCCCTTTGGATCCATTCAAAAACATGTTGTATGTCCCTATGGGTAATATGTGTTATCATATAATGGATCAAAGGGGTCCTAAGGTACTCTACAACCCTTTTCAACTCATTTAAACACATGATATATGTTCTTAGGAATAAATGTTCTTATTTAATAGGCCAAAAGGGATCATAAGACATCCTATAACTCGATTCAACCCATTCAAACACATGATGTATGTCCCAAGGGGTCATAGGAGCCCTAAGAACATATGTTGTCATATAATCAATCGAAATCAGTTATAGGGTACTCTTTGACCCCTTTTGACTCATTCAAACACATGATATATTTTACAAGGGGTCCTAGGACCCTTAGGAATATATGTTCTCATTTAATAGGACAAAAGGGGTCCTAGGGCACCCTATGACCCCATTTGACCCATTCAAACACGTGATGTATGTTCCTAAGGGTCTTAGGACTCCAAAGAACATATGTTGTCATACAATAGGTCGAGAGGGGTTGTAGTGTACCCTATGACCCCTTTTTGATCCATTCAAACACATTATGTATGTCCTTATGGGTCTTAGTACCCCAAGAAACATATGTTATCATATAATGGGTCAAAAGGGGTCCTAAAGTACTTTATGACCCCTTTCAACTCATTTGAAGACATGATATATGTCTGTACGATCCCTAGGAATATATGTTCTTATTTAATAGTTCAAAAGGGATCTTAGAGTACTCTATGACCCCTTTTGACTCATATGAACAATTATAATATGTCCCTATGGATCCTAGGACCCCTAAGGTTATATGTTATCATGAAATGTGTGAAAGGGGACCTATGACCCTTTCGACCCATTGGAATAAATAAAATAGGTCCCTAGGGGTCTTAAGGTCATAGGTTATCATGAAATGTGCCAAACAAGGTCTTAGGTTATCCTAGGACCCCCCTTTTGACTCATTGAAACAAATAAAATAGGTCCCTAGGGGTGTATATGTTATCATTAAATATGTTGAAAATAGTCATAGGTTATCCTATGACCCATTTCAACCCATATGAGCAATTACAATATGTCCCTAGTGGTCTTAGGACCCCTGAGGACATATGTTATAATGAAATGTGTTAAAAAGGGTCATAGGTTATCCTATCACCACTTTTGACCCATTTGAACAAATGAAATAGGTCCCTAGCTGTCCCAAAACCCCAAGGGACATATGTTGTCATGAAATGCATCGAAAGGGGTCATAGGTTATCCTGTGACCCCCCATATAAAAAATTATAATATGTCCCTAGCAGTCCTAAGATCCCTAAGGACATATGTTATAATGAAATGTGTCAAAAGGGGTCATAGATTATCCTATCACCCCTTTTGACCCATATGAACAAATGAAATAGGTCCTTAGTAGTCCCAAGACCCCTAGGGACATACGTTGTCATGAAATGCATTAAAAGGGGTCATAGGTTATCCTATGACCCCTTTCAACCCATATAAATGATTATAATATGTCCTTAGGGGCCTTAGGACCCCTAGGGAGACATGTTGTCATGAAACATGTTGAAAGGGGTCATAAATTATCCTATGATCACTTTTGACCCATTCAAACAAATAAAATAGGTCCCTAGGTCTCGTAGGACCCTTAGAGACATATGTTGTCATGAAATGTGTTGAAATGGATTATAGGTTATCTTATGACCTCTTTTAACCTCTTCAAACAAATGAATTAGTTCCCTAGAGGTCTTAGGACCCCTAGGGACATATGTTATCATGAAATATGTCAAAAGTGACCATAGATTATCCTATGATCCCTTTCAATTCATTTGAACAAATTTAATAGGTCCTTAAGGGACCTAGGACCTCTAGGGACATATGTTAGAATGAAATCATCAAAAAGGGTCATAGGTTATTCTATGATCCCTTTCGACTCATTTGAACAAATGGAATAGGTCCCAAAAAGTCCTAGGACCCCTAAGGACATTTGTTGTTATGAAATGCGTTGAGAGGGGTCATATATTATCCTATGATTGCATTTGACCCATTCAAACAAATAAAATAGGTCCTTAGAGGTCCTAGGACCCTGAAAGACATATGTTGTCATGAAATATGTCAAAAAGAGTCATAGGGTACTCTATGACCCCTTTCAACTCATTCAAATACATGATATTTGTTCCTAGTGGTCCTAGGACCCTAAGGAACATATTTTATCATTTAATGGGTCAAAAGAGCTCTTTCAACCCATTTAAACACATGATTTATGTCCCTAGGGGTCTTAGGACACCTAAAAACATATATTGTCATATAATGTATTGAAAGGGGTCATGGGGTACTCTATGACCCCTTTTGACTAATTTGAATACATGATATATTTTTCTAAGGGTTCTAGGATCTCCATGAACATATGTTATCATTTAATGGGTCAAAAAGGGTCATAAGGAACCCTATGACCCCTTTCGGCCCATTCAAACACATAATGTATGTCTCTAGGGGACCTAGGACCCCTAGGGACATACATAATGTGTTGTAATGGGTAAAAAGGGGTCATAGAGCATGCCATGACACATTTCGACCTATTACATGACAAAATATGTTCATAAGGTTTCTAGGACCCTTAGAAACATAAGTTGTCATTTGTTGTGTACCAATGGGTTGAATGGGGTTAAAGGATATCTTATGACCCCTTTTGACCCATTATATGACAAAATATGTTCTTGTGGGTCCAAATACCCTTAGGGACAAACATGTTGTGTTGAATTGGGTTGAAAGGGGTCATAAGATAACCTATGACCCATTTCAATCAAATAAATGACAACTTATGTTCCGGACATGCATGTTGTGTTCCAATGGGTAGAAAGGGATCATAGGGTATCCTATGACCCCTAGGGACATACCTCTTATATTCCAATGGGTAGAAATGGTTCATAGGGTATTCTAATGACCCATTTCGACACATTACATGAGAATATATGTTCCTAGAGGTCCTAAGACCCTTATCATCATGTGTGTTGTGCTCCAATGGGTCAAATTTTGACCCATTACATGATAACATATGTTCCTAGGGGTCTTAAGACCCTAGGGTCATACATGTGTTCAAATGGGTCAAAAGGAGTCATTAGATACCCTATGACCCATTTTGGCCCATTACATGACAACATATGTTCCTAGGGGTCCTATGATCCCTAAGAATATATGTTGTCATAAAATGAGTCGAAAGGGTCATAAGATACTCTATAACCCCTGTCAACCCATTGGAACAGAACACATATGTCTATAAAGGTCCTAGGACCCCTAGGAACATATATTATCATGTAATAGGTTGAAAGGGGTCATAAGATACTCTATAACCCCTTTCTACCCATTGAAACATAAGATGTATGTCCCTAGGCATCCTTTGACCCTTATGAAGATATGTTGTCATATAACTGGTTCAAAAGGGGCTATAGGGTGTCCCATGACTCATTTGGACTCATTGGAACACATTGTAAACGCTTAAAATTGCCCCTGAACACTATATTAATTAAATTTTAATATTGCTCATGACATTATAATTAATTATTAATTAATTAATTATATTGCTCACATTCCTCTACTTATTTAATTAAACTAATTAATTAAATTAGTTCATTCTCCTAAGTATTTAAATTTAATTTAAATACTCCTAGCCTTAATGTGTTAAATTAATTTAACACCTGATCCTCCATGTCTCCCCCCTTTTTAAATAAATTTATTTTATTTAAACTCTCACATCCCATTAATTCCTCTAAACCCATGATTAAATTAAATCTCATTTAATTTAATCTTAAGCCTAACCTAGAGCCCAGCATATAACCATCGTTTTCATCCTCTTAAGCCTACTTCTTCTCTAATCCCACTTAATCATTTTTAATCATCTCCCTAATCCCCCTCATTAGCCCAAGAATGTGCTCACACATGTGTGAGATGGCATGCCTACACACTCTTGTCTCCCACTCTTCTTCTCAAGTTTGCTCACACATGTGTGAGCAAACTTTGAATTCTTAACCATTTGCATGGCTTGCATGTCACCTTATGTGGCATCTACATGCATTCCACCTCACCAAGCCCTCCCTCAAGCCTATAAATAGAGGGCTTGTCTCAAGCATTTGCATCTCTCATTTTATTGCATTGTTATCATGTTGGTTTGAGATTTGAGTTTGCATTCATAGTTTGAGCTTTAATAGTAGTTTGAGCTTGCATTAGTAGAGTTCTCATAGTGATTTTGTAGGTTCATACTAATCATTTGGTAGTTGATTTAGTTTGTAGCTTGCATTGTTTATTTAGTTTTCTTCATGCATTTGCATTTCCATTCCATAGCTTGCATTCTTAGTTAGTTTATTTTATTGCATATCATCTTCATTATTGAATGCTTTCAAGAATGGCTTTCTCCATAGCCATTTCTTGAAGTGTTCTTCATCCCACATAGCTTAGGATCTAAGTGCATTTTCATTCACATTTGCATTCACACTTGCTCTCACATACTCAAGAGATTCATTTATTGTTGTGTTTGGCAGAGCACACCAAACATACCCCCATCTTAACACACCAACAAGGCCTCTTATGGGTACCTTTGTTGAGCTGTAGAGGTGGCTAGAAGATTGAGTTTGTTAGCTACTTAGGGTTGTAAAACTCAAGCAAGCATTAGTTAGTATTTATTCTTTTCATTTTGATGAATCTTTGATGCAATTTTAAGGTTTTTAGCTAATGTTTGTTTGTTAACCCATGCTCCTAATAGGTCACATTTTTTAGCACACATTTTAGCACGCTCGATGGGACCCACATCCCTAATTTCATTTCAAAAATTTACAAACAAGTCTAGTTCAGTCGTAAAACATCGTATTGTCATCTCCGAGGGCTGCAACGTCATCTAGGACTGTCATCTGTGCAGATGAGCATCTCTGCAGACTAGCGTCTCTACCATTCAGCATCTCCGTAGCAGTCTAAATCCATACCTGTTTGCATTTCCACTTGACCAATCTATCGTCTCTGTTTCTATTCTGTCATCTATGTTTCTGTTCTATCGTCTCCGTTTCTATTATGTCTATCATCTGCAAACTTAGTTATGTTGTCTAAGAGGAGTATTTTGTCATCTATAAGGTTAATTTCATCATCTGTGAAGCTAGTTCTATCTTCTGCGTGGAGTATTTTATCGTCTTCAAAGTTAATTATGTCATCTGCATTGTGTGCAGGTCTCTATTTGTTGTCTTTGCCTTTTGGCGTCTTCGCATTTCACATTGGCATCTGCGCCCAAAACTCACAAAGTGTATTCTATCATCTACACATTCTTGCGTCTATGTGTTTCATCATCTTCAAAGACTAGTGTCTGCGCCTGTATTTTGGCGTCTTCGCGTTTTAATAGAATTGTGCAATTTCTAATAATAAATTTCACTAACTGATTCACTTGCAAGTTTTTAATGACGGTTTTAATGTAGAGAATTAACCTTAAAAAATCTAAAAAAGCAAAACCAATAGTGATTTTTATCACTAAAGGAGATTTGTAGTGATTTTTATCACTTAAACTTTAAGGGGGTAATGAACTTGTATGGATTTAAACACTTTCATTTGAATGCATGAATGTTTAAGTTAGCTAACATTTGGACTTAGTGCTTAAAATTGACATGACTGTGTAGAGTAGCTAATATTTGGACTTTGGTGCTTAAAATGGACATGAATGTTTAGGGTAGAAAACACAATTGGATTTGATGTTTAAAAAGAATTCACACCATCTTGAATGCTTTAAAGGATAATGGACATGTATGCCTAGGTTAGACAATATTTGGAATTGGTGCTTAAAATGGACATGTATGCCTAGGCTAGATCACATTTGGGTTTGGTGCTTAAAATGAAGTCATACACTCTTGAATGCCCTGATGTAAATTGACTTTATTTCTTGCATTTTTATTTTCAGCATTTTACTTTCATGCACTCACTTTACTTTCTTGTTGACGAACTCGCGTTTTCATTTATGTTGGCACTATTTCAAGTTGGAAAGAACCTTGCATGTTTTAATCACGAGTGTCTTCAAGTAGATAGAAAAATTAAAGCTTCAATAGAAAAAAAATAAGTTTCTTTTAAACCCCAAGACCGCTTATGTATTCTCTCCCCTCGTGCCTTCGGGTGATCTTGGGTGCACAAGAAATAAGTGGTTTTGTTTTTCTTTTTTTAGGAGGTCTGCTTGGGAATCTCATCATCCCTTGGGATGACCTCAACTCCAGTGTTCAAGTGGAGTATAAAAATCGGGAGGTGAATCGAAAGAAACCTCTCTTGGAAGTGGAATATTGTCACTCTTGGCTAAGCCCCAAAGAACTTTATACCTTTGGAAAGTGAAAGAGGAGATTTGGGTTACCGTCTCCCCCTAGCTGTGTGGCAGTTTTTTCTTTCATCTATAGATTTGGGCCTCATGTACCTTGTGTATATCAAGGACACCCTTTAGATAAGCCTTGTTCATCCTAAAGATAGCCTTATTAGGGTTGTTGGCGTGTTCAACATGCTTGTTCAAACATTCAAAACCAAAGTCAAAAACATCAAACAAGTTCTAAAATGAGTGAAATTGTGAGATAACCTTTCATTGAGTAGTGAGGTCTTCTTGACTCATGGTTACTTTTGGTAGTTTGCATTTTGAAATTGGTTGAGTCTAGTCACATCTTATTGCAAAGCTTTTGGGTACTTGAAATTTGGGTCTTGTTTTATTCCTACCATGACCAATAAAATCAACCAAGTCAAACATAAGAAAGTGAAGTTGTCCAAACCACCTGTCTACAAAGAAAGGAAGAACCTAGCATACGGTGACAAACAATTTTGATACGCTATCAAAGACATTCAAAAAGAAGAAGTTACACAAGACCATTATGATAGAATTAAATACAATGGAAAACTTCGAAACTGGTCTGCTTTCCCAGGAGTGAACCCAAGGTTTTTATTTCCAGTGAGCGAGGATTGAGTTACCTACATTAGTGACCACAATACTTTCATCTTCTATATCTACCTCCATCTTTCCAAACTCCTAGTCTTCCACTTTCAAATTTTCTTCTAGAGAGCTTAAACCTTAAAACATCTTTTGATATTGCAACACTAGACCTTTCATCCATAAGCAAACATTTATCCTAATTACACTTACTTATTTGGGATCACAAGTCCATCTCGAAATAGTGAGTAATCAACTTGGTGTCCTATCTTGCCTACAATATCACTTGGCTATCTTTGGTAGGAGAAAGATACTACTATCCTCTAATCACACTTTGTTTTCTAAACCAAGGTCTTTTGTTCACACTTGGGTAGTTGACCCTTTAATCACATAAGGTTAATAGCTCTCATCCTCACTTTCTTTTTTCTTCCATAATCTTCCATCCATTGGTTTAGTCACTCTTGCATGGTACACACACGATCAGGAAGGTTCACATTTAATCCCATGTCATGTTTGTGGGAATCATTGAGGCAATCAGAGATGGAGAATCCTTTTGCTCCACTCAAAACTTCATTAGGGAACACAATTCCCTCTAGTTCAGACCTTGGTATGCCTAACTCAACATCCACATGAGAACCAGAAGATCCCTTCCATAACACAACTTTGGGGGATAATGACGAAGAAGTATACCAAGATGAAGATCCTATTGACCCTAACGATGTACCTAGTGATGTCAGGACATTCCTTGTAGACCCCTACAATGTGGAAATGATGGAAAAATCTATTAGGGCAAACAAAACTGAGATATTCCTAAATTTGGTCAAGGATGGTGTTAATGTTCCCCCAAGCTTTGATGAGAATGCTTTGTTTAGAAAAATTACAAAAGGTGGTGCACCCGTGTTGCCCACTTCAAATGCAGCTCCGACTTCTAGCAAAGGGAAAGAAACCATGGTAATAACTAGTGCTATGCCTACATCTAGCACTTCAACACAACCCACATTTCAATTGAGTGCAGAACATATTCGACAAATCATTAGTGCCATGCCCAATGTTACCACACATGCTAGTATTCCACAATCTACCTTGACAACCTCAACTATGGGATGCTTAGGCATTGGAAAAGTGCCTACTCAACCAATGGTAATTTTGACACAACCAATGCACTCCTCTTATTTACAAGTGCCAACCACTATGGTAAAGATATCCGTGCCAATTCCAACAACTGCATATCAATACATTGGCCAAAGTGGAGTACCTCCACCACCTCACACTACATTTGGGACTCCCTACAATTTGGGAGGGGGATTTGTGAACTCCCAACGATCACAAGTGAAACCTAATCAAGATTTGGCTCAACAATTCTAAGAATTGCAAAATTTGGTCCTTAACATGAACAAAAAAGGGGTGAAGGATGTCTCTTTTGAGAAAATTTGTCCTTTTCCATTTGATAAATCCATTAATATGGTGCCATTTCCAACCAGTTTTGAAATACCTAAATTTGACAAGTATACGAGAGAGACATGCCCCGTCACCCATTTCAAGGAATTTTCTATTTTGTGCCAAGAAGTAGCTTACAGTGATGACTATCTTAAGAGGCTCTTTGCACGAAGTCTTGGAGGCCCTGCACTTGAGTGGTTAATGAATTTACCTAAGGGCTCCTTTACTTCTTTCAATGATTTGACGAGAAAGTTTATAGCACAATACTCTTACAACATTCAACATCATGCCTCATTAAGTGACTTGTGCAACACAAAACAATGAAATATAGAAACTTTTTCCAACTTCCTACAAAGGTGGAGACATCTTGCTAATCGTATGCCATATAAAATTGAAGATTCCCATCTTGTGGATATATTTATCAAGAACTTGATACCCAAAATGTCTTTCCACATGAAAATGGCTTGCCTCGAAGACTTTTCCACTTTAGTCAAAAAGTGCAAGAATATTGAAAATGGACTTTTGGAAAAAGGCACCATCAAACATTATAATTCATCATCCTCCAATAATGAGTCAAACAATAATAGCAAACCCAAATTCTGGTCCAAGAATAAGGGTGTTACACATGATGGTGTTACTGATGTCAAAAACCTTCAAGGAGGGAACAACAACAACTACCACAATTGAAACAACAACAATTCAAATCATGACAATCAAGGCAATCAACAATCTCGTAATCAAACACAATTCTTTCCACGCAACAACTACAATCGTGACTATGATAAAAATAGGAAGTTTACTAACTTTTGTGAACCTTTGGAGGCTATCTTTCAAAAATTAGTGGATCACAACTTGATGGTATTTCCTAACACACGTCCTTTTGATGAAAATCAACCAAAGTCAAAGTGGTATAGGGAAAATGAATATTGTAAATACCACCGTATCAAAGGACATGACACCAACAAATGTATCAAGCTCAAAGTTTTAATCCAAAATCTTGTTGATGATGGGGAAATTGAAGTAGAAGGGGGTCCAACCTCTAAAAATGCTAAGTTGAAGATATTCCAAAAACCATTTCCCGACCACAACAATGATAATAACAATACCAACAATGCGAATCAAGCATCCACATCAAATGCATTACCTTATGATTACTCTACTAACCACATATCATGGTTTGATTCCTTGTGTGGTAACATTGAAGAGGTAGATGCTCATGTGAATACCGTTGTCTTACAAGCACCTGATTGTGATGCCACCACTCAACGGGGAAGACTCACTTTGCAAGCTACCACTCCTAATAACACTAATCCACCAATGCCACATGCACCTGCTGCACCATCCACCTCACAAAGGCCCGCCTCTCATTATGATGTGTTGTCCCAGCTAGGTAAGACTCCTGCACAAATATCCATTCTTGAGCTTCTTACCACATCACCCATCCATAAAGAGATCTTGGAGAAGGCTCTTTTAGAGTCTTGTGTTCTTGAAAAAATTAATGCTTCCCAATTCACCGCTATGATTGGAAACCTTGCCGCCCAACAACACCTTGTATTCACAGATAAATATTTCCAAGGGCCTGATCCCCACCATAATTTTTCGCTCCACATTGAAGTCCTTATACAACGACATAAGATTAAAAGAGTCCTTATAGACAATGGATCCGGTTTGAACCTTTGTACATTGAAAATGATTCATTTCTTGGGACTTCCAGAAGACCTCCTAGACGTCAATAAGAGGATCACAATAAAAGCATATGATGAGAGGGAAAGAGAATCAAAAGGGGTTATCATGTTGCCTCTAAAAGTTGGACCAGCCATCATAAATACTGAATGCCATGTCCTAGACTTAGATTTTCCATATAACATCTTGCTTGGTAGACTGTGGATACATACACTAAAGGTGGTCCCATCTACCTATCATCAGTGCTTGAAATTCCCCCACCAAGGAAGAGAGATCAAATCCCAAGGGATCCCACTCCTTTTGAATTTTGTAAAAGATTGGAAGATGCACCAATGAACTTTTGTCCAATAATTGAGTTTGCCAAAGTTGTACCTAAATCTCTCACCATAATAGAATCACCTTCCACAATAGTACCAGAATTAGCTAATGAGGATTCGAATTCCCACAAGGGGAAAGAGAAGGTTGAAGATACTAAAATTAACACCACAAGGAAGAAGGTCACTTTTTCTGATTTAGGAATGGAAGAGTATAAGTTTGAAAATTCCATGTGTGTTGGACAACTACCACTCTCCCCTCGTTCCTTTGGAAAACCTTCTCAATTATCACCTTCTACTAATAAAGAAACTATGCAAGTTAGCAAGACAACATTTGAGCATTAGGGTTCACTTAGTGATGAGCACATGGAAGATAATATCCTAGATTGGCTGTATTATGATGGAAAAGATGAACCTGTGGAGTTTCCTAAAGATAAATATGTCAAGGCACCTCCCATTATTGAAAACATGAGATATCATCGTACTAGCCTTGGACCGAAGAAGATGGAATTAGACAACCCTTAGAAGCTAACAGCTATCCTAAAGGATGTGGATTAGGCTACATTAAACCTAAGGTATCCTTTGCTAACAACTATTGTACGGTTGAACCTAATTATAAGGTTGAAGAGGAGAAATTCTTTGAAGTACCTTTCCAATACATTGAAGATGACCTAGATAACTATGTCTACACCATTACCATAGATGACCTTTCATCCATTAACCTACCTCTCACCAATCCCGACATGATAGACTGGGACCTTCAAGATACACCACCAGCTCTTGACATTTGTAAGACTGATGAGGTAGTGATGGCACTTTTTGGCCTTAAGAGTCTCTGAGATTACAAACATGAGATCCAATACAATGAGGAAGCCTAATTTGGTAGCCAAGTCAACTCTCTTAGTTGCAAAAGTGAAAAAAAAAAATTAAAAAAAAATCCTCTAGTGAAAACTCCTCTGGGGAACTTTTGGATGAAGAAAAAGATAAAATAAAGGACGCATCTTCTGGTGAAAACCTCTTAGAGGTACCAAAAGAGGGAGAGCTTGACTTGCCATTTAGATCCTTGCCACCAAAAAAGTCACCTATTTGTAATGAGGACATAATTCTAGTCAATTTGGAAACAGAGGATAATCCATGAATCACCTACATTGCTGCTACCTTAAGTCTTGAGGAACAAAAAGCCATGACTGAATTGTAATGTCTCCATTTTAGCAGTTGACCAAGTGTGTGTGTGTTAGCCTTGTTCTACATGGTCCCGAGGGCTAACAAAGGGTTTAATGGGATCATGGAGTGTTTTGGCGTAGTCATTTCCAGTTTGGGCCAAAATGAAGTTGATTTACTCAGTTTCAGGCATACTTACTATTTTTAGTAAGTCGGCAGGACATAGTGCAGGTCAATTTTGGTGATTGGATTTGATACTCCTCGGTGAGAGCTTTTCAATGAGCTATCACTCGCATTATTCGGAGTCCAATTGCTAATACATTTTAATGCCTGAAGTTTTATTAAAGTAACATCTAATTTAATTGTAAAATATTAAAGTGTTACTTTAATATTTATTTTATGGGGATGTGTACCCAAGGGAGACATAAGGGATATTTTAATATATGTTTTATATACTACACATCTTTTATCCCACATTGCCCATATGAGTTGAGTGGACCCTTGGAAATAGAATAAAAGGAAGCATTTGTGGCTTCATTAGGTAGGTTGAATATGAGAAGAAATTGGTGTGTGAGTTGCAGCTCCATTGTTGGAATTTGAGGACATCTATCCTCTCTTGTAACATTCTAGAAGTCATTCCCTTGGGGTTTGGCCTTTGGAATTCTTTTTTATTGGCTTCATTATCAGGCAATTTAGTTGCATTTCCAGCTACAGGCAAATTTGGTATTTTGCTTATATCTTCTTCACTACTTTTCCGACGCTTATGCCGCTTTGAGGGAATGATATTATGAAGGTAGTGGACTGATTGAAGGACAAAGCATTGTAGCAGAAAGTTTGAAAGCATGGGCTAGAGTATTATGTCAATACTGCTGAAGAAATTAGTGAGTTGATAAATCTGCCATGTATTTGGGTTTTATGAATTCTGAAAATAACATTTTATTAGCAGCGGTTCATTTCCACTTTGCATATTATTGTAGTTTCTTTCTTGTTTATGTTGTATGATACCAATTCCATGCACAAAACACAACAAACAAATAAACGTTTGATTTTTGGAGTTATAAGGGGTTTAAAACATTAAACAGAGAAATAAGAGGTTGAATGCAAACTGTTTGACAAAATTCCTTTCAGCAATTTGGCTTAGTTTTTTGGGACATTCAGGGCTGCCCATTACAGTGGTATCAGAGCTATAAGTCCTGCCAACCTGTGGAGGTCTTATAGGGAATTTGGAACAACCGGATAGAGGGAAAAGTGTTTGACAAAATGTCAAAACACTAAAATCGAAAAAAAAAAAACACAGGCTAAGGATTTATGTTTGAGCATGCGACAAGGGCCTTATAATTTTCGCGATACCAGAGCAAGACAAAATAGGATTCCAAACTTGCAAAGCAAATAGTCTAGTACATCCGTGCAGGGGGACATTGAATCCATCCATACAGACATAGAGGATATATTCTTTGATCAGGACAACAATATGGGTGATCGAGATGACAGGAATACAGGATTAGGCGGAGGCAGGAATGCCGGTCCAGATTAGGGGGACGTAATGTTCAGACAATTACTGGATACATTAGAGCAGGGGTAGCGTATGCAGCAAGAGCAGAATAGGCAAATGGACATGATGTTGCAGCTCATGGCTAGACAGATGGGTGTTAATATTAATCCAAGTGATGCTAACAACAGAAACAATAACAATGAGGGAAACAATAACAATGGGAGAAACAATAACCATGAAGGCCAAGGTGACAACAACGGTCCTGAGAATAACATTAATGGTAACAATGGACATGACAACAATGGGAATGAGGCTGATAACTTTAGACACGTTGCACGCCCGACGCGGACTGCGAGCTCAAGACCTCTTCTACCCACCTTCCCACCCAGAGATCCGGTTCAACCAGTAAATGAACCACAGATTATCGAGTTACAGGATCAATTCAGGAGGGACTGGGAGGCTAGTGGACCAAAATTTCAGGCGGATATTTCCCTCAGAGCTTATATGGAATTGAGGATGAGACACATGCCTAGAGCAGGAGGGAGGAATCAAAACTTTGAGGTGAGAAAGAAAGTTGGAAAAATTTCCTTACCTTATTATGATGCTTCAGGGAAGATGACTGCACGAGCTTGGGTGCAGAAGGTAGATACATACTTGCAGCTAAATCCTATGCCTGAGGAGGAGGCTATCAAGTATGCAGCTATGCACTTGGATGGCATTGCACATGAATGGTGGCATCATGGCATGGTGACTTTGGGGTATAATTAGATTACATCCTATGAGGAATTCACCGAAACATTGATTGAGAGATTTAACACTAGGGATCCCGAGTTACATTTCAAGGAACTAGCACAGTTAAAATAGTCAAGTTCTGTGGATGCTTACATTGCCGAGTTTCAGCGCTTGTCTTTACTTGTTACTGATATCTCTCCTAGGACATTGGTGGTGTTATTTTGTGATGGTCTTGCTGATCCATTACGAGGTTGGGTGAAGGGACATGATCCACTCACCTTAGCTAAAGCAACTAAAAAGGCACAAGATTTAGCCCCTTTGGTATACAAAAGAAAAAACCATTCAACAGATTCTTCCTACTGCAAGGACAAAGACAAAAAACTATTTCAGAAAGAGTATAGCAAACCCAAAGAAGGATCAAAAGGACTAAACAATGAAACCTTGAATGAACTTTGAAAGAAGAAGTTGTTCTTCCATTGTAGAGAGACTTGGGACTTGTCTCATAAATGTTCTCTCAAGGCTAAGGCAAATCAAATGGAGTATTTTTCAGCAGAAGATTCAGAGTCAGAGGGGGAGGATCAGCACTCCGATTCAGATGAGGGTAACACTATAGAGGAGAGTAGCATTCCTAAGGATGATAGATCATTGGCATGCTTGACAGGGGCCCAAAAGGAAATCACATTTAAGGTCAGGCGTACTATCCAGGGGCAGAAAGTGATATCTCTTATTGACATTGGGGCTACACATAACTTCATAGATGCACAATTGGTAGCTAGGAGAGGGTTACATACAGAGGAGCATGATGGGTTTAGAGTCATGGTGGCTAATGGTGATAAATTATTATGCACTCGGAAGATATGTAATCTTCACATCAAGTTTGGAGATGGCTACGAGTTGAAGGATGAGTTCTATGTTGTGGACATGGGAGATTATGATGTCATCCTCGGCATGACATGGATGGCTTCACTAGTGGAGTTCACACTCAACCTAGTGAAATTGGAGATGAGATTCTAGCATGAGGGCAAAACTGTGGTACTTAGAGGTCTTTTAGATGGAGGTTGCAGAGTAGTGTCCTTGAGGAGAATGCAGAGACTTTTTTGTCATGATGACATAGAGTGGGCGATAGAGTGCTACATTATGCCAACTTCACCAGAGCCGCAAGAAAAGAGTCATCCACTAGATATCCAGAAGATACTTGATAGACACACTAAAGTATTTAGCGATATTCCTCATGGGGTTCCTCCTGAAAGAGGGATGGAACATGTTATTGAGCTCGAGGAGGGAGCCAAACCAGTTATGATTACTCCCTATTGTCATCCTAAGAAACACAAGGATGAGATAGAGAAGGCGATTAAGGATTTGTTGGAGATGGGGCATATCAGGCCTAGTAAGAGCCCCTTTGCTTCAGCAGTAGTATTGGTAAAGAAGAAGGATGGGACGACGCGCATGTGCATCGATTACAGGGCACTGAATAAGAAAATAATTAAAAACAGGTATCCCATTCCTAAGATTGATGAGCTGATTGATGAGTTGCATGGGGCATGCTTCTTCACCAAAATTTATTTGTGATCCGGATACCATCAGATCAGGATAAGAGCAAAGGACATTGAGAAAACAACCTTTCAATGTCACTATGTCCACTTTGAGTTCATGGTTATGCCATTTGGTCTAACCAATGCACTTGCTACATTTCAAAGTTGTATGAACCAGGTATTCAGGAAGCAGCTGAGGAGATTTGTCTTGATCTTCTTTGATGACATCTTGGTCTTCAGTAAGACTTGGGAGGAGCACTTACATCATCTAGAGGAGGTGTTATCTATTCTAGAGAGAGAGTCATTGTATGCCAAGGAATCTAAATGTGAGTTTGGCATGACTGAGCTCCTTTACCTTGGGCATATCATTAGTGCAGATGGTGTTCGGGTTGATCCTGAAAAGATTAGAGCTATTGTAGAGTGGCCTACTCCCAAAAACCTTACACAACTTAAGGGATTCTTTGGTTTATGTAGTTTTTATAGGAGGTTTGTTAAGGGATTCTCACAAATTGCTACACCCTTGACAAATCTTACCAGGAAATGAGCCTTCGTGTGGACAGGGGCAGCACAGAGGTGTTTTAAGCATTTCAAGCAGGTAATGTCTTCATGTCCAGTTCTAGCTCTACTAAATTTCACGAAGCCTTTTGAGCTTCATTGTGATGCATCAGGTGATGGGATTGGAGCAGTATTGATGCAGGAGAAGCATCCCATTGCATTCGAGAGTAGGAAGCTCCAAGGAGTTGAGAAGAGTTATTCTGTCTATGATCGGGAGATGGTGGCCATAATGCATGCATTGGCCAAATTTTGATCATATTTGGTAGGTGGACGTTTTGTGATCAAGACTGATCACAATAGTATTAAATACTTCATGAGCCAGTGTGATCTTAATGACCGGCAACAAAAATGGGTGACTAAATTGCAGGCTTATGACTTTGACATAGAGTTTGTCAAAGGTAAGAAAAATGTGGTGGCTGATGCCTTATCTCAGAGACCTCACTTATGTGCTCTGGCAGAGATTTTAGGAGATTGGAGAGATCAGATTATAGTAGATTATGTCGAAGATGCTTGGGCTTCTGGATTGATTTCAGGTACCATACATGATGATCACTATGAGGTGATAGATGGATTGATTAGAGTTCAGGATAGGGTTTATTTGATTTCGTCATCACATTTGAGAGAGGCGATACTAAAGACATTTCATGATGCACCCATAGCTGGACATCCGGGGCTCTTCAAGACGTACAGGTAGATCTGAGAGCAGTTTTCATGGAAAGGGCTCAAGGATGATGTTCAGAGGTACGTCAGGGAGTGTGTGGTTTCCTGCAGGTTTATTACAGCCCTTGCCCATTCCTGATAGGAAATGGGAAAGTATTTCGATGGAATTCATCACTGGTTTACCACGAGTGCAGGGAAGAGATTGCATCTATGTGGTGGTGGACCGCTTGATGAAGTTTGCTCACTTCTTTTCTATTTTGTCCACTTACACAACATCACAGGTGGCTGATCTTTTCTTTAGAGAGATATTCAGGTTACATGGGCTGCCTAGATTCATTGTCATCGACCGGGATAGTAAGTTTATGAGTGTTTTTTGGCAAGAGTTGTTTAGGTTGTGTGGTACAGATCTTACACCTAGCACTAGTTATCATCCACAAATAGATGGGCAAAAAGAGATTTTGAATAAATGGGTAGAAGGATATTTGAGGAACTATGTAACTACACAACAAAAGGCTTGGATCAGATGGTTGCATATGGGAGAGTATTGTTATAACACCACTTATCATATGTCCATCAAGATGACTCCTTTCATGGCACTCTATGGTTATGAAGCACCTAGCTTCATGGATTTAGTTTTGGGGGACAATAGAGTGCCCAAAGCCAAAATCTTATTGCAGGATAGTCAGGACATCCTGAAAGTGCTCAAAGAGAATATACAACAGGCCTAGAATCAATAGAAATTGTATACTGATCAACACCAAATAGAGCGTAGCTTCGAGGTAGGGGATATGGTTTACTTGAGGCTACAACCATATAGACAGTCATCGCTCAAGAAGAGCAGAGCTAAAAATTTGAAACCTAGATTTCATGGTCCCTACAAGGTGATTCGCAAAGTGGGAAAAGTCACCTATGAGCTTGAGCTTCCAGAGGGGAATCGAGTGCACAATGTGTTTCATGTGTCTAGGCTTAAGAAAGCCATTGGTCAGAATGTAGTGCCTTTTGTAGATTTACCCCCTTTGGATGAGGAGGGGAAGCTTGTGTTAGTACCCGAGGCTATTCTGGACACTAGAGAGAGGAAGCTTAGAAATAGGATAGTGAAGGAGTATTTGGTCAGATGGAGAGACCTGCCGAAGGAAGATTCTACATGGGAGAGTGAGCAGGTTATTCAGTAGGCTGGACTGAGATTGCTTGAGGACAAGCAATTTCAAGGGGGGCAGACTGTAATGTCCCCATTTTAGCAGTTGACCAGGTGTGTGTGCGTTAGCCTTGTTCTACATGGTCCCGAGGGCCAACGAAGGGTTTAATGGGATCCTGGAGTGTTTTGGCCTAGTCATTTCCAATTTGGGCCAAAACGAAGTTGATTTACTCAATTTCAGGCATACTTACTATTTTTAGTAAGTTGACAGGACACAGTGCAGGTCAATTTTGGTGATTGGATTTGATACTCCTCGATGAGAGCTTTTCGATGAGCTATCACTCGCATTATTCGGAGTCTAATTGCTAAAACATTTTAATGCCTGAAGTTTTATTAAAGTAACATCTAATTTAATTGTAAAATATTAAAGTGTTACTTTAATATTTAGTTTATGGGGATGTGTACCCAAGGGAGACATAAGGGGTATTTTAATATATGTTTTATATACTACACATCTTTTATCCCACATTTCCCATATGAGTTGAGCGGACCCTTGGAAATAGAATAAAAGGAAGCATTTGTGGCTTCATTAGGCAGGTTGAATATGAGAAGAAATTGGTGTGTGAGTTGCAGCTCCGTTGTTGGAATTTGAGGACGTCTATCCTCTCTTGTAACATTCTAGACGTCATTCCCTTGGGGTTTGGCCTTTGGAATTCTTTGTTATTGGCTTCATTATCAGGCAATTTAGTTGCATTTCCAGCTACAAGCAGATTTGGTATTTTGCTCATATCTTCTTCACTACTTTTTCGACACTTATGCCGCTTTGAGAGAATAATATTACGAAGGTAGTGGACTGATTGAAGGACAAAGTATTGTAGCAGCAAGTTCAAAAGCATGTGCTGGAGTATTATGTCAATACTGCTGAAGAAATTAGTGAGTTGATAAATCTGCCATGTATTTGGGTTTTATGAATTTTGAAAATAACATTTTATTAGTAGCAATTCATTTCCACTTTGCATATTATTGTAGTTTCTTTCTTGTTTATGTTGTATGATACCAATTCCATGCACAAAACACAACAAACAAATAAATGTTTGATTTTCGGAGTTATAAGGGGTTTAAAACATTAAACAGAGAAATAAGAGGTTGAATGCAAACTATTTGACAAAATTCCTTTCAGTAATTTGGTTCAATTTTTTGGGACATTTAGGGGTGCCCATTACATGAATTCTTGAAAAAGCAAAAATTTAATTTTGCGTGGACATACAAAGACATGCCTAGCTTAGACATAGATTTGGTTGTACATCATTTGACAGTTGATCCCAAAATTAAACCAATGAAGCAAAAGTTGCGCAAAATGCACCCTAAGGTAGCACTCCTAGTCAAAGCAGAATTGCAGAAAATGTTAGAGGCAAAGTTCATTCATCCTATTGACTATCCTGAGTGGGTCTCCAACATTGTTCCTGTAGGGAAAGCATCTGGGGGCATCCGTGTTTGTTTAGATTTTTGAGATTTAAATCTCAGATGTCCTAAGGATGATTTTCCACTTCCTAACATAGATATCATAGTGGATTTGACTGCTGGACAAGAGATTTTGTCTTTGATGGATGGATTTTCCGGTTATAACCAAATCAGAATTACATAAGAAGATCAACATAAAATGACATTTACCACCCCATGGGGAACCTTTTGTTATCAAGTCATGCCTTTTGGCTTAAAAAATTCTGGCGCTACTTATCAACGCGCAATGACTATCATATTCCATGATCTTCTACATGTCATAATGGAGGACTATGTTGATGATATTCTAGGAAAATCCAAGACAAGAGAATCCCACATTGATGTCCTTACCACTATTTTTGATAGGTTGGAGAAATATAAAGTGCGCCTTAATCCTAAGAAGTGTGTATTTGGGATCAAATCAAGCAAATTGTTAGGCTACATTGTGTCAAGAAGAGGTATTGAGGTAGATCTAGCAAAAGTGAAGGCCATTATGGATATGCCTCCACCTATCACATTGAAACAACTTTGTAGTTTTCAAGGAAAGTTACAATCTATTAGGAGATTTGTGTCACAACTAGAAGATAAAGTCCATCCACTTCAGCATTTTCTTCGCAAGGGAAACAAGTTTCAATGGGATTGTCTATGCCAAAAAGCATTTGAACAAATTAAGACATATTTGGCTAATCCTCCAGTTTTAGTACCTCCAATTGTAGGAAAACCATTGATTCTATACATTTCAGCTACTTCAGTTGCCTTAGGAGCACTTTTGGCACAATTAGATGATAAGGAGAATGAGCAAGCCATATATTACCTCAGTCAAACACTAGTTGGCTATGAGTTAAACTACACTGCTATTGAGAGAGCATGTTTGGCTGTAGTCTTTTGTATGCAAAAATTACATCATTATATGCTTAATCATACTACATATCTCATTGCCAAGATAAATCCACTCAAGTATTTGTTATCAAAAGTCGCCCTCACTGGCCGAGCAGCAAAATGGGTCTTAATTTTAAGTGAGTTTGACATTGTGTATAAGGATCGTAAGGCCATTAAAGGACAAGTAATTGTAGATCAGCTTGTTGAAGCTCCTCTTCAAGGGGACCATCCCATTGTAGCTAATTTTCTAGATGACACAATTATGACCTTAGCCACTACTACACCATGGAAATTATTTTTTTATGGATCCTTTACACAAAAGGGATCAGGGGCAGGAATTTTGTTTGTGATACCACAAGGGGATCTCATTCCTAAGTCTTATAAAATCTCATTCCCTCGCAAAAACAATATAGCTGAGTATGAAGGTTTAGTCATAGGACTACACCAAGCTATCAGATGGAATATCAAAAATCTTCTTGTCTTTGGAGACTCACAATTGGTCATTAAACAAGTCACAGATGCATTCCACACCAAAGATGAGAAATTGTTGCCCTACCGCAGAATAGTTGAGGATCTTAAGCAACATTTTACAGAGATTATTTTTAGTAGATTCCAAGGGCTAATAATAAAGTAGTAGATTCCATGGCTACTATTTCCTCTATGATTGCCATGCTAGAATATAGTCCTAAATGTGAGTTTCTCGTTGAGAATCTTTTTACTCCTGCTTATGAGAAAATTGATTTAGAGTTGGTGTGTGAGATTGTTGGTCCTAAGTCTCAATGGTATGCTGACATCTTTGCATATTTATGTCACAAAACCATTACCATAGCCCTCACCCCAAACCAAAGAAAAACCTTCATCCACCGAACCGTTTGCTATACCATCCTAGGTGATACACTTTTTTGAAAACACTTTGATGGAACCCTCCTCTGATGTCTCAGTTTAGATGAAGCCCGAACGATGTTAGAAGAGGTTCACCAAGGGATTTGTGGTGCCCACTCTAGTGGCCTTATGTTAGCAAAAAAGCTTCTTAGGACAGGTTACTATTGGCCTACTATGGAAGTAGATGCATATCAATTTGTGAAAATATGTATTCCATGTCAGCAGCATGGCGATTTGATACATGCTCTTGCCGAAGACCTTCAACCTACCATCACTCCATGGCCCTTTTCCCTCTGAGGATTCGATCTTGTTGGTCAAGTATACCCAAATTCCTCAAGTGGCCACAAGTAAATTATTGTCACCATTGAGTACTTCACAAAGTGGGTCGAGGCTATTCCCTTAACCTACATCACCGAAAAACAGATTTTGAAGTTCATCTTGAACTACATTATTTGTCATTTTGGTATACCTCAAGATATCATGAATGATAATGGAACCCCTTTCAAAAATCAAGAGGTTGCCACACTATGTAGGAAATTTGGAATCATCCAGCATTTTTCCACCAGATACTACCCCCAAGGCAATGGCCAAGCTGAAGCTACCAATAAAACCATCTTGAAAATCCTAAAGAAAACCATTGATGTAGCTGGCCATGATTGGGACATCCAAATTGCTCCTGCCCTTTAGGCCTATCGTACCTCCATCTGCACCCCCATAGGAGCTACCCTATTTTCCCTTGTTTATGGTTTCGAAGCCGTCTTGCCCATCGAAATTGAGCTCCCTTCCCTTAGAATCTCTCTCAAGAACCTGATATCCAAAGAAGAATACCGAGTTGCTTGCTTGCAAGAATTGGCACTCCTTGATGAGAGATGACTCCATGCCCTAAACCACCTCCATGTGTATCAAAATTGCCTTCAGCTTTAGTATCATAAGAAAGTCAAGCCACGAAAATTTGAAGTGGGTGACTTAATTTTGCAGCATAATATGAAGAACCTCCAGAACCATGAAAAGAAAGGAAAATTTGAGGCAAATTGGCTAGGTCCGTTTATCATTATAGCCAAATATGGTTCTGGGGAATATTAGATTGCTACTCCAAAGGGAGATCCGCTCCCTGAGCCTATAAATATCTAGCATCTCAATCGATTCTATGCTTGAGCCTTTGTAGTTCTTGTACAGTGTATATAGTCCTGCAAAAATCCAAAAAAATCAAAAAATTAGAAAATCCAAAAAAATTCATAAAATGTTTATGAAAAAAGTCCTAAAAAGCAGAAAAATGTTCCTGAAAAAAGTATGGTTTGATCATTGTCTATAAGGCTCGTTTCACTTCACTCCATTCCACCATTCCACTTCTCTTGTGCAAAGTCTTATCTAGCCTTTTGCATTTCATGCATTCAATAAAAGACCTCTTGTCTGCAAGGCTTCGTTTCACTTCCATCTTTTGAAAGACCTCTAGTCCGTGAGGCATTTTTTTTTCCGTCAAGTGATTGTCATTTCCATTACACTAAGCTTTTTTCACAATAGTGACCACACTTGGACTTACAAAAAATCACCATTTGAGACTTAATGCTTCAAGAAACTTGTTCACTTCACAGCCCTTGCCAAAAATGCATGATTTTATGATCATTGACATTTTGACTTCACACTTTTATAGGATGAATCCTTCCTATCGATGACATTGTGACATTCACTTCTAGACCTAAGGTTCTTGGCAGGAACTGTGGACTGAATGACTCCTTGGTCATGAGGTCTCTTTTTGGTTGATTTTATTTTTGTGTGTTAGTGAAAGCCTTTTATGGTGCACCTTTATCTTTCATATTTTGGTCATTCCTAAATGGCTCTCATTGACTACACACATTTTTGTGGTATGATCTATTTTTGAGGTTTTATGTCATATGTGTTTGTTTCAGGTTATGTTAATGCATTGCGTAATGGGGGCAGCAGGTTAACACATGTCCCACCAAAGATCCCTAAAAGATTTTGGGTGTGCCCAAACCTCTCTGTTGCATATATGACATTTGATCCATCATAACTATGCAAACTACACCTATCGTCCTAAAGTCTCTATGGTTTTGTATGTCTCATCCACGCAAAAGAGTCATGTCATTTATGCTTCTATAGCATATAATGCATAAACTCATTTTTCAAAATCAACTTAAGGTGTGCTCTCCATATGAACAAAATGGAATCTCTTGATATCATGTAGTTAAGATGCATGTAGTATAGTGTTTCATTCGAGTCGTGCTTGAGACAAGGTTCTATTTATTTCCCCCCTCCTATGCTACGCTACTGGGTTTTTATGAGTGACAATTATGACAGATATGCATTAAATAGTTCATTTCCATTAGGTTGCATTAAATTCCCATTTTTGCATTCATTCATTGCATTAAGTGTTCATTTGATTCATCTCATTTAGTGTTCATTAGGCATTTTTAGTTCATTTTATTAGATTGCATTAGTTCATTAATTGCATACATTTTCGTTATCACATCTAGGGGCATATACATCATAATCACATCTCACATATATATAGTGCATCCATGTAACATACAAAAACCTCATAATCGCCCACTAATCTGCATCACACACATGTTAGGCATCATGTACATATGCATACATCATAGGAAACATCACATCTTGCATCACAAATGTTAGTATCCACATCATATGCATCACATACATCCATACACATATAGAGTCATCAAATCATGTCATGTATATATCTCAAAAAATAATGTCTGTATAGTCCATATACACATCATATCAAATCATGTAGTACAAATGCATCATCAAAAAACTCACTGCATCTGCACATATCTGTAAAACAAAAATTGCTCACTATATACAATCAAGCCATTGGCTGTGAGGGCCCATCCCCCCTTGTATCCCCCCCTTGAGGAGGTCTCTACTATCCTACAGACTGCTCTGATCTAGCTCTGCCACCTGAGATCCATGAGTTGGCTCCCCTCTCAAAATTTGGCTGTCGCTGATCAACAGGCACGACCTCCCTATAAAGCGACCTATAATAGGTTGCCTCTCGTATGGCTTGTGTCTCTGCTCAGCTAGCTATGAGGGCCTCTTGCATCACTGAGACAGCTGCCCTAGGTTGTACCATCTGTATGGCTATGTCCCTCTGCCTGTGGTATCCAT
This sequence comes from Cupressus sempervirens, assembly GCA_028749045.1. Classification (NCBI taxonomy): domain Eukaryota; kingdom Viridiplantae; phylum Streptophyta; class Pinopsida; order Cupressales; family Cupressaceae; genus Cupressus; species Cupressus sempervirens. The sequence continues at coordinate 941,407,477 of CM053787.1, forward strand.
CTAGCTGTGCCTGATGTGTGGCTTGCTCGGCCTGTAAGGCGGCTACCTCAGCTCGGAACCTCTCTGTCTTTGCCCGCTCCCCTACCCCTGTGTGGGTGCCCATCCCTCCAAACTCCCCTATATCCACCCATGCCTGTAGGGCCACTAAGGCCTCCTATACACTGTCCCCCCTAGCCCTCTGCACCTACAGGTCTGCCTGTATGGCCCCCATGGCCTACTCTAAACTGTCTATTTGTGCCTGTTGCACCTGTGCAACCCCTTGTAGTCGGGCTACCTTTGTCTACAAGCTATCCCTCTCGGCCCTGACCATGTCTGGGTCCTCTCCCTATACCTGTCCCTGTGGAGGTGCCTATGGTGGTGCCTGTGAAGGTACCTGTGGTGGTGCTTGGGGCTGTGCTTGTGCCTGTACCTGGGGTACTATCTGTGGTGGCCCCTGTGCTGGTGCTGGCCCTGGCCCTCTCCTTACTCAGACTTTGCACCCGTGTGGTCCCTCCTATGCCCCCTGTGCTAGTGGTGGCATCATGACTACCTGCCCACCATCCCCCTCTCCCTGTGCCTGCTTTGCCAGTGGAGGTGTCCCTAGCACTGTAAGCCTGACCCGTTAGTGGGATGCCCACCACTGTGTCACCTTATGTGACATCTACATGGATGCCACCTCACCAAGCCCTCCCTCAAGCCTATAAATAGAGGGCTTGTCTCAAGCATTCACATCTCTCATTTTATTGCATTGTTATCATGTTGGTTTGAGATTTGAGTTTGCATTCATAGTTTGAGCTTTCATGGTAGTTTGAGCTTGCATCAGTAGAGTTCTTATAGTGATTTTGTAGGTTCATAATAATCATTTGGTAGCTGATTTAGTTTGCATCTTGCATTGTTCATTCAGTTTTCTTCATGGATTTGCATTTCCATTCCATAGCTTGCATTCTTAGTTAGTTTCTTTTATTGCATATCATCTTCATTATTGAATGCTTTCAAGAATGGCTTTCTCCATAGCCATTTCTTGAAGTGTTCTTCATCCCACATAGCTTAGGATCTAAGTGCATTTTCATTCACATTTGCATTCACACTTGCACTCACATACTCAAGAGATTCATTTATTGTTGTGTTTGGGAGAGCACACCAAACATAGCCCCATCTTAACACACCAACAAGGCCTCTTATGGGTGCCTTTGTTGAGCTGTAGAGGTGGTTGGAAGATTGAGTTTATTAGCTGCTTAGGGTTGCAAAACCCAAGCAAGCATTAGTTAGTATTTATTTCTTTCATTTTGATGAATTTTTGATGCAATTTCAAGGTTTTTAGCTAATGTTTGTTTGTTAACCCATGCTCCTAACAGGTCACATTTTCTAGCAGACACACATGTATGTCCCTAGAGGGACCCCTAGAAACATACAACATCATTTAGTTTATTAACTTAGGTTACTAATATATATAATATATAATAATAATATATATGATATATAATTAGGGTATCCCATGATCCATTTGGACTCGTATGAACACACGTATGTCCCTAGGTGGACACCTAAGAACATACATCATCATATATTTTATTAACTTAGGTTACTAATATATATAATATATATGATATATAACTATATAATTATATATAATAAGTAATAATTACATATAAAATAATTATATAATAAATAATAATAAATATTTTATAATAAATTTTAGTAACTATATATAATAATTGGTCCCCCCCTAATTGTGCTATAACTATATTATACTAGGACTTGATATAACTTAAAAATTGGCCCCACCTTTGAGTTTGGTAAATAAAAATTAATATTCATCTGAAAAATTGGTCCCCGCTCCCTTTACATTTGAATTTGGCACTATGATTTGGGAACATAGATTAGGTACTTGTTATGAAATCGGGTACTCATTCTGAAATTGGGTACCCTATCAAGAAAGGTATTAAATTTTTGGTTTGGTATGAGGATGGGTAAGAAAAAAGTCAAAGCACATTTTGAAACACTTTTAGACATTTCAAAACTACATATTTTTCACATCACCACTTTTTGGCACACCATGATCCTGCATGTACCCTCAATGAATGCGATTTTATTCTATTTGAGTATTATATAGTATAGTAAGTATAAATAAATAATAGTATTAATGTTGTGGTCTATTACTTCTTAATCACACACACACACACACACACACACACACACACACACACACACACATATATAATTTATATGAGTATATCTACTTGACTATGAATATTGGTTATAGTGTATATTTGGATCTAAGGTAAAGTATAGTATTGCTAATAATTAAATATTACTTGATGTGAGGTATGATATTCTTTATTACTAATTATTAATAATATGATTAGGTTACATATTATTTACATCTCTCATGTTGTACATTAAAAATATGTGTATTAATAATTACAAAAGCTTTCATTATTGTTAGCTGATAAGACTTTCCTATGTACAGGGCACTTGACGCAAGGAGGGTGAACAACTAGGGCCAAAGGCACACCTTGCTAAGTAAACACAATAGAAGTAAACACATAGAGAACAACACCAAGAAGAGATAAAACAAAACATTTTTATTGATTCCCTGAATTATTAGCATGCATACCTAGCTGTAAGGCCTTATGGGTTATGACCAGATACAAAATATAACTTCAAGCTCTACGATCCAACTTCAAATTCACAATTCTACAAACATCTTCTTTGAACTCTCTAAGTCCTTACCCTAAACTAGACCAAATACCTCTACTTATACTTGCCAAAATGGCTTACAAAAGATTATACAACATTACATAATAGAAAGGGCGACCTTAAATGTTCTGCACTCATTCCAAGACAAGATTATATTATTAAATTCATGCTCCAAATTAGATACATAAGTTAGCTCAAACTAAGAACCAAACCTAGACAAACTCATTCAAATAAGGACTTGAGCATCAAAAGATATCAAGTTCCCTTGGCACATGAATGAACACTCAGTCAACACTAGACAACTCAGCTAATATTGAAACTTGGTTAACACTGTGTGTACTCAATTAACATTGTGGGTACTTAGTTAACACTGCAGGTACTTGATTAGCACTACAAACTTGGTGATAACTGCTAGAATGAACAAAAGAGAAGGATTACAAGGAAACCCATGACACTTTTGTATCAAACAACCATAATTGAAAGAAATTATTCTCTTGAATCATGCAAGTGTCACAACTTGAGCTAAATCCAAATCAGATTGAGAACTCCATGTAAGATCTTCAATTGGTCTATTCTTCCACTTACAAATATTCATAGTAATCTTTTCCTCATGTCCTCTTACCAACTCTCTAATACCACTTCACGTAAGGAGGAATGAACAGCTAGAGCCAAAGGCACACCTAACTATCCAAACACCTTGCTGAGTAAACACAATGGACGAAAACACATAGAGAACAACACCAAGGAGAGAGAGAGAACAAAACACTTTTATCAATTCATTAAATTATAAGCATGCATGCCTAGCTGTAAGGCATTCTGGGTTATAACCATATACAAAATATAACTTCAAGATCCATGATCCAACTTCAAATTTGTAATTCCAAAAACATCTTCTCTAAAATCTCTAAGTCCTTACCCTAAACTCTACTTATACTTGCCAAAATGGCTTATAGAAGATTCTATAACATTACATAATAGAAAGACTAACCTTAAAAAGGTTTGCACTCATCCCAAGACAAGATCCTATCATTAAATTCATGATCCAAATTAAATATGTAAGTTAGCTTAAACTAAGAACCAAACACATACAAAATCATTCAAAGAAGGACCCAAGCATCAAAAAATATCAGGTTCACTCGGCACATGAAGGAACACACAGTCAACACTAGACAACTCAATTAACACTGTTGGTTAACACTAACACCATTGGAATTCGATTAACACTGTGTGTACTTGGTTAACACTGTGAATACTTGGTTAACACTGTAAACTTGGTGATAACTGCTAGAATGAACAAAAGAATAGGATTACAAGGCAACCTATGATGCTCCTGCATATACACTTCCCATTGGAATTGTCTTACATTACCAAAAATTGTTCATCGAGATCATTTTCATCATCATTTGCTGGTAATTTTTCATTGAAAAAATTATTTATGTTGTCGATAACTATTTTCATGGTAATTCATCTTGTCTACAAGCCACACATATACCTCTTTTATCATCATGTGCAATATTGGATATGGCCTACAACATAATATTGTAATCACTTAAATTAAAGTGTATTTAATAAGGTTACTAAGACATGATAGATTGGGACAACACAAATTAGGGAAATAGGTGTTGCTTTGAGGAAGACCCTAAATGTTATAGCATATAGTTATCCATCATATTTTACAGTAGCAATTCAAGATCCTTCCATAAGCATGGTAGAAATATTTAGGTAGTTCTTTAAGCATAGTGAAAATAGTGAGGCAATTCCAGAAACTATGTACTCCCAATGATTGAAATTACTCTTCCTTGAGATAAAATTGCAGAAGGATTACAATCACTAGGTTTGAAAATCAAGGGGTTTTGAACCCTTGAGGGAATGACTATTGTGATAGGGATGGAAAAATTTCAAACCCTAAAGATGATGGGGGACTGCTAGTTATAATCCCTACAATCTCAATGGGAATCATCAAGCATTTTTAAAGAGATATGTTAGGCATTACAAGGAAAATTAGTTAGAGTGTGAGGTTGAGGAATTAAAGGGGTTAGATTATCATGAATATTTTAGGCTTGAATGACATAAATTAAGAAAAAAGTATGAAGAGCTAAAGTTGGAGGATTACTACAAGTCTCTCGCATAAGGAGATGCAATTTGACTCCACCAAAGAGATGACAGATTGAAAAATAGAGGCTGATATTTACATAAATGTAAAATATATTGGTAAAAAGTATGACCATGACTCTAAGGATAGTGCATAGGGAAAGAAGAGACATAAAATGAAGAAAGGATATATGAAGTATTTTGATAGTGGTAGTGATGACAATGGGCAGGGAAAGAAATGACTTTGAAATGAAGAAAGGGTCTAGGAAATACTTGGATGGTGTGAGGGAGGACAAGGAGTGGGGAAAGAAAAGTCTTTGGGAGTGTCCATCTTCTTGTGCCCTCTAAATACACTTTTAAAGATAACCTAAACAAAGTTAATGAAAGATAAATTCACAAAGGAGTCACGATGATAAAATACCTTTTGCAATCAAAGATTATTCTTTTGAAGGACAATTCCTCCACAAAATAAAACATTGATGCTTTTGAAATCTAGTTAATTTTAGTCTATTATTTCATACAAATTACCCATATTTAAAAGGAGGGAAATTCTCAGATGATTTTTGATCCATGGAAGGATAAATTTATTTTTAAGCATGGAGAGAACACTGACAATTATACTCTCTATACTTGAGGACACCACCAAGAATCATTTAAGACATGCACATTTATGAGCAAGTTACACAATGCGAGCCTATATAGATGTAGGAGAAATATTCCCACATGAAGGAGCCTACATCATATAAAATTATTGCATGCATTAGTGATCTTGCTCTCTATAATTCTCTCTCCAATACCTTGAGTAGATTGGTTTTCTTACTCATCTTCTACATTGGATCAGTATGATGTGAGAAATTACAAATTATCCATCTAGCCAAAACTACTGAATATATTTTCATTTAAGATTTAATTCTAAGTTTATCCTATTCACATTAGATATCTTGATCCAAAAATTCTCTTGGTATTTTTAAGTATGTTGTATAGTTGAAACATGTAACCTAAATACTTTCTAAGTGAATGATTGTAGAAGGAACCTAAATTAATACAATTAAGCCAAGATTTGTATTGTGTAAAAATTCTAAATTTATTACCAAAAGAAATATATGGTACATAAATAAATAAAAATAACCCTCAACAAGAAGTAGACATACAATATGCTTTATTCATTTTCATGTGATACCCCAAATTGCATGATTTTGCCGAATCAACCATGGGTATAAAATCTATTGAAATTGTTTGTTGGAATGTGATACAAAATATCTATTGGAAATAATTGATGCTGATGAAAGAAAAAGTGATATTGTTGGATTTAAGTGATGTTGATGACGAAAAAGGTTAGAACTGAGCTCTGAGTTCTATGTAGAAGAGTTAGATCAATTATATTGTTTTCATTGATTCAAGATGATTGACACTACTAATTCATGTAAGTTTCAAATCATTTGAAGGATGTGATGTTTAATAGAGAAGTGGAAGGTAAAGATAGAAAATGAGATGTATAACTAATTTTGAGTTTGTGAGCTTAATTGAGAAACTGATGGATTGGTCTATGACAATATAATATCAGTTTGATTATTTTTGAAGATTTCAAAAAGCATCAAGATGATGCACAAGCAAGCGATTTTGGTTGGTAGATGAAGGAATGAAGTTGGCAAGTGAAAAGATAAGGAATTAGTGACTTAAACCGAGCTAGAGATGGTGGTTAGTAAATGACGATAGATGAAGGTTAAAGTAAGAACAATATTATCTAAATAGAAGTTATAAATGAGAAAGGATGGTTACTAAGCATGAACAGTGCTAACCAAGCATAATGTTAACTGGGAAATGGAGGTGTTCAACAAAGGAAGAATACAGTTCAATGAAAAAGAATAGTTTGTGAAAGATCATGTAAAGGATAACATCAAGAGAAGATATGGACTACTCTAGAAGATTATTAGGTAAGGATAAAGTCAATTAGCAAGATGAACGACTAAAATTAATAAGGAAAGATTTGATGGTGAAGGTATTAGACATGTTTTGAGATCCAAGAAAAGTTCAAGTTCCAAGGTGGGAATACAGTTGATAAGATTCAAAAAATGGTTTATCTAGTGTCATATTCATTGTATCTAAGTTGTTTACTAATCATGTGCATGAAAGGATTTCATGAGTGCCCTAATGAATGAGATGAAGTGGAAGAAATATGTCTATCTAAGGAAGAGACAAGAAGGAAAACATTACTAGTCTATCTAATAGTCAAGTTGGTGGTAAAGATGTTGAAGGAGTTGATACTGAGTAGATCTAGAATTGTAAGTGAAGAGGAGTAAAGAACTGATGTGATGTCAAGTCAATAAGGAAAGATATGGGGAAAATGGAGATATGAACAAGAAAAGAAAGTTACATATTTATTAGATCATTTTATTGTTATTTTCTAACAATTGTAGTAGAAAATCTCTTAATCAAGCTCACTTTAGAAGACTAAATTATGTGACAATACCGAAGTGGCTTTCACCCTAACCGGGTTTCCACATTGAAATACTAAAGTACTGGTGTTAATGCATGCATGAATGTTTTACATGCTATTTTTTATTTACATGTTAAAATTATCATTATTTTTATAATTTGGTTAGTGAAGCTGATACTCGGTAGGAAGTACAAATTTGTTTACTAACATAAGGTTGATTAACTTTACTAAGGGGAATTATTGATATGTTTAAATTGTTATAAGTATGATGAATTGTTGAAAAGGGCCTAGAGATAACTAATTCATCCCCTCTTACTTATCTAACAATATCAAAATATTTGATCCATACAAGATTTGTGGAGGCTAGGATTTAGAAGAAAATCACTAGAAGATAAAATTAAGAATCATTCTAGATTAGGCTTGCTAAATAACACTAAGCATATCCATTGTTTCAATGAGATAATAATTCAAGATAGTGGATTCATCATGTCCAAGTAACATTGTGAAATAGAAGTCTTCTAAAAAATGAGATAGGCACTAAATCAACTTTAAAACATGAATATGACACCTATTAATGAATTTTGAGCCACAAACTAATTTAACTTTTGGATAGGTTAATTTTTTTTTTGTATTGCACGATAGGTGAGGTTTGTGAAGCATTTAGAGAGACATATATTTTAAGCCATGATTATCGATACATTAATGAATAAGAAGTTGTTTAAATTGTTCATGTTTTGGAGTTTTTTTGGTGCCAGTTAAGGAATTTGTTTGTAATTATCAATAGCATTAAAAGGTATTTGGTTTAGGCCTTCATCAATAAATAGAATAAATAGGAGAGGAAAGGGAACACAAGATGATTAAAGTTAAGATGGTTAGTTGGCAAGTAGCATATAATGTAGATGGAAGTGATGACTTAGGTATGGATCAAGAAATCTACTTCTCCCAATGATGGAATCGAAGAAACAAGAATTTTGAACAGGAGTCTCATCATTGTATGGAAGTGAAGAGGAAAGGTCAAGGAAGAAGGGAAGAAAGAAAACAAAGGTGATCTAGAAGAGATAAATAGAAAGGTGTATAGGTCTAAAAAGTCTAAAAAAGATGTTCTCATATATGGAGTTATATTGGTAATTTTTATGTTTCCTAAATTGAAAAAAATAACTCTCTTTCTTCATAAACAATGTTCAATCATACATCAATATTGGCTACACCAATGCACCTTATCTAGTGGAAGCGTTAGTTATATCAATGTACTATATAGTTGTCAGTTTATAATTATATTTAGTTAGTTAATTGTGCCCTTTAGTTAAGAGTTAGTTGGGGGTTGGTTTATTTTTGAGAAATCTATTTATATGGGATCTTTTTTTTCTTTTGAGGGGAGAGGGGGTTGAAACACTAAGGAGAGCTTGTTTATGTTTTTCATGGATATTTTTGAAGAAATACTTTTGATTTGTTAGGGAGGGTTTTTTAGGATAATTCTTTATGGCTTTCTAAGTTTCTTTATTTAGGAGGAGAGAGTCAAATACGAGAGTTTCAAGGGTTGAGAGAGGGATTTTTATTTGTGTAGTTGGTTCTTCTTCTTCCTTAGACAATTTTGAAAGTAGAGAGGGTATGAATGATGCATCTCAAGTTAGAGTTGTCTCCTCTCTTTGACTCCTTCCTCATTTTTTTGTTAATCTTCTTAGGACTTGAGGTATGGATTGAATTTTTTGATTGCATTATTTATCTTATAAAATATGGATCTATTTATATATTCTCATGATGTATGATATTTTTACTTTCCATTATTATATTTATTTAAAAGTTTTGAGTTCTTTTTTTGTGAAAATTGTTGTATTTTCCTAAGATTTTTAGCAAACCCATTTTTGAATATATGTTATTTAAATAGTTTAAATTGAGTCTAGGGTTCTTCTTGGTTTATTTTTTTGAAGTTAAATTCAAAGATCTTAAATAGGTATCTCTTATATTTTATTTTTAGGGTTGAATTAATTATCTAATACAAACATTTTGTTAGAATAAGTCTGCCCATTTTGGGCTCCAATTTTTTAGTCAAGTTTATGTGAATGATATGGATTATAAGAGACATGTACATATCTAAATTTGATATCAAAGATAGTCCTGTGTATTATATTTTATTTTACACTTGTTCGATGGATTTTAGTTATGTTTTGTGAAAGTCACAACCATTTTAGTAAAGTCATATTTGAACCCTAACTAGGGTTTCTGTTTTAGATCACAAGGCATACCTTTCATCCCCACCATTGGATCTTCATATAAATTTAAGGGAATTTATACATAGATTTTTTCTTCATTCTCTCTAAATTGATTGGATTAATTATGTGTTTTCTGAAAGATATGGGTTGCTTATTTTTTGATGACTTTTTCTTGGCATTTCTCCATTGAAATAAATGAACTGTGAAAGTTGTCAAATGTTAGAGGGTTCTAGGTAACCATAGGATTTTAGGATCTTATTTTTATTCATTTGGACCTTAAATATATTGAATATTGTTTTGATACTAGATATAGAGAATTTTGATTCCTTCTCATGAGTTGTGTAGGCTAGATTAGTGTTTAGTGTTATGTAGTGAACTAGGGACAACTAGAGGTTTCCTAAATCCATTCAACTCATATTTTGATGCTATTATGGTATGTTTAATCATTATTATGTATCTTTCTATACTTTAATGATGTTTTCTTAAGGCCAGAGTAAATTAGGTACCCTAGATGAGTGACTCACCATAGTTGTTAGGACCCAAAAGTGGTTATTGAAGGATCTTGTGCAATAGGAGACTGGGAACTTTAGTAGGCTAGCTTATACATGTGATTTTGGTAATCAAGTAAAAATATCAATAAAATGAGCTGGATATTGGGGGTTTGAGTTAACACATTAATAAAGATAAAGATGGTTAAGAGGCCACATATACCTATTGGAGTATTGAGACCATATGTCATTCTGTAGAAGTCTTGGTTGTGATTGAGTGATAATGGTTAAGGAGGTTGATCCTAACATTTGAGGAGTATGTGGTGACACTCACCTAGTTAGTACCCTAGAATCTCTCACTTTTGAAGATGTTGCCTCTCGTAGTCCTTTTTTCATTATTATTTTTATACCCTTGTTGTGCTTTATTTTGGGAAGGGTACTGCCACCTTAGGAACATCCTAGTTGTTAGCTCTTGTATGGATCTAAGTTTTTATCTCCTAGCTTGAGTGAGTGAGCCTTTTTTGGTTCCACATGGTTGGGTGGTTAATTTTACCAAGGTGCTATTCAAGGTATCATGGATTAGCCTTGTTCATGTTCCCTTCCAAAATGGTCTTTGAAGGCTTTACTTTGGGAAGGGTACTACCACCTTAGGAACATCCTAGTTGTCAGCTCTTGTATGGACCTAAGTTTCTATCTCCTTGCTTGAGTGAGTGGGCTTTTTTTGGTTCCACATGGTTGGGTGGTTAATTTTATCAAGGTACTATTCACGGTATCATGGATTAGCCTTGTTCATGTTCCCTTCCAAATTGGTCTCTGAAGACTTTATATTAAAGTATATTATTTTATGTTGAGATGTAGTAATGTATATGCATTCATGTAAATATAATCTCCTAGAAGAAGTCGTAATATATGGCATAGTGATGTATATTGATTTAATTTAGTTTAAAATTATTATAAAAGGAAAATGGTAGCTCTAAGATAAAGGAAAGGGGAAAGTGAACATTTAATATTATTTTAAAACATTTAAAAGATGTTTTTTCAATAATGGTATTTGTTTAAGTATCTATTTGTGTTGATGGATAAAGGAAAAATGAACCGAGGAATATTTATGATATGACATATCTAAGTGAATGATAGAAAGGAAAGAAAATACCATCATTTAACTTAATATTCAAAGGTAGTATCATGCTTGATAACTTTTGAAAATTAGACTTTTAATCAATGGGTAGTTATATTGCGATGGACAAAGACACTAACTTGATTGTATTGAGGAGTGAATTGTTTATGTTTACTTAATGCATGTAAAAAGAATGTAGAGTAATAAAAAAATGCATACCTTAATGAACATTTATCTCTACACTAATGTCTAAATAAAACTAATATTAAGTGTAGACTAGAAAAAGTCACAAATTGAACAATTAGTTTTGAAGTGGCATCTTGAGTTGATAATTCAAACAATGATAGTTGATTAACTTATTGATTAACTTACATTTAACAAATATATGAACATTAAAATGATCATAGACTAATAAATACCTATGTCATTTAATGTATATCTGTACAAGTATAAATATGTTTAATGTAGTTCCTTTAGTAGTGATGTTAGGGAACTTGTGAGGGCTTAGGTTGGTTAATAATCCCGCATTTGAGTTTTGTAAACAAGTTTATGTTTATGTTTAGAAATGATGTACATCTCATTTGTCAAAAAACATTACTTGCACTTTTAATAGTTAGATGGTCTATTCTCTCGGGTTCCCCTAAGGGTATTTTATTTGGTATCATAGCCCTAGGTTGTCACATTGGGAATTTTGCAGACTCGTAGATGGCTCATACATAACCCTTAATGTTTTGGGTAGAATCTTTTAAATATTTTCTAGAAGGTTAGTAAAACTTTTATCCTAGAAAAGAAAGCTACATTCTCTGATATTCATGTTGTCTTGGAATGGACTTATCTTTTCTCAAATATGTATGTTTTGTATTTTGGATCATAATGACATTAGTTATGCTTCATATTGTGCGTGTCCTTATTTTTGGGAAAAAATATAGGATTAGATATATGTTGAGTTATATCTAGAATTTATAACCTCTATCCTATTGTGCTTACTTTACAAAAACTAACTTAGCTTCAGAAGATTATGAAGCATTTTTTCATGTCTAGTTTAGACTAATAGTATATTTGTTTATTACTCTAATAATGCTCAAATAGAAAGATTAGAAACAATGATAATATTACTTTGTGATAAATGCATTGGCATGTGTATTTTCCTTCCCTAATCTTCTAATATATGATCTATAAAAAATATATCTATATAGGGAAATAGCTTAATCTTTTTTGGCTTTGAAAAGGATTTTGAAAATATTGTATCCTTATCTTCATTAGAATGGATAATTGATAAATGAATTACTATGAATTAGATAGATAAAAGACTCTCTCTCTCTCTCTCTCTCTCTCTCTCTCTCTCTCTCTTCTCTCTCTAGATAATACTAAATTATTTTTATTAAGTCAGGGTAATTTCATCTTGCATTACATCCAAATATGAGTAGATCATTAGGAAGTGTATGAAAGATTGTATGAATTATAATTAGATTATGTACCTTTAAAAATATCTTCAAAAAATGTCCTTTACTTTGAAGTGAATTGAATTAAAGTTAGCGTTGTCTTGCAGATGGGTAGCAATAATAGTGCATAAGCTAGACTAAAATCTTATTAATGATAAGAAAACATACAATTTAATTAAACAATATTAGGAACACGTGTCCTAATTTTGTAGTGTGCTACAAAACAAATTGTGTAGTAAGTTAAGTGTTTCAATTGGATTTATTTGAGATAGCTAGTATAAATTAGTAAATTCAAAATTTCCATGCAAAAGTAGGTGAAATAAGACATTCTTCTCCTAAAAAGTTTATATTCATATTAGTAAATCACAAGTTTGAGTGAACTCATGAAAATTGAGTAAAATAGACATATGAATGAATAGAATATTGGGAGTGGTGTCTTTAAATTAGAAGTGATAACTGTCATTGGTGTTCCTTGAAACGAGTATAGTATGAATAAATCTTACAAAATATGTCTTCTTCTTGTAAACCATGAAGACTAATTGACCTTGATAGTAGAAAGAAAACATTCTTTTATAGTGTTTCCCCAAGAGATTATTATGAAGTACATGTCAATTATGTTTTAGTGCAAATGGTATTCTGATGTTCTATAGACTTTGATTTAGCTTCTAAGAACTAAGAAGTAGAAATTTGTTCATAAGTACTATGCATTTTATCTTCATTAGAAGAAAGTTGAAAGTTAATAATAACAATAACATGGAATGTTAGTTTATCTAAGATTTATAATCTCATATATAATTTCTAGGGTTATCAACTTAAAGTTTTAATATTGTTTCATTGGGCCATGAATATTAAAAGAAAGGAAGACATTTTATACATAGATTCAAATGTTAGAGAAATGAATATGAAGTATAAACAATAATGTTTGACTATAAATTTCTTTATATTTAACATAATTTATTATGAGATATGTTTCCATATTAGATATCCTCTTTTCAAAGTTACTATGTTTAATCCATAAGAGAAAACTATGACCTATTATTATAGGAAATTGCTTGTGTTAGTAATAAATAAAAATGATAATAGGAAAATGGTAACTTCCAAGAGTAAGTCAAATTCTAGGGGCTGGGGGGGGATGTAATGCCCCTCTAATTTTGACATGTAATTTGGAGTACTAAGGGATGAAATTAGAGCACTGGAGCTATCTTGAATGTACATTTTTTTTTGTCTAAAGTGCTTGGGTCTAAATGTTATGACCTTTAATTCAATAGTTAGTGGTATATGTATGCTTCTAAGATACCTATACCAAGTGGATGAGATACTATAAGATTGTACTTGATACTATATTTAATAATTAGGATCCTAAATACTACTTATAAAAAAATAGCTATTATAATTTGTGATAATACCCTGTTTGCATGATGATCTTCTTGTAAAATCCATCTCGTTGATATTATCTATTGTGTTAGGATTTGGATGAGAAATCTTGTGATTTGATTATTATAAATGAAATGAATATTAGCTAGATAATAGTCTTTTCTTATTTTGGAACATATTAAGATTTCAATGTGTATGTTAATAATGATCAACTTCCTTGATTAGAGCATCTATTTGATTATAATTATTATATTTTGGTCTAACCCTTGAAACCCATTATATATGTGTGTGTGTGTGTGTGTGTGTGTGTGTTTTTTTTCCAGATGGGGGAGGCATTCATAGTCACTCTTGCATGAGACCTGCACAATGTTGCACTCCCCCTCCTTGTCTTGGTGATGTAGGGTTGTAGGTACCAAACATTGACTCCACCTAGATACATAGGTATGCACATGCCTTTAAAATCCTTAAAAAAATTTTTTGCGAAGGTGGTGCTAAGGAACCCACAAAGTAACCCAATTTAAGTAACCCCTTTTGACATATATTTTCTATTTAGGTGGAACAATTGACTTTATTTAACTTTCTTAGAGTTGGTATTTTTCAAATTTTATTATTTTGGTTGTATTATTTGTTTAATCATTTCATTTATTTATCCTCCTTATGAAAAATCTTATATGATCTTTGTGTTAAAGTGGGCTTGTCGTTGCACCAAAAGATTGATCTATCAATGCCTGATACAACCACTCAATTTATAGTACATAGGAGGTGATTAAGCCCATGTCATGAATCCTGAGGGGAGCTTTGAACATTTTTCCAACAATCTCCCCCTCAATTTTACCCAAGGGTTTGAGAATTCAAACCTATGACCAAGCTCTGATACCAGTTGTTAGAGTGGAGTTGTCAATGCCTGATACAATCACTCAATTTATAGTACACAAGAGGCAGTTAAGCTACTCTCACAAATCTCGATGGGAGCATTGAACATGTTTCCAATACTTTGTTATGTTATATTTTAAGGTTTCATGCTTTATCTAGAGTTTAGCTTGAATTGTATTGTTGACTATGATTTACCTTTTTTGATCTTGAGGTTTTCTCTATGTGTTTTATAGTTGATTGTTATGGCATCTTTGGATAATTATATTTACTTCAAAACATGTGATTTTATTCTATCTAAGTGTTATATATTATAGTAAGTATAAATGTGTAATAGTATTAATATTGTGATCTATTACTTCCTAGTCACATAGATTATAATATTTGGTATTTGACGTGTGTGTGTGTGTGTGTGTGTGTGTGTGTGTGTGTGTGTGTGTGTGTGTTGGGGTGGGGTAAGAGTGGGGGGCACATATGTGTATAAGGTTATATGTGAGTATAATATTTGGATCAAGGAATGTGTAGTATTGTTAATAATTAAATATTATTTAATGTGAGGTATGATATTCTTAATTACTAATTATTAATAATATGAATAAGCTGCATATTATTTACATCTCTCGTGCTATATATTATAAATGTGTGTATTAATGATTATAAAAGCATTCATTATATTCATATTTATATACTATATAGTTGTGAGTTTATAATTATGTCATTACTTAATTATGCCTTTTATTAAGAGTTAGTTGAGGTTACCTTTGAAAAATCTATTTATATGGAGTCTCATTTTTTCTTTTGAGGAGAGCTTGGTTGTACTTTTCATGGACATTTTTGGAGAAAAATGTATGATTTGTGAGGGATGGTTTTTTACCGCAATTATTTAAGGTTTTATAAGATTCTTTATTTTGGGGAAGAAAGTCATAAATGAGAGTTTCAAGGGTTGAGAGAGGGATGTATGTTGTGTAATTGGTTTTTCTTCTTCCTTGGATATTTTTGAAAATGGAGAGGGTTTAAATGATGCATCTCAAGTTGGATTTGTCTTCCTCTTTGTCTCCTTTCTCATTTTTTGATTGAATCTTCGTAGGACTTGAGGTATGGATTGAATTTCTTCATTATATTATTTATTTGATAAAATATGGATCTATTTATATGTTATAATAATGTATGAAATATTTACTTTCTATTAATAGATTTATTTAGAAGTTTTTGAGTTCTCTTTTTTTTTGTGAAACTTTTTGTGTTTTCCTAGGGGTTTAGCAACCCATTTTTGGAAGTGTTGTTTGAATAGTCTAAATTGATTATAGGGTTCTTCTTATTTAATTTTCTAGAAGCCAAATTCAAACATATCAAATGGGTATCTCTCATAGTTTCTTTGTAGGGTCTAATTAATGTCCTAATATGTATATTTTATCAAAATAAATCTATTCATTTTAGGCTCTAACTATTGATTCAATTTTATGTGAATGGTACATAATGTAAAAGTTATGTACATACCCAAATTTGATATTAGATATGCTTTTATTTCTTATCTTTCATTTTCCACTGGTTTGACGAATTTTTGTTATGTTTTGTGAAAGTTGCAACTAGTTTAGTGAAGATAGGTTTGAACCCTAACTAGGTTTTTATTTATTTTAGAATATAAGCCATATCTTTCATCCCCATCATTGGATATTTATATAAATTTAAGAGAAAGTATGAATATATTTTTTCCTCACTCTCCCCAAATTAATTGGAATAATTATCTATTTTGTGAAAGATATGGGTTATTGTTCATTGATGACTTTTTTTTGGCATTTATTAATTGTTAGAAATAAACCAATTTTGAAAGTTGTCAAGTGTTAGAGGCTTGTAGGTTACCAGAGGCTTTTAAGATCTTAGTTTTTATTCATTTTCAATTTAATTATATTGAATATTATTTTGATTTCATGTGTGGCGCATTTTGATTTCTTTTCATGATTTTTGAAGGCTAGATTAGGGTTTATGCTTGTCCAATGAACAAGGGATAACTAGAGGATTTCTAAACCTAACCAACTCATGTTCCAATGTTTTTATGAAATGTTTATTAATTATTATGTGGTACTTTAATGATATTTTCTTAAGAGTAGCGTAATCTAGGTACCCTAGGTGAGTGGATCACCATAGGTGGTAGGACCTAGAAGTGGTTGCTACAAGATCCTATGAAGTAGGAGACTAGGGCCCTGAGTGGGATGGTTTCTATGTGCAAGTTTGGTAATGACGTGAAAACATTAATAAAATAAACTAGGTATTAGAGGGCTTTGGGTTAACACATTAATAAAGATAAAGATGGTTAAGAGGCCAGATATGCCCTATTGGAGTATTCAGACCATATTCCATTTGGTAGAAGGCCTAGGTGTGGTAGGGTAAAAATGGTTCACGACATTGATCCCAACATTTGAGGGGTATCCTAGTCTGTATCCTAGAATCCTTCAATAGTCCCTTTTTCATTATTACTTGTATAACCTTGTTGTGCTTTATTTTGGGAAGGGTACGACTACCTTAGGAACATCCTAGTTGTCACATCTTGCATAAACCTTGATTTCTATCTCCTAAACTAGAGGAGTTGTACTTTTTGGTGTCATGTGGTTGGGTGGTTAATTTTTTCAAGGTGTTATTTGGGGTCTCATGGATGATCCTTGTTTATGTTCCCTTTCAATTTGGTCTTTAAAGACTTTATATTCAAGTATATTATTTTATGTTGAGATGTACTAATGTATATGTATTCATCTAAATATAATCTCCTAAAAGAAGTCATAAGTATATGGCATAATGATTCTAGACACCCAAAAATGGATAGACTTGTGAGTTTACATTTAATGCACTAATTATTCTTCTATTAATTAAGGGTTCTTAAATTGTTAATTAATCATCTTTATTCCTCTATTATCAAATATTTCCATCATTTAATCATTCCCTAATTTTAATTAAATAATTAAGTTTATTTAATTATTCAACCTTTAATTAATTGATCATTATCAGTTAATTAAATTCATTTTTCCCACAATTTAAATAATGATTATTAGTTATTTAGGCAATGGCCTATAATGCATCGGTAAATTGCGGGCCTCTCATTGGAGAGGTCTTAGGTTTGAATATACTTGAGATTAACACATAAAAGTTATAATAAATGAACGATAAATAATCTAGGCTTCAGTCGATTACCTATCCAAAAATAAATAAAATTTTATTGATTATTTAATATAACTAATTTATTCCTCTTTATTAAATTGAATTCTAAATTTAATTTAATTGTATCTTCATTTCACATCAATTTCAATTTCTGTTTAATTTCATTTAATGTCATCTGTCAAATTTAATTGAAGTTTTAATTCAATTAAATCTTCTAAAATCTAAAAAATCAGTTTATGAGGAATTATAAAATTTATAAATTAGAAAATCTTCATAAAATAAAAAATCAATTTTTTTTTTTTTTCTTGAAATCAAAAATAAAAAATGATTTCAAAGTTTCCATTTTCAATTTTTGGAAACTTTATCTCCAAAATTGAAAATATCTTAGATTTTGTCTTATGGTTTTTCGATTTAAAAGTGGAAACTTTCCAATTATTCATCCAGTCTCTTTCATCCTTGTCCATTGATCATGATTTTTCCAAATCAATCTCAACCATTTATGGATTTCCAGAAAATCTATATAAATAGTCCTCCTATCTCTTAATTTCATCAATCACTAACTCTCACATTGAACCTCTATCAATTTTCTATCATTTTGTTATCATCTAAATCAATATCTTTTTATCATTTCTTGGAGCTCAGAGTCCAAGTGCTACCAAAATCACAATTGAGTGCACACTTCATATGATCAAAGAGAAGCAATAAAAGGTTGGAGCATTTTATTGGTTTGCATGTTTTATGGTGTGTTTCCAATTATTTAGTACTTCTTATTTTGTTGTTCATAGGCTCATGTTTGGTAGCTTATTTTATTTTATTATTAGATTATTCAATGATATTAATCCTCATTTCTTGAGTGTGTAGATTTAAGCCTATACATTTTTGTGAACCCGACATGAATCTAACAGCCTAACAAGACCAAATTTGTTGGAAATATTTAAGATATGATATGTTACTGAGAGGGGAGGGGTGAATCAGTAACATCAAAACTTTTTAAAACAATTCAACACTTTAATCATATATACTATTCTCAATTCATTCATTTAATCTACTGCATGTATGAGAGAACAAACATTTATAACAAATGTACATAGTGATTTGAACACCCAGAAACCTTCCAAATAGAAAGTAAAATTAGGGTGGGGATGATACCCACAAAACTTTGTTACTGTAGTATGAAGTTGGCCTATTAAGGCTTACATTGACCACTTCTGGTGATCTTCCCTGTTAGGAGCACAAAGGACTGTTAGGTCCACCTTGTTAGAGGATTTACAAACATACACTAAAGTATGCACTCTATTAGGAGATTTATACAAAGATTGTTAAGTCTACCCTATTAAAGGATTTACAAAATTGATTCACCTGTTAGGATGAAACAGTGGATCTACTTACAAACTTGATTTGCTGATTAGATCCTTGAAGTATAGATCACCTTTTGTGATTGATGAAACTTTACTGCTCCTTGCAGACCTTGCTGAAAATTCTGCTCTTCTGCTGATTCACATTTACACTTCTCAAAACATTACATGTCTCTCTTGATACTCTCTTCCATATGCCATACATCTTGCAAATGATATAATACATTACATATATACCATTCCAATAATTACAATTACAAGGTCATCCATAACACAAGTGAACAAAACATTACTGAGTCAGCCCAATAGTAAATAACTCGAGTTCACTGAATTGACTTCGTGACCTTCTGATACTTGGGGTCCACTGCATTACTCTGCATCATCATGCACTTGGTAGAAGTGAAGGCTTGGTCCATACTAATCACTCAATGTAGTTCTCAACTTGGTAACCACAGGTGACTCGATAGATGTAGTGTCACTCGGTAAAAATTGAATCTTTTGTTTATCTTGCTTTCACTCGATAAACACTACACTTTCATTACTTGGTAAACATTACACTTTCATCACTCAGTAAACATTACACTTCCATCACTCGGTGAATTTTACACTTCCATCACTTGGTGAATGTTACACTTCCATCACTCGGCAAACATTACACTTCCATCACTCAGTAAACATTACACTTCCATCACTCAGTAAACATTACACTTCCATCACTCAGTAAACATTACACTTCCATCACTCGGTAAATGTTACACTTTCATCACTCAATAAACATTGGATTCCCATGACATAGTCAGACTGCTTGGTAGATACTGAGATACTCGGTGTAAACTGTGAAGCTTGGTAGATACTGTTGGGTTGCACACCCACTCGGTAGCTTCATGAATGCTCAGTATGAACTACTTAAGTGATGAACCTTCAAGGTAACCACTAAATGCTCAATATACACTGTAGATGCTCGGTGTAAACTGTGAAGCTTGGTGAGTGTAGGAAACTAAGTGCTAAGCTTTGTAGCTATACTGATATAGATAAGTATTGTCACTAATGGCAATAATAACTTAATGCCAACAATCTCCCCCTTTGGCATTAGTGGCAAAACACTTATAAGCCAAAACATATGTACATTACCTGACTCAATGAATTTTGGTTTTTCAAAATTGATCTTTGTAGAACTGCTACATATACATTTCTATATACAAAGATACTTATGTACACATGCTAATTCTAATGAGTGCTAACTCCCCGTATCACTTATAGTGATAACTCTCCTCATTTATTATGCTGAAACTCTGAATCTCTCCCCCTTTTTAACAATAATGCCAAAGGACTGCATATATATAATTTATATGGCTACACCAAAGTGAGATAGAAATTCTTGATGTACCTTAAGGATGGTTGCAAAAGTACTATCCCAAGTTTGCTACAAAATTTGATAGGTGGAGAGAGAAATTTGAACTTCTACTAATAATTGGATCAAGTGATCAACCACTAAGAAGTTCTGATCTTGGACCAATGTTTTACAATGAACAAGATGTTTTTGCATTGTGTCCATGATATGAAGGATCATGTTCTAGATGTCTATGAGTGTAGACCGGATCCTAGCTTCCTCTCTCAATAGTTCTACCTGTACATCTGCCAAATATCTGATCTTGGTGTGATGGGAGGTTGTGGAGGAGGAATCCATCTTTAGCTTGGATGCACTTGATTGCATATCAATGTCAATCTTATTTAACTTATCCTTTATTTCTTTGGTAAAACCAGAAACATCACAAAGTTTAGCAAAAAGTGATGCTGCATTATTAAAAGAATTTTCAAAATTTCCCAAAAATGTTGACAATTCAACTTGCTTTATTGCTATCTTTTGAGCAATATGCTCTACCATCTTATTATCAAATTTCTTTTCAGCTTTCTCAATAAGTTTCTCTTGTCTGGAAGAATGCTCATTAAATTTCTATATAGTCTCTTCTAACTGAATCAAAATGTGTTGAGTAGAATCTACTTCAACACCTATGACATCTATAATTATATATTTGGCATTTTCAATTATTCTATATTCCTTGTCCCTTTCTGATCTTAACTATTTTTGCATAGCTTTCATCTCTATTAGTTGACTGGCTAACCTCGTCTCTTCATAGGTAGCATTGTCATAGTCAATCTTTGGAATCACTATCTCTATGTCTAAGTCAATATCTTCTGTAATTTCATTTCTAGTGATCAGAAGTTTTAATGGATGCTTTTGTTTAACTTCTATGATGATTGGTTTGACCTTAGGAATAGACACAATAGTGGAGATAGAAGGGCTAGCAGTGAAAATTGGGATAGGACTTGAGGATTGAATGCCAATAGAACTATTAACTGGATCAAAAACACTTCCCAAAATTAGTGTCATACTCGGTAGAGTACCCATAGTAGTATCTGAATTGATTGGAATGGAGGTGGATGTAGATGATGCTAATGGAAACAAGACTGTAGAACTTGCTGGAACTGATGAAAACAAAATTGTGGAACTCACTGTTACACTTACTAATGATGACGGAGCTAAGGAAGTTGACTCGGTGGCTGAAGAAGTGACAATCAACTCGGTAGATGAAGTTCTTGGCACCTCTATTTCAGATACCTGGAGCTGGGAGGAGGTTGGTGAAGATTGATCAATTGATGTAATTGTTGTGCTCACAATCTTGCTTACAAAAGCTGTCTCCATAGTGGATGTAACAGTCTTTGGTGGAGAGTGAGGAAGGGATGCAATCACTTCTGCTGCAATTTTAACTGGATCCTCTTCATCTTTTCCTTCCTCCTATGCTTCTTCCTCCTTGTCTTCTTCCTCTTTTTCTTCCATTAGTGCATGTAGCTCTCCTAGAGTAACTGTGATGGATGGAGTGCTATCAAAATGACCACTGTCACTGCTATCATCATCCTTGATTTCAACTAGATCTTCATTGGGCTTTTGTAGATGATAGATGTTCTTCCACATGTTTTTTTCATCATTTACAACATGCTCAATGTCTTTAATTAAAATCAAACATGTGTGAGATCTAATCATCATTTTACCTTCATGTTTCTTCATTGCTACCTTTAATTCTATTCTAGTAAGACTCGATAGAAGATTCCTTAGAGATTTCTCATATATGTCTTTAGCCGTTTGGGTGGTTGACTCCCATCTCGGTTGCAATCTCTCCAATGGTTCTTTGGAGATTTGAGAGGCGAGCTAGTCCGGGGAGTATTTCCACTTACCCATCTTATTGAGTACCAGTTCCTCAATCTGCATTTTCTCAGCATTAGTTCTTGTTTCAAATTTCAATGCCTTAAAATTTGTGATGCCAACTCCCTCTTCTAATTGTTTAAGCCTTTCCTTGAATGTGAGTGGAGACCTGACTAGTATAGGTTCCTACTTGCCTTTTCTAGTTCTTCTAGAGAACACTACAATAGGCTTCTTCTTAGGTTTGGTAATAATTGCCTTACCTTTCTTCTTTGGCGGTTCCTCTTTAGATTCATGTTCTTCTTTTTCTTCTTCTCCTTCTTCTTCTTCATTGGCTTCTTTATTCTCACCTTTTCCTTCTATAAGCATAAGAGGGCCGGTAGCAATTTTCAACTTAGCTATCTTCCTCTTGACTTTGCTTATGGCCTAGGGTAGCTTGATTTCAAGCTCAATTCTGGCCTTTGCCTCATCATATGTTCTGAATATTGGTTGCTTTGGGTCTACTAGCTCATTCACCAGTGCTTCAATAATGTCCCTGGCCTCATTAATATTAACCTCATAAGGAAGAGGTTTCACTCATGCAACTCGGGGTCTGACTACCTAAATGTATACCTTATCACAATCAACCATAAAGCATACATCATCTTTGTAGTCTTCAACCAATTTCAGTGGGATTCAGAATCTATTGTTCATCCTTTCCTTGAAATATTCAAAATAATTATCCATGATGCTATCAAAATTTTGACCCATTTCTGCTACAAACTCATTAATCTAATAAAGAATGGGAATATCTTTTCTCCACACTACAGTTCCTTTAGATGGAAAGAATTTTTAAATATAGAAGAATAAACAAGTCAACAGAGAACCAAATTTACAAGGATTTTTCTTTGTAGTCCTTATAGTATCCATGTTCTTGTTTAATTGTTTTAATAGTAATTCCAACAGGTCAAATTCAAGGTTCTTCTTTACAATTTTGAAGGCCAAATCCATAGCCTCACAGGGTACACTGTTTAGTCGACTAGAGCTATAGATTTTATGGGCAATGACATGAGTTCCAAATCTTAGTTCGACATCAGATACAGTGCTAACCTTCAAACCTCTATCATCCCACTTGGCTACGGTTATCTTCTGCAACTCATCCCATCCTAGGGTTTTGGTAACCTTCACTTTTTTGAGCATAGGTAGACCCGTGATTTTGTGAATCATCTTCTTTGTGATTAACACTAGCTACTCTAATTATAGTTGCCCATTTTGCACTTGACTTAGAATATACCTAATCCACTTGGTTTGGAAGCTTCTTGGCATATGTGAGATATGAGTCAAGCTTTTGGTTTCAAGATGCTTATGCTCGGGTTTTAGAGAGCCATCAACACTCATTTATCCTAGGGCATTATCCATCTCTAGGTTTCCAATCTCTTGAACAAAATATTTAAAATGTGTGTGAATATTGTTTATAAGGAGTACCTTTGATGGAATTTGAGATTGAGCACCATTAGGGTCAAGTGATTCTGCAATGGTCGGAACAATTTTGAAGTTGGGCTCTTTCCATTCTATATCCTTTACTAGCATCTTTGAACCTTGTTTTGCCTTGGTGCCGCTGCTGCTCCCAAATGCCATTGATGCTCGGTAAAAGAAAGAAATTGTTCAAACAAATCTTTCGCTAGAAAATTGCTTGGAATCGCTCAGAATTGCTTGAATTGCACCTAAAAATTTCTTAGCTCTGAAATCATGATGAAGAATGAAATCAAATTCTGCCCTTTTGATGAAAATTTTTTCATTAATGCTTGGTATGAAGGTAGCTAAGATGACATAGTGTTTGACAGGCTATCATTGAATTGCTTAGTAGAAGCTTGCAACTTGGTGATCAAAAAAAACTTTTAGTTATTCCTGACCTAGCTCGGTAAGTTCTTCAACCGACTTTCCTCAGTAGATGCAACTTGATAAAAGATACACTTTCTTTGATGTTTGTGTATTTGGAATACTGATTTGATCATTTTGCTTTCTTTTAGCGCCTAGGCTTGCCTAGCTTCAAATCAAGTAAGCCTCAAAAAAAATTTGTGTCATTTCTTTGTGGCATTTTTAAGGTCATGATCGAATCATTCACTTTTCCTTCTAAGGAATGAACAAACGTTAAAATTAAAGCCTTATGTTTTCTAGTAGACAAGTCTTGGAAAGAACAACCATTTTTGTTGTGTTTGGAGGCTAAAAGGAGTAGGTATATGCTCTCACATTTATGGATGATCAGACTCCTAGACCTACTTTTAGTTTCATTTCATTTCTTTTAGTAGGTGGCATAAAACCTTAGGGGTAATACCTCCCAAAACTTTCCTTAACGAGGCTGGTGAGAGGGAAAGCCAGAGTGGAACAACTACTTTAATCACACTATTCTAACTAAGAGCATGTAATAGCCTTCCTCTAGCAGTCCTCACTAATTGCACAAAACCTCCTTGACATTGGTGGGAAGCTCTTGAAAGAGAAGTAAAAGTAAACTCTTTGAACAAAAATCCTAACTAGGTCCTTGTTAATCATAAAATCACTTTTTTAACCATGTCCAAACAAAATTAATTTTAGGTAGATTTTCTGGAATCTATTATTGCAAAAGACTTGTCAAAAAATTTTGGAACAAACATTCAATGTTTATATCTCATGACTATTGATTCGAATGAGTGTTCTGCTTGTTTAATTTGTTGTTAAAATTAATAGTTCATATTGTATGTGTCATTAAAAAATCTTCAAATAAAAATTCAAGGTTTTCCATCAAGGATCCTAGGTCCTACCAAGAGATCAAAATTAAAATATTAACAAGTCTAAATCATAGAGATAAACCTTTCTCTATCAAACTTCAACTCAAAAGATAGTTTAACATTGGAATCACTACAATAACAATTTGAATCACACTCAAAACACTTCAAATCAATATCAAGATGTATCTTCCATACCCTTTTTGGTCAAAGACCACTCATCAAATATCAAACAAGGAACAACCCATATGGCATGTACTTCAATCCATTTCCCACCTACGATGAGGAGAAAGATTCTAACTATTATGATGACATAGAACCTTTTGTCTATTTAAAAAGATCCCCCAAGATGACACAACAACAATGGAAAAATGGTATCATCATAGAACAAATGCAAGAACTACGAGCTAAGATAGATGATTTTAAAAGTAAAAGGCAACCAAATTCTTACACCATGAAGGACATATATCCATACCTGGATAATCAATCAATCAACATGCCTCTGATCAAATCACATGTCAATGAACATCTATGTACTTCATCAAATCCACTGTCAAGGATTTTTGAAGTAAACAAAATTGAAAATATGTCATCCTTTGGACATCAATCAAGCATGATTGGCAGAAAACTATGGTATCACACATTCAATCAATCAATGACATGCAACATGCAAGCATCAACATGGTATCACCAACAAGATCACACAACCAACAAAAATTCCAATCTAGTCCTTTCAATTGTTTGTAGAAAAAATTGGTTGATAATCATGTAATTATTTTTCAAGAGAATCAAAATCATCTACCCATGTCTAGCAATGGCACATATACCTCCCATGATGAAATTATCCTTCAAGAAGCCTCCATAATTCCCACCATTCCTCCATCTCCTGAAATATCACAAGAGGAATCTATTCCATTTCCAACAAATGATATATCTAGTAATGAGGCTTTCTAAGGGCTATCCAAAATGGACTTCCAATTTAATCCCTTTCATGATGCGATTCCCTTCTACAACTCAACTATCCTAGATCCAATTCCACCATATACTCCATTTCCAGAGAAATCCATCTCAAAAAATCCCATTCAAAGCTCTTCTCCCTCATATCAAAATATTGAACCCTTCCAAGAATCCACCTTTCATACCCTATGTCAAGAGAATAATCAAAAGCATGAAGAAACAAGACTTGGAATCAATCAAGATCAAGACAAGATCCCAATAATTACTAGAACTATCCAATTTTTTACGAAGAACCCATTTTTTTAGAGTCCCATAAAGATTCTATCATCCATGTCCATCCTATCAATGGTGATCCCCATCTATCCAAAGGTCAAAGTTTCATTCCCAATCATATGGACCTTTCACTTCCTATTCCTAAGCAGGATCATGAAATCCTATCCATTCTTCTAAATGATTCCATTCATAGTCAAGAGAAAACTACCCTTAAAATAGAGTCTACTTATCACTTTCCAAGTCAAGATCAAAGTATCCCTTCACCTTCATGTCCACCACAAGATCCCATCATCCATCTAGATTCTCCTTATAAACCTACCAGTCCATCATCTCCATGTCCTAATCCTCTATACCTTCCACAAGATCCTATCCTCCTAAAGAATTCTTTCATTACTCTTATTCCATCACATGATCCCATTAGTCCTCTCGATCCCCCTCATGATCAAAGAACTTTTTTGCAAGTTGTTCATGAACCCCATACATGTAAAATAGATTTATCCACTTCCATCCAATCTAGTATACTTCAAAATCCTATTATTTCTTCCATATCATATCCAACCCAATCTTGTAGCAAGTATCTTTCTACTCAAATGCATTATCAAGTCAAAGGATTAAACCTCCTTGGAAAAAGTATGTCAAAACCCTTCCATATCACAGAAAATTCAAATTATCATGGCCATTCCATAAGCTAAAAAGCTCATTTTAAAGGTGTTGGTTTCCCTTCCAAATCCAAATCCAAATGTACACCTCCCCCTTCATCCCTTCCATCCATCTTAGGTCCATATATTCCTCTATCCACTAATTCATGGTCCACTTATCCTTCTCTAAATCAAAGTTAAAAAAGGAACATATCTTGGAGAACCTTCCACCCATGTGAAAGGACTCCACATCATTCCTATCCTTCTAGTACTCCCAATACCCTGGGAAGAAACTTGGATGCCAAGCATAAAAATAACAGGTCCAAATATCCACATCCATCAAAGAATAAACATGTCCAATCTAATCGACATGTTTATCAAAAGAAAAAAGAATCCAAAAAGTCAAAATGGTCCATTAAAAAAAAAGAAATATCAAAGATAATTTAGGTTCCTAAATCCCTTGTTAAAGCAATACATTCTAAAGGATCACAAAGAAAATAAAATTCAAGAACTATGTGAATTCCCAAGTCTCTCACAAATGACTTGCATACTAAAGAAAAATCAAAATTGGCATTCAATCTACCCAAGGCTTCCTCAAATCGACCATCCAAACAACTTCCATCCACTTCTGAATTTGTTTTGGATCCTTATCTTCCAAAATTAAAATCCATATTCATTTCACCATCAAATCCAAAATCTCATTTTCCTTCATCTCTCCATTACCCTTCAAGATGTGTGCCAATGTTGACCTTGTCACCCTTTCCATCTAATCCTACACAAGTCTTCCAATACCCCATCTATTACCCAACTCCTATGCTCCAACATTCCATCCATCCTATCCAATCCTTTGCATAAACCCCTCTCCCACTTCATCCAACCATCCATCTCATTTGCATTTGTCATTACCCCACCGACATATTTGAGAATACCATCAAAGACTGTGGTCTATTATTTTAGAAAGGACAATTATACTTGATTCCTTCCTTTATGACCTATCATGTGTCCATTATCTTTAAAAAAAAAAGTCAAAACATATTCCAAAAGTAAAAAGGAAAAAAAATCAAGAGAAAAAATTTCATCCAATAGTGAAAACCTGGCAAATAGTGTTGAAAACAAATTGGTACAAGTATGATAAATGTGTTTTAATCATTGCTTTGTCATTGATGTCAAACTTGCTAATTTTTGGTAAGACAATTGCTTATATAATTTAAGTACTATCATTTGTTTGATTGATGAAGAGAATTTGATCAAAATTAGGTAACAATAAAAGCTAGAGAAAAGGTTGAGTTATGATATGAAAAGAAGTACAAACATTAGCCAAGACAGTGATATTATAATGCACTAATATTTTGCTTAAGGTTGCAAAGGTTGATTACACTGATTAAGCTTAGAACATAGTAACGAGACTCACCACGAGTTGGGTGAGTTGTCTGAGTCAACAAGTCAAGTTGCCTTAGTCGGGTCAAAATGACCCATGACCCTAGCTTGGTGGGTCAACTGAGTTGATTCAGCTGACTCGACAGGTTGACTTGGCTGACTCGCCTAGGTGACTCGGTTGATTTTTATATTTTTTGCCTTTGTAGTTACGTAATTGATGCATGTGATGTATGTGATCAAATTACCTTATATTGTATGATGTTATTGTGTCTTTAATCTTTATTCAATAATAGGTGCATGGAATTAATTTAAATCCAAAAAATCTATAAATTTCAAGGGTTTTATCACTTTGGTGAGTCATTGTCGAGTCCAAACTGGGTCACAAGTTGAGTTACCCTTGTCGAGTTTGAGCTAAGTATGAGTATTGTTACTTTTGTTTAGAAGAACAAGTTAAACAAAGTTTGTCTGCCAAGCTTAACAATCTATGCAGTAGGTGCCAAGAAAAGTTAGTGCAAGTCGAGCAAAAAATTAGTTGGAGCCGAGAAAAGTTAATTTTAGTGTAAGCCGAGTAAAATAGTGTAAGAAGAGTAAAGATTAGTTGATGTCGAGTACCAATAAACTTTAGTTTGTGCCGAGTAATTTGATAAAGGATGCCAAGCAATGTAGTATGTGTCGAGCATTAGAAGCTAGTTAATGCCAAGTGTCAACATTATGAGAAAGATTGAGAATTTGATGAATCTGAGCTGAAAAGTTTGATTTCTTGAATTGCTTGAACTACGTGGAAGATAATATTGATGAGCTAGTGGCACAAAATTCATGATGAACTGTTTTGAGGGAAATTCAAAGAGGATTGAAGGGAAGTTTCTAGAAGGGAATGGAATGAAATGAGGGATAGATTCATTGAATCCTACCTAATCTGACCTAACCCTAAAATGGACAATGGAGGATGAATGAAAAAATATCTTAATTCTCTATTTATAGAGATGGCTGGTCAGAAGCAAAGGTTGTCATGTGTGTGAACCTAAGACAGACAAGGAGTTTAGGTATTGCTTCATTTAATGACCCAAGTGAAGAGACTGCATTGTCAAGCAAAGTAAGAAGGCTTAAGGGTATGGATGCTTGAAGGGTAAACAAGCTATCAAAGCTAAAGTGTGTGAAATCCAAGCAGAATGAAGGACTGAAACAAAGATCTATAATCTACAAGTGTGTTGTAAGTTATTATCAGATCAAGCCTTATTGTTACTTTCTATTATTGTACCAGTCTAGGGTAAGTCTTTTGGATTAAGGTTGACCTAACAGTCATTTGTAAATTCTCTAACTAGGTGACATTCCAAGTGAATGATCTAAAGTACTTTAACAAGGATCACTCCTAATAGGGTGATTGAAATACTTTAACCAAGTCACATTTAATAGTGTGCATTGTAATCTTTACCAGAGTTGACCTTTTATAGGGCATCACTTTAGAAGAGTGAGAATGAGTAGTATGTTATTGGTGGGGTTTCCCAAATTGGGTTTCCATTTCCACATTAAATCATTGTGTCAAATGTGTTATTGAATATGTTATGTTTCATGTTTACATTTGTACAAAGTTGATTTGGTAGTAACCTATAAGTTATGTGATGGCATAATCTAATGGATACATGCGTGATGAAATTTTTTTATGGATATGGGTTCACTAAGCTGTGAAAAGTTTTAATTACACATCTGGACCTTGGATAACTAATTCACCCCCCCCCCCCCCCCCCACTCAGTTATTTTAAAGAATTTCAATAATTGGTATTAGAGCCATCTGCTTAAGAGGACTAGTTTGAAAGTACTAGAAGTGAAAGATCAATATGTTAAAAAGAGAGGTACCCAAGCTTAATAGAGATAACTTTACTACATGGAAAATTCTAATAAAGCTACACCTAGGAGGTCTTGAAGATCATGCACAATCTACCATTACTGTT
This sequence comes from Cupressus sempervirens, assembly GCA_028749045.1. Classification (NCBI taxonomy): domain Eukaryota; kingdom Viridiplantae; phylum Streptophyta; class Pinopsida; order Cupressales; family Cupressaceae; genus Cupressus; species Cupressus sempervirens. The sequence continues at coordinate 941,437,824 of CM053787.1, forward strand.
GAGCATGCTGATCCTACTGGAGTCTTAATTATTGAAGATTTGAAAAAGAAGAAAGAACACAACTAGGCAATGTTGGAGATTTCTTCTTCCTTAAGCTATGCCAAGTTTGATAAAATCAAAGGTTGTGATAGTGCAAAGAAAATGTGGGATGCTCTACACACTATCTATGGAGGTGACAAGAATGTTCTAAAATCCAAAGCTAAAAGTCGCAGAGGTAAGTTTGATGATATGAGAATGCAAAAAGGTGAGAATATTGGTTAATATTGCTCTAGGATAAAAGATGTTGTTAATGCAATAAAAGGAGCTACTAGTAAAATAGATGATGATGTTGTACTAAGAAAAGTTTTGAGAACACTGTTGCCTATTTATGCTATTAGAGTTTCTGCAATACAAGAACTGAGATGTATGCAAGAGAATGATTTAACTCTTGAAGGTATAGTAGGTAAGCTTGCTACTTTTGAGATATGTAATTTTGACAATTATAAACCTAATTAACTTATCACTAAAGAAATGTGATGAGAAGAAGAAAGAAAAGACAAAATATGTATCTAGTGATAGTGATACAGATGAGGAAGATGTAGATAAACTTGAAGCACTACTGGCAAGGATATTTCACAAAGGTAAAGGCAAGCTCAATGGTAAGTTACTTGTCATGTGTTTTAATTGAAATTAGGTTGGTCATATTGCAACTATATATCTAGAAAAGAAGAATTATAGAGGTGGTGACAAGTACAAAAGTAGAAGAGATGAAGACATCGAAGATTACAAAGACAAAGGCAAAAAGTCTTGCTACATTATTGAAGAGGAAACAAAAGATAGATTTGACAATCATGATGAAGAAGTAGTGTATGTTGCAATAAAGGATGAATCTGATGAAGATGAAGTAATTGCACTAGTGTCTTGTGTGAACAAGAATGATAGATGGATCATTGATAGTGGATGTTCACATCACATGACTGGAGATAAAAGTAAGTTCATTACCTTGAATTATTATGATGAAAAAAGTGTAAGATTTGGTAATGATGCACCATGTATAATAAAAGGAAAAGGTTCTATCAAGCTCACAAAAAACATTTTATGTGACAATGCTTACTATGTTGAAGGACTTAACTATAATTTGTTGAGTGTGTCACAATTGAATAATTCAGGATGTAAGGTTGATTTTGAAAAAAAGATTACTAAGATATATGAAACTGATGGAAAATTAATTGGAAAAGGTGATCAAATTAGAGGTAATCTATTCTACCTTGATATAGAGGATGTTGCTTGTTTAATTGCAAAATTTGATGATGCGTGGCTATGTTCATATTGACTTATGTGGAACAATTGAAGTGCAAAGCTACAAAGAAAATAAGTGCATTATGCTGCTTGTTGATGATTATTCTAAAATGATGACTCTTTTGTTTCTAAAATAGAAATTTGATGCTTTCCAAATGTTTAAGTGGTACTTAGCAAGAGTTGAGAAGAAAATAGGTAAAAGTATGAAATGTTTGAGATCTGATAGAGGATAATTTACATCAAATAAGTTTGAGATGTTTTGTAATTATAGAGGAATCAAAAGACATACATTTTCTCTTAGGAACCCTCCACAAAATGGAATTGTTGAAAGGGGGAATAGATCTATAATGGACTATGCTAAGACACTCATCATGGAGAAAAATGTTGCTTTGAAATACTGAGGAGAAGTTGTAAGTAAAACTATATGTACCTTTAACCATGTACAAGTCAAGAAAAGTACTCATTCAACACCTTTTGAACTATGGTATGGATACTCACCCAATGTGAAATATTTTAAGGTATTTGGAAGCAAGTGTTATATTCTCAAAGATTTTAGGAATGTGAACTAGATGCAAAAAGTGAAGAAGGTATATTCTTTTGGTTATTCTACAAGAAGTAAAGCTTATAAGTGTTTAAATACTAACACTAACAAAGTTGTGGAAAGTGCAAATTTGAAATTTGATGAATATACAAAAGTATATGAGGCTGAACCTATGACGAAACCAGAAGAATATGGATCATTTGTATATTTTTATGAAGGTATGCCTGCTAATGAAGATGTTGTAAATCAAGTTGTAAACCAACAACAAGTTTCAATGACTGCTGAGTCACATACTATGAATGTCGAGTTGAATTTAGGAATCAAATTACACTTAGGTGCCGAGTTATAGAATGAAGTTGAGGCACATTCTGATACTAAGATTAGTGTATATGAAAGAGAGGTTGAACTACCTAATAGAGATTTACATAGGGACTTAGAAGTTGAGAGATCAAATGAAGACAATAGAGTAGAACCAAGATTGTCTAAGTATGTCAAGAGACATCACCCTGCTACACAAATCATTGGAGATAAAGATGCTAGACCAATGACAAGGAGCATGTTGAGAAATGATACATGTTTGTTGAGCATGCAAGAACCCAAAATAGTGAAAGATGTCTTAGAAGATGTGGACTAGAGTAAATCCATGGAAGAAGAGATTGAATAAATTGAGAAAAATAAGACATAGACTCTAGTTCCTAGATTAGAAGATAAAAATGTGATTGGTACCAAGTGGGTATATAGAAACAAGTTAGATGAAAATGGTGAAGTCACAAGGAATAAGGCAAGATTAGTTTGTAAAGGATATGCACAAGAAGAAGGGATTGACTATAGAGAAATATTTTTCCCTATTGCAAGACTGGAAGGAGTAAGAACTCTACTTGCTTACTCTGCATAAAAAGGTTTCAAAGTTTATCAAATGGATGTTAAGTCTATATTTCTAAATGGTATATTAGAGGAAGAAGTTTATATAGAACAACTAGAAAGATTTGTTGATGCTGACAATAAAAACATAGTAAGTAGACTACACAAAGCTCTATATGGTTTGAAGCAAGCACTAACAACATGGTATGAAAGGCTTCATAATTATCTTGTGAAGATTGGATTTGAAAGGAATGATGATAACAACAATCTACACTTGAAGATAGAGAAAGGAAAAGGAATTTTGTTATCTAAAATTTTTGTTGATGATATCATATTTGGAGGTCAAGATACTTTATGTAAGGCTTTTGAGAATGAAATGAAGAAAGAATTTGAGATATCTATGTTTGAAGAGATCAAATTCTTTATTTTTTTGAAAGTACATCAGATAAAATATGGTATATACATCATTTAGTCAAAGTATGTAAAGGAGATATTGAGAACTTTTGGATTGGAGGATTCAAAGCTAGTAAGTACACCTATGATGACACTTTGAGACATAAATTGTCAAGGAATGATGATTCAACTGAGGTGAATCAAATATTATACAGGTCTATGATTGGCAAATTACAATATGTAGTACACAATAGACCTGATATTGCATTATTTGTAAGGATAGTTGCACTCTGCTAATTTTAGGGAGAATCATTTCATGGTCATTAAGAGAATAATGAAATATTTAAAAATAATAGAGGACTATGGTCTGTACTACAAGAAAAAAGAGAAATTTGAATTGAGAGCCTACATTGATGCTGATTGGGCTGGAAATATTGATGACAGAAAGATCCCTAGTGGAGGAGCATTTTTCTTAGGCAAAAGGCTAGTTATATGGACTAGCAAGAAACAAAATTGCATTTCTCAATCTACTACTGAAGCTAAATATGTGGTTGCTACAGTAAATTATACAAATATTGTATGGATCAAACAGTTACTCAAAGGTATGAAGGAGGAAATCAATAAACCTCTGATACTTTATTGTGATAATATAAGTGCTATAAATATATCGAAGAATCTTGTGATGCATACAAAGAGTAAAGGCATTGTAATCGAGTATCATTACTTGAGAGAATTAGTTCAGAATAAAGAGGTGAAGATGCAATATGTTAACACAAAAGAGAAAATAGCTAATATCTTCTTAAAATCATTACCTAAGGATGCTCATGAGTATCTAAGAGGTAAACTAGGGGTGACACCCCTATCAAAGGCTATCTAAGAAGCATGAGGAGTATCCTGAATCAAACAAGCTGATTAACATATGTTACACATTAATGCAGTGGATCTTACTTTAGGAAATGCCTAAAATAATCAAAGAGCTAGAGTTACAAATTAGTCACAAGCAAGGTGAGTGAGGGAGAAAATGAAAATATTCATAGCTGCATATGAAGATGATACATCTTTGGCATTGTTGTCAAACAGGGAGAAAATGTACTTAGTTTAGGGAGAAATCCAGATAGAAGATATAGAAATATGGAATATCTACTCAAAGGGAGACAGTGCACCTATTGATTACATCTACCTAGTAAAAGGGAGATAATGTTGAGGGAGATATAAGTATCAAGAGGGAGCAATAAGGATGAGTTGATTGATTATTTGTTAATTAAACAAAACTTTATCACCAATCCAGAAAATGAAAATGAAAGTTGCTGATAGAGGGAAAGATTTGAATACAAGGAATTATTTTCTTTTTAGTATTTTTTTGGTCATACTGATTAAGTCTGGTTAGTTTGGTTTACCATCAATGCCAAAGAGGGAGATTGTTGAAAACATATTGATACAAGTATGATAAATGTGTTTCAATTATTGTTTTGTCACTAATGTCAAACATGTTACTTGCTGGTAAGACAATTTCTTATATGATTTAAGTACTATCATTTATTTGATTGATGAAGAGGATTTGATCAAATGAGGTAACAATAACACCTAGAAAGGTTGAGCTATGATATAGAAAGGAGTACAAGGATCAGCTAAGACAATGATGTTATAGTGCATTGATAATCTACTTAAGGTTGCAAAGGTTGGTTACACTGATTAAGTTTAGAAGAACAAGTTAAATGAAATTTGTCTGCCAAGCTTAATAATTTGCATGGTAGGTGTTGAGAAAAGTTAATGCAAGCTAAGCAGAAAATCAATTGGAGTCAAGAAAAGTCAATTTTAGTGTAAGCTGAGTAAAGTTTAGTTGATGTTGAGCACTAGTAAACTTTAGTTTGTGTTGAGTGATATGATAGAGGATGTCAAGCAACACACTATGTACCAAGCATCAGAAGCTAGTTAATGCCAAGTGTCAATATTATGAGAAAGATTGAGAATTCGATGAATCTGAGCTGACAAGTTTGATTTCTTGAATTCTATGAACTGTGTGGAAGATAAGATTGATGAGCTAATGGCACAAAATTCATGATAAACCATTTTGAGGAAAATTCAAAGAGGATTGAAGGAGAAGTTTTAGAAGGGAGTGAAATGGAATGAGGGATAGATCCATTGAATCCTACCTAATTTGACCTAACCCTAAAATGGAAGATGGAGGATGAATGACAAAAGATCTTAATTCTCTATTTATAGAGATGGTTGGTTAGAGGAAAAGGTTATCATGTGTGAGAACCTAAGAAAGAAAAGGAGTCTAGGGTATTACTTCATTTAGAGACCTATGTGAAGAAACTACATTGGCAAGAAAAGCAAGAAGGATTAAGGGTATGGATGCTTGAAGGGTGAACAAGCTATCAGAGCTGAAGTGTGTGAAAGCCAAGTAGAATGGAGGACTGAAACAAAGATCTATAATCTACAAGTGTGTTGTAAGTTGTTATCAGATCAAGCCTTATTGCTACTTTCTAATCATTATACCAGTCTAGGCTAAATCCTTTGGATTAAGGTTGACCTAACAGTCATTTGTAAATCCTTTAATTAGGTGACATTCCAAGTGAATGATCTAAAGTCCTCTAACAAGGCTCACTCCTAAGAGGGTGATTGAAAACCTTAAATCAGGTCACATTTAACAGTATTCTTTGTAACCTTTAATAGGGTTGGCCTTTCATAGGGCATCACTTCAGAAGAGTGAGAATGAGTACCATGTTACTGGTGGTTTTTCTCAAATTGGGTTTCCACATTAAGTAATTGTGTCCAATGTATTATTGAATCTATTATGTTTCATGTTTACATTTTTGCAAAGTTGATTTGATAGTAACCTCCAAGTTCATGTGACTACATAATCTAATGGATGCATGCATGATGAAAATGTTTTATGGATATGGATTCACTAAGCTATGAAAATTTTTAATTGCGCATCTAGACCTTAGATACTTGATTCACCCCTCCTCTTAGTTATCCTTAAGAATTCCAACAAATAGGCACTTTGGATAGGCACCATGATGAAAACATGACAAATAGGCATCATGCATAAGTTATGAACTTCTTGCATTCTATACTAGGGGGCAACTTTCATCCATGCTTTCCTATCACATTAGAGATTACTTTAGTGGTGAATATTCACCTTTTGGCAATCTTGTCTCATGGGTCTATTGTCATTTGGCGAATAACGCATGCAACGTAGGCCAACTGCATCGCTGGATGTTTATCAGATTTGGGTTCAACACCTATGGTAGTCACCCATTAGTTATCACATGATTAGTAAAAAATATCAGTCCAATCACCAATGTAATATACATTTTGGATACATTTATTTTAAACATTTTTCCAACCTTTGGATGTTTGTTTCTTATTGGCCCACATTATTTTTTCATTACTACAACCAAATAATTTTCCCTTGGATTGGGTGTCGTCTACCATTTTCTCGATGTGTCCACCACTAGCCTCATTTAGCCAACTGTTTCCTATTGCTGGCTTGCATAGGAAGGTGTGCCTACGTTTGACATTCCCACTTGTTAATCTCACATAAACCAACCTAGATTAAACTATAAGATATTATTATTCTACACAATTTGCTCTTTTCTGGTTTGGAGACTAGCATTTTTTATTGCTGCCAAAGTTTCATAGTGCTAAGTGCATTGCCCATTGATTCATGGACCTTGGTTTTCATAAAATGCAAGTGATTTTTACATTTTTTTATGTCGACAGTATTACTACCATATTGGTATAGTGATACAGGTTATTTTTTAGTTTTACTATCTAGTGTCCACTAGTGACTGGACATCTCATATGCTAAGATAGCCTATAGGTTTGTGAATTATATTGGGTAGTATCGTAGACTATAGTACCATTTTTTGGAGAATGAATCATATTATTGTTATTATATGCAGTCTACTATCATTGGTCACAGTCTTTGAGTCATCACTATTTGAGTCTTTTGTTCAACAACTAAGTTGATTTATTTTTTGTAGCCTTTATCAGTTTGCAATGTCAAACAAGAGGGGTAACAAGGATTCCAATAGGATCCCTGAAAGACAAGAGAGGCCACCATTACCAAAATGCAGAAACATAGTGGCATATTTTGGTGGTGGAAATGTTAGCAACCTACAAGATTCACAAGTTAGATCTCTAATGCTTATTGAAAAAGTAGATTCATCACAAGTTGGAGACTCAGACCGTATTGAAGTTCAAGTTGGTGAACCTGATATCTCAGTCAAGGATGAACTTGAACATGATTTGGAGGCACTTCCCTTGGGTTGGGAGTTAGAAACTGATATTATAGAGTTGGAGTTAGTCCCGTACTAGTCAAGTGAGAAAACCAAAAGTGATTCCATAAAACATGTTCATGCACAAAAGGGGAAAAAAAATTGGAATGAAAGAAAGATTGATCTTGCTAGGATTTGTCCAAAAAGAATTTTCAGTTAGAATGGGTGGAAGAGTACTAGTTCATTGAACTAGTGGCCAATCCAAATGATGGTGAGCCTCTTGTAGAATGCAGATGTAAGATTTGTATAGAGATAACAAAGAAGGAGAAGAGGTTGCAACTTAAACTTGATACCATAGAAAAGCATGTTGGTAAAGTTTACAAAAAAGAAACTATAGATGGAGTTGAAATATCAGTGCTAACTCAGGAAACAAAGGACAATTGTCTGCATATCAAGAATGCTGAAATATACGAGTTACACTAGCAAATATGGGAGAAGCATTCTATAGTAAAAGGTTCCATTGAAGATTTCATTGGGAAAGCAATGGAAGTGCAAAATATGGGAAAAGTAGTTCAATTAAGTGTGTTTTTTTATATTTTGAGTAGAGGATATCCTATGATGGACTACCCTTCAATTACTACCTTACTGTGCTTTTTCAAACTTTGAAACTATCTGAACAATCACTGATCAATAAACAATGGGTGAGAATGGGCTAGATGTCTTGCATAGCTTGAAAAAGAAGATATGAAGAAAAAAATAAAACACTCAAATTTCATTGCACTGTCTCTAGATGAAGTTACAACAATTGGTAATACTTCTTGGGTGTGCATGCATGTTTATACTATAAACAATCTTTGTCGTCAACCCTTTCTACTATCTGTTGCTAAATTGAATTGTAGTGCGACAACTAAAAAATTATATGATCTATTAAAGAGTACTCTAATTGAATGTGGAGGTTTGGATAAAATGGAGATTTCCAAAAAGTTGGTGTGTGTTGGAGAATATGGAGCTTCAGTTATGCAAGGTCATAAAGGCGGTCTTTGCAAAAAATCAAGAATGATTTGGCACTCTACACTATTCCCATTCATTGCATGGCCCATCGAATGAATCTAGCTTTTGGAATTGTCAGCAATTTTGGTTGTGTAAGTAAAGTGGAATCTCTAATCAAAGAGATTTACCAATACTTTTGTCAAAGTCCAAAATGAGTCTGAGAATTTCAACACTTTGCTCAAGGACTTACTAATGGGAGGAAGCTTCTTAAAGACAATGATACTAGATGGATCTCTTTGGATGGACCAATGCATCGAGTAATCTCTGAATATTTGTCATTTTTTGGACTAATCCACTCTGTGCGAGATAGATTCCCTCAACTATATTCAAGTCTAACTAATGTTAAGATACTCTTAACTTTAGCAACTATTCTCCCCATGCTATAGGACATGAGAAATATTATAAAAAAGGTTCAACAAAGAGCTATGTACATTGCATAATATAATAAGTTGCGTAAAATGACATGTAATAGCTTAGATACTCTATATCGATTACTACCATTAGATGAATCAAAGTTTGCAAAGTGGATAGAAATCACATATTTGAACAATCCTGAGAACTTTTTACATATTGGTGCAAACAGTAAGGTTTATGCCAGGGTACATGGAGTTGACATACAAATGTAGTACTATGCCCACGTCAACCCTGACTCCAACTCTAACGAAGCAGGAAGCAAAGTTGAATCAGAACTAGAGAAGGTACTTTCACATGTTAAAAGTGAAGACTTCAAGATCAAAGACTTTGTGCTTAACTTTGTCAAGGGAGATTGCTACAATCTTTCGTCAAAAATGAGATTCAGATTGCCCCCAGAAGAACTACTCGAAGCAATGTCAATTTTTTTTCCACAATATTGGTCTCTAAACTATTTGACTGATTTTTGAAGAAGGATGACGACTTTGATTCAACATTTTTGCAAACCTAAAGTAATTATAAATGGAATTTTAGGTGAATCTCGACTGAGAGATCAATCATATTCTTTTGCAAACATAATGAGGGAACAATATGATCTTATGGAGAACCCAAATGAAGAGGGAATGGTAACAAAGCTTTGGAAAATTTTTGGTAAGAGCAATCAATTGAGAGAGTCAATACCAGAATATTTCAAGCTTACCGATTTATGTTTGAAAATGATATTGGGTTCAAAGGAGGATGAGAGAGTTTTCAGTACTCTAGGTTTCCTAAAGTCAAAGGTTACAAACAAATTAGACAAAAAATTGGATAATTGTTTGAGGCTCTATAATTCTAGGTATGAGGTATATAGTTTCCCTTATAATAGGGCTCTTAGCATTTGGAGAAACCAATGTTAAAGAAGAGGGATTGTCAACATTTTAGACCCAAGTGGCAGTGGCAGTGGCAGTGGTTCATGTCTTGATATTGGAAGCAATGAAGATGATGTTGACTTTGGCATGCATATTGATGTTCATAGTGATTCTAAAGAAAACAAAAAAAAAACAATGAAATGTTATATGCAATAAATGAGGAGGATTTTGATGATTGTGATGCTAAGCCAATCCAAGTAGATTGACAACTATAGTAGCTTTTCAACCTCAAGTTCTAACTTCTGCGTGAGTCAAGTAGTAGGCTAGTAGTAGGAGCTCTGGTCTAAGACTATATCTACTAATTAATTATGTTTGTAGAAGTCAATTTATAACCTTCATTCACTGTCCTTTTATAGATGCTTAATTTTTTTTTGAACATGTTGATGTTACAAACTTACATGTTGAGATTTTCATTGATTCTAGTTTCTTTAAGAAATTGTAACATAATGCATTTAACAGAATAAACTCTATTTAAAAAAAATTGTATTATAATTTATAATTATAAATCAATCCATAACATAATACATTTAACAATTACAACCCTTTGCAAATGACTCGATGTCAAATTGAAATTACCTTAAATTCTCTTTTGTAGATACAAGGGGGCAACAATAGTTGTAGGTTAGTTTGTAATTGTATATATAATCAGATTATTACTACATAATACATTATGTGTACACAATCACATTGCCAATTGTACAATTTTTTCAAGTAGTAGGGAAATTTTTTCCATCTGCTCTATGTAGTAATAGTATGCCAGTGCCTGGTTGCCCAACTATCCTGATATGTTGGCTCTTGATTCCTATAACAATTAACATTAAACAAAGTTAAAATTAAATCCAAATTTTGAAATTAAAGAGCAACAAGTAACAAAATGATTATAGTACTATCACTTACAAAGTTGTTACTTCTTAGTGTTATCAGCTATGACTGCCACTAACAACAACAGTAATAGTTTGAGAAGATGATCCAACTTCAATTATTTCTTTAGGGCACTCCATTTTACATCATTTGGAAGCTCCATTTGTTTGAAGTTGTAGCTAAATAGTTGTAACCTCATCAACAATGAATACTTCAAAGAGATAGTTTTACATGAATCGAGAAATTTATCTATAACTTCATTCATTGTTGATAGTGGTTTGATGCAATTTGCAGTTCTTTCTGGAGTGGTTTCCTTAGACAAGTTGCCTAAATCAAAATTCATGCTGTCCTGTAACTTTTTCATGTAATCTTCTTTTCCAATGAATCTGCCATCTGAGTTAGCTGGATTTGGTAATCCAACATTTAGCAAGTTTGGTATGATGTGATTCATCTTCATCAAGTCTTTGGAAGAAGATTTGAGAGCTTCAACTATTTCCATTACTTGTTCAAAATTGTGATAGACATCAATGGTCATTACAGAGGCATCCAAGTGGTTGTTTATTCCATGGTTTGCCAAATCCCTATCACTAGATCTCTGTACTTTATTCAAAATTTGGCTAGCAAGATTTTTTAAGCAATTAGTGAAGATTCTTCTTTTACCCTGAACATCATTTTTAACATTTTCAAAGACAAGTTTGAGATTGCTATTTAAATCAAGTCATTCAAACAAACTATCTTTGTTCTTCATTATTTTGTCCCAATTTTCTTGTTTGATAAGCTTAACCGTGTTTATTATAGTATCCTTCATGTGATGGTCTTCAGAAGAGGTCATTCTATTTTGTGCAATTACATTCTTCATCTTTTTCTTCATTTCAGACATCTCTTTTTCACTCTTTTTCTATATTTCCTCTAGTTGCCCTTGCCAATTAGTTGCTCTCTTCCTCTCATCCTCCAATTTGTTTTTCAAATATTGGATTGTATTTGCAGTAGTTACCTCTTTTTTCTTCTCATCCTTGAGTTCCCTTTTCAAATCATGGATTGTCTTTGCAGTGGACTCCTCCTTTTTCTTCTCACTGTCCAATTCCTTCTTCAAATCATGGAGTCTTGAGTAGATTCCTCTTTCTTTGCATTCTCCAATTCCTTTCTCAAATCGAGAATTTTCTTTGCAGCTGACTCTCTTTTTTCTTTGCATTCTCCAATTCCATCCTCATATTGGTGGATTGTGTTAATGCTTGCAGTAGCACTAGACTCTGTTTTATTTGCATTCTCCAATTCTTTCTTCAAATCAAGGATTGCTTTTGCAGTTGACTCCTTTTTTTTTCATATTCTCCAATTGCTTATTCAAATTGTGGATTGTGTTTGCACTAGACTCCTCTTTTTTCTTCTCATTCCCCAATTCCTTTTGCAAATTATAAATCATCCTTGCCTTAAACTCCTCTTTTTTCTTTTCATTGTCCAATTCAATCTTCAAATTATTATTTTCATTGATAACAGAGTCCAGGTCAATTTTCAATTTATTGTTGACCTATGTACTACTCTCTACAAACTTGAACAACTGTGCAGTAGAGGCTTTTTCATGTTGAAGTCTTTTTTGGCACTTATCCAATTCTTTAGTCAAATTTTGCACTTGTTCATTCATCTTTCTTGCCAGATAATTGCCTCTATAGCAGAAGAATTCTTTATCCTATTTTGTAATTCTTTGAACCTATTGTCTGCTACTTTCTCCTTAACCTTCAAATTATCAAGGTCTACCTGTAACTTTTCTATTTTCTTTGTAAGCTTTTTTTTTTCCCTCTCCACTTTCAAAAGTGTAGAGTAGACCATTTTTTTGCTCTCTTTTGATATATTGATTTTGTCAATATTTTTCACTTTTGACAAATCCTTTTGAAGACTAGTAACTTGTATATCGTTATGATTTATTACATTTTCTAGTGGATTATTATGTCTACCCAGGGGCATAACAACCATGAAGTTCATAACGTTATTTATTGGAATGCGTGGATGCTGACTTAGAGCTCCCTATCCACGAAGTGCAAGAGGGAATATTTCAAGTATAAGGAGGCTCTTAGCTGAGCCTTAGAAATACACTTCTTGCTAGTAAACCATGCAATGAGAGGTTCCAAAGACGAAATGCAAGAATGCAAATGTCCACAAGGAGTTCCTCAATGATGCAATGTAAGATAAAAGCTAAGCTAGAATGAGAATGCAAAATGCAACTATGCTAAGCAATATGCAAGTGTTACAAATCCCACTATTATGCTATGTGATTTAAGCTATTGTAAAGAAACTATGTTAACATGCAATTATGCTAAAAATGCCATATGATCCTATGCTAAATGTGATGGAATGAGAGAATTAAGACAAGAAATGGAAGTTCTCCTCAAAGCTCCAAAGAAACCTCTCAAAAAACTTGCATCATACAATATTCAAAATAGTGGATGGATCCTTTGAGGGGGAAAGCTCTCTCCCTTTTAAAGTCATACGAATGGTAGACATCAAGGTGAAGATGATGGATGATCAATGGTGGAGTTTGAAAAGAAGAGTGATCCATGTGCACACACAAGTTAACCAATAGAATATAAGTTGACTTCTCATATGAGACAAAAGTCACAAAGCTTTTTATTTTATTTTGAAAATTAGAAAAATGACTTTATGTGTGCACTTTAAGTGGGTTAGAAGAATGAGATCTTTTGTTTAATTAAAAGAGAACGTGTTCTTTTAATCAAATAATGAACTTGGGATAGCATAGTCAAACTATAGATTATAATCAAATTAATTGATTATTAGCAATTTGGCCTAGGTAAATGATTATTAATAAGGAATTACTTAATTTGATTATAATCTATAGTTTGACTATACTCAGCTGATTATTAATAAGGAATTACTTAATCCCTTTCCTTTATAGCGCTCTATTAGACAAGGCTGCTCGTTATCCCCCTTCCTTTATGTGCTCACAGCTGATGCTCTCGGTTACTTGCTCCACAAATATAACCAAATGAATCTTATTAAGGGTATTTCCATCCCTGATAATTCGGTGGTATTAAACTTTCACTTTGCTGATGATAGTATGCTTTTCTTGAAAAATTATGAAGCTGAGATATCTCATACGATGGAGAGGTGCTCAATCTCTATTGTGAAATCTCTGGTTCTAAGTTAGCACATCATAAAACAGAATTTATCATGACTCGTATAGATGTAGTCCCTTATTGGATTCCTAAAGAATGGAAGCAAATAAAACATGGCCAAATCTCTTGTTATTTGGGCATTCCCTTTGGACTAGGCGTCCCTTTGTCTGATATGTGGAATTGGTTTCTTAACAAATTCAAATCCAAGCTGTATGTGTGGAAAAATAAGTACTTATCTCTAGCTGGCAAGATTCAAATGGTTAATCGTATTTTTTTGGCTTCTCATGTCTATTATTCTTCATGCTGGATGCCATCTAAAAAATGTTATAATGATCTTACTAAACTTATTCGATGCTTTCTATGGTCTAAATGGAGCGGTAATGCTAGTTATACATATACTTCATGGTTGCATTGTATTCAACCTAAATCTAAGGGTGGCTTGGGCTTATTGGACCCCCAAACTCAAGGGGTTTGCCTGGCTGCCAAGTGGATAATTAGAATTATTGATGGGGAGGAACCTTGGAAGAAGCTGGTTCGGTTCTATATTTCCCATGCTTCTGCTTATAAAAGATGGCAATCAGTTAGATGGGTGGATAAAATTTTATTGGTCCCTTCCTTTCAAATTAAAGCTTCCTTTCCTTTGCAGCCTATCTGGAAAGCTTGGTAGTCAGTTTGCAAGTTTTTGAATTGGAGAAATCATTCCTTACAGCATGGTTTCAGTTTCAACGACTCTTCTATTTGGTGGAACAAATTGGTTCAATATCATGAACAACCTCTTGTTGTAGCTTTTCAAAAACATGCTAATTATCTTTTTAAGAAAGGAGTTCACAAGTTCAAAGATTTGTGGGACTTTAATTCTCTTGATTGGGCGTCTTGGACAACCATTAAACACAGTTTTCTTTTGCACAGCAAGTTCAAGGACTTTATTATATTTGTTAAATCACTAGTCCCTATCAAGCTAGCCATGAAAATCTGCACTCCATTGGAATGCAACTTTTCAAAGGACTGGTCATGGCTGTCCACTCATCAATTTGGTCACTTCCCCCTCAAGAAAATCTACTTAAATCTTGTGTCGCCAATGTCTTTAAATCCACGACTTAATAATAAATGGAATTGCAAATTCAATGAAAACACTTGGCGTAATTTGAGTGCCCAGATCTGGCTTTCTAAAGCTGAGGCTAATGCTCAACTCTTGGCTCGAAAAGTTTTACATTTCAAATTCCCAGTTGGTAGCACGCTAAGATGTTTGCTGACCCAACCTGCTAAATGCTCGTTTTGTTTGTGAGAGGAAGATATGAAACATCTCTTTTGGGATTGTATATGGCCTAAGAAAAAGTGGACTGCTGTCTTCACTTTTCTTCCAGCTATCTTCGAACATTCTTTAAGTTGGAAGGAAGCTATTTTAGGTATTAATCTTAAAGGTAATATTGTGGCCGACTCTTTGCGGCAAATTATTTTACTTAACATTTGGAAATGCAGATGTAACGCTGTATTTTCTAATTCTAAGATGCATCTTGAAGGAGAAATTTTTCAGTTTTATTCTCACACCATTTTCTAGAGGATCTTTTTGTGCAACTTTTTGCAGGGAGGACCCAAGGCCTAGTTGAAGATCAGTAACCAGCTTGACAAAATTAAATATCAGTTGCTACAACTTTTCAAAAGAGATGTATTTTGCTCAAAGGAGCTTCAACGAATGTTAACATTCAAGCTGTAATGTTCTTTGTTTGGTTGTAACTCTTTAGAGCCAGTTATGTTAACATGGTCTTTGTTTGGTTGTGACTCTTTGGAGCCGGTTTTTGTTGCTCTATAGAGCCGGTTAGTTGCTCATCATGCTGTTCACTGTATGAGCTTTTGGAACTATTGATTGACTCTTTTGTATTTTATTCTTTTTGCTTTATTCAATTGAAAAAAAAACTCATGCACACCAAAATAATCATCACTTCCACAACCCTAGATCTAATTGAAAATCAAAATCGTATAAGAACGCAACAACTGTCCTAGTTTGATCAATAATGTTCCATCGCTCCACGCAC
Organism: Cupressus sempervirens; assembly: GCA_028749045.1. Lineage (NCBI taxonomy): Eukaryota > Viridiplantae > Streptophyta > Pinopsida > Cupressales > Cupressaceae > Cupressus > Cupressus sempervirens. The sequence goes on from CM053787.1 coordinate 941,453,514, forward strand.
GTTCTTCTCCATTCAAAGTTATTCAGTTTCCAAGAAAAATCAACCGTCTCATGAAAGAATTGTATTTTAGTAATTTTACATTATCAGCTCCCGGAGTTCACTGATCCATACAAAGTATATTTGACTGAGGTGCTGTTTTGATCTTTTAGAACAAACGTCAAGAATCCTTCTATGAAAGATTCTCCCTCTAAATCATGTGCAACCGAGTATTTACTGATGACGGAAGAAAAAATTATCTATACAAAACAATTAATATTGTATTATGTTGAGAGGAGTATCCATCTATTTTCTTACCTAGTCTTCAGAATCTTGGTGGTGGCAGATTAATATAAAATGTAAAATCATTAGGTACATATGTATTTTGTTCAAAAAAATTGTAAATATCCACATATATGAATGTGGGTATTTGTGTTATATATAAAAAATTACAACAAATTTGAAAGAACTACCTGCCGCGTTCAGTTAACAATTGAAATAAAATATAAGACGATTAAATCCATTGACTTGTTTTAATTTAAACGAAAAAAAGCTACAAGTAATCTGTTAAAATTCCAGTTTTCCTTTTATAAAGATCAAATAGATCATACGCTCCTCCCTGTCCCCACACCACCCCAATACACTGAACCAGTGTAGATGAGCCCTTCAACAAATAAAAGATATATTGAGCGTGAGCACACACTGAGTTCATAGCATTCTACACACCGATGTACATTTTTTGGGAAAGAACAAACTATATATTATTCAATACATGGGAGGGAATCTAGACTGATCTGGAAAGGAGCTCCTTGTTGTGCCATCACTCAACCGTCAACTCCCCAAACCCTTCCATTCAACTTTCGATTCTCTGAACTCAACAGACAGTAAACTTCGAAATAATATAAAAGTCACATGGGACTACTCGCTCTTCTTAAAATCTCCCCATTTCATCTGTATTCCATTTTCACAGTTGTTTTTTAAGTTGTTCAAGATGTGATAAATATGATAATGGTTCTGCTAAATGCCAAGGATTCAAGAGTATTTATTCAGTTTTAATGTGGAGTCTAAGTGCCCTTCATTTGGTTATTTGAATAAGTTCTCTGTGAACTAATTTTTTTTCCACCATTTGGAGTTTGCTCCATCCATACGACCTTGAAAGCCATCCATACCATCTAATTTTACAGAAAGCGCTTAGCATGGAGAATCACTCTGACTTGCTCAGGAGAAAACTTCTTGTATTGATTTTTCTCTATTTTGTGCTCAGATTGCCTTGTGGGCAGGCCCTAGATTGCCTAAAAAATGATTCAAATGTTAAAAATCGCGGCTTTAGCAAAGCCCAGATGAAAATGGATTCAAATGATCTCAGTTGTAGAGCAAGTAGAAGAAATTTGGATGAGCAGAATAACCCACCTATTAGTTATGGGGCTTTAAAGTCGGACAGTGTTCCGTGTGCTATAACTGGACAATCATATTACTACTGCAATCACAGAGATGAGCAAGCTAATCCTTACACAAGAGCTTGTACCGCAATCACTCACTGTCGAAGAGATATGAATTAAGATTTGTTTCAATCTATTAAATTGAACTTGTATTGTTTCATCACTAGAAGTGCATAATAAAAACGTTTTCTGATAAAATATGCCAAGGGAGGTGGTTGTGTCTATTATATGGAAGTTACAATTTCTGAACTGTTTCAATATCCGAGCTGTACTTTTATCCTTTGAAGGCCATGACTCGTGCAAAATGTGCATAACACTTTTTGATCTAAGGTTTTCTTGGCATTTGTTGATCTTGACTGTGCATGAATGAAAATGTCAATATTTAGCTTGCTAAATTAGAATGGTCATTCGTTTTAATATTTTTCTGGCTTAAGCACGTATTCTTAGAGAGCTTTCTATCGCTATGCTATGCTATGGTAGAGAAGATTTATCATTACATTCTTTCGAATGATCTTTCTCATTAATGGTGTAGAGGCTCTGAGTTTGGTATGTATCAAATCAACCCCTGGCGAGAAATTAGAATTTAGAAGCCGGCATTGCCATTATTTAATGGAAGATATAGCTTACAGGTATTGGTATGTAGGATTGCATTTCTTATGGTACAGTCAAAAGTTTGTGAAAATATAGAGAATCGGTACCATGTCCATCGTCGTCATCATAGGTATCTAAAGAATTTTCAATTTTTTCTGACGGAAAGGCTTCCAATTGGTGGAAAAATAGGAATGTCTTTGCTAGATTTGGAAGTAGATGAAAGAGCTTCTTATATAGCAAATATGGATCGACAAGGAACAAAATGTAGAAGACCAATAATAAAAGAACATTAAGTGTGGATCAACAGTGGCGGAAAGTGTTTTTTGGTTGGATGTGAAGTCCAACTGTCATGTCTATTCAATTCATATTCCTCTCATTTGTCTCTTCATCTTCTCGTGAAGACTGTTGTATAAATATAAGGGCAAAGCCCTATTCATCTCATATTCCTCTCATTTGTCTCTCTGTCTTCTCATGAAGATTGTTGTATAAATATAAGGGCAAAGCCCTGTGTATATAAGCTGCAAGTTGCAGTGACTTAATAAAAGATAGGCTACGCTCTTCAGTCTGGGCGTAACCACATTTGTGGAATTATCATGTGTCTCTTTCTCTATTTTGTGACTTGTAGTTTATCTTTCAAACTTAACAATTGGTATCAGAGCATGTAAGATCCTAGAGAGCAGAGCAGACTATAATAACCCAAGTCAAGAAGAATCCTGTTAAAAAGAAAGTCTTGCAAAAACTGAAGATACAGGTGAAGAAAGCCATTAAAAGTAAAAAAAATGAATTCGTTGAGCCCCTCTAAAGGAAGTACCAAAGGCTGAGCCTAGATCTATACAGAGATAGTGAGCAAAGAGGGCAGACCATGGTTGTGCAAAGGCAGTAAAGAAAGTTGTTGATATGAAGATGTAACGCTTGCTGTTATAGCTTTTGAAGGAGTTAGGGTTTATTCCAATGTGTTGTCTCCATAAATAATTTTCTTGATTTCCGTGTGATGGAGATGGGGTTTGGATGGTTTAAATAGCGTTTTTGCCTAATTATGATTTCTGCATTATAGTTTCAGTCTGCAATATATATTCTTTATCTAAAATTTGTGAAACAAAGTGAAAGGCATGAGAATCTTCTATTGGTGTGGCTTCTATATTGATTGGTTACCTTTTTCTTTGAAAAAAAGCCTCGAGGAAAGTAAAGCAGATAGGCAAGTGCCTACGCATGGCGTGTAAGACGGGATTATTTTATACTTTGTCCACTGGAGGTTAGTGGGTCTTTAAATAAACCGAGGGTGTGGTCTCAGATTCAAAGCACATATAGCAGATTTCAAAGATGTCAAGAAATGCCTGCTAGATTTGTTGGAGCAAAGTGGCAGACCCCGCACTGGAAAAAGAACAAACTAAAATGCTATAGGCAAAATTAGGAGGCAACAAATCAACATGTTTCTGGCAGATTCTCTGAAATGGACAAACTGGGATATGAAGTAGGTTCTGAAGGAGAACAAGGTTCACTATTGGTTGCCCATCCCCTAAATGCTTTTAAGAGTGACCGTAAAGATGCACTCTGGGATTTGAAGCCATGTTTTTCTGATTCTGATGTGGACCACAGAGGTAGTTTTTGGGGCTGCATTGTTTTCTTGTTAGCAGAAGTTTTACTGTTAGCAGTATTGATAATGTTGTTTGATTTGGCTCATTGTGGAGAAATTGTAGTTTCAATATTACTGTTTAGTGTGATGTTTGGTATCATGTTTCAGATTTTGTTTTTGATACCATGAATAGTTCAGTGTTACACTGCAGTTGGAGTTTTAGCAAAAAAAAATTACTGTCATGAGATGGTTTCCTCCATAGTATTGGAGATGTTTGTTATTGTGTCATGATGAGCTCTTGATTCTAGATTGGAGCATTGGCATGATATAGGATCTCTTGACAGGTTTCACTCTTGAGAGCATAAAGTTTGATTTGTGGAGTTCCAAGTTGTGTTGTTTTCCCAGGTTATGCAGACGTGCAGTGGGAGTTTTGACAATTGGTGTGGTTAGTGCTCTTGGTATCGGGTACTTTGGCAGATTGACCATGGAGGTGCTCTTGAAAACTAAGAGGCTTGGGTGAGGCTATAGTTCTCTTGGTTTAGAGAACATTTGTTGAGACGGTTTCTCTTTGGAAGCTTCAACATGAAGTTCAAGGAGCCTACACCTGTGGATGGACGTGGATGCGAGTTGATTATAGACCTAGTGGAGATTGTTTTTGGATAAGAGTCATTGAGACTTGGTGTATCTTGGAGGAGCATTCTCACTTGCCATGTGGAGTCTTCTCGGCAGATTTGTCTCCTTGTGCACTTAGGAGATGGTTGATATTGTTCCTAGTTTTTGAATGTTTGGAGTTTGGTCTTCTTGTTTATAGGAGCTTTCATTCATGGTGTTTGGGTGTTGTAAATGCTCTCATATGGGGAGGTAAAGGAGATCATACTTGACACTGTTGGGCACTTGATGGTGTTGGTAGAAGGATGAGTTATGATTTGCGTTGGTGTTCCTTCCAAGAGTTTTTTGAAGTCATCTATTGTTGTTGTACTTCGTTGTTTTTTAACAACAATACGTGGTCTTTTCATGAGGACTTGGAAGATGACATTTTTAAACAGGTTGGTTGCAGTTCGCAGATCATCTCAAGTTAATGCCATGCCTTCTATGTGCTGATTGGTAGATTGAGTCAACTTATAGTTGACATTGCTCATACAATTTTAAATTACTCTATAATGGTCTTCTAATTTTTTACACATCAATGGCTTTTTGGTGTGTTTGGTTGGAAGATGGTATATTTGGTGAGTTATTGTATGGGTTGGTTATGTGGTTATAAATCTACTGATATTGTATGGTTAGTTGGATGTGATTAGCAATTAGCTGTGGTTGCTATTCCGGTTATGAAGATTGTCTTTTGGCAATTTCTTACCATGCCATTGGTAAGGGCAAGCAGAGTTTAAGAGGTTGTTTAGATGTGAGGTTGCAGCATAAGTTGAACTTCAAGTGGGAGATTGTTGAATGTGAAGTCCAACTATCATGTTTATTCCTCTCATGTCTCTCTTCGTCTTCTCGTGAAGACTGTTGTATAAATATAAGGACAAAGCCCTGTGTATGTAAGCTGCAAGTTGCAATGACTCAATAAAAGATAGGCTCTGCTCTTCAATCTGGGCGTAGCCACATTTGTGGTGAACCAGGATAAATCATGTGTCTCTTTCTCTATTTTGTGATTTGTAGTTTATCTTTTAAACTTTAACATTTTATTCAAACAAGGAAGCTTCATGAGACAGGTTCATGGATGGATTCTAAATGAGAAGGCCAATGCATCCATTAACTGTAGGCTATAGCAGCATGCTCAACTACAACATTGATTTGGCTAGACATTGATATATTCAAATGTAGAATTATTGAGCACACGAGCAAAATTGTGAGAAGGCTCTGGTATTTGATATTTTGAAGCACAATAAGGGCAAATATATTTTTCATTCATATTTCCATGTTAAGGCGTATAGGTTGTTTCACTGAAATTAGATATTCTTGAGTAGAGACTTCAGTAGTTGAAACATTCATTTACAGAAGAAGTTCATGTAACTGTAATAAAAGATAAAGTAGAAACATAGTATAACATAAAAGCACATAGGGTAAATAAAGGTTATGAAAGATTTCTGAGAATAAGGAAGAATTATTGAAGTGCCAAGATGATCTAGGGGAAAGGTTGAGAAGAAATCTCAAACCTTTACAAACTGAAAGACCAAAAGAAACTTTGAATATAAAGTTGAAGGGGCTAAGAGGAATAAAAACAGAAATTTATGAAGGTTGTGGCACACCCGCATCCTCAACGGGAGGCAACAATCATGGAGGCACAATGTGGAGAACCATGGAAGCAACAACTATGGTCAGAATCAAATAAGTCATAATTACGGATATACATGTCTAAGGAAAATCAAGTAAAAGCATGTGTGGGGTAAGAGTAATGAAGTGGAATATGAAAACAGCTATGGAGCAGGGTACCGTTAAGGACCATCAGCTCTTTTAATATTTCATTTAGATAATTAATAGTCAAGCATTGTGCCAGGTGCATACAGATTTAACAAGTCCCTCCCTAAGATTTACCAGAGGATCCCTTGGTGAAGGAATTATCAGGAGGAAATTATCCCTTTAGGTAACTCTTTAGCATGGTAACAGCCAGTTACACTTAATTCTCATCAGTGATGACCAGAAATCCATGAAGGTTTTAGTTTTGATACTGTTAACCATAGTTGGAAAACTCAGATTCTGCAATAATTTGACAAGCCCAAAAAATTTAAAAATTCAGGACTCAGCAAAATCTTAGGAAAAATTCAGCAATAATTCAGTAATTTTATCAAACATTTTTATACATAAATGCTTAAAAATATTCTTCAGAACTCACATATTACTACATTTGTTGAGCATATTACTGATTTCCATCATATATAAACCAAAATTAGAATTTAATACATAACACGGACCAAAAGACTAGTTCAACTGCAAATTGAATTATAACGCCACTTCCACCAGACATGTCATATGTAGAAATTGCCTCATCTAAAGAGATTTTTGGAAAGTAGGCACTCTAAAGAGCTATATCCGAATTCCCTGAATAAGTAATGGGGATTTAGGAATGGAGATCCCGGTGAGGTTAATGGGCAGGGCCCCTCATGGGGGTCTGGGGCACCACTCCCAGTGGGGTGAAGGGGCAGCACCTCTTGTGGAGGTTTGAGGGCAATACGCCCCCAATGGAGTCAAGGGGAAGCATCAATGAAAATCACATTTTTTATACTTTAAGCAAGGAAAATAAATCATATGAATTTGGACTAGTCTTTAACAGAAAATTTGCAATTTTTTGCATTTACTTGCAAGTTTTTGAGGAAAAAATTGCCAAGTGTTTGAAAAACAGATTGGGGAGTTCATGAGTAACTTTCCAGGCTTTTTAATTCCGAAGTATTTGTGAGTCATACAAAATTCGCCAAGATCTCATCTATGCTGTTAACTGCTGTCCTGCTAAGAAAATTCCAGTGAGCTTTCTGCCTGCAGTATGGTGGAACTTGCAGGGTCCTGTCTTAACCTTTGGCCCTAATTTTGGGTAGTTAGGTCGCGCTTTGTGTGAGAAATCACCAATGTTATATGCCTCCGGCCCTTAGCTTGCTCCATTGTACTTCCCTTCTGTCACTGAAGAATCCTTGGCAAAAACAAATCCACTGGGGAATTTTTAAATTACATGGCCTGTATGTCTGAAGCTTGAGGAGATAAGCCAAGTGTGAGATGGGAAGTTGTGGTCGAATCAGGACTATTCCAGTTAAAGCCTATGCAGAAGAGAACAAAAGATAATAATCTACTTGAAAAAATCAAACTCAAAGAAAAGGTTAAAAAGAATGAGCATTCAAGTGTCCAGGGCCCAAGCATCATGTCCTCTACCAGACTTACTAACAGTTTCCATAATGTTTACAGTAACTGATAACAAATCCATTAAAAAGCAGTTGGCTAAACAATACTGTTGATATTGGTAGATATCTTGACAGAGATGGGAGCCAGAAAAATTAAGCTATTGCCAGAAACCTAGCTATAAATGATTCCTGGATGAAAGGAAGTGGGAGGCAGAAGGAATATGCATGAGCTTTCCACAGGTATATTTACTGCTACTTTCTTGGTTAAATCAGAAAACTCCTAAGGATTACATAGATACATTGATGAGTATGACAAACAGAAAGGAGGATAAAAATTGATTTCTCATTGTTCCAGGGCAGAAATTTGAGATCTAATAGAATTTATCTGTCACTGCCAGAGATAGCCATACTGATCATGGTTAAGCCTTGCATAGAGTTAATACATCCTTTTGCACCCTCAGCAAACTGCCAAAACTAGAGGATTGGGGCAATCAGACGATATTGAAGATGTAGTTATCCTTGATGCAGTCAAAGTAGGATGAGAACTAATCCTAGATTTTGACAGGCTGCTGTGATTTTTACAAATTTGCCTAAAGGATTTGTATAATTTTTTCTTTTTATAGTGCATGTTTCTTCTATTGTTGGCAACAATTTATAATAAGTGAAACACCTCTTGCTTTATTTCAATGAAAATATTGACTCAATTTAATGCAGCCACTTCCCATAATAAAATACTGCATACACACAGTAATCAAGGTGCTGATTGATTGTTGGTAATTTGCTCAATATATTCAGGCAATTATTGAATCACTTTTTAAGAATAGCAATCTACACATAAATGTACATTGCCTTTAACCATAATTTTAGGCTGATGCCTGGTTATGTTGCAGATATATTCAACATAGGTACATGGACATAGTCCTGTTGTGAATCCTTTTCTTAAACAAGGGTTCATATCTTATTTTAAAGGACACCATTGTTTTCTTTCAAAAATATCTTTTACATAAACGCAGGACTCAGCAGAGTATCCACTTGCAACTTGTATGGGCCAAAAATTTTAAGTGCTAGCTCACAACTCGGCTTAATGGAACTTGGCCAAAATGTGATTGAAATACAACAACTTCAGGGGTAAATAAGAGGCTGAAGAAAATACCCTCCCTTCAGCTGATGTGTTTCAAAGAAAATTCATTTCAGCTATTTTTCCCTTGCATTTAATATTCTAATTCCAACCACTCTGTGCACATGCTAAATATGAATAAGGCTACTTTGGTTTGTCAAAAATATCGGCCATTATGTTATCCTTGTTCTATAGATGACAATGATTTTCTGGATTTTTGCTGTCCAGTTACAACCTTCCCATATTCTCCATATGTTCAAATCCAAATTATATTACTATCCTTCGGTTACTTGAGAATCAGAATATGATTTCCCCAATGTCCATGAAATATTTAACGCTAGAGACAAAAAGTGTAATGAACATTACATCAAAAAAACAGAAAAATACAAAAAATGTATCAACATTTCATGGAAAGTATGACCAATTTTTATATCAGCTAAAGCATAATATGCTTTTTCAAAAATGGCAGAATGTCTAATCTATATAAAGATCCCTCTGATTAAAGGTCCACCATAAATCCAGGCATGTTTCTTTACAACCTGTCTCAATAATCATAGACCGATTATTGGACATCTATGAGAATATCATGCGTCACATATATTGGCTTCACAACAAACACAGAGCCATGTGCTGTAGTTGTAACTTGTAAGTATGTGATAACCTCTCAAAAATAGGAGGATGCACTAAACATCATCAATTCAAAGATACAACTATACAAATATAATATCCAGACTCAATTCAAGGCTAAGAATTATTACATGTAAGATGTACATATTGATAGCTTCCATAACTAAATTCTCTTAAGACACCAGTTACCTATTCATATGCACTTCGGGTCAGCTGATTAAAAAATTAAACTCATATTTGCAGATTTAGTATACAGTACATGAAATATTTGATTCTCAAATAGCCGAAAATTCAACATATTTAGTACCGTGACACTAAATGCTTGTCTGTCTTGCCAAAATCTATTTGCGAGAAATTCAGCACACAAGATATTCTGTTTATTTTAATTTTATAAAAATGAAGCCCTACAAAGGAGCATACATATTGGAACCAGATGATATAGGGCGAGAAATCATTATTTTTGCTTTCTATCTTTGTCTCACAAGCCTTTCATCCAGCATTTGTGATGGAGCAGTGGGAACTGGGACAATATTCATTTGTTTTTCCCTTTCTTTTCTCAATAATTCTTCTGCTTCTTTCACAGCTTTCTGCCTTCTAATTTCAGCTTCACCTGTGCAGGTTTTTATTTCTTCTGCAAAGATATACATGGCCTTTGCAGCCTTTTCCCTGGCCAGAAAACAAGAATAGTACCAAAAATCAGCTGGAATGAAAACAGACCTGTCATTTACAGCACGTGGTGGAATTTTTAAGATATACATTAGAAAAATTGTGCAAATGTTTGAATCAGGGAGCATCAGGAAGATGAAAGAACTATTCTCCACATTGTTTCCTCTTCCTGATGATGGATCAGGGTGTGTGATTTGAATTATTGATACAAAGATGTGCACTAGGTTCTACCAGAGGATTCTAACTGTAGAAATACAAAGTGAATATTTTTTAAGCTAAACATTGATACTAATTTCAATTTTCCCAACTGGAAGTAACTCAAATGTAAAGGTGTTAAACAACCACTTCCTCAAACAAAAATACAAAATCTCTCTGATAATCTTTAATCAAAATCTCTGTGAAACTGTTATGAATAATAAGGGTTGAAACAGATCGTTTGCAGGATGTGCAAACGTGACTTGCTACTGAATGTCTAAGAACTCGGATAGATGGACTGATCCTGATAGCCAATTTCTATCAGATCATGCCCATGCACCCACTTACAACATGTAGGAAGATGCCATTTCCTTATGAGTCAGTCATATGACTGGTCAGACTTATCATTGCTTAAAGTAATTTACTGATGTGAGGTTGATATAAAGAGTAATAACAGATATTTTGAAGACTGTGCAAATGTGAGTCACTATTCAATGTCAAAGAACTCAGATAGATGAACTGAAGCTTATAAGATTACAAAAATATTCTAAAAGATCATGTTCATGCATATATTTACAAAATGTAGGAAAATGCCAGATACTTTTCAGAACAAGTCATAGAAGCAGTCAAACTCATAGTTCAACTTCTCGCCAAAATAGCGGCAATATCTTGGTTTCTCACGAAATCCTAGCTGCGGCGAGAAATTCTATCCTTTTCTCGCGAGATTCAGTTCCAGAGAAAATCAACTTCTCACAGCAATAAAACATCAACTTCTCGTTCTGAGAAGTTGTTAAGTTCACGTGGGCAGTGCATGAGTTGCCAATTAAAACACGGTGACGCCCAAAAATGACTTCACTTTTCCCTTTTTGTAGCGTTGAGCATAGTTTAAAAACTTGGTATTGGCAATATCTCGGCCGACCCAAAATTTTTGGAAAACTTGGAATCGGCAAAAACTCAGCTAAAAATTCAGCAATAAATTGGCACTTTTATCGAACATTTGAAAATATAAAATTTCTTAAAATATGCTTTAAAACGCATACATACACCAAATTTGTAGAATATATAATAATTTGAAAATTGGAATATCCACCATATATCATTTAAAGTTTAAGTTAAACAGTAATTTATACTTATAGCAAGAGGAACTTAGTAGATTAATCATTAACAATTTAACATACTGCTAGAATCGTATACCAAAAAACAAGTAGAACATCTGAATATAAATAAGTTCGATACATAAAGTCAAACTCTACGAAACTACTACTTCTGAATACATATTAAGTTCAAGTCTCAGAATCAATGAAAACTAAAAGTAGCAATCATAAATTGCGTCTATGAGTAAAACTCAAAAGAGATCCTTCCTACTGGGTGGGTGGTGTTGAAGTAGTTGCTATGGCAACATCCTCAACAGGTGCCCTAATAGGTCCCTCACGTTGGATAGAAGCCTCTGATGGATGACCAAGCTCGTGTTCCTCCTCACATGCTGCCACATCTACATCCCACTCATTTGCTTCTCTCTCAAACTCAACTAGCTGCTCATCTGTCAGTAAAGGTTCACCAACATCCGCATCCTCACCATTAGGAGAAGCAATCCAATCGGCTGAGTATGGATCAATGTCATCCAAGTCTAGTGCTTCATATGAAGCTTGCCCTTTCACCTTCTTCTCATGCAAGAGAAGCTTGTACTTCACATAAACCAAATCATTCAGGCGCTTTTGAGTCAACCTATTACGTTTCTTTGTGTGAATGTTTTGAAAAGTACTCCAATTTCTCTTGCAGCCAGAAGCACTACAAGGCTGCGATAAAATTCAGATGGCAAGCTTTTGAAGATTAGACGTTGTGCCACCATAATCTTCCCACCACAGATCTGCAAGGATTAAAAAAAACCATTTATGATGTGGTAAAACTTCCAATAAACTTCACGAGCAAAATGAACGGTATGATAAAACTAAACACATTCTATTTTACCTGGCTGCAAGGTGTATCTCCTACATTTGCAATTAGGAGAAGAAAACAATGGCCCCTCTTCCCTCTTGTAGCTTTGCAACTCATCAAGTATGAGGTCTCGAAGGTCTGTATCAACAACCAATCTTCGAATACATGTGTCCAAGCCAATTTGAACCTCTGCATCTGCTCTAAAAGTGTTGGAAAAATAGTACTTGGGGTTCAAGAAGTAGGCAGCTGCATGAATGTGTTGGTGGAGTTGTCGGTTCCACCTACTATCAATGATGTTCCATATGGGTCTATATTTAGTCTCATTTGACCTATAAAAGTGTTGAATGGCCTCTTTTGCACTATCCATGGCCTCATATAGAAACCCCATGGGGTTTTTATCCCCATCCACAATTCGTAGAACCTTCAACAACGGTTCTGATACCTAGACATAATAAAACATACAAAAATCAGCCAAGGACAATATTTCAAAATTGAATATTAAATCATCAATGAATACTTGAAAACTTACTTTGAGGGTCTCTTCCATCAGCTTTTGAAAGCTACCATCAAACACAATCCTCACAATCTTCTCTGCTTCAGGCTTCCTGGCATAAGGACTCCCTAACCATAACATGCGCCTGAGGTCTAGCAATGTCTTAGATATGCTTTGCAAGTTTAAAAAATTAGTAGTAAAGCGTGTGACCCCTGCCTGTACAAGATCCTTACCACTAGTGTGCTCTCTCATAAGGCTCAAGACCCATGTATGATTGTAGATGTACTTAACAATATTCCTTCCATCTTCAACCACCTTCTCCAACCAGCTCAGTTTCCGTAGATCCTCAAGAAGCAAGTCAAGACAATGGGCAGCACAAGGGCTCCAAAATAATGTGGGATGTCTCTCCATGAAAAGTCTACTGGCAGCCACATATGCAGCTACATTATCAGTCACAATCTAGATGACATTAGCAACTCCCACATCTATTACCACCTCATCCAACATGTTACACAAATTTTCTGCATTTTTTACTTGATCAGAGGCATCAACTGATTTTAGAAATACCAACAGCCCCCCTGAAGCAACTAGAAAGTTGATGAGTGTCCTGTTCTTGTCCACCCATCAGATATAATAGTGCAACCTTTCTGTTCCCAAACTTTTCTTTGCTCTTCTACAAGATCATGAATATTTCTTACCTCGTCTTGTAACAATGGCCCACTCACCTCATAGGGAGTTGGGGGCTTGAACCCCTTACCAGACAAAGAAATGGAAGTTACCACTTGATCCCAATACGGAATGCATAAAGAATTGAAGGGAATATCATTGCAGATCCAAAATCTTGTAATTGCCACCTTTGTCTTCTCGTGCATCTCTTTGTTCCACGCAATGCCTAGCAAGCCGGGTTGAGCACCAGGAGTGTTACGTGGAACCCAAAAGTCTGTTAGAGACCCACTCATACTTTCCGATCCTCATATCCGAGGCCCAATAGAAGAATCCTCTCCACCTGTTTCTGATCCTGTAGAACTAAAAGTCCCCATTGGGGCTGCCATGGCCTCAAATGTCCTCTTTTTTTCTGCCTTACTTTGTGCATATTTTTGTAGGCTTGTCAAAGCCTCTCTTGTAGCCTCTTCTGGACATTCTTCACACGCTATAATATCATTGCATGAAATCTTCGCAAGATGGTATTTCAATCAGCTTATCCCTGAAGTCATTTTCTTATGGCAATGGATACATTCGACATGTCCACTGATTACCCCTGGGATCCCATGTTTGCATAAAGGATCCTTAGCTCTGCCACCACCACTCATCTTGTAGACTTAGAGAACCTAATAAAAAATAGACGATGTATAGTTAGAAAGCATACATTATCTATTAAATATTCAAAAACTAAATTATAAATCTTTTAAAATTTTAACGTTAAAACTTAATGCTGTTATTATGTTATATAAAAAATTATAAATTTCAATAAAACAATAAATTTAATAACAATAATTCTATTTTATTTAACAGTTAACTATATCCTTGGGAATGGTTAAAGTTAAACCTTCAAAAATCAAAATAGATTAACACAAAAAAGCAGCAACAAACTGTATTTTTTTACAAAACCTATAGACTGAGACTTTTTACATGGAGAGCTAAAAGCCTAAAACAATTCAAACACAAGACAACAAAATTCAAAGCGAGAATATCAATTAAGCTTTTGTGAAACATCAGAAGGGGCAGCAGCATTTATAAGGTTAAAAAACAACAATTCTCTCTATGATACACGAACACAACAAAGAAGCATAGTGAAATAATGAATTAAGCTTTTTCAAAACTGTAAACATCTACTTTAGAATTTTACGAGAAAAACAACAAATTCGAATAAAAGATTAACAGGTTGTTCTATCCTACAAGAATGACAATAAGAAGCACAAATTCAGAGTGAATGTATAAATTTTTTATATTAAAACTGTTAATAACAGCGCTATTAGTCTACAAAAGATCATCAACTTGTTGTACCGTTCCAAATAGGTTCAACGAAGCATAAATTCTAATTGAAATCCTAAATTTAGATTTTCTATGACTAATAATAACGAAGTTAGCTGTTATAACTAATAAAATGAGCAATGGAAGCTTGATCCAGCACCATTGTTCGACACTAGAGGTGAACAAATACATGAATATTATAATTTCAACAAACACTCAGAAATACCTTTAAAACTTTGTCATGAGAGGAAAGCCCGTGCAGAAAATTCTCGAATTGAAGGTGTGAAACTTCGAAGACCCGTCGATGTTGAAGTTTTGAAGACAGACGAATTAAAATTATGGAGAATTTGAAGATCTGTAGCAAGAAGATCCTATCCACGGCAAGATGATCCGCAAAAATATCCGTGGCAAGATGAAATCATTAGTAAGAAATGAAATCGCGAATGACCTAAGACACGAAAATACATGACTTTATCAACCTGCGAAAACCTAATTTTTTTGGCATTTTGTGTTGACTATGCAAACGATTTTAACTCGTTCTTTATGCGGTATATCGTGATTTTAATAGGTATTTAACGCTGCAATTTTTCAATAATATCGGCGTCGATTTAGTGAGCGTTTTTATCGTTTTACTAGGAATCTCGCAATATATCGCGATTTTTATGATAAATCGCAGGTATTTTGAACTATGGTGTTGAGTTTGTTGGGTGAGAGAAAGGTTTGGGAGGAGAAAATAGGTGTTTGCTAGTGATTTAGAGCAATTGCCGGTGGATTTGGAGTGGATTTGAAGCTCTTTTCAAGAAAATACGGATTCACAAGTAAGTTTCTTAATTTTTTGTTCATTCGAGTTAAAAATCGTTTTTCCTTACTGTACTTGCATATCTTGCATCTTAGTTAAGACTCTACGAATACCATTTCTAATGTTCTCTAACACATTTTAGAGAGTAACGACAAAGATCTAAGACCATGTTTTTGCAAATTTTCTATAAATTATTTTTTCCCTCAATAATTTCATAACCAAATACATTTTTCATTTTATTCTTTGAATTTGCAGCTTGTGTTTAAACTTGTTTGAAGTTTCAATCTAATATAGTTTGTTCCCAAATATGTTAATTGAATTTCTAAATATGTGGCTTAGTTTGTATGTGTAGGTTGATTTTACATTAAATGACAAATATGGCTTCATCTACAATTGGGTCAAATGCAACATCTCCCAGTGGCCCCGTAGCATGTCCATTTGGATTAATAGGCATGCGCCCTAAAGGGGCTAGAGACTTTGCATGGAAATATGGCTTTGAAGGAACAAAGTATAATAGTGTCATATGCATAAAATGTGAAAAACAAGTTCATGGAGGCATATTTGTTTGAAGTACCACCTTGTTAGTATAGAAAAGCGTGACACAAGGATTTGCGATGAGACTACAGAGGAAATGAAAAGGGAGATGATTGCTTTGCTTACTGCCCAAGAAGAGAAGAAGTTGAAGAGGGAAATGACAAAATTGGCCATGAGGGCATCCATTTACAAATTGCAAGGTATGTTTCCTTTTTAAGAATCATTTATTATTTTCTAATCACAACTAGTGATTGTTGTAAAACAATTATCATGATTCATTATGACATGATGTGGGTTGTGACCAAGTATCCCAGTCACCTTTGATGAAGAAGAAGATGTGCTTGAGGGGATAGTGGGCTCTTTTCGTGGTCCACGAGTCCGTGCACGGAACACACCTACTTGTGGCAAGTCCTCGGGCTCAGCTTCCACATCTGTAGGTTCTAGTAGACCACAAAACTCTTTAATTGATGGTTATTTTGTGCATAAAAACACATCTAGATCACAACCATCATTGGAGGGTACTGGATGGAACCGTGATGTGCATGAGCAACTTGACATTCAATGTGTTGATTTTTGATTTTTTAACAATCTCTCCTTCAATATTGGAACAAGTCCATATTTTCTGAATTTTGTGACTAGTTGCATGGTAGCGGAAAAGGGCTCAAGCCACCTACTCCTGTAGCCTTGAGTAGGAGGTTAGTTTACTTGTTTCAAACTTTAATACTTTTACAGTTTTATAATTTACTTATTTTTGTTGAAAGTAATTTTTTTAATCAAAGTTGTGTACGTAATCTCATTTTTTATTTTGTGCTTGTAGATTGTTGAAAGATGTTGTTTCTAGGGGTAAAGATATGGTTGAAGAGAAAAAGTTACAATGGAAATAGTATGGTTGAACCATACTTTCAGATAGATAGATGGATGGAAGAAACCGTAGCATCATCAACTTTTTGGTTTCTTGCAAGGATCAAGTAGTCTTTCTTAAATCCTTAGATGCCTCGAACAAGATAAAGATGGCTGAGACTTTGGCTCTAATCCTAGAGAATGTATTGATGGAGGCTGGGGCTGAGAATGTGGTGCAAATCATAACCAACAATGCAGTGACATATGTGGCAATGGATAGGATCTTACAAGAACAGCATAACACACTCTTTTGATCTCTTTGTATAGCACATGTTATTGATGTTCTTTTGGAGGATATAGGAAAATTCGATTCAGTGAAACCGGTTGTAGAGGAAGCAAGGAAGATAACAAACTATATCTACAATCACCTTTGGGTCCTTCACTTGCTAACAGACTTCACCGAAGACAAGAAGTTGGTTAGATCCGCAATCACAAGATTTGCAACGATTTTTTTAATGTTGCAAAGTATTCTTCGTATGAATCCTTTGAGGCAGATGTTTGTGTGTCCAAAATGGCTATAGTCAAGTTATTCAAAGAAGACCGATGGACAGAGTGTTGCACGCATTGTGTTTGACATCCAATTTTTTGATCAAGCTACAAAAATTGTGGAGGTAACTTGAAAACTTCATAAGTTGAATATTGTTTTTTTGTACTTATTAATCAAGTCTCTCATTATTAATTTTTAACCCTATTCTCTGATTAATAATTGTTTTCTACTTTTCAATTGTAGGTGGTGAAGCCCTTGGATAGAGTTCTCTGCTTAGTAGACGGGGAACAAACCCCAATGGGGTCCCTTTATGAGGCCATGGATTAGGCCAAAGAGGTTGTAAGAAATAAGTACTAGGGGAGAGCCTAAACTTTCAGCCCATATGGGATATTACTGATAGGAGGTGGAGCAATCAGCTCCACCAACACATTCATGCAGCAGGGCATTTCCTCAACCCTTGTTACCGCTTCTCTCCATCATATGCAGATCCCAATGGAGAGGTTATGGAGGGCTTTAGTGAATGAATGCAGAGGATGGTACCTGACATTGTAGTGGACCTCATTGTATCCGAGATGGAAGTGTATCAAAATGCAATGGTCAAACTATTCTGTAATAATCCTGCTCAATTCCGACCTTAAAATGCTGATTGAAGGCTCGAAGAATTTTGTCAAACACTTTGCATACAAGGGGTCATGTGACTGATATAACTTTTCAGATTGCTGCCATGACTCTTGTTTCGATTTGCATCAAAGAGAATGCTTACAAAAAAAACTCCAGATTGTCTAAACAATGACCTAACATGAATGTGCAACTAATTTTGACAATATTCAATACAAATATGAGACTTAACTACTTGCAATATGCAGCTACAGCAACTAGTGATTATGACAAATACTTTGGATGCAACCTAAGATGGCATTAATGCACTTACAACCAAGTGTCATTAATATAAACACTTAGTATGCAAAATTATAGCATTATTTATGCCAAAAAGAGAACTTACAGCCAATTGACATTTTGTCAAACAATTGGCATGCAAACTAATAAGCTGATCATCAAACTCTAGGTTTGCAATATAGATAGTCTAAAAATTACAATGCTCTTTAAATTGCAAAATCCTAGCCTTCCTTTGATACCAATAATGCCAAATGGCAAACAAAGACAAGTACAATATGAAAATAGTGAAGTGCTGAAGCTATATTTTGTACTCAGCTGAAAACCTACATTTCTCAAAAAATATACCAAATGAGAAGTGAAGAACCTGATTGTAGATGGCTGCAATAATTTACTTCAATGCTGCCCCTTCTGCTTTGCTTTTTTCCAATCTGCTTTTTCCACTTGCTTTTTCGAACTACTTTTTTCAGATCCGCTTTTTTGAACTGCTTTTTCGGACCCGCTTTTTCGAGCTGCTTTTTTTCGGATTGCTTTTTTTGAAGCTTCTTTTTTGGACTGCTTTTTCGGCCTGTTTTTTCGGTTCTTCTTTTTCGGCCTACTTTTTTCGGATTGCTTTTTTGGCCTGCTTTAAAATGGCTTCCTATAATTTCAGACCTGCTAGAAATGACTTCCAATAATTTCGGCCCTGCTAAAATTGCCTCCTGAAATGCTGAAATGGCCTTAGGCCCAATGATGCCCTAGCTGAAGTGACTAAAGTATCACCTCCAAATGTACAACCCTTCAGAAGATATTTCACTTCCTCAGTTATGCTAATCCAAGGGAGTTTTCGTTCCCCAAGATCAATTGACTATCTGAAACCACTTGGCTCCAGAATAGACATTGTGACTGAATCACAATTTGATGTTAAGAGATAAATAAACAAATGGATGATTAGAATAAAGCCCGGGGTGCCTATTTATTCTTTTTCTCCACTTTCTCCAGAAACTTCTAGAACATTATTTTATTTTATCTATTAAGTGACTTCATAAAAAATATTTTATAATTCAAGTCACTTTATTAAATTAATTAAATATAAAGTTACCTTTTAATATTTATTTATTTGATAACTTTATAAATAATTAACTTAATACCACTTATTTATTTAATTAAAATAATTAATTAGTCATCCTCATAAAATATTCATTATTTTGGACAACCTAATTAATTAAATTAATTAAATCAAATTGCCTCCAAAATGGGGACATGACATATTCTCCTTAGCCTTAGCAAAGAGAGGCAAACGCACTTAGACCCTAGATACAATATTTTGAATTTGGAGTCTTTCACATGCATGATGAGTAGATAAATACTAAGATACAAAAACTTGTCCTCGCCTTGCTTTCTAACTCTTTAATATTTATCTTGCAGATGCTTGGTGGTGAAATTGGGGTGGCAATGTCCCAAATCTGCAAAAACTTGCTCTTCGTATCTTATGTCAGCCATGTAGCTCATCCAGTTGTGAGCGTAATTGGAGTTTGTTCGAATCCATTCACACAAAGAAGATGAACAAGTTGGCACAAAAATGCCTAAATGACCTTGTGTTTGTGCATTATAACCTCAAGTTGCACTTAAGGTAATGTCATCAGCAACTGAACCACTTGATCTGGATCACATAAATCCTTTTGGTGATTGGACAACATAGGAGTAGCCTTCATTGTTCAATGAGGATGACATATATGAGTTGGAGAGGCCGGCTATGGAAGAGAGTGGTTTTGCAGTGGGACTAGACGACATTCAGGAGGTCATTGAGAGTGATAGTGACGATGAGGATGAGGAGTCATTGCCAAGGCCAGCACCAACACCACCACAGAGTACAGACGATTGCTACGGCTAGAAATGCTAGACCCCTCCCTCTCCCATAGTTTTTACTAGAACTATTGGGACATGGAAGAGGAATATGTAGACTAATTTCATATTGAACTTGGCATTTGTATTTGCTTATATTTTACAAAGACAATTCGGTATTTGCTTCAAAGTTCAGAGTCTTTGACTACATCAACATTCCACGAGGATGCAATTTTGTTACTTATTGCATTTATACTAAGTTACCAGATTCTCTCCAGCTACCCTCAAAGTCTAGTTCAATTTTGTACAATATGGTCCTTGTCAAATTCTCTCCAAATTCTCTTGCAGAGCTGTGAATTTGCTTCAAATTCTGTCAGAGGAATCTGGGCAGAATTTGCAGAGAATTTTGAAGAATTTGCTATCTAGACCTAGGCTGAATTTGGTCTTTGAACATTTTTTATTTATTTATTAAAGTGTTTTTTGAGCTCCCTACCCTATTGTGACCACTAAAAAGACCAAAAAAGATGTTTACATGTCATTTATGCATTTGTGTATGAAAATGAAAACTTGCTTATAAAGGAAATCCAAATTGACAATAGTGACATCTAAATTGATGGTTATAGAGGAATGCCTTTAAAAGGACATGATATGTTTGATTTCGGGACTTCAAATTTGTACCACCTTTGACATAGCCTGGTTAGAAATGCTCTAATCAATACAAAAAAAAATCAGATAATTGAACTTATCTTTTGACAATTCCTTTCATTCACAAACTGTCCCCATGATATGGAAATATGTTCCATGCATGTGACCAAACAAGTGTATCAAGTTGTATGTAGTGCTAAATGATGCAATTAATGTCCTATTGAACTGAAACATAGATTTAGTGTTGTGTTTTGCTATGTTCCTTTACTATTACCAGATTCAAGTATGAATTTATTTTTTGTTTCATATATATACACACATACATATATAAAAAAAACAAAATATGTTTTTGTATGGATGAACCCAAAACGAATCCGAATCCAAGTCCAAAAAAATTTAAACGAATTTTGAACCCAAATCTCGAACCCGCATCCATATCGGAATCCGAACTGGCAACTTAGCATTTATATATATCTAGATCAGCTTGTTTGGTTTGTTTACTCATTTACTGACTCAATATATGCATCTACTTATTGAATTTTGTGAAAAAATGCATTTTAAATTAAAAGTCATTTAAAAATTCTCCGATATTTTTTCGAGAAGTTGCCAATTTCTCTCTGATATTTGCTGAGATTTTTTTTTTGGCCTCACCGAGAAGTGGCAGAGAACGAGATTTTGAGCTATGGTCAAACTCATCATTGCTTTAAGAAACATAAAGGATAGAAACAACTTCTCTGAGGCTATGTAGATGGGAATTTGTATTGGATGCCTAAGACTTTAGATGGATGGAGTGACGCTTATAACCAAGTTCTATGAGATCATGCTCATGCACATATTTGGGAAATTTAAAAGATCTTTTTAGGTGTCCGTCATATGACTAGTCAAGTTCTTCATCACTTCAGGTACTTACTAAACAGGATGACTATTGTAGATACAAAATATCTCAACAAATGGTATGTCATTTTTTCCAAATTGATGTGAACCAAGTAAAAATTAAAAAAACAAAAAAATAAAGAATATTGCGAAATGGGACATTGCACCTTTCCAACTAACTTTTGTCGATGGACATCTTTCACCTGAGTATTATCCAAAAATCCACTTCCACATAAGATCAAAGTCGCATGTAACTCTTCTAAAATTTCAACTATCAAAATGAGAACTCGCACTTTCCTAGGTTAACTTGTATAAAACTAGGCATAGCTAATTATTTTGCATTCATCAATAATGTATAACCCTCTAGGAATCCTAGCCTTCATAGAAAGCTTCCCTAAACAAGCCGAGGACTAGCATAACCAAGGAAGATCATGCAGATGATACAAAACATAGCTATATGATTTTACTCAAAGAACTAGTCCACTACGCCAAGATGGCTAACTACTAAGAATGAGATTTTTCAAACACTTACAAACTGACTTCCATCGATTTGAAACAGATTTGCGATGGGTTTGAAGTGGATTCAAGGTGGTTTTTGAAGAGGATGACATAAAAGATTTGCAGTGGCAGGCTATAAAGGAGGGGGTGGATTTGGTTTTGCACTAGATGACCTTGAGTCAAATAAGGATTCATTGCTAGTGCTAGGAGAAGCTAGAGGTAGAGCTACATCTAGGATGGAGGATGAGCCATAGACTGAGTCACACATACCAAGGGAGGCACAATAATGGCAAGTGCCACTGTTATGTCTAACTCCTATTTCCCTACAGCTCACCTACCAATGCAACTAGATCAAAAGTATACAATGGTACAATAACACAACTCAACTAATGCTATTTGACAAGGTCACCTCTTGACCTCAAACTCAAAACTCTTCCTACATATATTTCAAGGATGATAGCAGAGTTATCAAGTTATGACAATTACATGATCTCGATACGATGAGTGACTTTATAAGTTCTACTTGATAGTCCAACCAATATTAATAAATTTAATACTCAAATCCTTATTTAGTGTTCTCAAAAAGATATCCATTCAAATTGTTTGTCTATCAACATTGACATCATAGTAACTGTGCACCTAAGATAAGCATAAGCAATAATTGCAATTTACAACCATATTATGTTATGTACATAGTCCTACACACATCTGTTTGAATCTTTAATCATCAAGATCTAAAATGGCCCATTACTGTATCCCTATTTTATAATGATTGCAACATTGTTCACATGCAATTAGGATGGAACTCTACTCATAATCCTAATGGAAGTCATGCAGATCTTGTATCACCAAAGTCAGCTATTCTTAGCTCAATAATGCTTTCCATAAATAACCATAACCTAAACTAGTCACCATAAAATGTGGAGACATCATAATTCACATACTTGATACAAATTAAAACAATAGAATGTCACCAATTTTGGCCCAAACATTTGGAAAAGAACAAACAATTTATGTAATTAGAATAAGTTGTCTAAATTAATGTTTTTGGACTACATGTACTTTATTAATAGTATTTATAATTGTATATTTTATTCTAATAAAATGACTTTTCCAACTATAAAAATAAAATAAAATTTTGCTAAGTCAATTCATGAGCAAATCAAAATTAATATCTAGAAAGTGTTGGGATTAAGGTGTGTCAATCGAGTCCAAAGATGCTAATATTCTTTATTAATTTTAACACACTTTGAAAGTCCTAAAATTAAAGAGCCAGTGTCATAAGTTTCTATGTTGAAACTATGATAAATTTCTTTTATGACTATGGTAGTTAATAGTTTGGTGGAAGAGTCATGGAGTTATTTTTTGGTACTTAATATTTATGGCGAAGTTCACTTTTGACAAGTGGTGGGATATAGATTTTGCATAAAGAAAGATATCCATTATGGATGATCTATGCTTTGTTGCACTATAAATTTCTATGTGCAACGTGTCATTGGTTTAAAAACTTGTTCTTTATTATATCACATACCTCTTTGGTATTAGAGATGGTTATGGAAACTATGGGCTCTTTCCACTTGTGTTTAGCTCTATAAATGTAGCTTCTTAATGTATTTTATGATGACAAGTCGGATATCTTTTGAGGAGCATTTATGTGTCCAATATTCTCTTGAAAAGTATTAGCTCTCGAAATTGTATTGTAAGTATTGTTTTTGTTGATAAGACAACTAAGTCAGGCTTTTGAAGGGTTCTCTCATGTATACCTGGTGTTGTGAGTTTATTTGCTTAAATCTTATTTTGCATGTGATTATCTAGTTTGCAATAGTTTAAAGGCTTGTAAGAAATTATCTACATCATCTCTCCTATTAGATTCAACATCTAGAAACATATTTCACACTTAACTTCCTTTCAATCAGTATCAAAGCTTGGCCAAAATGGTTATTGTAGATGAGTGGAAGGACTTTCGTGCTGATCTAGTTTCAATAGGAATTTTGCCAAGAAAATATTTCATAACCTTGTTGCACGTCAGATGTGGAAAGCACATCCAGCAGAATAGAGATGGATAAATTTAATAGCAGCAATTTTGAGTCGTGGAAACTCAACATGGAAGACATACTTCTAGATAGAGATATATAGACTGTAGTTTCTTCATAAAAAACCTCAGGCTCAACCGCAGGATTAGTAGGATAAAATGGATCAAAAACCCAATGCTTTGATAAGAATCTGTTTGGTTATCTCAGAGCTCCTTAATGTCCATGAAGAGAAGACTCTAGATGAGCTTTGGAAAAGCTTGCTGAAATTTACTCGAGAAAATCCTTTGTAAATAAGTTATTACTGAGAAAGAAGTTATATTCTCTAAGGATGGAGGAGGGAGGGTTTTTTGTAGATCACTTAAATGCATTTGATATGCTAGTTGCTAAATTGAGTTTTGTTGATGACAAGAATGACGATCAAGATAAATGTATGCTTTTGTTATGTTCTTTTCCAAACTCATGGGATCACCTTATTATGACCATTTGTAGCACAATAACCACTTTCAAATTGAAGAATGTGCTCGGTTCACTGTTATCTAAAAAGATGCAAAGGAAATATTCTGAGATGGCAAAGGAGGCCCTACTTGTAATGGAGAAAGGCAAGGAGGTCAAGAGTAAATCCAGGTCTAGAGGAGGTCTATGTCCAAGAGTAAGAGGATTTCTTTTATTCTAATTTTAAGACTCCTCTCAAGATAAGTAGATGCTTTTGTCATTGTTGGTAAACAGATTTGTTCTTTCAGATTATTACTCTTTAATGCCCAATTCGGAACAATATTTGGTCACAAACAGCTGGAAAGCTCTTTGTAGATGTATTTTAGCTTTCCTCTAAATTGGTAGGTACAGCTACCTGAAATAGATTTACAATGAATTCTGTTTTCTTCCTAAACTACTTTAGGGTATGTTCTTAACCCAAGAATAGTAGAGGAATAACCGAGCTAGACCTAAATAAAATCCAACTCAGGCAGGTAAAACTTCTCAATTCTGAAATAGACTTATGCATCCACACATCTTATGAATCCATAAATTCCATCCATATAATTAATTGATGCTTCACTAAGCTAATTCGAATCTAAACTATGATTAATAAATTGGAAATACTAGCAGAATCCCTTCATCGAATGAATTATAATAATATTTATCACATTCATCTGTTGCCTCAAAACAGGGGAGGTGAAACTTTGTTCTTCCCTTATTCCAATTCAAAACGAAAGAGAAAGCGTAAACTAAATATAATAGTAACTGGAATAGAAAATGATTGACATAAAATACATTCAATTGTCTTTGCGACAAACAGTACTTAACACCAAAAACTTTGCTGACCTTTCATTAATCTTTTCAATTCATACATAGAGTTTTGAGATGACCATTACAAAGGAAGTTTAATCGGTTCATCTTCTGAGGGTGACAAATGGCAAGGTGCCAGTTTGTCATATTACAAAATTACAAAAGAAAACAAAAAAAGGGTATAATATGAATCATTTAGATTTCTTCTCTTTTCTATTTTCGCCCTATGTGACTTAGCAGCAACCATTATTGGGATCAGCTCTTCATGATTGGGCACGTGTATATTGGTGAATCTCAAAAGCCATTTTGCGTGTTCCCTTGCCAACTCTTTTACGGCATTCAACTGATCTAGCAACTCTTCTACGGCCACATGTATCCACCCACTGAGCGCTTGGAGTTTTGCAGTTTTGTTCTAGCTACTGGAAGCTACTGCAGACAAATTATCTAAAAAGGTAGAGAAATTACTTTTCATCACTTCTATTTTGATGAAGTCCTTTCCTTGGCCACTAGTTTGAGAGTCAGTGTATAACCCTCTCATCAGCTCAAATCCTCTATCTTGAGTCTTCTTTATTTTGCCTTCTATCTCCTTGAGCCCTTTCTCAGCTTCTTGGATCATCTCTAGTTTGAACTGCATACTTTGGAACCATTCAAACAAAGGTTCATTCCCTTTCTTTAGAATCTTGGCTTCGACTGCTTCTTTGGCTTTCATCTACATGATCATCTTTAAGAGGGAGAGGCATTCATCACACCAGACTCTTTCTCCGGCCAGAGTGTTACTGTTAGATAATATGTTATCCTTTTCTGTTTCCAATTTGAGGATAACATTTCCAATTTGATCTATGAGAGAAACTCCTGCTAATTTGAGTCTCTCAATCCACTCTCTACCAATCTGGCCATAGTGCCTATCTTCCTGGAGCTGGGAAATGAGAGCTTGCACTTTGGCTGCACTAGGAGTTTGAGTCACAGACATACCAAATAATAGTTGCTAGTGGAGTGACTAGCTGCCTAATAAAATTATTCAACTCTTCTATTTCTGCCTTCATCTTGATCTTGGACAATTTGAGACTCTCTAATTGTCCTATCACTTCATTGCTCGATCTCCACAAGACAACCTTTGTGTCATGCCTAGCTTCCCCAAGGTCGATTAAATGCAAAGTAAAATCATTAGGAGTCATATCCTCAATTCTCCCTCCTTTGTTTGGCTTTGCTATCTCCATTGTCAGGTGCCCTGTTTTTGGATCTTGTCCAAGTATGGACAAAGTCTTCTGCTTCTTAACCTTTGCCAATGCAGTCCTAGAACGAACCGCGAGGGATACAGTGTCTTTTATAGAAACTCTCATCTTTTCTTTTCCTTTTCCTCTCCAAAGTATCTTCTAGCCAAGAATCAGTTCCTATCACCTTGGAAGCTGTTCCGAGTGATTTGATGCTGAACATCTTCTTTTTCACTGGAGTCATGGCTATAGTGGTTGATGAGAAAGGATTCTTTGAGTCCTTGGAGATGAGTCTGGAAGAAGCCTGGCCCTTCTCCATCTCCAAAGTCTTCCTCGTCTCTTCATTCAATTCAGTTGACTCACTGGTGCTACTTTTTCCATCCCCTAAGTCTACTATCTGTATGGGAAAGCCACCTAGTCTCAACAAGGAAGCACTTGTTGATGGCATGGGGCTATGATGAGGGGATGGGATTGGAGTGGTATGCAGAGAAGGAACAGGGGTAGTGTGAGGAGATGGAACGGGAGTAGTATGTGGGGAAGGTATTGGGGAAGGAGCACTGCCCTTTGGTTCTTCTGCTTTCTTCTCTTCAGTGCCAGTCTAGGTTCCTATAACTGGCAAGGATCTATCATGACATGTTGGGGCTATAGGAGCATTCTTGTTTGGGGTTGATCACCTCTGCCCACAGGTTGAGCTGGTCCTTGGGTGGAAGCTATGGTCACACCCATTGTAACACTCTGAGATGAAGTAGGCGTTGCAGCTGCTGGAGAGGCTTGAGTAGCTGCACCCTTACTCCGACTCTTTCTGGTTGTCCACTCAACCCACTTCCCAATTCTTTTGATTATCCTTGCCATCATAATATCAAGACTCTCCTCCACGTCCACATATGGCTCAAAACTGATAGGAATTCCTCTTAATTTAGTAAGATATGTATTGCTATACATATTTTGACCATCATCCTCTAATCCCTCTACGTTGAGATCAACGCCATATGTCTTTATTTGTTCCATCGTGAGTTTGGCAAATGCACAATCACGGCTCTCCAACTCATCTCTGCAATCTACCAAATAATCCTCCAGAGTGGTGACATGTTTGATCACATTCCCAATCTGAAGCACCTCCCTTACATATCCATTTGGGTCGAGCATGGGCCTCATAACTTCATATTCCTCCAATTTGTACTTACTCTTGAATGCCTTGAGCATGTTTTTAGCATCAGACCGAGAATCACAACTGTAAGCCCCAACTTTCATGGGGAACTCATATCCCTTCTTCCTTAGACTGGCGCTCAACACGTTCACT
Source organism: Cupressus sempervirens (assembly GCA_028749045.1). Lineage (NCBI taxonomy): Eukaryota > Viridiplantae > Streptophyta > Pinopsida > Cupressales > Cupressaceae > Cupressus > Cupressus sempervirens. The sequence goes on from CM053787.1 coordinate 941,481,206, forward strand.
TGGATAGCTTGTCTTATGATCTCTATGAGCACGATCATGTCGCTTGGGTATCTAGGCAACTTTAGAGGAAATCCGTCGAAAGCTGCAAGACGCAAATATGAGAAGGATGAGAATTGAATGAAATAGCTACCAAACTGGTTGATGGCTGCCATTGCTTCTGGGCTAAACCTCCTCTCCGTGCATCCTTGTAGCTCCCTGCAAATCCTCATTGTAAAAGAGTCATTAACCTTGACGTACTCTGCATAACTATTTTGTAACTACAAGCACGGATAAAATTCATAACTTTTTACATCATCAGGAAAATCCTCTATTCTGGGAAGGCCCGGCCACAATTGTAAAGAAGCCAACATATAAATTAGGAAAGAGGACATGTAGAAGGTATTGTAGCACTTTGCAGCACTCAAAGCTCTAGACAGATGTTCACTCACCTCATACACCCAATCAACATAATGTGTGTCTGAACAGATGATTTGCACTAAAAAGAAATATTGTTCTACAAAATTGAGTGCTTCTACCTCACCTTTCAATCGATGTAAAAGAACCAGGATGTCCACGATTTCGGGCTTAAGATCAGTGCCGAAAAGAGTCTTAGGAACCTTACTCTTAGGTCCTCGTGGTTTTTGGAATCAAGACCTCATGATTTCCTTCCGCCACACCATCTTCTTCAAGGAGAACTCGGACATGACTCCTCCCATGGTCAATTCGAAAAATACTTCCCATTCTGGAATCCAGAGGCAATTGACTACAGTTTGCCGGTCAATTGAGATTAGAACTGTATGATCCGGCAACAAAATTTGTTTAGTATCCGAATTGTAATGGTTAATGCATTCAACGATCAGCTCAGGGGCTTGAATTGCTACTCGGAATCCGACTGCTTCCACTAGCCCGCTTCCTCAGAGTTTCTCTGTTATTGGGTGGATTGGCTCCGTCTTCAACCTTCTTTGGAAATCTTGCATGTCAAAGAAGCGGAGTGAAGTATTTGTAACATTTTGCAATGTCGACTTAATCTCACTCAGTCCATCGAAACCAATGAATCTTGTTGCCATCTTAATTGAGATAGAGATGAACTGTAAATCTTAAAATTGGAAATAGTACAGAGAGTAGGGCCTTGTAGCTGTGAGAATTTTGAAATCACCTTCTGATTCAACAGCATAACAGTTCAAATAAGAAAGCAGTAGTTTAAAAATCAGTTATATTCATCTCTATATAGAAATCTCAATCCACCCGTTAATCTTCAAGATCCGCGCCACACGAGTGAATTAAAGGATAAATCTGTTAGATCAGTAAATGTGGGTGTTTCTAACGGATTTTTACATGTCATTTCACTGTTTCCGTTGACCCAACGGTTACTTTCCTTTATTACAGACTTACTTTCCCGTTTTTCACCAAGTTGCGGAGAATTAAGAACGGAGTACTCCGTGGGGAAAAATCCGCCCAGCCAGATTTTACTCAAGATTCCTTCCTGAATGTGATCAACTAGCTTCCATTATCCTTTTTAAGCATCTTGCAATTGATCTATGAGCCCAACATGCTTGCAGAAGTGATTTTTCAATGGATGCGGAAAATCGTTTCAAAGGGTTGAAAACCCGCCACGGAGAAGGCAACTTCTGTTTTTTCGCCCTTGTTTTTATTTTCACTTAACCTTTTAAGTTAATATGTCTCTAGACTTCAGAAAGTCTCAAAAGAGCTACAAAAATGAAAAAAAGGAAACCACTTACTTGCTTCTCTCTCTTACAAATGCCTTTGTCAGAAAACTGACTTCCCAGGTCGAAAACCCGCAGTGGAGAAGCTGCTTTAGAATTTTCTGCCGGATGCTATTCTAATCATTATGATGACTTCTGAGTCATTCTTGAGGTAGAATACTGCAACGTAGGAACAATCCATCCATAAAACAACTCATTTCCTTCTTGTTCTAGCTTGTATTCCTCTTTTGTTGACCTTTGCGAAAAATCACCCTCGCAGTTCGAAATTCCGCCAAGGAGAAGCTGATGCTAGGTTTTCCGCAGAATTCGTTTTTTTATGTGCAAACTATAATAAGTCGTGAGAAGGTTCATTCTTCGAAATGATTTTGGGAAGACTGTGATACAAACTAAGAATCTCCATCAAAAAGGATCTTAGATTACCCACAAAACTCATGACAACAAGGGGAAACCCACCCGGTTATGTAATGCGGGAGAAGGAGAAAGATGAAAATCCAATGGAGAGACTTTTCACTTGGGGAAAAGAAACGGACTCAGACATACCTAAACCTAATTGAGACACAAGACCATGTTCCACTTTGCATAATGGGTACAAGGTGAAAAGTGGGGCAACAGTCATAGCCTTGGCAACACATGCATTAGAAGATGTGTGGTTGATAGATTCAGGTGCTTCTTTCCACATGACCTCTCACTGAGATTGCTTTTTGAAATATGAAGAGCTTAATGGTGGGAAGGTTTATCTGGGTGATAACTCACTTGAATTTTGTTGGTCCTTAATGAGTCGATATCAGATTCCTTGATGGTAAAGTGAAGGGGATTGCTGATCTACTACATATCCCTAGTTTGGCACAAAACATACTTTCAATCAACAAGCTTGATGATGTGGGTGCGCAAATTGTTTTCTTGAGTGGTGGATACAAGATGACAAGAGGTTCTATGGTGATTTCTAAGGTTGTTTGGATTGGCTCCTTGTATAGGTTGTATGCATGAACGATTAAGTGCAATAGAGCTTTTTTGAAGTCCAAGAAAAGGGATTTGGATTCTTCAGGCTCGCTGTCAGATTAAGCAAAGAAGAATGTTGTTTCTACATCTGATGGTTATGCTTTTTGGGTACCTAAAGGTGCAAATTCTTTGGAGATGAAGCTCTTAGATGAAAAGACAATGTTATGGCATCAAAGACTTGGCCAAATTAGTAAAAGGGCCTTAAAGCCCTAAAAAATAAGAGCCTTGTTGAATGCCTTGATAATTGTAATCTCAAGTTCAATTTCTGTTAACACTATGTTAATGGTAAACAACATTGTGTTTCTTTTTATTCTAGTTCTCATAAGAATTTTGAGATTTTGGATTATATTCATTAAGATGTGTTTGGTCCAGTTAATGTTCCTTCAATATCTAGATATGTGTACTTTGTTTTGTTCATGATGATTACAGTAGGACATTTGTGCATTTCCTCAAAAGTAAATTTCAAGTTTTTGGTTGGATTAAGGAATTCAAATGCTTGGATGAAGATCAAACTAACCTAGAAAAAATTGAAGACAACATCTATGGGTTGTCTTTGGGATTTTTGAGATCTGAAAATGACCATTGTGTATATTATAAATCTGAAAATGGTTACATTCTCATCATAATCCTATATGTGGATGATATGTTGTTTATTGGGAATGGTAAAAGAATGGTTTCAGATTTGAAGCCTCACCCAACAACATAGTTTGAAATTAAAGATCTAGATACAATAAGATATATTCTTGCATTGAGATCAGTAGAGATAGAGATGGTAAAAAGATTTGGATGGGCCAAAATAAGTATGTTAACTCTATGTTGGAGATATTCAGCATGACAACTTGCAGGTAGTTAGTTGTTCTAGTATTACAAGAGATGAATCTTTTTGTGGAGGATTGTCCAGAATCTCATTATGAGATGGAGGATATGTCTAAAGTACCATATGCATGTGTTGTTAGTATCTTGATGTGTGTTACAGTCTGTACAAGGTCAGCTATTGCCCAAGTAGTGTGATTCCTTGGTCGGTGTATGGTTAATCCTTGTAGGGTGCATTAGAATGTGGCTAAGAGAATGTTTAGGTATTTCAAAGGTACATCTAAGTATTCCTTGTGTTTTTATGGTTATCCTACTGGACCTCAACATTCAGTTTATATTCACAAATATGTGGATTCAGATTAGGCAACTACACTAATAAAAGAATATCCACCAGTGGATATGTTTTCATGATGTTTGGTGGTGCAGTTAGTTGGATGAGTAAGTAGCGGGATGTACTCGCTCTATCCATTGCAAGAGAAGAGTACATGGCAACTAGTAATACTTGTAAAGAGGCCAATTGACTTAAGAGATTGTATTCTGATATTGGTTTTGATCCAAGTTAGATTACTATTCAGTGTGATAACTAGAGTGCTATTTATTAGCAAAGAATCATACTTTCCATGTCAAAACAAAGCATATTAATAAAAAAGTTCATTTTGCTTGTGATATGGTGTAAGATGGAACGATAATGTTGGAAAAGGTTGATACTTTAGCGATTGTTTCAGATGCATTGACGAAGCTAGTGAGCATTGATAAGTTTAGATGGTGTGTTTGTCGGCTTGGGGGCCTTGAGCAGGTGACATATTTTTGACTCTTGACAGGTCTTCAACAGGTGAGAGTGTGAGGATTAAGGTGTCTCAATCTTAGTGCCAAACATGCTAATATTTTTTTTAAGCCACTCTAAAAGTCCTAAAATTAAGGAGCTAGTGTCATAAGTTGCTGCATTGAAACTATGAAAATGTTTTACTATGATTATGGCAATTAATAGTTCACTGGACAAGTCATGGAGAGTTATTTTCTGGTACTTAATATTTATGGTGGAGTTCACTTTTGACAAGTAGTGTGATGTAGGCATTGCATAAGGAAAGATGTTTATTATGGATGAGTTATGCTTTGTTGTATTGGAAGTTTTTATGTGCAACGTGCCATTGGTTTAGCAAGTTATAGTTTATGACACAACATACCTCTTCAGTATTTAAGATACTTTTGGAAACCAAGGGCTCTTTCCACTTGTGTTGAATGCTATAAAAGATGTAGCTTCTTAGTGTATTTTATGGCGATAGGTTGGGTATCTTCTAAGGAGGGTTTATTTGTCGAATACTCTCTAGAATACTTTGTTGGCACATTTCATCTTGAAGATCATTGTCTCTAGGAATTGTGTTGTAACTATTATTGTCGTTGATAATACAATTGAGTCTAGCTTTTGTGACTGCGTAATTTTTCCCAGAAGGGTTTGCCTATGTATATTTGGTGATATGAGTTTATTTTCTTAAATCTGCTTTTGCATATGTTTACCTAATTTTCAATAGTTTAAGGTTTTGTAAGAAATTATCTGCATTGTCTCTCCTATTAGATTGAGCAGATAGAAGCATTATTCCGCACTTGGCTTCCTTTCCCAAAGTTCAACTAGGTTACAAGGAATTTGAGAGGAAGAAAGAAGATACATTTTGAAATTTGAATGTTTCTCTTTCAAGATTTGTGCCAATGGCCAAAATTCTCCTAGTGAGATGACAACCCCCATGGTTTTCTTGATGGGTGGAAAGGAAAAAGGAAATGCAGTCCCAACCAAGGACCAATGGCATCCTAAACATTTGGAAATGAGGATCAAAACACTCATATTCCATTTAAGTGATTTCATTCAAAACTCGTCATTGCATTGATAGTCAAAAACCAAAGAATTGATAGAAATTAATTTTAATAATATAATCCGACATGATAGAAACTAGATGTTGTAACTGTTAAATTTTGAACTAGAATAGGATAGATGCAATAATTAGAAACTCAAAACACACAAAAATAGAATTGAAGAGCACACGATTATACTGAGCGGGGTGGGGGTGGTGAATCAATATAATAATAACTTTTTCAAATTAAACCTTTTATCCACACAAGTAACTTCAAACACCGAAATGATCAATTATGTACATAACACAATAACATAATATTTACATTGAAACCAATGCGGGATAAAACCACGGAAAAGAAATACTTTTTATATAAACTTTTCTTTTACAATATTTTGTAGGCTCCAACCTACAAGAGGCTCCAACTCCTATGTTTATGAGCACTGACTCAATGGAAGCTCCAACTCCCACAATTTGCAGGCACCAACCTAGTGGCAGCACCAACCCCCACTGCTATCTTCGTGAGCACCAACTCATTGCACACTCTATTTTTCCACCTTATCAATGTTGCTATCTCAACTGATAATGGATACTTAAAAATCTCTTCACCAAACCTGTTATCTTTCTCCAACAAATCTGAAAACATAATCTTCTTACTGTCTCTAAAATCTGTAATATTCTTCAATAATTTTTCTTTTTGTCTGATTATGAATTCTTGAGCAAAAGTAATAAGAAACCCTCAGAATTTTCACTTGATTCTCTATAAGGAGAAGCATTTTCAACATTTGTAGCAACAACTTGATTCTCGGGACTTGTTGAACAATCTCTAGCAAAGTGGCTAAACATGTTACATCTGAAATGTTAAATTCTAGAGAGATCCTTCTTCTTCTTAGGTTCAAGAGATGAATCAGAATTCCTCTCTCTGTATCTCTTGAAATCTCATTTCCTTTCTCTCTTTTTAGAAGTATTGGCAGCAAGGACATGATCTTCTGCATGGTGCGATTTTTGTCCATTCCTTCTTGCCTCCAATCTGCATTCCTCTTGAATACAATCATCTCTCAAACAATCAAACTTAGCTAGTTCATCTCTTTCAATTGATTCCTTGAATGAAAGATTCCCAAGAGCGAAGAAGTCCATTCATGGCCAACATAACCAGGTATTTTTCCTCAATTGAATCTCCAATAGTATTGAATTGATCTTTCAATTCTGTAATCTTCATGGAGAAAGAAACAACAGATTCACTTAGCCATTTTAATATGAAGGAGTTGACATCTCAAGGCTAGAGCTCTTCTAGTGTTGTTGAATTCATACAAACTTTGAAGAATATCAAACATTGTTTTGGCTGAATTCAACTTTGATATAATAGGTGCTAGATGATCCTTAATAGAATCAATCAATATCTCTCTTGCCATAATATTGTTCTTCCTCTATTGAGCTTTATCAATGTCATCAGAAGGTTCGACTATATCAGACTTCACATAGTTGAGAAGATCATTCTCTTCAATCTCAATTAGGACTCTGAATTTCCATGAAGTAAATGAGCTAGGAGACAAGCAAAGAATGCACATCTAGCCTATCTTAATCTTTGAGCACGTTCACCATTGTTGAAAGCTGAAATAAACGAGCTATGAGACAAGCAAAGAATATTTCAAAGTTTTAAGAGCTGTGGTTTCGGAAATTTTCTTTAGACCTGCTCTGGTACCATGTTAAATTTTGAACAAGAATAGCATAAATCCAATAATCACAAACTCAAAACCCACAAAATGAGAAAAGAACCAGAATATTATCCTAGGAAACCCTCCAGCCAGAGGGGAAAAACCCAGCCACATAAAAATAGATCCTTTTTAGATGATCGAAATAATACTTTAGAAGCTAAGTAAAATGAATGAATTCTTCACAGAGCCTGTGATGACATAAAAGACATTAAGAATAAGAAATGCTCTACAGAATAATAGCAACACTTCTGAGAATCATCCAAATCATATGTGAAAATCAACAACACAATAATTCATAGAGAGAGATTAGATTCATTGAATCAATCCACCAAGACTAACATTAAAATCTCTACACACTAAGATCACACTGTGTTTTTCATACACAAAGATCATAGCATATTCTTCACATACGAAGATTGCACAGCACCAACATCTGAAAAACACACACTACTCTTTACACAATGGAAACCCTTAATCACTGCTCCAAGATCAACATAAACATGTCAACTTCCTAGACAAAACAAGTTGATACCCAAGAGTCAATGGTGGTTAGAAATCCCTATGTTTGTATTATCATTTACAACAGTTCGTCTTCCTGTGGCGCACCAACTATACCTCTACCATGCACCCGCTGAGAGTTAATGACCATCACAATATGGGCGGCCAACACAAGGCAGAGAAAAGTGTAATAAATGATGTTAGCTTTTACATAATAATGAGGACATTGATGGTTATTACTAGTAACCAATTCAGACTCAAAGACATACGATGCCACACATATGAGAACCACCATAAACAAGAATACAGCTGCATCAGGAAACACAAATACATATATATGTGCTGGCAACAATAACTCAGCCACACCATCATCATAAACACGATAGATATATGAAGGTATGACAGATATAAGAAAGACAAATGCTGGAGCAAAATAACAGCAAAATTGTCTGGTCACAGAGTATAATGGAAATACGCAGCATATCCTTTGATTGATCACCGAACATAAGAACGCAATGCAACATAAACATTTCAAATGACAAAGAATCAAAGGCACACTTGACTATTAATAAATTCAACCAAAATGGAACGAATGATAGCTCTTGATGCTACCAACATTAACAATAACAAGCATACAACTAATAAATGAATATCTCAGATTCTCAATTATGCCTTTAAATGACCCCAAACCATGGTGGATCTTGGAAGAGATTACTATTAGGAATTGTTGCTAGTTATATTTGGCATTAATGTTTTGTCACTGATGTCAATGTATATGTCTACCAGACAGTGGTCCTGTTAATGAGCAACGCAAAGAGAGTTTCGGTGAAGACACGGTATGCTGAACCTGAGCTAGCAAACCTGATGGGATGATGTTTGGTGAGTCTACATGCTATATTTGTCATTGTATGTGTTTCTGAGTTCATTTGGAGAAGTTACACAGGTTTTGTTGAAGATTGATTACAAACAGTATTTACTGTGAACTATTTCAGATAGAGGTGCAGTATACTCTTTGGTGAACTTCGGTGGAACAAATTTTGGTCTTCGATTCTGGATACATCAAGAAGACTTGGATTTATGCTACTCTCAGATTTGTTTGTGGATTGAAGACTTGGAAGTCAATTTTCTCATTGGACAGTGAAGGCAAATTATTTTCTGACCGACTTAGTTAAGAAACATGTTGATTAGGTTATTATGATTAGTTGTTTGTAGTGTGTTATTTGATATTGTAATGTATTCTATATGTGTTCTAGCCGACACTTATGGAATACCATTGGTAAATGCAATATTAAATTGTAATTAGGTCTCATATGAGTCGGAATTTGATTATTTCTCTTTCAAGATTTGTGATGGCCAAAATTCTCCTAGTGGGATGACAACCCCCATGGTTTTCTTGATGGGCGAAAAGGCAAAAGGATATGCAGTCCCAACTAGGGACCCATGGTATGGTAAACATTTTGATTTGAGGATCAAAACCCTCATATTCCATTTGAGTAATTTCATTCAAAACTCGTCATTGCGTTGAAAGTCAAATTTGGATAAAGAATTAGAGACTTGTATAAAGAATTGAATTCATTTGTGAATTCGTGAATAAGGGAGTATGCTGATGGAGAGAACGATATATGCGAAGCTAAGAATGCAAGTTTGGATTAGAGACAAAGATCAGAGTTAATTGAGCGAAGGTATGAGTGGAATCTAATAGTACTTCAAAGGAAATGTATTGGCATAGTGAATGATTTTAGTCAGTTCATCTCAGTGGATTGTTGTCCATTTGTTGGGTTATTGCCCATCTCAGGGTTGTTGCCCTTATTGTAACTGGATTGTTGTCCAATCTGGGTTGTTGCCCTTGTTATAGAGCAGTGAGCTCCAGGCAAGTGCCTGAATGCATGTGCAATCCCTATCAACCTTTAATAGGGATTTATATGTGCTAGTACATCATGTAGTGGGTTTGATCCCTACTGTGGTTTTTCCCCTAACAGGTTTCCTACGCAAAAAAAATTGGGGTTATGTATTATGGTGTCATTTTCTTTGCATTATCTTTAAGTTTTTAGATCTGATATATGGTGAGTGGTTTATTGTTTTTGATTTGGTCACAATTGATTCAACCCCCCTCCCCCTCAAATGTACGTTGTGCATTGTTATTCCTAACAAACCTGTCATTGTCACAACCCCAAGAAGCACACATAATCTCAATAAGTGAGAGCACAACAACACACATAATGCAAAGGATGGATGAATTTAAGATCATATCTTGCAAACTTCTGATTTGTTGCTGCTTAAGATCAATGATCAAGCCCCCAATGCCACTATTGCTGGAAACCATGAACTCCCATTTGAGCTTTCACACATACCATCACGACAAATATTTGTATAGCACATGTGAGCCCCACAGGCATTGCCATGGCTATGTGTGTTCTTATACACCTCTCTTGAGTCAGTCAAAATGATATCCTTAATACCTACAACTCCATCCCCCAAAGAGCTGAACCAACTTCTCATTTGATGAAATTCTTCTAAGCTTTGATGGATGTCCATACCCTCTGCCTACTTTTGGCAAGCTCATGTCAATCCAAAATCAAGACTGGAGAAAAATGTATCTTAGCCATTGCCCAATTAACCAGATTTAATTTTTGTAGAAAAAAGAACCTGATCTTCACATAGGTCACATCGCAAGATGAATCCAAATAATAAAATATATAAATGATAGTTTCTAGGTTACCAGCCAGGCAGGCACTTGTTGATGTCGGTTTTGTACCACTACATAACATATAGTAATTGAACACTTGATATGGGATATCAAACACTCAATTCCTCTCTTGAAAAGTTAATACTCATGAAGACATGAGAAAAACTTCAATGTTCCTTACACCTGTGGATACTAACTCAGTGATCAATGTGATTTGCTGGTAATCACATAGGCGGCCTTACGTTGTTTATTCAAGGATGACTTGGGTTTTGGGATAATGGTGATGATTTTGTATGAGTGCCAGATGATGTTGATGGTGGTGATGATGGGGGTGTGTTTACCAATGATGCTTCTCCTTCCTTCCTCACTTTCTTAGAATGAAATCCAACTACTCAACTACTTGCTATTCTACTCCTACTCCTATGAATGGAAAGATTAGCAAATGGATGGGGATCAAATCTAATGAAAGCTAACCAGCAACTTTACCTCCATAGATGCAATGATTCAAGGGAAAGTGACTAGATTACCACACAAGGCTTCCTAACCAACTGCTAGGATGCTAGTGGCCTAGTTATAGATCCCTATCAAACATCCACTAATATCACCATGCAACTATTCATCTACTCTTACTCTTACTTAACTTTCTTGAAATGAAATCTACTTTAGCAACTTCAATGAAATCTAACTTTAACTATTTGGAAGTAGAAACCATGCAATAACACCAAATGTTCTTAATCACCATGCAAGTCACAACAATGATAAAGAGAGGCAATTTTGGTATTATCTTAGCAACAATTTTCTCCGACCCTTTAGAAATGAGAGCAAATGGCCTTATATAGAGGCCCAAAATTACAACCAATGGCAAAGATAAAGAGGCAAAACCAACAATCCAGATTGGATCCTAGAAACCCTAATTAGGGTTGCCACCCCATCGGTCAATGAGAAGACGCCACCTCATCAATGGACCAATGAAAAAAATAAAAAGTGGCAACCAATGATGAAAGCACCAAAATGGTAGCCAATTAGAATCAGACACCTATCCTACCTAAGAAAAAGGAGAATTTTCCACTTGGGCTTACATCAAATGATCTTCTATCATAGTACTACCCTTTTCTTTCATCTTTTTAGCCAAAGTGATGAACGTGGCCAGTTTGTCATTGACTTCCTTCATGGGAGGTCAAGGTGTATGTTTCATCTTGAGCTCAGCTGAATTCATCATGTTGCTCGCTGCTTGCAATGTTTTCTCATGATCCTTCTCATATTCTTTCACATATCCGATAAAGGCATTGAGGGAGGCAAGGGTGCCCAAATGTTTCTTCTTGATGGCGACCTTCCCCAACTCATCCAATCTCAATCTAAATTCTGTCTCATTGATGTTCTCCTCTTTGATATCTTCAAAATCAAGCGCAACCCCAACATCGCTCATCATGGTTGAAATGGAAGTGTCAATGCCTAGGCTGTGCTGTGCAATTGTAATGTCCCCCACTTAGCCAATTTGGAGGTATGTTTTCGTTAGCCCATTCTTGTATGGTCCCGAGGGCTAACTAGGAATTCAAAAGGGATCCTGAGGTTATTTGGCCTAGTCAAATTTAATTACAGGCCAAACAGAGTTCATTTGTTGGGTTTTCAGAAAGACTTACTATTTTTAGTAAGCCCATAGGGGGATGCAGTGCCTTCAATTTTCAGTGACAGGATGAGATACATTTTGTTGGGCTCTTTTTGATGAGCTATTATATGTGGGATTTCGAGTTTATTTGGTATATTATTTTAATGTTTGAAGTTTCAACGATAAAGTGACTATTTAAATTAAATATTATAATGTTTCATAAAGTCACTTTATAAAAAATCAAGAGTCCCCCTTTGAGTACATACATGGACTTTGTAAAAAGAAAAAAAAAAGTAATATTAAAACTCATGTATTATCCCACATTGGCAAGATGGAAGCGGGGAGCAAGTGAGGAAGGGATTAAAAGAAAGAGGATAGCTCTCATTTATTCATGCTTGGAAATATCAAAGAAATTGAAAATTTTTTTGGAGATTATATCTCAATAGTTTGAAGGACGAAATCCCTTCAAGCTGAAAATCTTGACGCCAATGAAAGATATGGTCTTGAGATTCAACATAGTAGCAATCCGAAAAAGCAGTCCGAAATAGCGGAATCGAAAAAGCAGGCTGAAAAAGCAGGTACGAAAAAGCAGTCCGAAAAAGAAGAACCGAAAAAGCAGGCCGAAAAAAGCAGTTTGAAAAAAGAAAAGCAAAAAGGGTAGCATTGAAGGAAATTATTACAGCGATCTACAACCAGGTTCTTTTGTTAGTATTGTTTTTTAGAGTGTTATAAGCTTTCAGCTGTAAGTGTGCATTATACCAGCATTATCATTTTGTAATCCATGTAAATGCCAAAGTCTTGGCCATATTTCATGAGCATTGTAATTTTCATTGCAATTAAGAAGATAATAGTTGCTGGTGTCATTTATGCAATTTAATATCATTATTTATCAGCTAGTTAGTTTGCATACCAATTGTTTGTAAAAATGCCAGTTGGCTGTAAGTGTTCATTTCTCATGCTTATATCATATATATGCACTGAATATTGTCAAAATTAGTAGCACACTCATGTTAGGTCATTGTGTAGTCCATTGTAGTCTTCTAGCACAAGATTCTTGTTAATGCGTATTGAAGAAAAAGTCATTTGAAGCGAGCTGAAATACTATATCAGTCATACGTCCCTTGCATGTGAATTGTTTGATGAAATTCTTTGAGCTTTCATCAGCATTTTTTGAGAGCAGATTTGAGGAGGGTTATTACAGTGATATCAGAGCTATAAGTCCTACCATCCTGTGGAGGTCTTATAGGGAATTTGGAACAGCCAGATAGAGGGGAAAGTGTTTGACGAAATGTCAAAACACTAAAATCAGAGCATTTATGTTTGAGCATGCAACAAGGGCCTTATAATTTCCGCAATACCAAAGCAAGACAAAATAGGATTTCAGACCTGCAGAGCAAATAGTCTAGTTCATCCGTGCAGGTGGGCATAGAGTCCAATCATATAGACACAGAGGAGGTATTCTTTGATCAAGACGGCAATATGGGAGACAGGAATGCTCGGGATCCTAGAGAGGAAAGATTCTTACAATTATTAGAGACCTTGGCACAAGGATAGTGATTAGCAGAACAGAGGGCACAGGAACAAAATCAGAGAATGGAGCTTATGATGCAGATGATGGCTCGTCAAATGGGGTTGAATGCTAACATGGGGGGAGGAAATAATCAGAATGGTAATAATCAGGATGGGACACATAATGGAGGTGAACAAGTTGGGAACAATTTCGGTCATGCACCCCAGCAAGCTAGGACAGTGAGTTCAAGGCCCATGATTCCCACATTTCTTCCTAGAGCCCCAGAGCAGCCCGTACCAGAGCCCCAAATCACTGATATACAGGACCAGTTGAGAAGAGATTGGGAAGCCGGAGGTCCAGATTTTACTGCTGCAATTACCTTTAGGGAGTATATGGATGTGCGGATGAAACATATGCCACGTGGACATGACAGGAACCAGAGCTATGAGCTACGAAAGAAAGTAGGGAAACTTCAGTTACCATATTATGATGGCTCGGGGAAGTCTACAGCAAGAGTTTGGGTTCAAAAGCTTGATACATACTTTCAATTGAACCTTATGCCTGAGGAAGAAGCTATTAAGTATGCAGCAATTCATCTGGATGGGTTAGCACACGAGTGGTGGCATCATGGTATGGTCACTATGGGTCCTGCACACATTACCTCATATGTGGAGTTTACGGAGAGACTGATTGAACATTTTGATAGGAAAGATCCAGAACTACATTTCAAGGAGTTAGCTCAGCTTAAACAATGGGGATCATTGGAAACATACATTTCAGAATTTCAGAAACTTGCATGTTAGTAACAGATGTATTTGAACGGAGGATACTGGTTCTATTTATGGATGGGTTAGCTGATCCGTTGAGAGGGTGGATTAAAGCTCTCAACCCTCCCACTTTGCAGGAAGCCATTAAGAAAGCTTGTGACATGGATTCCTCTTGAGCTTCTAAAAATAAATTCTAGGCAAAGAGTTTCCCTTCGAGGAAAGATAAGGACAGTAAACCTTTTCGTAGAGAGGGTCAGCCACCTAAGGAGGAAAGTAAGAGGTTGGACACACTTAATGATCTCAGGAAGAAGAAGCTTTGTTTCCATTGCAGGGAGCCTTGGGATTTGTCACATAAATGTCCATTGAAAGCAAAAGCCAAGCAGATGGAGTACTTTTCAGCCGAAGAGTCAGTGGATGGAGATTCAGAGTAGTCATCAAAATCAGATGGAGATGATAATTCTTCACATGAGGAAGCACACAGTGATAGCACAATAGCTCAGTTGTCCAATATACAGGAGGCCGTCACTTTCAGAGTTAGGGGAACTTTGGATGGACAAAGATTTGTGGCACTCATTGATATAAGGGCAACACATAACTTCATTGATGAAAAGTTTGTGACACGCAGAGGGCTACATACAGAAGAGCATAGGGGATTTAAGGTGATGGTTGCCGACGGCTTCAAAATCGACTGTACCAAGAAAATCTCCAACTTGCAGCTTCGTTTGGGAGATTATTACATGGTGGGAGATTTCTTTGTTGTCAACATTGGTGATCAGGATATGGTGCTTGGGATGAATTGGATGAAATCTCTGGAAGAGTTTACATTTAACCTCCAGAAAATGGAAATGAGGTTTGAGGCAAATGGTAAGAAGATAGTACTCAGAGGTTTGTCAGATGGGAGACTACGAGTGGTGTCATTCAAGCGGATGCAGAGTTTCTTCAGACACGACCAGGTGCAGTGGACAGTAGAGTTCAGAGTAATGCCTGAGGTGATAGAGCAACATAAACAGGAGTATCCCCCTGATGTACAAAAAATAATAACCAAACATACTAAGGTGTTTGGTGAGATACCTCCAAAGAGACCCCCGAATAGGGGAATTGAGCATGTTATTGAGTTAGAGGAAGGGGCTAAGCCAGTCATCATCACACCCTACCGCCATCCAAAGAGATATAAAGATGAAATAGAAAAGGCAATCAAGGAGTTGATTGACATGGGGCACATACGACCAAGCAAGAGTCCTTTCGCTTCTTCAGTAGTATTGGTGAAGAAGAAGGATGGTACAATGAGGATGTGCATTGATTATAGGGAACTAAACAAGAAGACAATCAAGAACCGATACCCTATTCTGCGCATCGATGAGCTTATTGATGAATTGCACGGTGCCTGCTACTTCTCTACGATTGATTTGAGATCCGACTACCACCAAATATGGGTTAGAGAGGTGGATGTGGAGAAGACAACTTTTAGATGCCACTATGGACATTTTGAGTTCTTAGTCATGCCCTTTGGGTTGACTAATGTCCCTGCCACTTTCCAATCCTGTATGAATAAAGTATTCAGAGATCAGTTGAGGAAGTTTGTGTTGATTTTTTTTGATGATATACTGATATACAGCCGTACTTGGGAGGAACATTTGAAGCATATTGATGCAGTGCTCAACATTCTAGAGAGGGAGTCATTATATGCCAAGAAGAGTAAATGCGAGTTCGGGATGACAGAGTTGCTCTATCTAGGGCATATTATTAGTGCAGGAAGTGTTCAGGTTGACCCAGACAAGATCAGGGCCATTCTGGATTGGCCACCGCCGAGGAACACTTTGCAACTCAAGGGATTTCTTGGGCTTTGCGGGTTCTACCGCAGATTTGTGAAGGGATTTTCACAGATAGCAACACCACTTACAGATTTGACACGGAGAGACAGTTTCAAGTGGTCAGAGAAGGCTCAGGATTGTTTTGACAGGTTCAAGGAGCTGATAAGTACATGCCCTGTTTTAGCCATTCCAGATCTCACCAGGCCTTTTGAGCTGCAGTGTGATGCCTCAGGAGAGGGCGTAGGAGCTGTCCTCATGCAAGACAAACATCCCATCACATATGAGAGCAGGAAATTACGAGGTGTTGAGAGAACTTACAGCATCTATGACAAAGAAATGCTAGCAATCATGCACGCGCTAGCTAAGTTCAGGCAATACTTAGCAGGGAGCCGATTCACAGTAAAAACAGATCATAAGAGCTTGAAACATTTCCTTGGACAGAAGGATCTCAATGACAGGCAACAGAAATGGGTAAGTAAGTTACAGGCTTATGATTTTGACATAGTCTATGTCAAAGGGAAGAAAAATATCGTCACAGATGCTTTATCCAGAAGGCCTCATTTGCTTGCTGTTGGGATAGTCATGGACGATTGGAGAGAGTTGATCTTGGCAGAGTATGCCAAGGATAGTTGGGCATTTAGTGTTATTGAAGGAACTATTCAGGATAGTCGATACACTGTTGTAAATGATTTGATCATCTACAAGGAAAGGATTTATTTAGTACCCGGGTCTGCTATGAAGTAGAAGATTTTGAGGGCATTTCATGATTCACCATTGGCAGGACATCCCAAATTCTTTAAGACATATCAGCAGGTGAGAGAGCGCTTCACTTGGAAAGGACTCAAAACAGAGGTGCTTCAGTTTGTTAGGGAGTGCCCAGTATGTCAATAGAACAAACAGGAACATTCCTTTCCAGGTGGTTTACTACAGCCCCTACCCATACCAAAGAAGAAGTGGGATAGCATTTCCATGGATTTCATTACTGGCCTCCCCAAGGTACAGGGTCGGGATTGTATTTTTGTTGTGGTAGACAGATTGACCAAATATGCACATTTCTTTGCGATTTCGTCCACATATTCAGCAGTACAGACAACAGAGCTATTCTTTCGAGAGGTATTTAGATTACATGGGATGCCATGGAACATAGTCAGTGACATGGATAGTAGGTTTATGAGCCACTTTTGGCAGGAGTTGTTCAGGTTGTGTGGAACAAAGCTAACTCCGAGTACCAGTTACCACCCCCAAACTGATGGGCAAATAGAGATAGTGAATAAATAGGTTGAGGGGTACCTTCGAAACTACATTGCAGGAGAGTAGAAGGCTTGGGTGAAGTGGCTGCATCTAAGGGAGTACTGCTACAATACCTCTTTCCATATGTCTATTCAAATGTCCCCTTTCATGGCACTGTACGAGTATGATGCTCCTAATTTTCTGGATTTGTTATTTGGGGACGGTAGGGTGCCTAAGGCCAAGGATATATTGCAAGAGTGTCAGGACATTATGCGATCCTTGAAGAAAAATTTGCAAAGGGCACAAAATCAACAGAAGCAATATGCTGATCAGCACAGGGTTGAGAGATCTTTCGAGGTAGGAGACATGGTGTACCTCATGTTATAGCCGTATAGACAGTCCTCTCTCAAGAGGAGTGGAGCAGAGAAATTGAAACCATGCTACTATGGACCATTCAAAGTAATCAGGAGAGTGGGTGAGGTAGCTTATGAGTTGGAGCTGCTTGCAGACAGTAAAGTGCATAACGTGTTCCATGTGTCACGCCTTAAGAAGGCAGTGGGGCATAATGTGGTGCCTTCAGTAGTATTGCCACCTCTCGATGATGAGGGAAGCTTATCTTGATTCCCGAGGCTATACTTGACTCCAGGGAGAGGGTGCTTTGCAGGCGGACTATCAGGGAGTACCTAGTAAAGTGGAGGAACCTACCAGTTGAGGATGCGACATGGGAGGCAGAGGAGATTATTCAGCATCCTGAGTTGAGATTGCTTGGGGACAAGCAATTTCAAGAGGGGCGGACTGTAATGTCCCCCACTTAGCCAGTTTGGAGGTATGTTGTCGTTAGCCCATTCTTGTATGGTCCCGAGGGCTAACTAGGACTTCAAAAAGGATCCTGAGGTTATTTGGCCTAGTCAAGTTTAATTATAGGCCAAACAGAGTTCATTTGTTGGGTTTTCAGAAAGACTTACTATTTTTAGTAAGCCCATAAGGGGATGCAATGCCTTCAATTTTCAGTGACAGGATGAGATGCGTTTTGTTGGGCTCTTTTTGATGAGCTATTATATGTGGGATTTCGAGTTTATTTGGTATATTATTTTAATGTTTGAAGTTACAACGGTAAAGTGACTATTTAAATTAAATATTATAATATTTCATAAAGTCACTTTATAAAAAATCAAGAGTCCCCCTTTGAGTACATACATGGACTTTGTAAAAAGAAAAAAAAGAAGTAATATTAAAACTCATGTATTATCCCACATTGGCAAGACGGAAGCGGGGAGCAAGTGAGGAAGGGATTTAAAGTAAGAGGATAGCTCTCATTTATTCATGCTTGAAAATATCAAAGAAATTGGAGAATTTTCTGGAGATTATATCTCAATAGTTTGAAGGACGAAATCCCTTCAAGCTGAAAATCTTGACGCCATTGAAAGATATGGTTTTGAGATTCAACATAGTAGCAATCCCAAAAAGTGGATACGAAAAAGCAGTCCGAAAAAGCGGAACCGAAAAAGCAGGTACGAATAAGCGGAACCGAAAAAGAAGAGCCGAAAAAGCAGTTCAAAAAAAGCAAAGCAAAAAAGGCAACATTGAAGGAAATTATTACAGCGATCTACAACCAGGTTCTTTTGTTAGTATTGCTTTTTAGGGTGTTATAAGCTTTCAGCTGTAAGTGTGCATTATACCAGCATTATCATTTTGTAATCCATGTAAATGCCAAAGTCTTGGCCATATTTCATGAGCATTGTAATTTTCATTGCAATTAAGAAGATAATAGTTGCTGGTGTCATTTAAGCAATTTAATATCATTATTTATCAGCTAGTTAGTTTGCATACCAATTATTTGTAAAAATGCCAGTTGGCTGTAAGTGTTCATTTTTCATGCTTATATCGTATATATGCACTAAATATTGTCAAAATTAGTAGCACATTCATGTTAGGTCATTGTGTAGTCCATTGTAGTCTTCTAGCACAAGATTCTCATTGATGCGAATTGAAGAAAAAGTCATTTGAAGCCAGCTGAAATACTATATCAGTCATATGTCCCTTGCATGTGAATTGTTTGATGAAATTCCTTGAGCTTTCATCAGCATTTTTTGAGAGTAGATTTGAGGAGGGTTATTACAGCAATCTCGTTTTGTACCTCTTCAAGTATTCTCAATCTGATAGTCAAGGCAACAAACCAAGACTCCACCGTACTCAATCCTCCATTTACCAACTTGGCTCTTTCCAAATATTTCTCCAGTAGCTCGATGAATTCTTGTAGCCTGGGAATGGCTAAGTCCTTGATTGGAAGGAAATCCTTCCATTCACCTTCAAATATTCTAAATTTGTCTCTAACAGCCACTAATGACCTGAATGTCAATACAAAGGAAGGCAAGAAATTTCGCCCATCTTGGATTGTATCATGGATCCAATCCTTGACTTCACGCAGCTAAGCCGATATCTCTTCTATGTTGCTCCCGCTGTCTTGGGGAAGGGTTGTCTGGTGCAACTAGTGGATAGGCTGGCAATCTCTCCAATACTTGTTCTCGGCTTCCAACTTTACAATCCTTTCGTTTGCCTTCCTCAACCTTTCTTTGATTGAAACGATGCCTTCCTGGATCTTCTCACATTCCATGTCATCCGTGATTTTTCCCAAGTTATGCTCTACTATCTCATATTCCTGAGCCACAATCTCATCCAATGCCTTGTTAACCGTTGGTATAACAGTCTGAACCTTTCGGTGACCATCATTGTCGCTCCTAATTACCTTTGCCACCATTTTTGCAATTTGTCTCTGGTTCTCGCTAGCACCCTTTTCTACTAATCCTTGGATATCTTCAACTGTTCGGATAGTCACTACCTCGCCTCTTGGCATAAGCATTTTCCTTAACCATAGTGGTGCAGAGCATCTCCCCAAATCTGAATTTGGTTCGACTAGCAAAGCATCACCAACGGCCTCGAGCGCCCGGCTCATTTCTTCAATATCAATTGGCCAATCCTCTTCTTCACTAGTGACTGTCACGTCTTCTCCACATTGGTTCTCCAAGAAAGGAGAGTACTCGGTGCTGTCACTGTAAGTCTGTAACGACTTGATTCTGAACCAAAGCTCACCTCTACCGCAGCCCCTTGTCTAATTGTATTATCTTCTTGGCTTCTAGCCTCAATTATGCTCTCTTTTGATGGCGCTGCATTCTGTCTCTTTGCTGGAGGCTCTTGATGTTCCTTACTTTTCTCGATCTCCAAACATCTCTTCCTGTTCTTAATTGTTCTTTGCTGCTGGCTACTGCCATCACCTTTCTATTTGACTGATTTTGCTAGACCTTCCTTTGGTCTCATCTTCTCATAAGTAAGGTGTACCCTCTGACTTTGTAATTTCCTTAACTTCCCATTGTACCACGACTTGGTGTACAGATCAATTGTCCTTGTAATTGCTTCCAAGGAAGGATCTTGGTGATCATCCCAATCCACTGGATTCAACTCCATTCCATCCACTATATCATAATCTTCTCTCAGCACATTTTCATCAGCTTCCAGTTGATCAGGAATATCAAGGCCTCTCCATTTGATTGCCCTCATCATGTTCACTAACAATCTTGAGAAAGCTAGCGTTCTCACATGAAAGTCATCTTGTGCATTGGCCCAAAAATCCTCTATAGTAGGAACATGTTTGAATGTATTCCCATGAGATGCCTTGATAAGACCATTAGGATCAAATCCTTGTCTTGCTCTATACCATGCTAGATGATACCATTCCAATTTTTTCTACGCAGCTGCAAAGGCGATAATACCTTTAAGTTTCATCATTTTGTCATAATGCTCTAGTTGCCTAGCCAATTCCATCAAAACTACCTTGTCAAGTGGGTACCTTGGAAGTCTCTTTGGACAAACTATACTTCTTGCTACTCTAATATAAGTGAATTGCGAAAATTGGATAAACCAACTTCCATACTTCTTGACTTTTGCTTCTGCTTTCACTAAGAGTCTCTTAGCAGGTGTCCCTTGCAATATCCTTACTGTTTTTATGCAAAAGCATCACAAAACATCTTGTAATCTTTGGTGTTGTGCAAATGAAGCTATGGATAGCACTCATGCACCAAACATTGCCCCTGCCCATTGCCAATTACTCCTAAGGCCTTAAGTCCAGGATTTTCGTACAATCTCACTATCAGATAGAAAAGATAGGACCCCATATAAAATTGCTTTTGATTTTGTACGGTCCTAAGTTGTAATTCTAAATTTTCACTTATGATCCTAGCCCAATCAAATCTTCTTTTTCCATTTTCAATTTCATCAATAAAGAAGTACATCTAGTTTTCGAATTGCATACCTTGAGCTAGGCCCATGATTCGGCTGAGAAGCACAATGAGATCACCATACTCTGATTAGAAATCTGACACGGTGAGCCTTGATGATTTGGTAACTCCTTTTTTGCCTTCATGTAACCAATTCTGCTTTAGGTGAATGAAGAAAGCCTCTTGATTATCCTGAAATGACTTGGCCGCCTGATCCATCATGACTACTGTCATGCCTTCGTATTGGGGAATATTAAATGCTTCTTCGATCACTTGTCTGCTGATGTTGGTAAACACTCTCTTCCCTTCATAAAAAATAATGGACTTACTAACCAAATCAAACTGGGATGCACACTCCATGACCAATTCTGGACAAAGCAAGGTAGGAGGGAAGGCCGCCGTGTGTACAATTCCACTTTTGTAGATTTTCTTTGCCATTGGGGATTGCCCTTCCTTCAATCTGTCCTTCAACTGTAAATGTTTACTGTGTCGATATTGGTATCACTTATTCGCCTCACTTTTGAGAAAAAGGTGGTCTTAGGCATCATGTCTTCCTTGTCTTTTTTGGTATTCATTCCCTTTGGATTCTTGCTTGCAACACTTATTTCTGCCCCTTCATTCTAAATGATATGGACTACACTTATCAATCTCCAACCTTCTTTCTATCGATGGAATCTAGCTTATTTCTGCTTAGCCAAGTCCTAACTCTACACTTATCAATCTCCAACCTTCAACCTAGGGGTGGGACTGCCACTTATTTTTGTCTCTTCATTCCTTAAGATGGACTACACTTTTATCTCCCAACTTCAACCTAGGGTGGTCTAGCTTATTTCTACCTCGCCAAGTGTCTTATCATGAAATCTACACTTCTCTCTCCAAACTTCAACCTAGCAATGGGATGATGAATGCAAGAAGAATATAAGGGAAACGAACCAAGCAAGAACAAGGAGTGGAATCCGCCTTTGAACCAATCTTCACCTCTAAAATGAGTAGAATTTTACCTTAATTTTGCCTTTACCTATAATCGGGCCCCAAACCTTAGAAAATTCAAGCCTCCTTACCAAAAACATCAGAATTTTGATCCCTTTGAAACTGCCCACATTTATCAAAAAATAAGATCTTGGATCATGTATCTTCTAAAAATTGCCCAAGCTGGAAATTGAAATCGCAGCCCTTCTAGAAAAATCAAACCTATACAAAATCGCCCATGCAAGAGAAAATTTCAGATCTGCTACAAATCGCCTAGGGCATAAATTTTAGATCCATTCCAAAAATCACCCAAATTGGAAGAAGGAAAAGTCGCCAAGCAAGGAGAAAAATCTGCCTTAGAAGAAAAATCGCCTCTCCAAAAAAATCGCCCAAACACTGAAAGCTGCCTCTCTTTAGAAAAATCGCTCAACATGGAGGAGACGAGATGGAATGAGAAATGAAAGAGGGGGAGCCTCTCTTATATCACAATCCTCTTGCTCCCTCAAGCTGACTGACTAGCCCTATAGGAGAGAAAAATTAAATTAGTGCTTCATTAATGGTCCAAATTTAAATGCCATGCTAAAATTTACTTTGCCCATAGTGAAATTTGCCCATTTAATTGCCAGTTGTGACAAAAAATTGCAAAATAAAATTTGGGAAGCCTTGGAGATGCCAAAATTATCATTTAAAAGCATTTTAGCAATTAAAATATCATTAAAATCAACTCTAGCAAGCCAAAATCGATTTTCAATTTCTTTCAACATTTAAAAATCTTCTAGGCAATTTTAACCAATTTAATGCAAAATTTTGCAATTAAGTCCATTTTAATTTTGCCATGCAATTTTAATTTTTTCCAAAATAAATCATTTTCTCTAGCATCCAAAATCGATTTTCCAATTTAATTTCACTATCACAAAATTTTCTCTTTTCACCAAAAAATCAAGATTTTCCAAAACAATTAAATCTAAAAAAAATCATTTTGAAAATACTCAAGTCTATACAGTTATATCCCATTTTCAAAATTTGTCTAAGTCCCAAAATTTGTAAA
Source organism: Cupressus sempervirens (assembly GCA_028749045.1). NCBI lineage: Eukaryota > Viridiplantae > Streptophyta > Pinopsida > Cupressales > Cupressaceae > Cupressus > Cupressus sempervirens. The sequence goes on from CM053787.1 coordinate 941,504,676, forward strand.
TTTATCCTGTCGGTATTGTTCTAACCATCGAAAAAAAATGTTATCTTTGAAATCGTTTGGCCTAAGGATACAATTTACATGCTCTGGAAAATCAAGTTAAGACCGGGTGGCAAAATAAATCCAGGCACCTCCTTCCTGGCCCGAAGGCGTCCAAAGTGTAAAATTTTCTAAATCAAATTTTTTTGGACAACTCCAAAAGAACTCGCTAAGGCGATCCCGAAAAAAGGGGGTCCCCAAAATTTTGGGGCAATGATGTGAGAACCTCACAACAGCACTGACTTAGTGAATGAGGTTAACTTCGTGGAAATCCACGAGAGGATTCTAACCTAACTGAACTTTTTAAATTTTTATAGCTTCTAGCCTTAATAGAATAGATGGACTACAGAGCTAAAAGAATAAAGGTTTTACTTAGGTGATATTGTGAACTAAGTTCACTGAGCAAGATTAATATGTTAGCAACATGAGCTACAAAGTAAACATAAGAAGGGTTTAGAATGCACGCACATTAGCAAACATGTATGTAAATAAAAATTAAAAACATTTTGATGTTCTGAAAGATGTAGACACTACATATGTGCAACCTTAAATTTCTATGAAATTGATTAAATCTTTAAATTACAAAATCCTTTATTACAAACCTCAAGCTATGCATTGAAAATCTTAGAACATTACCTGGGATCACTTTTGCGATCAGTCACATGCACTGCAGCTGCAATTACTTGAGATGCACCATCCCTGAATGTCTTCTCTAAGGACTGCCAATGAGATCCATAGTTCTGACAAACACAAAATAAAATTCCATTAGACCACTCCACATGTTACCAGAAAATACCTACTGAAATATTTGGCACCTGGAATCTACTAGAAATGACATGATGTATTCTTTGAACGCTTAACTCATTCCCTTGGTATCAGTTGACATGAAAGTAAATGGGAGTAAATCAACATATTTTGTTTGATCAGAATGACAAAATATGCGACAAAACTCTTTTCAGAATCTCGTTTTACAGGATAACATGGGAATTTAAGTGCTTTTAGTTTGCAATTTCTCAAAAGCCCAAATCAAATATTATGAGTACAAATCCTGATAATTGGCCACTCAGGATTCTTCAATTGTGTAAAATGACACATTTTAAACTGACAATTCAGAAGTTTTAAAATCTTTACAATTGACTAAGCGAATATATATCAAATCTAGAACACAATTCTACACAACTGTTACAAACAACGACATGATTATCACATGAATGTATCAGTAAATAAAAAGCCGTCCAAACCAGTTTATATGATTATAGCCTAGTAGTAAAATGGTGCAGCTATTCCCATAATCCCCCAAAATCAATACAAATGTGGCTTGTGTGAAATGATGGAGTTAAACCTCATATAATTCAGCGTTCCAGAAAATATGTGAAGAGTAAGCTTTGTAGCTAAAGGAAGAGTGCATCAAAGTAGGCATGCTCTTAGGGCCCGTTTGGTTGCTAGAATACAACCGGAATAGGAATAGGAAATTAGAATATGATTTGTATTCTTTGTTTGGTGCGTGGAATAGGAATAGGGAATAGGAATACGTATTCTCATTTTAGCCCCAAAATGAGCTTTTGTCCATTCCAAAAAATACCTGTAATTGGAATTGCTATTCTTGCATTCATTTTAGCTTTCTCAAATTTGATTAAATTTTCAAATCCGCTTTGACCTGGGGTGAGCGCTGAAACTTTGTTTTCAATATTTTCAAATATTTCAGCGATTTTCCAATGGCGCCAATTGCATTTTCAGAAATATTTTCAAATGGCGCCGATTGCAAGTTAACCCTATTCCAATTTAAGCTTGCATAACCAAACAAGGGATAAACAAGATTGGATTGCATTTTTCCATTCCTATTCTTCATTCTCCATTCTCATTCAAATTTTCTATTCTAATTCTCAATTCCTACGCTTGCAACCAAACGGGCCCTTAGATAAAACATTTAATCTTTCGGACAACCTGAAAAAAAAGTGAGTCTAACTACCTCAACAGTAAACAGGACCGCATAATAAATATCGTGAGCAATGGAATCCCTGTCAAAGTGGTCTTTTGAAACTCTGGACTTATTCAGAATTTCTTGCATACTCTGATAAAATTTCCCTTTCTCAAAATCTCCATATTTCTTGCATTCGTTGGACACTGAGTTTCCCAGCAACGAAACCACATCTAAAGGTGCAGTACTCTTCTCAATATCTGTCTGCAAAATGTAACAAACAAAAGATTCCCCTCTTAAAACATTCAGGACCAACTATTATTTTGTGTCCTTGAAATATAAGGATGTTCAAAACATTAAAGCACAAACATTCAAAACACATACCAGGCGCTTGCCAGCCAACTGGGACGCGGCAACTAACTCGTGCTTGTATCCAGCCAAGTACAAAAAGTATAATCTCTGGAGTGCTGCTCGTAAGCCAAAAGAGATATCTTAATAATTAACTATTTAATCAATAATGTGAAACGGGAACCGAAAGGGAAATAGGATAGTTTATAGAACAGAAAAATCAAGGTTATACTCGATATTTCCTAGCTATTCAAAAATTATTATTAACATGGATTCATAAATAGAAAGCAGTCAACATTTGACAATTACAAAAATATATTGTTATTTAGATTGATCGTTATGGGCTAGCAGAAAACAAACAGTGTCATCACAGGACAATTACCTTAATTGGCAACACAGACTGGGTTTCATCATATCTTTTCAGTCAAAACGTTAAGTACAGAAATGTACATCGAAAAACTTGACAGATGTTTAAAAAAGAAATGACTGGTGAATATGGAAATAATTGGTTTTCTCATCACTTTTTATGCAGTTTGGTTGGCCATTTTTCTTAGGCCAAAATGGGCTGAGAAACGTGGATTTCTCAAGAAAAAGGTTTCAGAATTTGTAAACCCCTGGCTGTTCTGTTACTTGTGTTCGGGTCAAATAAGTAATAAGAAATCATGCTGTTTCCTCAACTGAAATAAATCTCTAATGGCTTCTATAGTATGCTTGAATAAATTTAGACCTGGTGTATGATAACTTTTTGGTTTTAACCATGTGTATTGGCAATTGAAGTTTCCGATCACACTAACAGTGCAATACTCCAACAGTTTAAGGCTCACAAATCAAAACTTCAACAATGATTAAAGAAGAGAGCGGAATGAACTGAACTTTCAAAGTCCTAGTGTCAAAAGAATTTAACACCCCACCTTGGAAAATAAGATCAGAAGGGCTGAGACCCTTTTGCCTCATCTCTGCAAGCACAGAAGCCTCATGACTGCTTGCATACTCCTTCTTGGCTTTATTAAATCCACTAGAAAGAACTGCAAAGCTGCTCTTCAATAATCCAACCCCTTTTTTGGCGGCTGCCGTACTCATTTTGAGAGATGCCTAAATACTCAACTGCCCTAATTAACCTTTAATTCGACTCTGGACCTTCAGACACTCTTATCAGCCGTTACAATCACCTCTGATATTTCAACTTTCCACCGTCTCTGATCAGCAAAAAAATCAAACCCAAGAATTTGTCTGTGCAAATTTAGCCGCTCAGAAGCACTAATTAGCTCTAACGTCCAATTCAAATATTCAGATTACCAACTGATCCTACGAATCCTGTAATTCAAGACTGAAATTTCAGATGCCCAACGTGACAGATCCAACAAATTGTGATAATTCAACCTTAAAATTCGAAGTCTTATTAAAACTTTATTTCTGTTATATATTTAAAATTAGCCCATGTGACTCAATTTGTATAAAAAATCCAAAAAAAGGGACATCGCCTAGGCTTTTGACAAGTGGATATTGGATTTTCAGCTGCCAACTAACTATACCCAGAAGTTTGACCCCAAGTTCAGTACCCAGCAAATAGGCTCCTAACATAGCCTTGTAAATGATTTCGTTAGTGCTGGATCCTCTACAGTTGGTATTTTTCCAGAATAACTAAAATAAGGATCAGATCTGCATCTCTCCAGCAGAATGTCTCACTGAGTGTTACGCTGTCAATGTTAATCTGAAGATAATTTCACAGAAAAGTTTCAAACTCAAATCTCCGTATCCAATCTCCCAATCTCATAACAGAAGCATGACGAAGGAAACGACCTCTAAACTTGTTTGCTTATCTTCTTGTTAATTCAAGTTCCTCGAATTTGAAGCCAAGCCAAAGAAGTCAAAACAAAATGTTGGTATTAAAAAATTCCAAACGAACATTGCCGTTCTGTATTTAAACTCTTTTACGCCAAACAAAATTCTTTCACGTATCACCGCAAATAATAACTAATTAAGCTTCAGAAACTAATAGTCATGCACACCCAATTGTCCTGATCGAAACTGCCGCCGGAAGAACGCGTACACTTTTCTTTTTTCTTGAATAACTGACTATGAAAAAACGACTTCATCTTGGATGAGGACGCGACGAGAGGGTCCCGCAGTTGAAAGCTGAAGAATGGATAATCTCGCTGTTTATCTTTTAAAAGGACAAGTTCTAAAAAAAAATTATATATATTTGAAACCTTAATATTAAAATATATCTATCTAGACTAGTACTATTGGATTCACTATCCAAGATCAAAGATTAGTGAATTAGTTTTGAATATGTGTATCATTTATATTAAGTATTTTTACTCTATTTTAATATTTGAATATTTTTTATCAATTAAATATATTATTAAAAATAATTGTTTGTGGTGTTAGTGTTAAAGGAGTTGTTTTGCGGAGTTCTCTCCATATTGTATTTTTAATGACAACATTTCTGAATTTTAATGATAAATATAGATACATACACACTTAAACGTTATTACCTGGTCTAAAAAATTAAACAATTGCATTAATTAAACTAATTGATTTGTTAAATCCTGTAAGAATTATTTTCTTTTCAAAAAAATTAAAATGTTTTTTTTAAAATTTGTTTATTAACTTTCATTTTTTTAAATTAAAATAATAATTAACATGTTATCCACTATATTTTCTTTAATATTTTATTTAAATAGTACATTGTTAAAAAAAAATGTTTATCTCATAAAATTAACATATATAAAGTTAACTTATATTATACTATATTATAATACATTTTATATTATATGATACATAAGTAATAATTTTACTATACATTTATCTTTTTATCTATCAACTCTAACGACAAGTACATTATGTAGCACTTGTTATTATTTTTTTGATTATTTTATAGTGTGTTGGTTGAATGTTGAGGTCTTCTATTTGTGATCTTATTGATTATGAAGTTGGAGGGAACCTATTAGTAAAATTGCTCACCATAATCTAATGTGTTTTATTTAAGGTCTAAAGAGTTCTTCATAAATTCTTTTAATACTCATGTGTTGTCATGTATCATCACTAAGAGTGTTATATCTCCAATTGAGTATAGTAATGAGAGCTCTAAATGATAGAGAGAACTAGAAAACTTCAATTCAAAACTCAAAATTACATTATGATTTAACAAATTTCAAAAGTTTACTTGACATTAAAAAAAAGTAAAATAAATTTAGCTATACGATGAAGTTAAAATATTATATATTTTATATAATTAAAAAAGAAATGTTAGTGTATACATTTTTTTTAAAAAAATGTTAGTTAGATAAAGTCTAATTAATGAATTTTTTTTTTTTTAATTATGATCATAAATATAATAATGTCTAATATTTCATTTGCATTATTCTTTCTAATATTTTATTTTATAGTTTTGTTAAATTATTGTTGGTAAACAGATTCGTAGCTTGAAAATGGCCCAACAAAGTGTATGTGGCAAACTGTTCACAACAATTGGATAGGCCATTGATATGCTGTGAAGGTCTTGGGAGCTTGTCCACTAGGCGTGTGAGTTGCAACGTTCCATGAGATTGGCATGCCTTATCTGTGATTCCATATCTTGTTCATGATTCCATCATTCTTGAGTGTATACATGTCTTTGAGGAACATCCATCCCGTTGGTGTAATGAAATATATTGCCTTGGTACTTTATCAAACAAGTTAGCAGCTTCACTTGGTAGAGTCTTAGACAACTATTGATCACAAAATTCATTTGAACACCCATAGTGGCATCTATTTTGCCATATGTATACAAAATTTGTAATTATGATAAACCCTCTTTAGTGTGGAATTTTGTCAAACAATTTACGGGTTTTTCTATTCCTACTGTGCCAATGCTCAAAGCAATCTTCATAAATTTGGAACTCTGAACTCGTTGCAAGCGTAAGTTACCAATTCTCTAACACAAAGTAATGTCCATGTGGGTCGAAGCTGGGATCTTGATCATGGCACCACTCACCAAGGCTCTGAATCTTCTCCATTGAGTGCTTTGGAAGTATCAAAGATGAGTGGTCTAGAGTTAAAGTATGGGCTGCTTCGCATTCTCTTTTCAAGACTCTCAACTCTCTGATGATTCCTTTGTGCATTATCTTACTTTTAGGATTTTGAAGCCTCTATCGAATACCTTGAAGCAATATCTTCATTCTTTCATTATCGAGACATATTTTCTATCATAGAGAGGCCTTTGAGATGACTCACTTTTCAAATCTTATTTTTCAACAATTAGAAAAATAAGGTTAATAATTTTTTTAGAAATGCATGTTTTGAGCCTCTAACCTTAACATTTTTGGATAAGAGGTTAAGGTCAAAAATTTGAAGTGTTGGATGGAGCTAGAGACAAAACGAATGCATCAAGATCATAAAGTCATTAAAAATACAATAGAAATTTGGCCCTTTCAAATCTTGAAGATTGATACATTCAAACTTGTTTTTACTCAAAATAGAGATGGATTTTTTTGCGATTTGGCAGGTACAAGAACCATGGCAACAACTAGCTCTAATTGGGGACAAGAACTGAAAAAGACAAAGCTTGAACCTAGAATAACTAGAACAGTGTCTTATCCATTAGGCTATAGAGTCACATGAGGAACCACTTTGCAAAGGGGGAACAAACACCAAAAATGGGACAACAAAAAGAAAAACCAAAAGCAACAAAAATTGACAAGAGAACATGAAAAATGGGACAACTTATATACAAAAAGGTGTCACACTACACCTTCTACTGATGATAACGCTTCAAGTGTTGTCCATTGTAAGATAATTACAACTGGGTACCACTTAGGTATGATAAAATAAAGGAATTTTTCCCACATACCTCTTTAATCTGAAATGGGCCTCTCCATAAGGAGTCAAACTTTCCATGTAAACCCTTTGGCTCTCTATGCTTATCCCAAAGTAGGACAAGATAACCTTCCTAGAACACCCTCTATTTAGCTTTTTTATCAAACAACTTCTTTAATAGGGATTGATGTTCCCATATTCTATCTACAACCACATCTCTTTCCTCTTCTAGTATGGTCAAATATAATATTTTCTTTTCAAGAGCATCTTTGAATTCATGATTTTCAATAGCATTCTACAACTTCAAAACAAATAACTCCAGAGGAAGGGAGAAAACTGCTTCGGTACCATATAGGATCTCAAAGGGAGATAACCCTGTTGCCCTCTTCTTAGTGGTATGATCTAACCATAGTGCAGCATACAAGTGTTTGTGCCAAGACCTTTGATTAACATCTATCAATTTTCACAGAATGGATATAATATTTTTATTTCTTGATTATGCTTGATCATTTCCTTATGCGAAATAATTTGAGGAATGAGAGAGAATGATTCCATATTGATAGCAGAAGGTTGATATTTCTCGGGATGAGAATTTTGTAGCATTGTCAGCGACAATCTTGTTAGAAACTTTGAACCTAAACAAAATATTCTGCCTAATAAAACTACACACCACTTCTGAAGTCGTTTGTTTGACTGGAATGGCTTCCACTCACTTGGTGAAATAATTAATCACCATTAGAATGTGAGTATGTCCGATGGTGGATGAAGGATGGATAGGACCAATGAAGTCCATAACCCATTGTTGCAAGGGTTCTTCGATCACTATTGGTTTTAATGGAAGTGTCGCTAATTGAACTCTCCTTTTAAAATATTGACAAGATCCACATCTCTTGACCCATTCTTTTGCATCTTTGAACATTCCAAGACAGTAAAAATAGTTTCTTAGAATTTTATAGGTCGTTATCGATGTTGAGTAATGACCTCCTCATGCTTCATTATGAAACAATTGAAGCAACTCCTTTCTCTGCTCATAATCTACACATCTTAGGAAGGTACCATCTATGCCCTTCTTGTACAGCATGTCACCCCAAATAACATACTTCATAGATTTCAATTTTACGGTCCTCTTTTCTTTGGGTGGTAGATGAGCTGGGCATTTTCCATATGTCAAAAAATAGGCGATATTGGAAAACCAATTATCAACATTACCAATGAATAGAACTAATGATATTTATTTTTTTGTCTCTTCTTCATTCCTAGAAGATCCTTTTGTGATAGCTTTACACAAACCCTTTCCTTTGATGAGCTTTGTAGGTTTGATATCGAGATCATATTCTTGTACTTTAGCTATCTAGGAAGCTCTTTTGTTCACACCGATCTCCTACTATGTTAGAATAGTCTTCACCACCAAATCAAGAACAAATACCTTGGAGTGAGAGTTTAGGATATAAAACCTAAATTGTTTCACTACTTTGACTAGAGCATATGCACTCTTTTTTATCAAAGAATATTTCAATTTATGTTTCTTAAGAGGGACACTCACAAATGCTATCGAGGCCTCAACATTATCTTTGTTAGGTTGAGTGAGTATAGCAGATAAAGTGTTTTCAGATGCGTAACAATACAAATGAATTTTTTTAGAAAAAATTGGATAAGAAAGGGTAGGGGCATTAACAATCACAACCTTAATTTGTTCAAAAGAAACCTTACCTTCTTTTGTCCACTTAAAACTTATATTCCCTTTCATCATATCCACAATTGACTTTGCAATTTCAAAGAAGTCTAGTACAAACCTCCTTGTGAAGTTTATCTGCCCAAAGAAAGACCTGACCTCTAGTTTACTCATGGGAAGTGATAACTATTGGATAGCTTTCACCCTTTCAAGGTTTTCCTTCTGTCACTCCAAATATAGACTTCTTAGGATTCAACAAGATGCCCTAGGTTCAACATTGATGCAAGAAAGATTCAAGATGATGCACATGATCTCTTCTATGTTTAGAAAGCATTGTAAGATCATCAAGGTACATAACGGTGATCTTATTCTTGAGATCTACAAATGAGCGATCCATTGCTCATTAAAAGGTGGCTCTGACAGTTATCAAACCAAAAGGCATACGATTGTAGGGAAACATACCCCATGGAGTGGTAAAAGTTGTTTTATGTTGATCTTTCGATGCAACATTGATCTGATTATAACCAAAGAAACCATATAACATTGACATGAGCTCAGAACTAGATACCAACTACAAAATATGATCCACACAGGGAGCCCATAATTATCCTTAAGTGATGCCTAATTTAGATTTCAGAAGTCTACACATATCCTTATCTCACCATTCTTCTTCCTAACTGGGAGGATATTGGCTAGCCACATTGAATGGTGGATAGGGTAGATAATCCTTGCTTTAAGAATTTTATTAGCTTCATTGAATATAGCATCAGTGACCTTTGAATTGAATTGCCTTTGTTTTTGCTGGAAGGGAGTTGAACTAGGTTTCAAAGGAATCTGATGTTTAAATTTCCCATTCATGAATTCCTTCAAATCTACATAACTCCAAGCAAAAACATCCTTATAAAGCTTCAACAAATTTATGGATTCTCCTTTCTCTTCTAATGACAAATCTTTCTCTACTAGGACCATCTTTGGAATTTCTTTAGAACCAATGTTTACCGTCTCATGACCTAAGGAATTATAAGATTTAGTATCTTTGACTTTCTCTTTCTTTTTATCTTCTTTATCAAAAAGACTTTCAAGGGTGACTAATCCTCTTGGAATAACATTACCTTGCAGTTGAATAATTATAGGACTATCTCCTCGTGTCTCATCATGGTTCTTCATCTCAGCATTATGTGATTCTTCAAAATTCAAATCTAAAAATGGAGGTCGTCCCTCAAGAAATGAAATGATTTGCCCATCATCATCAAAGACTTGCCAATGTTGATCATTATCCAACACACTAGGCCTATGAATCATTTCCACTGTGTAAATATCTCCGTTAAACTCAGGGTGAGGAATAAGGAGAGAGGAAAAGATTGTGAGACAATATGCTTTGGAGTTCTATTCAAAACGAATAGCTAATAAAGAAAAAGCATCAAAATGCTCAATCTCATCCCACACCCTATTTCTATAGGCCTTCAGTCTTGTATTCTTGGTTTGATATTGCCTTTGGACCTAGTTGACAACTAATTATGCATCTTCTGATACTTTGAGTTGTTTGATCCCTTTTTCGCTAGCATATTCGAGGCTGAGTAGAAGAGCTTCACATTCTATGGTATTATTAGTGATTTCAAAAACCAACTTATAAGCTTTTGGGAACTTCTCTCCTTTAGGTGACATCAAAACTATCCCAACACCTGAACCAGAAGAAGAAGAACTTCCATCAAACTCCATGGACCATAATTTATTGGTTATGTCAAGCATAAGAGGCTCAGTTACATCTTCTTCAATAGATGTCATTATATATGTTCCATGTCTGGTATCAACATACAATATTTCAGCCCTTGGGTCATCCGATTTCAAGACTAGATATTTAGCTTTAGGTTCGGGATTAAATTTAACCTTCTTATCTCCAATTGGGATGAGGGCATGAGACATGTCCATCTTGATTTCACCACTGAGATCTTTGCAAAAACTTCTTCTCTATAGCATCCCATAATTGGTTGGGATATTAGCGACCAAGATATTCAATTTTAACTTCTTTTTTGGATATGCTGCAAGAGCTACTTGAGCATCTTTTAATTGGCCAATCAGTGGAACTTGTTTCACCTCCATAGAATACACTCTTTTGGATGGTTTATTTAGAGAGAGACCTAGGGCATGGGCCACCTTTGAAGGCATAACATTATCAAACGCACCATAATCAATAATACAATTGCTTAACTTGTATCCAGCTATATAGAGGGAAACATAGAATGGATCAAGTTTATATGATAGAGAAGCTACGACAAATGATTCTTTCTTAGTCATGAGCCCTGTATTGCATAAAAATGTAATAAATCTAATAAACACTAAGCAACTAATGCATATTCCTACATGATCATGCAAACATCAAAATATGCAAGAGAACATGTAACTAAGAATGACATGAAATAACAAAGATCTTAAGCTATTGAAAATAACACCAATGCAAACCTCATGAAATCACCACGTGGAGATGATTTCACATTATGGGATGTGGTTTCTCAGTATTCTTGCAGCATAACAATGAGATAGATGGTAGATGTGGAAAATGAGGAGAGGGCTCTCCTTTTATAGGAAATGAGATGAAACGGATGGTTGAGATTGAATGCAAGATGAAGGGCTAGGATCTCTCAGGATCGATGAGGTGTCCATGAGGTGGAGGCCAAGTAGACTCCACATGGATTAGGGTTTTGACCAATTCAAAGGGGGCAATATGCTCACACATGTGCGAGCAAGCTTTGATGGTGACATGTCAATGGCATGTGGAAGAGGTGTGAGAAGCATGGCTTCTCACACATGTGTGATACACCTTGACTCTCATGCAAGAGGACAAGTGTGCAAGAGGCATGGAAGACATGAGAGGTGTGGGAAGTGTGAGGATTCCTCACACATGTGTGAGCACACACCTAGGATTAAAAGGTGAATTAGCTAGGTGATTAGGAAAAGTAAGTGGGATTAGGAAGTGGGTAGGTTTAGAATGATGGGTTAGGTTAGGAAAGTGAGGTTAAGTGAGGGTTAAAGGTAGGAGCCATGTGCTCAAATAGGATTAAATGTAATATTTAATTCCAAGTGGGATTAGGAAAGGGATTAATTAAGTAAACGAAGTACTTAATTAAAGTGAATGGGTTAGGATGCAAGTGGAAAGGCTAGGATTTAAATAAACCTTAGTTTATTTAAATCAAGGTATGGTGAATATAATTAAATAAATATAAATTTATTTAATTAAAGGTAGGGTAATTAAATAAATAATAAATATCTATTTAATTGGCTAGGAAATGGCTATTTGGACAATTTTAGGTGTCTACATTTTGCCTCTCTTTGATATAGCATTAGTAATGCTATATCAAAGAAGAATAAAACATAGTGGATGGGAGGATAAGACTAGTAGCATGATGTCCCAGTCATGGAAGGATGAGGAAGGATGACGAGGGTGGAAGGGTATGCCTTCTCGAGAGGACATGCGGGTTAGGAGAACATAGATGTTCTCTCGATATGGATGGGAGTGGAAAATGATAAGAGTTATGCTGCAATGGTGTGAACAACCTAAGTTTGATATTGTATTCAACACTATGCACCAAGGTATGAGGAACCAAGATGAAAATGTGTCAAGTACGTGATAAAAGGGATCTAATACAACCATATGCCTTATGAAACTGTGATATGGAAGATCATGATTCTTGGGACAATAGGATGCAAAGACCATAATGAATACAAAAAATACTAGTGTAGACAAGTAATACCCAATCATGCACAAAAAACCAAAAGCAAACCAAAACTTTGCCCCTAGTCAAGTTGAAAACCCATTAATGGATTGATTGATGATGATTGATTAAGGATGGCAAAGCTAACGATAAGTGTAATGCACATCCAAGGATTGGGAAGGATTCATCCCATGATAATGTTTGAATATGGATTATCAACTGATTGGGTCAAATTGATGAATTGATTAGGGATTGATGTACACGATTACAAGATTAGATTGATTGAATTAGTATTTATTGCGCAAGTGATTTTTTTTTCTTTTTTGATTTTATGGAGAGTTGAACGATGAAGAGACAAAATTGAAATGTAAGTAGAAGAATGAATGGGGATGAGATTGGAAGAATTATGTTGATAGGATGAAGAATGATTAAAGTAGAATTGATTTGATATGAAAGAATTAGAAGAAGGGAAAATTGATTGAATGAGAGGATAAATGAATTTGATTGAAGTGAGTTGGAAGAATTAGATTGAATGAAGGTGGGATAGAATGGATAGAATGGATGGAAATGAATCAAGTGAACAAATGTGGGATAGAATGGATAGAATGGATTGGGACCAATGACAAGGGAGAGCCAAGGCATGGTAAATGGAGGAAAAGAAATGGGATTCGGTGGACAAAAGAGATGGTGAAAGGATATGAGGGGCGAAATGACATGTTGTTGGAAAATGCGGAGCCAAGGACCATGTTTCGAAGGAGTCCAAATGCCCCATACCAAGGATAGGAAAATGGAAGAGGATATGGTGGGAAAGGATGCATGAAAATGGAAAGATGGTAAGAAGGTGAGCGTATGGAGGAAAAGAAGGCATGTGTTGTTCCAAAGCATGTATGAACATTTGTGTATTGTGCCTCTAATAGTGATCACAGGCATGGGTATGAAAGTGGGATGAAGAAAGGATATGGGAGGAGGGTATGGAAAAGAGGATAATGATATGGAGAGTATGGATGTAATGTGGGATATGAAGTGGATGGAATGGATAGGATAACCAAGACCAAGGACACATGAAAGGGGGATGGAAAATGGACAAATGGATATGACAAGGACTATGGGATGCAAGATATGGATAGCATGTCAAGATCAAATATATGGAAGAATTATGGAAGTATGTAGGATAGATGTATGGATAATGAGAAAGGGACATGGAAATTGTATATGGATGGATGAAAGGAAAGTGAAAGTCAAGATCAAAGATGGAAAAGGATGATGAATAGTATATGGAAGTAGGGAGGATATGTATGGAAGAATGGTATGGATGGAGCTTTCCCCTAGTGTAGAGTGCAAGTGGAAGAGGAAAAGTCAAGGGATGGATAAATGGAAGGGGGAGGAAATGGATACATGATAGGAAAATGAAGGGAGGACTCAAGCAACTAGATATATGGATGGTATCCCTTAATTTTTTAATTTTTAATTTTTTACTTATTTATTTATTTATTTTATAATTTTATTTTATTTTCAAGGAATTTTTATTATTTTCTCATAGATGTTGGTAGGATAGTGAAAAAAAGGAGGAAGTGGATTGGGGAATGGAGGACAATCACTTATGAAAAGGTTGGGATTAAGGGGGTGGAGTGGTTGGGAGGAAGACATGGTTGATGAATGCTAGGTTGGAAGACTAGTGAATGAATGGATGAAGGAGGTGGAAAGATTGTCATTGGCACACACCTTGAAGGGTAATGGAAAGGAGAAAATTGTGGAGGATATGTAAGTTTGGATTTTGGGATATAGGGACCCAAAATGGATGAAGGAGACGATCGATTTAGGATGGTGGATTTGGGTATATAAGGACCTAAAATGGATTTGGAAAATGGAAACTAGGTTGATTTATAAATAAGGGAAGCCTTTGGATTAGCCAAATTGGATGTTATTTTGAATCTTTCTTTGAGATTCATTGCTACATTAAGTAGCTTTGGAATCCACATAATTTTTGCATTTTTTATTTTCAGCCTTTTGATTTTGCTTTGGATTGTATTTTTCTTTTCTTGGACATGTCTTTTGGAGGGGACATGTTGATCCTTGGGATTTTGTGGATTTTTGGCTTTATGCTCTTTTCCTTTGGCATCCAATTTGCTTCCATTGGCTATGGTAGGGGTGTATGAAGATAAATGGGGTGGAGAGCATATGGATGGTGAACATTGGAAGGAAATCAAGGATGTGTGCCTTTGTTGATCTTTACAAGGAGCATGAGGAGATGAAGTGGAAAACATGGATATGGTAGATGGAGGCATGTAAGGACCCAAAATGGAAGGAAGGGATGAAGGATTTGGCTGTGGAATATAAGGACCTAGAATGGACAAAAGTGAGGAAGGAATGGGAATATGGATATAAGGTCCCAAAATGGATTTGGAAGGTGAATGATGGGAAGCTTTGGCTGTGGATGGAGGAACTTTGGAGTTGAAAGAAGTGGAAGGTATACCAACATCTTGAGACATTATTTTTGTAATGGGATACTTATCATTTTTAATACTAGACGTTCATGAGTGAATTGGATAGGTTTGATAGGATCATGTGGAGGATTAGGATTGCAAGGGGGATTATGAAGGATAATAGGATCTAGAGATGGAGTGGTATCATGAAAGGAAAATGAAGGGGTGCTTTGATCTTGACTTAAAAGAGGATCATATAGCGGAACAAGTGGATGATGAGATGGAATAGGATCATGAGATGGAGTGGAGGGAATGGAACGATGAAATGGAGTGAGTTGATCTTGACATAAAGAAGTATAGTGGATGAAGTGGAAGGAACCTCTTCATGAAGTGGAGGATCTATGGAGGCTAACTCTTGAGAGGGGGTAAATGCCTTGATCTTGATTAGGAAGGGAATCATGAGATGGACTAGGAGGGATAAATGGAGCTTGAGGGATAGGGTAACGATGGGATGGAGAAATGCTTGGATCTAGAGGGGATGAGGAACCTATGATGTCATGCTTTGGAGGAAGGTCGTGAGATGGAACTAGGGGTATGACTTTGGGTAATTGGCTCACTTTATCTTGAATTTTACACTTAGCCATGAACGCTGAGAAATACCCCTTACGAGATGGGGATGCTATTTTTGGAGGATTAGGATTGTGGTTTTTGGCATGGAGGTCAAAGGATGGGGAATTACATGGAGGATTGTGGTTGGATGGGACATGAGGACTATGGTCTACGAAACATGGGGGAAGAGGACACATGGCATGGAAGGCAAACTGTTTCTATTGATTTGCTAAGAGATAATTCTTTAGTTGTTCCATTTCCATGGCAAGGGCATTTGTGTTTACAGAATTGTGTGGGTTGTGAATGGAATCGTATGCGGTTGAAGGATAATGAGGTGGAATTTCCTTGTCAAAGGTATAAGAATAATGAACATGAGATGGATTAGAATTGGATATGAAGTTATGAGGATGGATTTGATATGTAGGTTGAAAGGGAGGTAAAACTCCATATTGTCTTTGAAGATTGTCAACCATTTGATTAAGAAAATTTGGATCCATTGATGTTAGATGAAGAGTGATGAAAGATTTGATGATGGATGGAATATGAACTTAGGACTAGGAGCTTTGGACTTTGTGTTGATTTGATTTGAATTGGATTGGACTTGATATTGATTGGATTGGATTGGATTTGATTTGATATTGATATGATAAGATATGATATGATTTGATATTGATATTGATTGGATGAGGGCTTGATTTGAGTTGATGAAAACCCTATGATATTGCAAACAAGTGAATGTGGGATTTGAATTAAAGTCCAAATTTTATGACAATGCTCCTATGTCCAAAGTAGTAGATTTGATGCAAAGTTGAATTAGAAGAAGACGTGAATGAAATTAGAAATATTGATTATGGATGAAGATGCAAATGGAGTGAATTACGAATTGATTAGAAATGAATGAATTTGACAAGGGATTGGATTAGAAGGATGATGGTTTGAAGGATTGAATTAAGGATGAATGATGAGAGTGGCTAAGGAAATTGGATCTAGATGATGATGAATCATGACTAGGATGAAGATTATGGATTTGATTGAATGTTTAAGAAAATGAGGAAATGATTTGGATGAATAGAGATGATTAAGATGTCAAGCAATGGTTTGAATGATGAAGACAAGAGATGTATGAGGGTGATGACTTTGATAGAAAGAAGAAGTGACATGGAATTGATGTGGACAACTTGACTAAGAGGACCTAAACCAAGACATGTTTTTGTTGTTTTTGAGATTTTTTGATTTTTTTGATTTTTGAACCTTTTTTTTTTTTTGGATTTTTATGTTTTATGATGGTTTTGAGTTTTTATGTTTAAGATGCAAAATCAAACAAGGAAATATGTACAAGGAAAGTGTGTTTCAAACACTCAAGAACGTCAAACACACCAACAATCCTATAAGGTTTCAACTAGGGTGTACAAGGATCAACTAGAGGGCATCCTTAATATACGCAAGGTACGTGAGGCCCAAATCTATAGATGAAAGAAAATATTGCCACACAGCTAGGGGAAGACAGTAACCCAAATCTCGTCCTTCACTTCCCAAAGGTATAAAGTTCTTTGGGGCTTAGCCAAGAGTGACAATATTTTACTTCCAAGAGAGGTGTCTTTCGATTCACCTCCCAATTTTTATACTCCACCAGAACACTGGAGTTGAGGTTGTCCCAAGGGGTGATGAAATCCCCAAGTAGGCCTCCTAAAAAGAAAAATAAGACCACTTATTTCTTGTGCACCCAAGATCACCCAAAAGCGCGAGGGGAGAGAATACGCAAGTGTCCTTGGGGTTTAAAAAGACATGCGTTCGTTCCCAATGAAAATTTAGGTTTTGTAATCTACTTTGAAGACACATATGTTTATAGCATACAATGTTCTTTCCAACTTGAAATTGTCATCAACATAAATGGAAGCGCGGATTCGTCAAAAAGAAAGTAAATTGAGCATGTGCATAAGCAAATTGCTGAAAATGAAATCAATTTCCCTTAAGGTATTCAAGATTGAGTTTGAGTGTTTTAGCATTTAACCATGCATTCAAAGATGAGTGTTTAAGCATAAAAGTTCATTCCAAAACAAACTTAAAGCAAAATTTGCAAGCAATATAGTTAGTGAGAAAATATCCCACATAAACACAAGTTAGGGCAGTGAAAATGTAGGACAAATGTGAAACAACCCTGCAATGAAAAAGTTAGCCCAAAGTTTGGTCTTTGAAAGAGAAAATAGAGATCTAAATAGCATCAAATTCTGATGAAACTAGCACCATGACGATCGGCTTGGAATCAACTTTTTGGCAATATTTCATTTTTTGAAAACAGAGTTCGTATGCTCAAGTTATGAGCAAGAAACCAAAGGTTGTTCCTTATGGCCTAGAAGGGTATGTGGACTGCTGATGTAGTGATGATGTCAACAACCTGCGAGGTTAAAATTGACGGTTAGTAGTACATCAAGCAATTTTTTATTTTTTTTGACATTTTTGCTTTAAAAAATAAATAAAAATGGTAATAATAATAAAATGAAATCCCCCTATTTTATTAAAAAGATAACTTTTACTTTTTATTTTTTGAAAAATAAAATTGAAAAATAGTTAAAGTTTTATGAGCTTAATAAATCTTATGAGTTGAATATCAAAGAAAAACAACAAAAATAAAATAAAATTAAAAAGTGGGTGGAGGGTTTTTAGGCCAGGCGGAGAGTTTGGAAATGGCGAGAGGAGTGGTTGTAATGGGAGGAGCAGTAGGGCAGTGAAGGAAGGCATCGGGGCTGAGCAAGAAGTAGGGATGAAGAGTGTGCATTCACCGCAGGAGGAGGTTGTGGTAGGGTGAAGCAGTTAGCAAGAGTAACAGTGGTGTTAGGGAGAACAACGGTGGTAGGATTTTAGGCCGCGGGAAGAGGAGTTAAGTGGGGGTTGGATGAGCCATGGTGTAGTGTTGGCCGACAGTGGTGAGGGTTACAGTGGGCCGCGGTAGTGGAGGTCAGTGCTCAGAAGGTGGCACGAGAGAGTGGCTAAAACTCAACGGAGTTGCGGGAAGTGCAGCGGAGGAGGGAGAAAGGGTGGAAGTGGCAGAGAGGGTTGCAGCGTTGGTGATGGTGGTGAATGGCAAGTACAGAGAGGTCGCGGCCACGAGGGAGAGGCAGTGGCACAGCAGGGTGGAGTAGTTGTAAGGCATTGTTGGGGGCTGTGGCAGTGGTTGTGCCACTCACGAGTGGCAGCGGTTGTATCGCTCGTGGGTGGCAACAGTTACAAATAACAAACCTGCGCACCCAAATACTAAATTTTTTATTTGTTTTTGTTTTTTTGTTTTTTTGATTTTTGAATTTTTTGAATTTTATTTAAACTATCATATATAAACTAACATACATGTACCCCCCTCCTTTAAAAAAAAATAAAAAAATTCCTCCCTATTAATATGTAAATGCAAATGATTTTTTTTAAATTTTAAAAGTGTATAAACAAAATGAAATGAAATGAAACAAAACCCCACTTTTTTTAAAAACAATTTAATCAACAAAGGACTTTTTTTTTTTAGCTTTTCCTAATAACGAAGAGTATATTTAATGTATATGTATCCCTACAACTTGGAAATAGAGCAATAAGAAAAATATAGAGTGTTTTATGTTTAAAAAACTTCCATTATGCGCTCCAAAAATAGTGATGGGCTTTATGGTTCGCTTAGAGGCTCCTCGTAAGATTTGATCTCAAAGTGCTTCTTCAACCTACAAGCTCACAAAATACTCAAAAACAAATTAGATAGTTAGTTTGAACCCGTGAAGTGGGTTCTATCGGGCGTGCCAAAATGTATTGCATAAAAATGTAATAAATGGATAAACACTAAGAAACTAATGCATATTCCTACATGATCATGCAAACCTCAAAATATCCAAGAGAACATGTAACTAAGAATGACATGAAATAACAAAGATCTTAAGCTATTGAAAATAACACTAATGCAAACCTCATGAAATCACCACATGGAGATGATTTCACATTATGGGATGTGGTTGCTCGCTATTCCTGTAGCATAACAATGAGATAGATGGTAGATGTGGAAAATGAGGAGACGGCTCTCCTTTTATAGGAAATGAGATGAAATGGACGGTTGAGATTGAATACAAGATGAAGGGCTACGATCTCTCAAGATTGATGAGGTGTCCATGAGGTGGAGGCCAAGTAGACTCCACATGGATTAGGGTTTTGACCAATTCAAAGGGGGCAATATGCTCACACATGTGTGAGCAACCTTTGATGGTGGCATGTCGATGGCATGTGGAAGAGGTGTGAGAAGCATGGCTTCTCACACATGTGTGAGACACCTTGACTCTCATGCAAGAGGACAAGTGTGCAAGAGGCATGGAAGGCATGAGGGGTGTAGGAAGTGTGAGCATTCCTCACACATGCGTGAGGATTCCTCACACATGTGTGAGCACACACTTAGGATTAAAAGGTGAATTAGCTAGGTGATTAGGAAAAGTAAGTGGGATTAGGAAGTGGGTAGGTTTAGAATGATGGGTTAGGTTAGGCAAGTGAGGTTAGGTGAGGCTTAAAGGTAGGAGCCATGTGCTCAAATAGGATTAAATGTAATATTTAATTCCAAGTGGGATTAGGAAAGGGATTAATCAAGTAAATGAAGTACTTAATTAAAGTGAATGGGTTAGGATGCAAGTGGAAAGGCTAGGATTTAAACAAACCTTAGTTTATTTAAATCAAGGTAAGGCGAATATAATTAAATAAATGTAAATTTATTTAATTAAAGGTAGGGTAATTAGATAGTAATAAATATCTATTTAATTGGCTAGGAAATGGGTATTTGGACAGTTTTAGGTGTCTATGAGCCCTTCCAGATTATTTTCCTCTTCTAGAAAAATTCCTGACTCATGGTTGATATTAGTTAGGTGAACCTTTTCCTTTACCAACACATTGAATCAACCTATCTAACTAATGTGGGTTGGCTCTCAGGTAGTCCAACTGAGAAATATGCACTTTTGTCTTCTTACAATGATCAATGAAATCAAAAGAGTCTTCAACAATGTGGGAGGACTTGACTTTATCTATCTCCTTTTCTTATGAAGGCTCTTCCAGAGTATGCTTACAACATAAAATTCACTTAGAAGTTTCATCAGTGGCTTTATCTTTTGGTTCTTTACCCCACTTCTCTTCTAATCCTTGCCTCCAATTTGGTGTAGATGCATTGCAAGAGTGATTGTTAATATATTTGGCCTTCTCACCATCCAATTCATATTCTAGAAAGTTTATGGAAGAGGTCCCAAGGTAGGTTCTACCATATCTTTAGGGGCCAAATATTCTTCTATCTTCTCTACCATCAAATGCATTTACATGAATCTGGTAATCTCGGGACAACTTGCACCATCATGATCTGTCGTTAGGTGGAAATCACACATAGCAACTTGATTACTAGATGATGTGGGACACTAAGTGGCTAATATTTGTGTTGGATGGGGTAGCCATTTAGATTGTTTATTTTGCTGATATGGTATATAATTCCTCCTTGGAATATCTTGATATAAAGGTGGAGGATTGTAGGGCAACTGCTTCTTGATTTGTAACACATCATTAGCCAATTTTTGATATAAAAGGTCAGTAGCAGTGATGGGAGCTTTTTGATCTTTCCCTTTTTTCAGATCACGACTCCATTTACCTAAACTAAGCAAGTAATCTTCCACCTCGATGGCTAAAGTTTGCACGACTACTAAATTAGCAACTCTCACTCTTCATATTTGAAAGCTTACTGTAACACCCCGCCAAGGGATCCAAAAGAATTAACCTAAAGTTTTTACTAAGTTTTCCAAACTTTTTTTTTTTTTTGAACAAGAAAGATAATCATACACATCAAACACACAGTAGCGGAAGCAATAACATACAATCAACTAAAAGAATATATAATAGGTTACATTCCTTAAGGATCCCATGACGTTGAATCACATTTAATTTAGTTAATTCTGAGTCCATCAACTACCACATCCACATGAAAGAATAATCAGAAAGTCCAATGTCCATATTATACATTTGTTCTAAAAGCTTCTTGGAAAATTAATTCAGAATGCTCAATCATCCACTGTACATGTCACAGGGTATGAAAGGCTAAAAAAATATACATATGAAGAAATATAAATACAAAATCCTCCTCGGATCCATGATACAAGTACAATAAAGTAAATGAAACCATCTATCATACATGATACATCAATCCATCATAAAAGATATAAACATCTAACATGGAATACAACTATCCATCATAAAACACAACTAACTAAGTGTGTGGTTCCTCCCAACCATCAATAGCATCATTAGACCATCGTGGGCCCTAGCCATCCCCTATGCATAACATCCGAAGTCACCGATAAGATCATCGGTACTATAGTAATAGGTACGTCACTACTAAACATACTACAACATAATCATAAGGAAATCTAACATGCTAATCATCAATATAAAGAAATGCATTAGTAAATAACATCACCTAATCATGATAAACAAGCATCCCAAGAAGCTCCAACCACGGTTACTACAGACGGATCTCAATGGTAAGAGTAAAAGGCACTACCACGCGAAAATTGTGAGAGAATTTGCTTCTATCCAAAAATCTTTCTCTAAAACTTTCCCAAAAACTCCCTTCCGAAATTCACTTCCAATTTTGTTTCTAAAAATTCACATCCCAAATTTGTCTCCCAAAATTCACCTTTTTCAAAAATGAACCCTCTAATTGTGATAAAGAGCCCTCTCCTTAAATTGGGGCACTTATTGTGCATTCACCCCAGGAGAACTCCTTGCTTACAACCTTTAACTCCATATTAACTTGTATTTCTCTTTCGTTAATCTTCTCCATGCACATTAATTAATTAATTAAATTACTTTATTTAAATTCAACTCGACTTCTATTTTTATTGATTTATTAAATTTAATCTCATGTGCTCTTTTATACAATTTAAATATCTTTATTAAGTTCACATGTTTCGTCTTTTTAATTAATTTCTTTTATTTTCATCTCATGCATGCATCATGCGATCTAGAATCTGTTTAATAATTTAATATCTTTTTAACTTTTAATTTTATTTTCAAAACTTAATTGATAAAATATTTATTAGCTTAAATAATAATAATATTTAGCATTTATTTAAAAATGAACTCTAAATATATTATTATTAAATTAAATAAATATTATCATGTTCTAAATTTAAACTTATAACTTTTATCTTCAAATTTAATTCTTTTTTAAATTTATTTCTCAATTAATTAAATATAATTAAATATTAAAATATCATAATAATTTTCCATTAAATTAAATGATTAATCTAATCTTTTAATTAGACTTAATTTATAGAAAATACACCATAGACTCATAAAACAACATAAGAAAACCCATCATAGAAAAACACATACCAAATCAAACAAAAAAGGGTTATAATCACAAATTAACGTCATTCAACGCATTCGAAGGGTACTTGACTTTGATACTTGTCGTAATTTTCAATTAGGACAATGGCTTAAAGGGTTGGGATTTGGACTTAAGAATTTATCTCCCCTCTCTTACCGTCAAGATAATGCAATAGGGTATGCTCATCCTGGCAATTCAAGGAAGTTAATACCTGGTACTTGCAACCTACATAAAATCCATGCATGTACAGACACAATATTCTAAGCTAAACAAGCAATGGCAGGAAGTGTTGACTAGCAGGTGACTACAACTCCCTTCCTTAACCACATCAGAAATGCAATACATAAAGAAAACAAACACACACACACCATAAACATGCAGTATGGGGTAAGTATCCATAAGAAAGCACATGTGATAATAAATCATCTAACTAATCATCATTAATAACTGAAGAAACTTAATAATCATCATACATACATGAAATATAGAGTACCAAGTAATCTCATCATATAATAAACTGAATGTAAAACAATATCCGATAATCTCAAAAAAATGCTACTAATCATCAAACATAAAATTGGCCTAAAAGAGTATGACAATAATAATAGAAATGCGAACTAGGGGCATGCACTACACTTACATCAAAAGGTTGAGCATTGATAAAGAAGATCATTTGGTTTTCTTCAGTAAGTCTCTTATTGGTAGGAATTTGATTCACCGTCTAGTTAAAGCGAGCTTTGAATTCTCAAATTGGCTCATGGGTCTTTTTCTTCATTTGAGTTAACTGGGAAAGAAGCAAATGTTCATCTTTGGTAGTTTTGAATCTCCTCTCAAAGGCTTGAATCAAGGTTGGCCATGAAGTAACTGAACGAGCTGGCAGCTGACCGAACCATTCAGCTGCAACTTCTATGAGCATTTCCACAAAGAGAAAAACAAAAAAATCTTTATGTTGAATTGCAAGAACCCCACTTGCTGTAAAAAATGCACTAATGCGTTGATCAGTAGTAAATTTTCCATCTCTAGAAAATTTAGGAAGAATTTTTCAAAATCCAATGGGCATGTCATGTAATTGATTCCCTAAAGTTAAAGGACCAATAATAGCTCCCCATAGAACCACTGGTTGTGGTGCTTGTTGTGCCATGGCTAGGAGAATGATGTTCAAAGGTCACAAATTAATGGATAGGACTTGGTAGGATTAGAACTTGAAAGGCCACAAGAGAAAATGTAGCCTTTGGTGGTGAAGATGGCCTACTAAGAGACTTAATCTTCCTCTTCTTCTTAGGAGTAACTAGCTTGAAATCTAACTTTCAAAGGGCTTCTAAATCTTTTTCTAGTAGACCTTTATGCCTGTCCACCTGGGTGTATAGTTTTTTAGCTAGCTTATTGGTTATTATTTATTTGACCTTGGATGTGACCAAGATTCTATCTATTTCTTCTTGGAATAAAAACTATTCTTACAATGACAATAATATTTTGACCAATAGGAGCTCTTCGCAAAATTTCTTTGAAGGCTTCTTCTTCTAGAGCTTGATTTACTTGATGATATTATTGAGCACTTCATCTACACCTCTAGGCTAGAGTGTTTGAGTCTAAAATAATATCTTCTTGGGTGTCTTGGAAGCCAAGGTTTGGTTGGAGAACTAGAAAAATGTTCTCATGTGGTAGCACCATCTTGCTTCATCACAGGCAATTGTCATAATTTCTTGCTCAGTCTCCCTAGTAGAGTCACCATAAATCTATTGGTAAACAGATTTGTTAATCGAAGATGGCCCAACAAAGTGTATGTGGCAAACTATTCATGACAGTTGGATAGGCCCTTGATATGTTGTGAAGGTGTTGGGAGCTTGTTTGTTGGGCGTGTGAGTTGCAACATTCCATGAGATTGGTATGCCTTATCTGTGATTATGTATCTTATTCATGA
Source organism: Cupressus sempervirens (assembly GCA_028749045.1). Classification (NCBI taxonomy): domain Eukaryota; kingdom Viridiplantae; phylum Streptophyta; class Pinopsida; order Cupressales; family Cupressaceae; genus Cupressus; species Cupressus sempervirens. The sequence goes on from CM053787.1 coordinate 941,529,488, forward strand.
TTCCATCATTCTTGAGTGTATACATGTCTTTGAGGAACATCCATCCCATTGGTGTAATGAAATATATTGCCTTGGTAATTTATCAAACAAGTATGTGACTTCACTTGGTAGAGTCTTAGACAACTATTGATCACAAAATTCATCTGAACACCCACAGTGGCATCTATTTTGCCAAATGAATAGAAAATTTATAATTATGATGAATCCTCTGTAGTGTGGAATTTTGTCAAATAGTTCATGGGTTTTTCTATTCCTCCTATGCCAATGCTTAAAGAAATCTTCATAAATTTGGAACTCCAAACTCATTGCAAGCATAAGTTACCAATTCTCTAACATAAAGTAATGTCCATGTGGGTTGGAGCTGGGATCTTGATCATGGCGCCACTCACCAAGGCTCTAAATCTTCTCCATTGATTGCTTTGGAAGTATCAAAGATGAGTGGCCTGGAGTTAAGGTACAGGTTGCTCTGCATTCTCTTTTCAAGACTCTCAACTCTCTGATGATTCCTCTATACATTATCTTGCTTTTAGGATTTCAAAGCCTCTGTCGAATACCTTGAAGCAATATCTTCGTTCTTTCATTACTGAGATATATTTTCTATCATAGAGAGGCCTTTGAGATGACTCGCCTTTCAAATCTTATCTTTCAACATTTAGAAAAAAATGAGGTTAATAACTATTTTAGAAATGCTTGTTTTGAGCCTCTAACCTTAACCTGTTTGGATAAGAGGTTAAGGTTAATGGTTTGAAATACGTGTTTTGAAAATTTATCTAAACCTTTTTTTGATGGAGAGGTTAAGATTTTAAGATGAAACATGTGTTTTGGAGCCCAAACCTTAACCTTTTTAGACGAGGTTAATGGTTAATGATTTATTTGAAAACACGTATTTTGGAAACTTATCTTAACCTTTTTGATGGAGAGGTTAATATTTTGAGATGAAATACACTTGTTGGGATGCTTCATTAACCTTTGATAACTTAAGACTCGGGAACTAGATTTCAAAAATTTGAAGTGCTAGATGAGCCAAAGATAAAACAGATGCATCAAGATTAGAAAGTCATTACAAATACAATAGATAATTGGCCCTTTCAAAGCTTGAAGTTTGATAAATTCAAACTTGTTTTCACTCAAAATAGAGATGTAATTTTTTGTGATTTGGTAGGTTCAAGAACCATGACAACAATTATATATTTTTTATTTGAGTATTTAATTATTTATAAATATTTTTTTTCTATATTGTTGATAAGATTATAATTTCAAGTCTCCTTCAACACCTTACAATTGATAATTAATCTTAATCTAATATTAAACAATATAAAACAAGTGTCATTTTATTAAAAAATACTTAGTGTAGAATTATATAGAGAGATTAGGAGTGAAATTTCTGTAATTTTTTGTGAGCGATCCTTTGCTATTTTTTTTGGTGTCAAATTTGAACTCTCTGGGCTGCTCTCGTCGGCAAGGTGGCTAATATCAAAGGGAGTATCAACGACGGCAGACAGTTGGTGGTCCCCGTGTGTACGATGACTACAGGTGGCTCTCCTTCGACTTTCCCTACATTTATTTTGAACCACTCCTCAGGTACGTTCTTTGATCCCTCTGCTTCTACATTCAATTCCCTAGCTATGAGTGAGCAAGCCATTAATAATGGCGACTCTAACTTCGATATGGTCATATCATCCAAGCCAAAGTCTTTTTCAGAGGCAGTTGCAAGTGCGACTGGTAAGGTTGATGTTAGAGCTAGATTCCTAGTCAGCACAGGGAACAATGAAGGTGCCCTCCAAGGTAATAGCCCTTTGGCTTCCACAGCTCCATTTTCCTTGACTCCGAATTCTGAAATGCTTGCTGAGATTGTTAAGGAAAAAAACAAACTTAAAGATACTGCTATTTTCTTTTCTTTAGTGGAAATTTATAAGTGCCCACCTCGTAAATTTTTGGATGATTGGTTTCATAACTTTTGGAATATCAAATTAGGGTTTAATATCTCATTTTGCAGACAGATCCAAAAGGGTTTATTTGTGATTTTCTTCTCTAATCATGAAGCCTAGCAAGAGGTCTTAAAAAGGCAATATTGGACAGTAGGCTCGACCTCTTTTCATGCTTTGGCATGGACTCTTGAGGCCGTGCATGAGGAATTTTTAGCCCTCTCGGCCCCTAAATTGATTTTGGTTAAAAATGTCCCCCCATTTCTTTGGTGATTCCTTCCTCATTTAATGGAAAACTTTGGTAAAACAATTCGGATGGACAAAACTACCAGATTGGTTCCTCACATGGACACTAGGGTTCTTATCTCGATTCTCCCAGGGAAATAAATTCCTAATGAAATTGAGATTGATGTGATGCATGAAAATTTTGTTTGTCCTATTGAAATCCTAGGGGGTTTGAATGCCTATTTTCTATGTAGGAGGGAAGGTCATCGCAAGAAGGACTGCCCTATCATTAACAAATCCCAACCTAAACCTTCCAGTAGCCCTAAATCTTCCCCCACATCCAACCCTCCAGTTAACCACTCGGTTGTTCAACCATCTGCCAATTCATCTGCCAAAAATATCTGGGACAACATGTTTAACTCTTAGATTGATCCTCCTTCCATCGTTCCTAGGAACCCTCCTAAAGAAGTTGTGTTGGGGCTTGGTAATGATGAAGGTTTTATGTTGGTCAGCAACAAGAAGAAGAGGAAAAAGAATAATTCAGGTCAGCCTAAGCCCAATAGCCTAAAAAAATTTCCTCCACCTTCTCAACCCGCTTTACCTCCTCTTACTATTGATTTAAGCCAAGGTCCTACTCTAGATTCTGAAACCATCAACTCTGACTTGACACCTTCTAAATTTCCTCCAAATTTTTTTAAGGAAATTGATGATGGATATATATTTGAAATCATTCCTACTAAGGAGTCGAAGCTGAATAAAATTAATATGGATATGGAGCCCTCTGTATGGGATGACTCCTCTAAAATGGATTCTATGAATATAAAAAGACGTGGAAGGCCACCAAGGTCTAGAAATACATCTGTTGGTAAATTGGATGGGGACATGTTCAGTTGTCCCATCATGGTTAATGAAATTGCATGTCAAGATCCTCTTAATCTATCTCAATGAATTGCCTCTCTTGGAATGTTAGGGGGCTTGAGTCCCCTGATATAATTTTTTTTATTAAGCGGGTCTTAAATGCTTTTGATAATATTGATTTGGTCATGCTGCAAGAGGTTAAAGCTACTGGTTTCAATCTTGAAACCACTCTTAACTTCACATGGAAGGACTCTACTAAATTTCATTCTAATCATTGTAGGGATAAAGGAGGAATTGCTATTCTTATCAATCCTAAATGGGGTTCTTTTATTTTCGATAAAGGCGTTTCTCTCTGTAACAGGGCGGTCTGGTTTATTATGAACATTAATAATAAAATTTTTGGATTTTTTTCCATTTATTCTCCTAATGATGTTAAATCTAGAATTTCTCTCTGGAATTGGCTTGCTAATCTCCCTGATATCCCCTGGTTTTTTTGGAGGGGATTTTAACATGGTTGAGTCGCAAGATGACAAATCTAGTGGCAATCCTTTTAACTAGAAAGATCAAGAGTATGTGCATTGGTCCAATTTTATTAGGGCTAAAAATCTATTTGATCCTCTTGCCAATTTGAAAGATACTCACCCTCGAATTTGGCACACCTGGTGCAAGTTCTAGCAAGGTCATTCTAGGATCTATTCTAGATTAGACCGATTTTATGGTAACAAGGACTTCATTTCTTTTCTCTGTGACATTAATAGTGTCATTGTTAAGGTTATTGCCACCACTTTATCTGATCATCACACTATATTCACTAGGATTAGTATCAATTCTGGGTCTGCTCGGCAGAAGTCTGTCTTTCTAAATTTTTGTTAAACACTAAGGTTTTGCAAGATGATGATGTTCTCTATGCCATTCATATCATTAGAAATTTCAATTTTTTTAACCTTAAAGACTTTTCTATGATAGAAAAATGGAAGGCTACTCTTCTAGCTTGGAAAATATTCATTTAGACCATTGGCCAAAAGTATGCTAAAGACTTTAGATTTAATGAAAAGCTTCTAAGCTCTAATCTTTAGGAAGCCGAGTTAAAGGCTCAATCTGACCCTTCTAACCTAGACCTTCTAAACCATCTAGTTGCTTCAAAAGATGCTTTGAATAAACACCAACAAAATAAAATCCAAGGTGCTAAAATCTGTTCTAGGGCTAACTGGCTCCAACATGGGGATCATGGCTCTAAATTTTTCTTTAATCTTCTTAAGCATAAGAAAATTAAAGAATCTATAGATAGATTGGTCATTAATAATAAGGAAATCATAGATCTAAAAAGTATCTCCTTGACCTTTGCTGATTATTATAGGTAGCTTCTATCTTCCGAGGACTCTAGAGAGGCTGTTGAAGTTAGAGCTAGTTGTAGAGCCCTTTTTCCCACTAAGTTGGATGTTGATGATGTTATGTTTCTTTCAACTCTGATTTCTATTGAGGAGATTGAAGGGGCCATTAAAGCTCTCAAGGATGATAAAGCCCCTAGACCTAATAGGCTTCCTATTGAATTCTATAAAGCCAACATTACTTGGATTAGCAAAGATCTGCTGGACCTTTATAATGAGGCTATTTCTACTGGCTCTCTAGGTCTGGAAATTAACAGGGTTTTATTAAACTCCTTCTGAAGGAAGGGGATAAGACTCTAATTAAAAATTGGAGACTGATCACTCTCCTTAATGTTTCCTATAAAATTTTAGCTAAAGTGCTTGCTATTAGACTAGTTCATATTCTCGCTAAGTTTGTTAGTATTACTCAAACTAGTTTTATTAAGGGAAGATACATTTTGGAGAATCTTATTACTACTTGGGAAGCCATGGATTGGGCTAAAAATTCACATTAGAATGTTGCTTTGCTCCTCCTAGACTTTGAAAAATCCTATGATAGGGTGGATTGGCAGCTCATTATTTTGATGTTACAATCTTTCGATTTTCCTCCTTACTTTTGTGATGCTGTTCAAACCTTGCTTAAGGAAGCTTGTGCTCAAGTTGAGATTAATGGATCTCTTTTAGATCCCTTCCCTCTAGGTCAATCAATTAGGAAAGGTTTCCCTTTGGCCCCTGCTCTTTTTGTTATTGCCGCTGAAGCTTTATTTAATATCCTTAGAGATACTTCTCTTTCTCCAAATAGTAGAGATCTGTACCTTCCTAATAATGAAGAGCTATTAAATAGCCACTTTGCAGATGATACTGCTATTTTTCTTGAGCTATTTGAGAACAAATTTAAGAATTTGCAAGTCATGTTGGATCTTTTTTGTGTTATCTCTGGTGCCAAGATTTCTCGATCAGGCTAAGTCAATCTGCTTGGGTTGGGAGGATAAGTCTCCGGATTGGTTCTCTCAATCTAATTTTCAGTGGAGAGGCCTGAAAAAAATTGTTAAGTATCTTGGAATCCCCTACTATGTTGACCCTTCTCTGAAAGATATGTGGACCTGGGTTAAGGCTAAAATTGAGAATAAACTTAATAAATGGCATAATAGAGCTTTATCATTTGCTAGTAGAATTCAAGTTTGTCAAAAGATCTTGTCCTCATCTAGTATATATTCTTCTTCTTCTTGGATGTTTAATAACTATTAGATTCTTGAGATTCAAAAAGCCATCATAAATTTTCTATGGTCTAATGGAAAAGGCAATAGAAAATTAAATGCTGTCAATTGGGATTGGTATCATACTGATAAGTCCCTTGGTGGGCTAGGGCTTAAGGACCTCAAGTTGCAAGGCATCACTCTTTCTACCAAATGGATCTTTCAGGATTTGGAAAGTGATAGTCCTTGGAAAGTTCTTATTAGACATAATATTGAGAGAGGTTACCTCAAGGAGGCTAAATCTTGGAAGAACCTCCCCCTCTATGACCTTATTACTAGTAAATTTTCAGTCATTGTCCAAGGTTCTATGATTTTTAGGTCTATTTGGTGTGCTTGGGACCATGTCTAGAAGTTTATCACTAATAAGGATTTTTATAATGATAATCAAATCCATGGTGAAAGGTCCATTTGGTGGAATTTGAGTGTGAATAATAAACCCCTTTCCCTCTACCAGGGATGTTTAGCCAAATCTTGGGCTAAAGCTAGAATTATTCAATTTGCTAATAATTTTGAGCATGATGTCCTTATTCCCTGGGATGATCTCAAGATTAAGTTTAATATATCTCAATCCCAGAAGAAGACTTATAATCTTATCTTCCAAGCTACTAAAGATATGCCTCTATATGTCATGTGGATTCTTTTAGACATCTGAAATGTAAGTGGCCAGATGGTATTTTTTTGGACAAACTTAAAGCTAAAAACATCTGTAAGGTTATTGACCATAATGAAGATATTATTTTTCATCTTAATAAAATTTGGTACTGTTCTTTTGATTGTAAAGCTTGGTCTAAGCTACTAAATTGTATTTGGAAAAGTCATGTTGAGCCAAAAATTCAATGTTTTAAATGGCTGGCTTTAATTGATAGACTTTCTATTAGAAGAGATCATCACCATTATGATATTTGTAGAATTTGCAAGTTACCTAATTCTAGTAGACATATTTTATTTGATTGCCTCTTTGCTAAAGAAATCTGGAATTTATTTGGTATCTACTATCCCATTAGTGTGAGCATTATTGATATCATTACTAGTCACATTAATGGGCTTAGTAAGGATGCTAATTATTTTTGGAATATTTTGTCCTCTAACATTCTTTGGAAGATTTGGAAATGCAAGAACAAGGAAAAATACCAAGGTAAGCCAAGGGTTCTTACTGATTTTTTTTGAAAACTCACTTTTTTCAAAATATTTTTGCAGATTCAAACCACAATGATAATCAAGAAGGATAAACTTTGAAGATTTCTTAAAGAGGGGCAGGCAACCTTCTTTGTTCATGAGCTTAAATATGGGTACCAGTGGTGAAGGACTATGGACAATCTGTGGTTATTTGAGCACACTTGCTGGAAACTGAACTAAGCTATCAAAAGGAACCTCAATGCCAGAAAGGAGGAATTTTTTATGTTGTCTTAGATTCAAGAAAGGAAAAATATTGTATGGATGGAAGGCCCACTCGGCTGGATTGCTTGGGTAGATCTTTGCTATGATATTTTACACTAGCATAGTGTTGTTGGATCTTAGGATTCTCAACTTCTTTTCTACCTCTCAGTTGCTGTTGTAATTTTGGTTGAGGTTGCACCTCAAATGGATTTCTCGGATACTATGTAATATTTTTTGGTCTCTCTATAACTAATAAAAAAAAAACTTAGTGTTGAATATAATGGTTGAAAATATCTATGTGAAATAAGGGTAATTTAATTGAAATGTTTTTCTGTTAAGGATTTATGGAGGGTTAGTTTTGAACATATCAGATCAATTATATGCAAGTATTCATTTCAATTTTCTAAAGCTTACATTTTTTTTTATCAATTTAATATATTATTAAAAAATATTTATCTATCCATTTAGTCTTAGAGGACCCTTTTCTCCCAGCTCCAACCATATTTCATTTTTTAGAGCTACCATTAATAAACTAGTACATGGATAATATATGTTATGTTCTTTATCCTATAAACATCATTAATTAATTCATTGTTTTAATGTGAATGTTTCTCTTTAAAGCACAACATAATTTTAAATAAAAATTTATTCATGTTTTAAAAATTTATAATAGTAGAATTAAACATCTTTTAATATTATCATCATACTTATTAACTATTTTAGTAAAAATAAAAGTATATAACTATTATAAATTTCACTCTTTATTTAACTTAGTTTGACTAAAATTATATCAAATAATTTATCAAATGAAGAACTACATTTTGTGCCATCATTTGAAATACTAATAACTAATATGTATCAAATCAAACCTTATGCATTTATTGCAATGTTTCTAACACATCATAACATTCAAAACAAAACATTACAACTATATAAATCCTAAGTACTTGTCTTTAGCTTTTATATAAATATAGTTTTAATTTAATAAATTTATTATAGTTTATAAAATATTTTAATTAATAAAAATATTAGATAATTGTAGTTTTCTATAATGATATTAATTACAATTATAATTATAATTTTATTTATAAATATAATTATTTTTATATATGTTCTATTGTATATATGTCATTAATAATATTATATTAGAAATATATTAAAATATGAAAATAATAATATTTTTATAATAATAATATATAATAGCATTTCTTAAACTATTATATAATATATGAAAGATATCTTTTTAGTATTTTTAATTTTTTTTTAATTGGTAAGAGGCCGAAGCCATGATTAATTATTATGTGTTATGATTAAGTTATTATTATTTTTTAAGCACTCGAGTAGATTTGAACCCAAGACCTCTCAGATAAGAGGTTCGCAATTTACTATTGTGTTGTAGGCTCTTGCCTATTTTTTAAAGTATTTTTAATTGAATGACAAATAGTATATTATAAAAAATACAATATTAAAATATTAAAAAATTAAACCAAATCATTTACATTAAAAATATTAAACATTAATTTCACATTAATAAAAATTAACTCTTAAAAAATATTAGTTTTGCAATTCACCTGGCCAATATAAGAGCTAAATGAATTCAACCAATCAAATTTTAGAAAAATAATTTCTTAAAATTGTAATGTTAACAATCATACATCTATATGCATCCATGCTATGCAACATATTAGTTCGATAATTTTTTTAAAATCAATTAATTTTTAAGTCATAGAAAACAAAAAAATTAATCACTAGTTAAAACATAAAATCTAAAAAGTATCACAATAGTACTTAGCCTACTAGCAAGTACTAATAATAAGTGATAATTTCCCATCTATAATAATATCTATAATCTATTTCATCATTCGTAAAAAAATAGAAATTCTCAAAAATAGGATTTTTCTAAAATAAGCCTATCATCTTAATTAAGATTATAAATTGACATGATCTTTCAAATTTTAGTTACAAAATATGACTAATCTCTTTTTCATATGGTAATAGGGAAATGCAAACTACCCTTCTAAATGCATGCAGGAGGCTTGCCTGCTGACACATGCCCCAGCCGGATAGTAGGGGGGCTTGAGATAGATTCTATACATCTACAACATGCCACATAGAAGAGTAGCTGGCCCTATAAATTCTATGCCTATAAATTCTATGGAATCACAAATAACAAAATACAAAATAAAGCACCCTTAATTTAAAATTTATTTTTGATTAATTGTTGATGAAAAATAATAATTAGGAAGATATATATTACATTTTCTTTAATAGTTTACTATACTGTGTGTGTGGTAAAAAAAAAAAGTTCATTTCACAAAATCACATATAAACTTCTATTATATTCTTTTATAATACATATTAAAATGTTAAAATATTGTATAGGTTGAAAAGTAATAATTGTATTATACATCTCTTTTTAGCTTTCATTTTCGATATCTATTCATTATTGTACTTGTCATAGGCAATGTAATATTGCATTCACTTCTATTCAATTAAGCAATTAAGCAATAATTATGCACTCATGAGCCAATCATTAATTAGTATTTTTTCCTTATTTGATTAATACTATAGTTTCTATAAATATTTATTAATTTGAAATGTTATATAATTGATTTATTTCAATTATGATTATCTCAATCAATTTACTCTTATAAGATCTTTTTTTTAGATGAGTACTCCATATACATTATTTTTGACAAGATTTTAGGATTGGTTAAATATTTTAATGTAGTTTTTCAATTAATACATTATTAATAACAACTTTTCATTTTCATAAATATATTTAATACAAGAATTAGTTTTGTTTTGGGTTGATACCATTAAAAAAAACAAATATTCATTTTGTATTCATAAAAGTTGTCACTTTTCTCCTATTTGTAATAGGTGAATATGACATAAATGTCATGGGTGAATATGCCAAATCTTTACACTAATATTAAAAAATTAATCAAGAGTCGTGTAATTTCATATTTTACATATCTTATCTATCTCATTTTGTGTAATAAAAATTACATAGTCAAATTAGCTAAAATGATAATTAGTCATTAAACTAATATTTGTTGATCATATATTAAATGGGAAAATGATGAGAAAAGTAGTCAAAAAGTTAGGGAATAATCTATAGATTGTGAAAAAAGAAAATCGTCCATACAAAATCTCATCTCGCCCAGGGTTGAATTGCTCATCGAAATCCTTTGCACATGATGGAGATTGGAAAAAGCCAAGTAGTACTTTCAACGTGGTGTCTCCTCTCAAATCCAACTCATAATTCAAGTATTCGGTAGCCATTTCAAACCCGTTTGATGTTCTTAATGGGAAAAATGAGTAGGAATAGTTGAATAAAAAGCAAGTGTACAAAAACCAATTAGGGGCCATTCCAGCTAAGACCCCAACAACTCAAGTGAATTTCTCAGATAGTAGAAGAGGCAAAAAATTTGTGGCAGGGAATGGTAGAGTGAATCATGAAGATTCCTAATCAGAAAACCCTGCACCATGCCCATCGGGAGGTAAATTGCATGACTCGAAATAACTATTAATCTAATTATATTAAAACCCCCTAGCTCTTAGCTTCGTCGAAGACCCTTAGCTCTAAACCTATTATTTTTTCCACAACAAGCTTGGACAACCAGATTAGGTTTTTTAATCTCACCAAATACTCAGAATTTAATAAGATGAACTATACTCTCATTAGATAGGATTTCTTTCAGAAGACCCTTTGGATCTCCCAAACCTTAATAAGGTCCAACCTAGGAGGAATGAGATTCCAATCTTCTCATCTTTGTGCATCTCACCTAGTTCATATGTTTTGCCTCATCATTGGTATTCGGTTGCTAATTCACCCGGCTTCTCTAAATAACATCCTGGATCTTCTCCCAACTAATACCCCCCCATCTTAGATGATAAAACCATCATCATTTGTAACCAGGAAAGTGAAGATCATTGGCAAGAGTGCTAAAAGGTTGGCATATTCACATTCTAGAATGGTCCAAAGTGCAAACTGCTCAACCTCACTAGTTGGTTATAGGAATTTTGTGAGAACCAAGTAAGTGTTTCCCACTACTCAGATAGATTATTATATATTCACTATAGAGATGAATCTATTAAAAAAGTCTTTCTTTATGTTTCTAATTATTTTTTTAAAGGCTACGCTATAAATTTTTTTGACTGGATTCCAGATTGTAAGGAAGGGATGTTAGATTTCTTGATTCCTACTTGGTTTATCCTTCAATCTCTTCCTCTAGAACTTTTACAGTTGGATGTTATCAAGAAATTAGGGTCATTCATGGGAGATTTGACAAGTATGGATTCTTCTTTCCATTTATGCAATAATATAAAACTATTGATTAAATGCAAGATTAACAATATGGAATCTAATCAGATTAAAGTGATAACTAACAAAGCTATTATAGACTAAACTTTCACAAATACAAAGGAAAAATCTCAAAAACCATTAGATTGGATAATAATAGGAAAATTATATTCAAAACACTACAACTCACTTCAGATCTTAAAAGCACTTTCCCTATGTTGAACATAAGGAACCCAAAAGAGCACCAAAGGGATTCTTCACATAAGAAGGACCCAACAAAAACTCATCAGGACACTATAAACTACCTAGAATTAGTTCAAGAAAAGCGGACAACTAGAATAGACAAGATCATAAAGGCAAATCCAATACTAGAGCCCAAAAATAGTCCCCCATTAGAATCCAAGGAGGCTTAAAAGAAAGACCCAGAGACTATGCAAGCAAATAAGATATTAGATGATCAAAGGAAAGTAAAGGAGAAACATGCAGCATCGCAGCATCAGATAGCAGCAAAGGAAATCTTGAGGAATCAGACATGGGGGGATACAAAGGAATCTGCTCTTTACCAATATTGCAGATTTCTAGGAAAAAGCAAAGTTTCAAAGATGTTAATATGGATAACATAATAAGTAATCAACACATGGTTAACACAAGCTCCAAGGATTAATCATCGGCAATAGTAAAAACAAGGAAAAACAAAAAAAATTCAAGAAGTTCAAGAAATTAAACACTCTAATTGAAGAAGTAGAGTCATCATAAAATTTAGAGAAAGAACAAACTGAGAAGCTATTAGACATGGGAGCAGTAACATAAAAGAAAAAGAAAACTTCCTTTTATTTGAAAGGTAAGAGGCAGGAAATGGGGAGGCCAAGAAAATAGAAGAGGACTTTGGATCACTACATCACCAAATTATAGATAATGGGAAACAAATTGGAACTATCAACAAAAAATCAACTAATAGTTTTTCTAAATTTTGGCAGATGCCTCCACCTAAATCTGAATCCCCTATTTCTTTTGGCAGTAATCATAAGGATAAGAGTAGTGAACGTAGTAGAGTAGAAAGAATGTTGACTCATGATTTTTAGGAATTTCTACATAGAGATTTGATATGGGATGAAGATTTGGAAAGATTGAACTTTTCCAAATCTAAAGTAGACAATCTAGACTCTTTAATTGAGGAATTAATTTGAGTTGATAGGAGCAGTGATGCTCAGAAAGAGATTTTGATTTAGGGAGTCTTAAAATTAGGAGGAAACAAAAATACTTGTGAAGACCTAAAAAGAGATTTGTTAAAGAGAGAAAGTGATGATAAGGAGGCTACACAAAAATTCAAAGACATACTAATGATAGTGCAAGGTGAGGACTATGAGGGGAATGACACCAAGAAGTTGCCATCTTTAGAGGATAAATCTACAAAAAATTAGTTAAACACAATTGAGCAATTATTAAAAGAATTGGAAAATGAAGATACGAAAGGGAAAGTAGGCAGCTAGTTTGATATGACTCTAAATATGCATAAGAATTTTGAATAGCTTGGTATCCAGATGAATCAAGAATGACTAAAATCTCCTAAATATGGCAAGGTGAAATCTAAAAGTGGTAGAAAATACCTCAAGGAACTTAGAGAAGCAGACAAACAGGTCAAAGAGTAGCAGAAGATCAGCCAATTATTTAATGTTGGGAAGGGGGAGATCCTTCCTAAGGAAACATGAAGATCACTACTTGGAACGTTAGGGGTTTAAATTCTCCTAGCAAAAATAGACTCCTAAAAGAAAATTTAAAACTAATTGATTCTGAGATAAGTCTAATACAACAAACAAAGTTAAATAAGATAGAAGGAATAGGCAAAATCCTACAACGCAATGGTAACTTGTGAGCCTCTCATGTGGGAGGTCTTTGGTTTGAATCTACCTTCACTTAACATATAATAATAATTAATTACAACAAATAGTAATAATAATTAAACTAGGCTTCAGCCGTTTACTCATCAAAAAAAAAGAAAGATAGAAGGAACCAAGGTAGGAAAAAAACTAGGTAGTTGGAGTATTATTCTACAAGAATCTAAAGGAGCCTCTAGGGGTTTAGGCTTCATATGGAATCCTAGGAAAGTATCCTTATATATTTTAAACTCAAATAACAATTGGATCAATAGTATAGTCAAAAGATTTAAAACCAATCTTTAGTTTATCTTAGTAAACATATATGGGCCAATATATAATTTAGATAAAAAAATTATTTGGGATGAAATTATTTTATTTATTAACAATCACCAAAATAACATCATCCTATTAGGTGGAGACTTTAACACCATATTAAACTTAAATAAAAAATTTGGAGGTATCCAACATATCTCTCAAGCAACCAAAGATTTTAAAAACTGGTGTGACCTCAATAACCTAATCGACATCCCATTTAATAATGGGAATTACACATGGAATAATAAAAGGAAGAATTTTTCCTTTATAGCTAAGAAACTAGATAGATTTTCCTCAAAGGAGACCTGGGAGAAATTAATACTAATATTCAATCATCTATTCTCTGAATTACTAGGTCTGATCACTTCCCAATTAGAGTTGAATTCTTTGAACCTTGTAAGCCAGTGAGAAATCCTTTCAAGTGCGAAAAAATGTGGTTTTTAGACTCAAATTTTTTAGATTGTATTAGAGAGTGGTGGTCTCAAGATAATTTTAAAGGATCTCGAATGTTTATTTTTGTCTCAAAAATGAAAATGCTTAAAGATAACATTCTCAAATGGAACAAGGAACCCTTCAATAATATATTCAAAGAAAAATTGGAAATTGAGGAAAGATTAAAGGAACTAAATCTAGAAGTAATTAAGAAGGGTATGAATAATGATACCTATCTTTTAGAAAAAGAACTACTTGCTAAACAAGAGAATATATTAACTAAAGAAGAAGTCTTTTGGAGGAAAAATTCAAGAGAGAAATGGCTAGATGAGGGAGACTAGAATACAAAAAAATTTCACAACTCCACCCTTCAAAACAACTTTAAAAGAAAAATAATTAAAATTAAAGACCATCTGGGTAATATCATTGAAAATCTAGATAAAATATCTAAGATTTTTGTAAGTCACTTTCAGAATACATTAAATAACTATGAGGGTTCAAATAGGGAATCTCAATCTAAAATGGTTGAAGTGATTCCCAAAATAGTCTCAATAGAAGATAATAAAGCTCTAAATAAACCTATCACTCTGGAAGAAGTCAGATTGGTGTTATTCAATATGAATCCTGACAAGTCTCCAGGTCTAGATGGATTCCAGACTTTTTTTTACCAAAAATGTTGGGACATTATAGGCATAGACCTATGGATAGTGATTGAAGCATCAAGAAATGACGGTTCATTGTTATCCAAAATCAACTACACCTTTCTTATGTTGATACCTAAAAAGGAAGATCCAAAAAATCCAGGGGATTTTAGGTCCATAGCATTGTGTAATACTATTTATAAAATCCTATCTAAAATTTTACCAAATAGACTTAAGCTAATCCTCCGTAAAATTATATCTAAAGAACAAACAAGTTTTGTTCCAGGTAGATCAATTCTTGATGATTTACTTACTATTCAAGAAACTATACATTCGACCTACAAGAACAAAGGCACAAGTATGTTCATGAAATTAGACATCCAAAAAGTATATGACATGGTCAATTAGAGGTTCCTATGCAAAATTTTAGAAGTGTTTGGGTTTTCCCATCAATGGATCAACCTCATAGTTAAATGCATTTCTACTACAAAATTTTTAGTTCTAATTAATGGAACCCCCGACAACTTTTTTGAAACATCAAGAGGTATTAGATAGGGAGACCCCCTATCCCCATTTCTTTATATCATTATGGCTGAAGCTTTTGGGAGATCCCTTACTGAGGCTCACAATAATAGGAAAATTAAAGGTATTACTATAACAAAGAACATCCCCAACATTACTCACCAACAATATGCAAAAGACACTATTCTACCTAGTGAAAGTAGGGCTATCATCCAACAATATATGGTAGCATCGAGCCAAAAAGTGAATGCAACCAAATCCAAGATTATTTTTTATCAATACTAAACCGGAGATGGAAAGGTAGAACTACCATGTCATGGGGTATAAGAAAGGGATATTTCCATGTAAATATCTTGGTATTGAGTTAGAGAAAGGCTCTAAATCTAGCAAGGCATGTCAGAGTATTCTAGATAAATTGGAGGCTAGGATTCAAGGTTGGAAAGACAAACGACTCACAAAAGCTAGTAAAATCATCAAGATAAGTTCAGTTCTATTTGCTATTCCAACACATATGCTATCCTTTCTTCCTCTACCCAAGTATATCCATTAGAAACTTGAGGAAAAACTTAGAAACTTCCTCTAAAATGATTACGAGGAATCAAAAAAATTGGCTCTCATAAGATGAGACAATATTTACAAACTTAAGGATTCTGGAGGATTAGGAATTAAAAATTTATATTAGCAAAATGAAGCATTAGGGGTCAAATTAATATGGCATCTTTTTGTTGAAAGAGAGGAAAAATGGGCTAAAATTATGTACAACAAGTACCTTAATGTAGGGGATCCTCTCTCAATTTTCAAGATGAAGACCCTTCCCAAAGAAACAGAGAGTTGGAATTTTATGGTTAGATGTCATTCCCTCATCAAAAAATAGCTAACTTGGGATATTGGTAAAGGGAATTCAATCTTATTCTGAAAATATTCATGGGATGGTCACCCCCAATAGATATCATGGAGATTTCGGGGGATCTCAAAGAGAAATTAGTCAAACTATGGAACAGTAAGGTTAGCAACTACAAAACAAAGATATCTATGAATGGAAGTTCCAGATGGATTTGGAAACCTTTGAATGATATAGAAATGGAACCAATAGCCAAAAAAGTATATGAAAAGATACTATAGAATAGGAAAATTAAGTAGATTGAAAGGAATGACAAGCTCATTTGGGCCATATCAAATGATGGCAAGTATAGTGTGAAAAATGAATACAAAGCTCTTATTCATTTTCAAAGATGGGATGAAGTGAAAATCCCTCTCAAAATCTATTGGGACCCTTCTTTTCTACCTAAGGCAAGTTTCTTTTTATGGCTGGCATTTCAAAATAGGATTTTGACAACTGACAGATTTCGTAAGTTAGGTTATGAAGGCCCCTCCAGATGTGTGTTATGTAAATAAAATATTGAAGATACTAATCACATCCTATATAGATGTTCCTATTCTCAATATTATTGGGAATGGCTCAGACATATGTTAGGCTCGAGCACCCCCATGCCTAAATCATTAAAAAATCTCCTCAAATGTTGGTCCACAAATTTCTACAAAGGTATCTACAGTAGTCCTTGGAACATCTATCCATCTATCCTCATGTGGGAAGTTAGGAAAGAAAGGAATAGAAGAATATTTTGTGACCAAGATCTATAGCCAGAAGAGATTGTTAAATAAAATAGAAGCTATTATAGTTGAGACTTTAAACTCCCATCTTAGGAACTCCAGGAAAGAAGAAGGATCATTCTCAAGCTGCCACAGATACATTAAAAGGAAATGGACTGGTCTAATTAACCCTCCACTTACCTATTTCAAGAGGAGTAAAGAGGCAAGGGAAAGTTGTAGATGGAACCCCCCTCTGAAGGGATGGGCTAAGCTAAACTTTGATGGAGCAGCCAGAGGTAATCCAAGTGTAGCAGGGATCAAGTACATCATTACCAATGAATCAGATAATTGGATTGCTAGAAAAGCTAAATCTATCAATCCAACAACTAATAATTTGGTGGTTCTTGAAGCTTTGGAAGGTCTTTAGCTTTGCCTAAATTTAGGTTTATCCAATATCATCATCGAAGGTGACTCTCAAATTTTATTAAATGCCATAAGGAAAAAGATCAATGCCTAGCTATGTTCTAAACTCAAAGCTAGAAGAAGTTCTCAATTTTCTAGACTAGTTTGCAGATATCCAGATACATCATATCTTTTGGGAAGGTAATCAAAAGGCAGATCAATTGACAAATGAGGGGGCTGATGGTGGGAACTCTTTGGTTTTCAATAATTGTTCTTCATTTATAGAGCTCTAGACTTTTCTACTCATTTCATTAATTTAATAAGCTTCTTAAATCAATACTATAAAGATCTAGATATTACTTAGTTTAGTTTTATCCATAGCCTTAGGAAGCATAGGTTTCTTAGCCCCTATTTTAAACAATTCTACACTATGGCAGAACACTTTTTTAGATCAAGATGTTATACATCCTAAACTTCATTCTGATATTTTTGATGACATAAAGTATAGTTTTTGCATAAATTAACAGATTATGATACTGCTAGAATGCATATTTGTAATTCCAAAGTGGCATAGATATAAGATTATATTAAAGAACCTTCAGTTTAGATGTCTTTATCGAAGAGAGAGTTATAGTGGAAAGCTCTAAAAGTGAAGCAGTCTTCTATTTTTCATATAGTCAATAGTGGTTCTATTCCCATTATTTTAAGTTGGATCACTCTTGATTTCCATTTATGGAGTCCCCTTCCCACATCATGAATGTTTTAAGGTGATGTCGAGTTGATGATTTGAGATGATGTAGGCATCCATCTCAGATCTTCTAGAGCTTTCGCAGGCTAAGCCTTCCCCTTTTATATTCATTCTAGGATCTGCCTCTATCACTTTTTGCCTCTCATTCTAAGCTATGGATACCTTTATCTACATATTCCATACTTTAGAGGTTCATAGAATGGATTTCTATGGAAATGTGAAGCCAAAAAGGTGGAATCGTGTGTTAAGACCTGTAGATGGGATGACAAGAATTGCAGTAAGAAGGGCCCTAGGTGAAGGTTTCTTCAAATATGATTTCTCATGGAGAACTAACAATGATATTATGGGATCTTTTATTGGGTGCATGGCTAGAGCTAGAATAGAAAAATGGGGCATGGTGAGACTCTATCAGAATATATTTGACCCTATCTAGTGTGGAGGCCTAGAAGAAGCAGTCATGAGCTTAGACAAGAAGCTTAGAGTCCCTCTCCTTGAAATGTATATGGATTTCCCCCCAAGGAGCTTTGATCTAGATATTGTACCTAAGCGACCTGCATTGGTAATTCGTGATCATGTAGCCTTTAACTAGGTGTGGCCAAAGATGGAATCAAGCATACAATTCCTTCTTAGATGGAGAGGGATAGTGGCAGATGATGGTAAGGAATGGCTCCAAAGTTATCTCGACTGTTCAAATCCTACATCCATCTAGGGGTGGAATTGGGTAACTTGGATGTTTTGGACTTTTGCACCCCAACTTCAAAAAGCCTAGTAAGGAAAAGAACTCCTTTGAATTCCCTCCTCACTTCTAGGTGGAAAACCCTAATGATATTATCGAGGTCATCATGGTTTCTTGGAAATGACAGGTATTAGGCACTTAGTTCATGTTCTCTGGTAGTTTGGTTAGTGGTTTTCCCCTATTTTTCCCTAGGTCTGGAGTCTTGGTTCATGCTTTCCTTGCCTCTCTCTTTGGGTGGTTTTCTTTGAGGGCTAGTGTCATGTTGATAGCCTTCTATAGTGTTTGTATGTTGTTTATATTATAGATCTTAAAAGGGGAGTTTTGTATAATGCCTAGATGACAACATTCCTCTTACGACAATTTATTCAGAGGTTGGTTAGTAAGGTAGTTTTTAGTATTTTAAGTCTGAGTCCTCCTTTTGTATATTCATAATCTTATGACATCAATATATATAAATTTTATAGTAGCATATAGTATGTTTCATTCTTTGCTTTCTTCTTATGGCTAGTTTGATTCATTTGGTCTTCTTAAAGATGCATCTGCAAATTATTATATCCAAGATTTTTGGTTGCAACCATAGAATTGAATGGTGTTTTTTTAGAGATTGTTTCTAATCAAAATTAGTTTACAAGGTAGTAATCTTTAGTTCCTTAGAAGGGTAGACCAGTTGGTTTAAAACAAAATTCAATTGCAAGCCCATCATAATAATCACTCTTGGTTTAAGGCATAACATTAAGAAGGGTATAGATAAATTACTTGATCCTTATTCTTATGTATAATCATTGTTAAGTATTTCTTCTTACAACTTTGTACTTATTCTCAATTAATCTAATAATATATCATGAGTAGGGGATTATATTATGCCTCCATATTAACATAGAAAGTAATCAGGTTACTATAACAAAGCAATATGCATAGCTAGCCATAATTAAATCAAATTTTCTTCCTATGGTGTAATTTGGGACAAGTTAACCTTTTGCATAAGTATAGATTAAATTTGATGTTTATTGTTTAATATATCTTATTATTTCATTTTGGTAAGTTATATTTCGTTGTAAAGCCCTTGGTTGTATCTCTTTTCTTTGTTTAGATTATCAATCTTATCCCTTCTTAGTATCTTCCTACATGGTATCCCTCTAAGATAGCCTTAGCATCTGCTTCTCTTTCTCTGATGCTCTCTCGTTAGTATATGGTCTAAACTTACTTATCTAATTTTGCTTCAAGTTTTTAATCTAAGCAACATGTTTAAAGAGCAAGCATTTTGTTAAAGGATAACAAAAGGATCATTTGGAGACTATTAAAGTTTTGGCCTACCTATTTCTCTTTGATAGCTTAAATGGAAGTTATAATTATAGTTTTAAAGATAAAATTCATAAGAAGTTATGTATCCCATCTTTGTATTTAACAAGAAAGTTTTGTAATTAATAACTGGGGTATGTCCCTTTTATAAATGTAATAAAATAGGACTAAGGTCTCAGGCAAGACTGGAGATTTTCTTCTCCATTCTTTCCTACCAGTGCCTATTTGAATGGAGGTACTTTGCTATAATTTTTAATTTAATATAATATAATTAAGGCCTTGGCCATTTACCGATAATTTTTAAAAAAAAATTGTTGATCATATTAAATTAAGCTTAAATACTTATCTAATTATAATATTCATTCTTTATTACATATATTGTATATATTTTAGGAGAATATTTTATTATTTTACATTACTAATAACCATTCTCATATTTATTACATTTTACTAATTATTAACAATTAACATTGTTAAAATAATAAACTAACTTACTATTACACATAAGTACAATTAAATGGATAAATTTATAAATGCCACCATATGGCATTGTTGAGCTGTCATTATGCATGATGCTAAATGGCAGGAATCCTTGCGAATTCCTCTCTTGAAAAGCTGATTTTATGAATCAACTCCAAGGTTTTGAGTTGTCTTGCAATGTACCGAAATCCGCTCAGTTGAAGATAAATGTGATTGTTCACAAGGAGGCCTTTGCTAGTTCATTTTGATTCCAGAATAAGATGAAGAATATGCATACTGCTTCAAAATAACACTAAAAGAACTATGTTTTTTGTATTTTTATGTTTTTTGATGAATGCAAGCTAACAATGTAAGTAGTATGAATTCCTGCTCTAACAAAAGGGTTAGCAAAGAAAATAACAAAACTTGAAAGTAAATAACATGAAATTGAAATTCCTAAAGGACATAAATTATGGAAAATGACACACCTGCAAATTAAGCTTTCAAAGAAATTAATAAATAACCAATGAAAGAAACTTCCCTGATTCCACTGATGCAATTGTTGGTGAGAAACTTAATAGGAACATAATGTTTCACCCTTCATCAAATCACAAGGCCACAGAAAGTGCACTTATGCAAGACAAAAAGTTATGTAAGCACAATTCTATGATTTCTTCATAAGCTAGTTACGCAATGAAATTCATTGATACCATAATAAACACCAGAACTAATAAAATGCACAACTAGAAACAAATAAATAAACCTTTGGCTCAATCACAATTTCATGAAAATAAATCCACAAAATAATGACACATTCAGGCAAGAATTACTACACTCCAAATCCGAGCACCAAAAGCATAATTTTATTGCAAAATAATGGTG
Organism: Cupressus sempervirens; assembly: GCA_028749045.1. Lineage (NCBI taxonomy): Eukaryota > Viridiplantae > Streptophyta > Pinopsida > Cupressales > Cupressaceae > Cupressus > Cupressus sempervirens. The sequence goes on from CM053787.1 coordinate 941,550,708, forward strand.
ACCCTCATTACATATTACAATGGCGTATTTATAAGAAATTGTCTCCTCAATTTGTGTTGAGAGTGAGAGATATCTTTCATGCAATAAAATAATTTTAATAAACAAAATAAACTAATTATATACAAACTACAATCTAATTGGTGCAAAGTAAGACTCCATCCCTATTTTAATTTGTTAATTGGATGCATGAGCCTTTTGCATGTTTAAAAACAAAGAAAACTGAGAGAGAAAGCTTCAAGTCAAAGTGGAAGTGTCTAGGAGCGCTAAAAACGGAAGTTGATCCTTTACAGGGCATTTGTAGGAGTTAAACTACCATCGGAACGCATTTCCAATGCAAGGGGAGCTCTATTTTTGGAATTGGCAATTGACTGTTAGCAGAACTTTCCCAAAAATGTGTACCTACGAAGTTTTGGACCTACATACCTATGGACCTGTAGAACTACATAGTTGCACACCTCAAAATGGTCCAAAATCTCAAAATTTTATTGAGTGTCAAAATCAAAATTTTGGCATCTAGGTTTTGTTCTTCTTTATCCCAAAGCTATGTTTGGATGTTTGCCCTTGAATTTCTCTATCATCTTAGTAATTTTAGCCACATCTGGTAGATCTAAAGCCTCATATTTTTCTTTTACCTTCTATCAGTAATTGTCTACCTCAATTCAGGTATCAACAAAATCCCCAAGTTTGGTATCCAATTCTAGCAATGCTTCTTCCATTCTAAAGGCTTGTTAGGTGTCTTCATCATCAACAGCTTCCACAAAAAATTTCTTGAAATTATCCACTACTACCTCAATCGGTAACAATTTCTCTTGTTCCTCATCTTCAAAAATATCCAAGAAAGCATTGCTATAGTGTTTCTTCGCTTCCAAAATTCACTCTTGGGCTTGTTCCTTGAGACGATGAATCTCCTTATGTAATGTTTCCATTACTTTATTGCTATCTGCTATCTTTTCTATCCAATCATCAATCATGTCTAATTCTTCTCCTATATATACATTGATCAAAATTTGGTACCTTTTCCCCTTTATGGCTTGTAGAGTTTGCAAAGCCTTACTCTAAGCCCTCACTTCATCCATGATACTAAAGTCCTGCTTCAAAATTGCTACCATTTTATTCATGTTTTCCTACATAGCATGCAACAACTTCAAATTTCCCGTAATAATTTGGATACCTTTCTCCTCAAAAATTTCCCACCACTATTGACAGGCTTTCAAAATGGATCCAGTTGTACACCTCCTCCCTCTCTAAGTATAGTGTTCAAGGTTTGCTTAGGGTGCTCAGGATCCAAAGGACCAACTACTTTGGCTAGATATCCCTTTAGGATCTCGACCTACCTTCAAAGTAGTTTGACCTCATCCCATTCCATGTTCTTGAGGACCTCTTTGACTCCTAGGGTCATCATCAATCAGGCTGAATCCCATGTAGGCCTCCCTAACATAACATCCTTCAATTCATAATCTTTGAGAATAATGCTTTTCGCATCTATGTCTTAAGGAGGGATAGCCACTTGTGCAAACAATTCCTGGCTCCTTGTGCTGGTGATAAATGCCAATGGTGTTGCCTCATGGGATGGAGACTCAGATTTATTCAAAATCTCTACAATATCACAAATGTGTTCCTCTAAAGCAAGGAATTGAGGCTTAGTACTCCTCATTATTTCCTTTCGGATCCATCTAGGGATGCATCCTATTGATGCCCTAGCTCTTGATGACGAAGGGGTATGTTCTACAACTTCCTTCCCTTTGTCACTCTAGCTTGGAGTTATCTCCTATTGGGAGGGCTCTTCTTCTGTAGCCTCAGCCTCAGTCTCAGTAGATCCTATAGCTTGCACCTTAGTGTCTTGGGAAGGTAGTTGAAAATATTCCATTATTTGTCCTTCCTTTGACACTTCATCAATAGCCATTTTTTCTGGTCCCTCTTTCTATGATGGCTCCTTCTAAACTTTCTCTTCTTCACAACTCAGAGGTGGAGGAGTAACCAAGCCCTTATCTACCACCATAATTCATGGTGGAGATGGGGTACTAAGATTAGGATCCTATGTATTTGGCGGCATCTGCATCCAGTCTTCCTATTGAGGTTCACTTATAGGGGTGTCCCTAATCTTATCCCCAATCAACTCTATAACTACAAGCATAAAATTAAAATCTGACATTCTAAAAATTTCATTGCCCTCATCGCTCTACTCATCCATCCACTGCTATACTTCATCTTCTAAAGAAGAGAGTTCTAAGGGTTCTACTTGGGTGGATGGTGAGGTACCTATGGCACTCTTTCTCCTTTGTAGCTCAGTGGCTCTTGCTAGTCGAGTTCTTCCCTATAGGGGCACTTTTTCCTCTTCCTCTTTTGATTCTTCTTCCTCCTCCTCTTTGTCTCCCTCCATAATAGTTTTGGGAATAGATGGGGAAGGCACCAATCTTCTGTTGAACCTTTGCCTCTTTTTCATCTGGATCTTAATCCTCTTCTTTTGTTTCTTGGAGGCAGAAGGAGAAGCTATCTCTTCTTCCACAGGAGGAATGGAGACTTGTAAAATCTCTCCCTCTTCTAGTTGGCTAGGAATAATGGGAGGCAATTGAGGTTCATCTTGGACTTGGTAGCTATAGTATCTTCGAACCCTTGTGCACTCTCTTCTTACTATTGTGGAGGCACCTATTCTTCAACCTATTCTATTTGAATCCTTTGAGGGGACCTCTTCCTTTAGTTTTTTCCCTTCCTCTCTGGAGGGTGATATTATCCCACCAAGCGATCAAGTTGGTATACTATCTTGGACTTGATAGGAGACTGGGCTGCAAAAGTAGGAATTGTTACTTTCTTCCCTCTACCTCTTTTTGGGCAGGCATGTGCATGAAAGATCATTGTATCAGGTATTGGATCAAGTGGAAAAGATTTCTTTATCCAATCCTTCATCATTTTGATGACATGCCTCACCCGCTGATTAATGTCATCGGCCTCCTCCTTGTCAACCTTAGCATTCATAATGGGCCTTTCTCCTATTTTGCCTGAGTTGAACAGGAGGTCCAATAGATCCTTGGAATCTTGTTGCCTTATCTCCCCTAGGATGTCTAACTAGAGAACCTTCTTTTGCTAAATACAAAGGCATCCTACAATAGTCCCTTATGCAAATGTCGTAGTCATTTTTTGTGTTCATCCAATGATCTTCGATAGCATCCTCATGGTGAAACTCTCTTCCTGCTAGACTTTCCACTCTCCCAGTATTATCAAAATAGGGCTGGGGAGAGTTGTACTCCTCAAGGGGATAATTCTCCCACTCCCACTTCCACTCAAATGACAGAGTATCTTATTTCCATTTCACCTGGTATGGTCCAATGACCAAAGGCCATGCCCAGTTGTACACTATATTTTGTGTAACACTCTAAACCCTTCTATCCAAGGTATTTTTGTTGCTCTAATGGTCTCAATGAAATTGACCATGAAAGTGCTGAGGTGGCCTATTTCAGGTAAGCCCATGACTCTACTTAAAAGGATGATGAAATATCCAATGTCCTCCTTTATGTATCCCCAAGTCATATCCACTTTGCCTATTGTCCTTCCCCGAGGAGGCTTTTCAATAAGGTAAGAGGATTGTATGATGTCTATCGCCTCCTGCTGGTGCTCTCTATACCATCTCTCTGCTGCTTCATATGAGAGTCTAATGAACTAATCTTCTCTTGGGAGATGGAAGACCCTCTTAATGTTGTTTGGTTGTACTTCATATGAGAGTCTAATGAACTGATCTTCTCTTGAGAGATGGAAGACCCTCTTAATGTTGTTTTGTTTTAGGTCCAACACAACCTCTCCAGTGACACTCTTGACCACCCTTTCTTTAGGAACAAAATGTTGTGCTAGTGTTATGATTAGTTCTGCTGACTACACCAATATAGGATGCAAAGCTGCACTCACCAACCCAAAATGAATCAATTAGGATACTAGAGCTAATCTCTTGGTGGGCTTGTTGTAGATTCTTAGAAATTCTCCCAAATCTGTGTGTCCCAGGTCAGTATCTCTGATTTTTGCGTAATCATCATGGAATCTTGATTTTGAGGGAATGCCTTGGAATCTAAAAATGACAGGATTGGGTGCCATTCCGGATGTGGATGCCATTTCTCTACATGACACAAAAAATGTTTATTAGGTCAACGATAAAACTTGGAAATCAAAACACAAATGCCTTCAATTCTACTAACAAAAGATAAGAAAATAAAAATAAAGAACAAAATGAATCAGCCAATTTGGGTGCTTTTATTTATTTTTTAAATCTAATTTTCTTTTTCTTTATTTTTTAATTTATTATTTATTATTATTATTATTTCAATTTTTTTTTGGGTTTATTGGTGAGATGGAGAAATGCATGGGTGGAAGTGTATGTGTGTGTGCTAGTGAGAGCACAATGCATGGTAAAAAGGGGGCACACGTGCGGGGTTTCAAATGGTGCACAACACTAAACATTCAAGGGTTGTGGTGTGTAGTGCCAAAGGGCTGCAATGGCATGCGGCACATAGAGTTTCCAAGGCACATGACACCAATGTTTGAAGGGCACGAGGCATGGTAAGAAGGGCACATGCGCGGCGCTGCCAAGAGGGTGCACATGGCACTGCCACTAGGGTGCATGTGTAGCACAACCAAGATAGCATGCACATTGGGACCGCTATGGCACATGCAGTGTTGCCAAGAGGGTGTGCATGGCACTATCACTATGCGATGCAACTAAGATAGCACGCGCGTGGCATGACTACTATGGCGCGTGCAATCTTGCCACTAGGGTGTGCACGACGCTGCTAAGAGGGTGTGTGCAGAACTGCCACTATGTAGCATGAGCAAGATAGCATGCACACGGTGTAACTGCTAGGGCATGCACAACGTTGCCAAGAGGGCACGCCCACAGATGAGTGAGAACATGAAGTGCAAGAATTTTCTTTACCTTTCTTGCGGAGCAACAAAATAATGAAGTGCAAAGATGAAAGAAAAATGGGAAATAAGGGGGCAGTAAGTGGTTTTATAGCCCCGCCCCATGGGGGCCACACGTGCGGGTGCACGGTGTGTACCTCACCGACATGTGCTCGCATTGTGTGATGCAATTTTTTTTTTAACTTTTATAATTTTTATACCTTTTTTTTGATTTTTTGATTTTTTAGTCTTTTTCGAGTTTTTCAATTTTTTTTGTGTTTTTATGATTTTGACTCTAACATCTTTTCTCGAATCTTGAACTGTGAGTTTGGGAGTTTGAAAAAAGTAGGGGGTCCCCATTCCTAGTAAGGAATGGGGTGTGTGTTGTGGGACCACAACAGGCACTTGTTATAATATTTAATGATGGATACTATTACAATACCATGCCACTATGGCACTTGTTTAGATGATTTGAATAGTTAGATCTGTATGATTTTGAAAAAAATGAAAATCTTTACATTCCTTTTGTATTTCTAAATTATGTCTATTTAATCTAATAAAAAATTACTTTATTTATTAATTTTCAATCTTGATGAACTTCACATGCATATTAAATATCTATGAAGGCATTTTAAATTATATATATATATATATATATATATATATATATATATATATATATATAATTTCTTATTTAACTTGAATTTATCAAATTTATTTACTATTTGACATAAATTAATTATTTTTTGGAGAAAAATTATAAATTAGTGAAGGTATAATTCTATATAATAACAATGTTTTTATGATATGCATAATATACAAGAATATGTTATCTCTTTTTTAATCTAAGTGGGATGCCATAAAAATGTATATAGAATCTAAAAAAATATTATCCCAATTCTAACCTTAAATGTGTTTCAAATTATAAGAAAAGCCAACCTTGACCTAAATTATAATATAATAAGAACTTTGTTATCCAAGAGATCTATTAGATTTCGACAATCCATACTAATACCTTTTGATTTTTGGATTTGATTATGTATAGTTTTTTTACATCAATGCTCTAGCATCCTGATGATGGATCATGTAGTATGATCTGAAACCTTGATGTAAAAAAACTATACACAATCAAATCCAAAAATCAAAAAACATTTGTTATCCAAGTTAAACCCTTACTCAAAATAATGTTGATTTAATTATTGAATGTTAACAACCCTAAGCCTAATATTATACATCATTATAAACATGATTTAAACCTAATTTAATTAAATTATAATCTAAATTAAACTTTATTTCAATCATAACTATAATTTTATTAGAATTGAGTAGACATATCAACTGCCATTAAAATTGGGATCTTATTAGTGTAAATACTTTGCAAGAATATATTCAAAATGTATATAATTTCAAATGTGTAATTTTCCTTCACTTATCTCTTCATTTGATACTACGTTTGGGTTTAAATGTATATGATTATTAAATGGAAATTATTTTTAAAAAAGTGTATTATAAATTCATTACATTTCAACTTTTTAATTTAAAATTATTGTAATTTATCATTATAAGTATTTTAATCAAGTATATTGATTTTAGTTTTAATTAAATCATTTCATTGATTATATATATTTTTAAAGATTTATTATTATCAAAATAACTAATCATATTCTTAAAATTATAAAATAACTTAATTAAATATAAAATTAAGGTGGGTTAATAATTATGGTTATAATTATTTAATAATTAAATAAGATTATTAAAAAGACAAGTATTACTACTATTTGGACTAAGACAAGATTTAAGACAACTGACTCTTAAGCTCTATATTGAAGTTGACTTTCTCTTTCAAATCTTTATATGAGATGATTATTACAAAATAATACTAGAGAATAAACGATACATAATCACCTTTTTGGGTCAAGAAGTATAACAAGATACTTTACATCAAAGCAATCAAATATATACTAAGATACATGGTCCAAAAGATTTGGATATCATTATTTAAGTTCAATGTAACCCTAACAATGTTATTTTACATCTTAACATTCTTTTAAATATAGGCAGAATAAAATTCAAACTATTTTGTTATATTTATTTTGTATATTCCAAATAGCAAGATTTCAACTAAACCACCATTATGATATATTAACTAAAAGAGGGGTAAAAATTTATTCAACATTTAGAAGATTATAAAGCACAAAGGGCCAATTACCCAATAAAGAAAAGAGCATGGCACAACCTTAATTTCAACCACTAACCAATCCAACATGTGAGACCATTTTAAAGATAATTGTCCCCTATCCACAATATCTCACCCTTGCATTTGATCAAAAGCTCATTTGGCTAGACAATCGGCTACTTCATTTCACTCCCTAGGAAAGCGACTAAAAGTATCATATTTCAAAGAGCCACACAACCTTATAATCTATCTAATGAATAAATATGGGTGTCAACTATCATCATCTAGTCATTATTCATTCAAAAAAGTCACCACTACCTAATAATCAAATCCATAAAAAATAAATTCCAAGCAAGAACACAAGTTTGTGCTCCATAACATACAAAACGTTGAGGTCCTCCATCTAATTATCTCTTCATATCTAGACCTATCATGCCCTATTGAACCAATATCAACATGACCATTTTTTCCCAAAAAGAATAGTTAATTTTAATTTTAAAAAATATTTGAGAAGGTGGGATCAAATGACCCTCCAAATATATGTTCCCCAAAGAATGTTTACATTTATTTCTATGATCTAGTTTTTTTCCTCACCCCAAGAAAGAGATCATTGAACTTATTGCATATATCAAGATCTATAGGATCTACACCTCTAAAAAAGTTGCACTTTGTCAAGATAATCTCACTAAAAGAGTAAATAGTTTTTTAGCATAATGTTAAGCAAACATCATAACATCATGAAGAAATGTATGATTCCTCTCCAACTAAATATGCTAAATGAGAAAAATGGGTCCAACAACTGAGGAATCCTAAAGTAAGGAATTATTAGTTGGTGTTAATCTTAGATTGGTTTTGACATATGAGTGATAATACACTTAAGTCATTTTCTTAATTCATGCCAAACAAGTAATACATGCTGAGCATAAGTTGTTAGATAGTATAAGTTGAGCGAGAGATATACAATAAGTGTCGAGTAACTAGTAAGTGTCAAGTCACTCAAGTGCCAAGTAGATGGTAAGTGTCAAGTCATTTGGATGCTAAGTATTTAATGGATGCCAAGCCATTCAAAGGTCAAGTTACAACATTGAAGTTATAGTTGATTGTGAGCATCAGTGACTTCAAGTGCTAAGTAATATAGTTTTGATATAGTTTATTGTAATGACACAAACTACTATGTAAATTGTTTTGGAGCCAACTTGAGGATTTTTTTCGTGATCCTAGATGATAAGAACAAATCTAAATTGAGAATCCCTATGTAGTAAATGCAACCAATCAGTTAAAGGGATGAATTGAGCAGCTAGATGGATGAATCATAATAGTTGATTCATACCTAACCCTAATTCACCTAGGTCTTCTTAAGGAGGAAAAACCCTAAACTTTTTATGAAGGAAAAATGAGAAAAGAGAGAAGTTTTCATACACAAATAGAGCATTCATGGTGACTAAAGTATTGTGAATTGAGATACATTGCAGGATCAGTTAGAAGAGAACAAATGAAAGGAATTAAGGAACAAAATAGATACATCTAATCAGAAGGATCAATGGTACATGAAAATAGGTGATATGTTATCTAGAAGTAGAGTGCTAACCATAGGATCATTTTTGATACATTCTAGCAGGTGAATTAGTTAAATCTCTTAACATAATAGTCTTAACAGGCTATTGAAAATCCTTTAACAAGGTGCTTACTTCATCGTAAGTTAAAGTCCTTTTACCAGACACACGTCTAATAGGGTGTTGAAATCCTTTAATAGGCTATGATCTAACAATCATGTAAGCCTTTAACTGGGTAGACCTTTCATAGGGTAGATCATGTTTCATGATAAAAAATTGTAGCCTTCATTGGATACACTTTAACTCTGCAATAGTGGAGATTTGTGAGTGTCATCCCCACCCTAGTTTTACCTTCTCATTGGAGGGTTTCTAGGTAACCAGATATCTTGTTTCATATATTTGTTGAATGCCTATTTAATTTGAAGTTATGGATGTATATGCTTAATTTGGTATTTTGGTTTACATGCATATATTGTGAGATGGAAGTGTGGTGAATGATTTTAAGGTTGAAAGTTTTAAGTGCTGATTCACACCTCCCCTCTCAAAGTTTAGTTTTCCCATTGTATTTCCAATAATTGGTATCAGAGTTTTGTTCTCTAGAAAGTAAAGCTTTGTGGCTTTGAGTAAAGATCTTGGAGATGGAAGTCTACAAGTTGGAAAAGGCTATTGAGCACTAGAAGATTGAAATACAACTTGTCTTACATCAGATTAATGAAACAAGAGATAATCTAAAACATTCACTCAAGAGAAGGAAAGATATAGCCATTGAGGAGAATGAGACACAATACTAAGAGATTAACACTACTGGACTATTTACTAAAGGAAACACTAGTGAATTTGATGTAGCAATTGCAAATATGATGGAAAAGAACGGAACACTAACTAAAGAGGTAAAATTTCAAGATAGAATAAGAAACCCAATTAGTATTACTATGTGAGGTGACTGAGCAGAAAAAGAAAGCTCAAGAAGACAAAGTCATGATTGAAGATGATAAAAGAATACTAACCAATAGACTGGAAGAGAAGACATCAAAAGTACAAAGGATTGCTAGCATGCAATTGGAAATATTGAATCAAATGATGATTACCAAACATGAATTGAATGGTAAAGATATTGAGATCACAACACTGAAGTTATAGAGTGAACAACTAAGAAATGATTAGAAAAGAGAAAAGGAGTTTCTTGAAAGCTTCAATAGACCTAGTGAATCTATTAAGTATTTTGAGTAGCTAATGAGATCTCCTAGATACAATAGTGATACTACTAGATTAGGATACACTAGCATTGAAGAAGGAGAATAATCTAAAAGTGGTGAAGGGAGAAGTAACAAAGGTAAGAACTCCAAACCCACTTTTCATAATTGTGATAAGATAGGTCATACTGCCAATGTTTGTAGGAGCAAGACTACAAATCAAAAGTTCATGGGTCACTGCCACAAATACAACAAACAAGGACATCAGGCACATGAATGTAGAACCAAGACCTTGAGAAAAAAAAGTTTTGAAGGAACTACTATAACTTTCAGAAGTATGGACATTGAGCATATGAATGCAAATCCAAGCCTGAATGGTCATCCAACAAGCAGACAAAGCTAAAGCACAATGAAAACTCTTATAATTGGGATTATAATACTAGGTATAGTTATCACTATTGTCAAGAATATGGACATGTTGCTAAAAAATGTGTAAAAACACATTTTAGAAGTGACTACAAAATATGGTTGAGTCAAACTACATGTTTTAGTTTCTTAAAGATTGGTCACATAAGAAGGAATTGGCCAATAAGGTCAAAAGTACCAAGCAATGAGTTCTACAAAGGCAAAGGAAAGGCATATGTTGAGAATATCAGTTATGAGATGAACAAGACATGGAAGAGAAAGGAAGATTGTAACACATCAAGTTTAGATGGGATCACTTCACCCAATGGGTCAGATGATCACACCACCTCGAATTAAGCAATCAAGAGGTATGTGTGGGATTGACATTTAAAAGATATACTATACATCAGTTCCAAAGATTTAGTTGTGAAAAAATTATATTTCATGAAGAAAGATGTAAAGTGTTGTTTAGAATCTGAAAAAAAAATCTTTAAGTTTTGTTAGTTTTCATGTTACTACTGAGCATGAAAAGTTTCACTTAAGCTGCTGAGTGAAATCTAGTCAATGCCAAGCTATTATAAGTGATAGTGTTGATTGAGCTTGTAGTGGTTGTTGAGTGTAAAGGAAACTATATAGAAGCTAAGTGAGTTGAAATTTCTATTCAAGCTGAGCTTACAACTATGTGAGCACTAAGCGTTAATTGTGAAGCTTTAAGGTCTATATAATCAATTTTTGACTCTTTTGACATGATTTAAATTTGGAGAGAGAATGAAGAGCTAAAGGCAAATTGAAGAGATCATTCCAAGTGTTTGCAATGTAAATTGAACCACTGTTCAACACCATTCATCAAATTTGTTAAGGTATTTATCGTGTGTCAAGCTACAGTATTTGAATTTGTGCAAACCCTACATATTAAATATGACTTCTAGTTCTTCTGCTACTAAGGTCAAAGAGGGAAAGGAAGTTTTAAATGTCCAATTAATTAGCAATGAGATTAGACAACTAAATTTCAAGGACATTTTTGACATTGCTTATAAACAAGAACCATCTAGTGCGTTATCCATGATACCACCACTAGTCTTAATTATTCAAGATGTGAGATGATGTTACACATGCAAGGTGGGTAGCATAGGTGATATGGAAATAAAAGACCTATATGGAAGACTATGTGTAAATGAAATACTAAAGGAGGAATACAAAATTGTAGAAAGAAAAGGGTTAGCTAATGCCCTATATTTTCCTAACGTCTTTAAGACAGAGAGGATAAAGATTGTTTTGAGAAAAATTCATGACAATTTTGTATGGTTAGAGAATTTACCTATCAAGATTGTGTAGAGGATAACAAGGTATCCAACCCTAGACAAACCCAAAACCATGAGAAGTGATGAAAAAGAGGTTATTAAAAAAACACAGGGGCAGTGTGGAACTGTCATGCCCAAAAGGTAAGGATAAAAACACACAATTTTTTTTTTAAAGTTAAAATTTAAACTACTCTAAGCTTGATATGTTTGTGTCCATAGTTAAGGTGTAGGTTCTCTACCTTACATCTTATGGTTATAACTTGAGAAGGAATAAATCGTCAAAAAGAACTCTTGCTATAAGACTGATATTATCGTTTGTTTCATTAATTCATTAGTCTAACATAAACTTGGTTTAAAATAGACATACTTATGGGTTAAAAGAAAACTTTACCTAATTTAAATCTAAATTAGTCAATCTGCAACAACTACCCGATTAGTACTAGTTTTATGAGATAAGATATAACTCCTCAATGTACTTGAAACTCTTTGGATATACTAATTAAATTTGTTACTTGATTAAAACTAATTTCTAGATAAATTTAACATCTCTAATCTCAACCACACTATCCTTTAAACTAAGCTAACTTATTTTATTAAATTTTATCATTTAGTAGAACACTTAATTATAATATTGTGAGAATATTTAAAATTAAACTAACTAACAACATGCATACCAACTATACTCTCTAATAAATATAAAGAAAAATAATCAACTATCTTCTAACAATAATTATGATAATTTTGAAACTTACTAACAAGGACAATAACAACTTAGCTTATACTACAACTATCTTACCTAATTAACTAATGTCCGCCAACATCATAAATTAATCTATTTAATGTACATCCTAAATTAAACCTTGAACTAGAATAATAAAACAACTTGCTCATAACACAATTACCAAATGATACTAATCACTAATATTTTTAAAAAAAATTACAATACAACATGAAACTAATTAACTTTACGATTTTTAAGATTTTAACAATATGGAACAACTAAAGTCTAAGTTACCAATTAAATTTTCTAAGTATTAGAAATTCAAACAACATAACTACACATTACTAACACATAAATTAACTATACTTAACAACTTAAAACTTAAACTAACCTAACATTACCACTAACCTAAACTATCTACATGCTAATTTAACAATATAAACTGCTAACTAAACATTAACTAATATACTAACTAACATTAACAATTATACCACAAACAAAAATAATATAAAATTAACTACTACCTAAAACCTACCAACTAGCAGCTACACCACACATCCTAATAAATTTAAAAACTATGCTAAATTCCCTAGATTTTCCTCCCCTACCCCTAAGCCAAGTGGCCCACCCCATAGGTGGCCCCACTTCCCAAGGGAGAGGGCACTACCCGAGGTCTGACCCTTGCGCAGACCTATCCCCGTGAAAGCCCTACGCACCAGCATTTCAAGTGTAGCGCATTAAGGGGAAGAAAAGGAGTATGGGGGAGGGTAAGATTTGGAGTGTTAAATCTTTCTCCCTCCATTTTAACCTTCCTGTCCCACCTGCCAAATCGCAAGTACTACCTGATGTCACAGTGCCCCCCCTTATAATAACATTAATATCTTTTTTTCATGTTGGGAAGATCTGCGCCTAGCCCTTGGAGGGATAGGAGGAAAAGGAAAGAGAATGGGGAGGGGGAAATAATTAAATTTAGTGGGTGAGTTAAAATTTTTTTGATTAATAAAAAAGATAGGTTTGATGATCTAGGCCAGTGCCTAGCCTTGAGCTATATGGAGATTAAATGCCAAAGTTTTTTTGTTGAGGGATGTCAACAAGATGTCCATTTAAATATCTTAATTTTAAGTGCATTTAATTTATAATATATATTTTTTTAACCTTGAGTTTTGGTTGCAATACAAAAGGATAATGCAGAGAATATTCTCTGTGTCTTGGGGGGAATTAAAATTTTCCCCATACATTTTCCAGAGGGGTTTTTAGACCTGGAGATGCACATTTTTATTTGAAGGCCAATTTTGACCAAGTGTTGGCATGTTTTTCTTTGCTATATACACATTTATACAATGAGTGATTTTTTTAACCTAATGAAACATTGATTTCCCCTTTTTAAGCATGCTAATACATGGATGTGAGAAAGGTTATAATTTCTTTTCTCTCCTATAATTTATGTTTTATAAATCATCACATAGAAAGGTATATGTTCCTTTATATTTAGAATTCAAGTTGGAGCCAAAATTCTTAATCAAATATGATTTTGTCAACTATGAACTTAACAAGGAGAGAGATAACATTGTGATCACAATGTAGGATTTTTATTTCCTCTCAATACTTAAACATCAAATTTGAAACTTCAACATATCAATTTTCTTTTTTATTAACATAATTGAAAACTTGAAAATTCATAATTCAAGTCATTATCTATCAATCTATTTTCTCACAACATATGCAAAATTTGAAATCACATGAGAGTAATACAAGGAGGTTTCCACAATCTTTTTCTTTCTCTATTATTTATCCTGGTTCAAGGCTCCATCGAGAAAGAACCAGTAGGAAAACCCGATGTCTTTGCCAATACCTCAAAATTTAAAATACAATTTTACATAATGTTACAATTCAATTGAATTCTCTTCTAGGGCTTTCTCAATAGATATTTTCCAATGTCTTCAATGCATCAAAGAAACCATGGGGAGACAAGAACTAACATGGAGGTAAAACAACATACAAGATGAACAATTCAAGAATGCATTCCCAACCCATTTTTACACAATAGGTCCAAGCATAGAACTTGACTAGGAGGGAGGTGGATTTTCTCAATGGGAGACGTCAATCACCATACCATAACATAGCCCTTTCGAGGCTAAAATTTCAAGAACTTTCGTTCTTCAACAAGGCCCTTTCGAGTCTATTACCACAAGGATTTTCATTCCCTTCCATATCAAGAATTCACAATATCAACAAGGTATATGATGACAAGTAGGGGCCCATACACCCTACCCTCTTTCCCTCCTCTCACCATGAGAGGAGACTCTACACCATTGAGGTCCAACTAAGGCCCTTCCCCCATACATGGCCACTTCTTCCCTATCCAAGGGTGAGTAATGCCAACACAATCCCCATGAAATCCCCTCAAAACACAAAACATCAAAGCAAGCATAAGAATAACATCAAAGAAAAACAAGTTAAGCTCCCTCCCAATCAACCCCAACACACAAGCAAGCAATACAAGAACAACACAATGCATGTACATGATTCAAGCAAGATTCAAGCATGAACACATGAGGAACCAATTCAAAGGAGGGAAGAACTCCTACCTTCACCAAAAGAGTTATGGCAAAAATGGTGGGTTGAGAAGAGCTTTTCCTTTTCTTCCTTCAATCTTCCAACTTTTCTCCAAAACTGGAGATTGGGTAACAACCCCAAAACTACTCCAAAATGCCTCTAAGTATGATCCGTAACTCAACTAGACTTCAAGTAACTCAAGATGGATTTTTGAGTACAACTCAAGTAGATGACAATTGATTTTCACAATCCATCAAAAATAGGGCTTTTGAGTGACCCTAAAAATCAAACTAAGAGGCTAAGGGGGTGGAAAGTACTCCCCACCCATACCCTTACCCCTAGGGCACTTAAATTTAATGATTTTAAGCCTTAAAGAATTAATAAGAACAAATAAAAGCTAGGAGAATAATAAAATCAAATAACAACCTTTTAAAGATAGATAATGCAAGGATATCACATTTAAACAAGGGGTTCAATTCTATCTTTCCTTTAGGTTTCCCGGCTACATGTCCTACACACTCATTGCACACATCAATAGGTTCAAAAAATCACATGCATTATGTAATTTACGTATCACAAAATCATATAAATTAAAACATCCATTTTTCTAATGATCAATTATTTATCTAATTCTACTCATATTTCTGACCATTAGAATTGCAAAATCAAAGTGTTAGTTTTGCATCCATTTACTTTATCATCATACATGTTCGTAAAGCATTAAATGATAAAATCAAATATCTAAAAGTAAAGCATCACACATCATAAATATCATAATAATGTTTAGTGCATCAAATAATTTTTTGACATATCGAGTCATGAGTATCAAAATAATAATGTATCATCGATGCTAGGATGGGTCGGGGTGAGGCCTCACAGGAACAAGAGAGGAATGACAGTTGATACCATCAAAGATCCACTAATTGCTTTTGTAGTAAGGATTATTTCACAAAAATTCTTTCAATCAAGAAAGTTGAATAGTGTACCTTGTATTTTTGTTAACATAGTCTACAAGATAGTGAAGAAGGATCATTCTTATGACCTTGCTGAGCTATACTTGCAACAATTATCAGAAACTTGGGAGCCATAAGGAAAACTAAGAGTGCATAATGCAAGTTTGGATAAATACTTGTATGTATATTTTTCTATGTGCATAACACATTTCCTTCCTTTGGTAAAATTGCATGGAAGGAAAACAGATCTATTGTAGTGCAAATAGGTGAATTCATTGAGAAAATGGGAGAGAATTTTGAGTCTATTATGACTAGTTACTTTGAGGACTTTAAGAAGTCTATGAAACAAAGACATAGGATTCCAGTGTCACTAGTTAAGAAACATTTTAATGATATTTTCTTTCTAGTTGATATTGATTTCACATATTGTAGTTCCAAGGGTAAGATGGTTAAGACCTCTAGGATATGAGATTAATGTGGATGAGGCATCTGCAATAATTACAACTTTACTTGCAGAAGACGTAGATAATAAGACTACTTCCTTTAGTAATTATGATGTTGTAAAATCAAAGATAACTATGGACTTGAAGACAACATTAGTAATAAGAAAGAAAGAAAAATTGTTAAGAAGCTTAAAGAAAAAATTGGTGAAGGACCAGAGGAAGATGAAGAAGAGGGAGGCAATGAAGATGATGAAGAAGAAGATGTCCCTGCTCAAGCACCATTGAACCTAACCCAAGGTCAAGAATATCAAGGTGAAGAGGAAGCTAAGCTTGAAGAAGATGTCAAGGGAGAAGAAGCTAGTGAAGAACCTATAGCCACAGAGAAGAAGAAAAGAAAAGCTAAAGCTCCTGCAATCAGCAAACCATAGAAGGTTGTAAAACCTAAGCCTACAGTTCCACCAACCAGAACCAGCACAAGAGCTACTATTAATAAAGCTTAAGAAGTGGCAAAGCCTAAAGAAAAGATGGCCAGGAAAGCTATACAAGATGATGAGTCCTAGAAGAGACAAAGGAGAAAGTACATTTCTCTAGCTGAATCAAATGAGGAGAGGAAAAAATCTAATGATAATAGCCAATTCCAAGTGGTAAGTCATAGTCCTTCTGATTTGGATAATCTATGTGAAAATATAAAGAATAATGTAGATTTGAGTGGATTTTCACACATTGAATTTGATAAGCTTGGAAAGCTAGAAATGAATAAGGTAGAAGAGTTAGTATATGCCATGATGGAAACATTTAAGATGACTCGAATTGAGGTTTCCAACTCTCTACCAAAGAACTTATATTATAGAGTTGATAAAAGATGGAAATATATTCTCACAATAGAGATAAATATAAGAGAAACTGCACTTGCAAGAGTGATGCTAGATTTAGATAAATCTGAGATGATAAAGGCCATTAAGAAGTATGTAGGAAGTTTTTCTCCAAAGTACCAAACATTCCATATTTTGTAGAATAAAATTGAAGATGTTGTTCAACAAAGTACCCAAATATGGAAGGTAATTTATGGACTAATAACACCTAAGGAAATTGAGTAGACACCTATTGAGGTAGGTGATGAAATAGGTGAACAATAAGTATCCAAGGTTACTAAAGTTGGTACTCGGAAAGATGCACATGTGAAAGGCACTAAGACAAATGTAGATACACATGCAATAACTGAAGAAGAGAAACAACCAAAATAGAGTATTCCAGATATACAAATGTTGAGTGCCAATCCACAATATGTGAGAAAAGAAGACACTGAATTATAAAGATCAAGGATGTTCTAACAATGTGACTCAGAACATCAATCTCCTAACAGAGGAGGACATGCGGAATATATTGCTAGACACCACCACCAAGGCATAAGTATGTAGTCATCCTATATTGCTGAGTGTAGATGAACTTAAGAAGGTAGAGAAGATATCTATAGAGGTGTAAATACAAGATAGATCAAAAACCCCTCAATTTACTATGATACAACCTACATTACCCATTATAGTGTATCAAAGAAAAGAGACATCCATGAAAAACATCAACAAATTGGTGCACATTGTGTCAATACTAGAAGTTGCTATAGAAGCATAGGATGGAACACAAGTTCCAATAGGTCAAGTAAATACTCTTATACCTACAAAAAATGTTCAAGGTGCTATTGAAATTAAAAGGAAATAAGAGAAGAGGATTGAAGAGTCAGACTTGACTACAAAGCCTGAGGAGCAATTAGCAATACAAACATTGGTTACTTTGCCAGCAACTGCTACTCTCCTCCAAGTCAAGTACTTTACAGGCCAAGTGTGGAAGCTACACCACTATAGTCATCAAAGCCTAGTCCTAGTACATCCAAGGTAGATAAGGCTACATCATTTGGTGATGTAAACTTGGATGAAGTGATTTTCTTACCAAAGTTTGACCTTGCAACAATCACTATTGAACAAATGGGCATACTACAAGATGCACTTGCAGGGAAAAAGTATAAAGAAGTACTTAGAAGGGAGATTAGGTAGAAAAAAGCATTTCAAGACATGAAAAATATATTTCTTGATGCATTCAACTCGTTAGTACCTAAAGAAGACAAGCCTATCATGGAGTAGTTAGTAAACATTGTAGAATAGATCAATGATGCGAACCTGGATTCTAGTCTAAAATTACTTGAATGGTCTAAAAGAAATTTTTAAGGAAAAGTCAATGAAAAGATATCAAGTGCTATTGCACTTAGTCAAGTTGAGTTACCAACCAAGATTGATAGTGTAAAGAAAGTATTAGAGAATATTTTCTCACTTTACACCAAGTTGTGTGATACAACTCTGTTCACACAAGAAGTGCATCACCATATTGCAAATCTAGAGGGAGATATGAAGCTAATAGGTACTACTCTACCACATTATCCAACTAAGAGTCAAAAGAACTTCAAGAATTTGATGAATTCCCAAGGTCATTTGGCAGCTCTACATGTTCAAGATGCAAATATTCAAGCTACACTGATCAACATCCAATCCATGTTGACCCCACACATGGAGATACTTCACAAGGATCTAGCCTTTGCAGAGAAATTACTGCAAAAAGATCCCCATCTTTCTACACTTGAAGGCTTAGTTCATCTTGCTACTGAGTTAGCCATCCAAATCAAATTATTGGAGGTACCTTGTGATAATTGGGATGCAACTCTAAAGTTAATACTTGAGATCCATAAATATTTCTTGGATAAACACACTATATGTGTATAACCCTTTGACATAAGTGTCAAAAAGTGGGAGAAATAAGTAAGGGGGAGAAAATAAGTAAGGGGGAGCACTAATTTTTGAGAGTTTCAATGACTTCAAGGAAAGAGTAGATATAGTTTTGGGGGAGACAAACCAAAGGGGGAGTCAAAGACAGAAACATAGTACATCACAATTTAACATATGCATGTTTACTCAACAGGAGTATTGGTTCAAATTTAGAATAGTACAATCAACTTAGGGGAAATTATAATATTTTGAGGTATGACTATTAGGTCAAGTTTTTTGCAAAATTTTGAACATTTAAAATTTTGTACATATGTCAAACAATGATAGTGAGTATCTGAGTTATGGTCATAAGTTAAGATCATTCATGCATGACTGAGTGTTTTTTTGCCACTCATTTCAAAGGGGAAAATTGTTAATCTCAGATTGGTTTTGACATATGAGTGAGAATACACTTAATTCATTTACTCAGTTCATGTCGAACAAGTAATACATGTTGAACATAAGTTGTTAGATAGTATATGTTGAGCGAGAGATGTACAGTAAGTGTTGAGTAGATAATAAGTGCTGAGTCATTCATATGTCAAGTGATCAATGGATGTTGAGTCATTCAGAGGCTGAGTTACAACATTGAAGTTACAGTTGATGCCAAACATCAAGGACTTCAAGTGTTGAGTAATACAGTTTTGACATAGTTGTTTGTAATGGCATAAACTACTATGAAACCATTTTGGAGCTGACTTGAGGATTGTTTTACAATCCTAGATGATAAGAATGAATCTAAATTAAGAATCCCTATGCAATACATGCAACCAATCAGTTAAAGGGATGAATTGAGTGGCTAGATGGATGAATCATAATCATTGATTCATACCTAACCCTAAGTCACCTAGGTCTTCTCAAGGAGGGAAAACCCCAAACTTTCTATGAAGGAAAAAGGAGAAAAGAGAGAAGTTTGCATACACAAATAGAGCATTCATGGTGACTAAAGTATTGTGAATTGAGATACATTGCAAGATCAATTAGAGGATAACAGAGGAAAGGAATTAGAGGAAAAAAGAGATACATCTGATCAGAAGGATCAAGGGTACATGCAAAGAGGTGATATGTTATCTAGCAGTAGAGTGCTAACCACAGGATCATTATTGATACATTCTAGCAAGTGAATCAGTTAAATCTCTTAACAAAGTAGTCCTAACAGGCTATTGAAAATCCTTTAACATGGTGTTTACTTCATTGTAAGTTAAATTCCTTTTACCAAACACACTTCTAACAGGGTGTTGAAATCCTTTAACAAGGTAAGATCTAAGAATCTTGTAAGCCTTTAACCGGGTAGAACTTTCACAAGGTAGATCATGTCTCATGATCAAACATAGTAACCTTCATTAGATACACTTATTACTATAGTACTAAAGATTTGTGGGTGTCATCCCCACCCCAATTTTACCATCTCTTTGGAGGGTTTCTAGGTAACCAAATATCTTGTGTCGTACATGTGTCAAATGTTTATTTACTTTCAAATTATGGATGTATATTCTTAATTTGGTATTTTAGTTTACATGCATAGATTATGAGATGGATGTGTGGTGAATGATTTTAAGGTTGAAAGTTTAACTATTTATTCACCCCCTCCCTCAGAGTTTACTTTTCCATTGTATTTCCAACTGTTGGAGGCTTACTCTAATGGCTCTAGAACTCAACCAAAGATGAGACATGCTACCAAGGTTAATTCTAAACTCCCCACTAGAGATGTTGAATCTTCTTGGAGAAAGAGCACTAAAAAAATGGTGAGAAACACGCTCCTCACTATTATGATGTAAAATATTCACAAAGGATCCAAGTAAGTCACATTTTCACAAATTATCCCAAGTAACACATCTATTTTTTACCACCCACAACATGAAAAAATAACATATGGACTAATTTTTTTGACACTTATTTCTACAAAGGCACTCCTATACCTGCAAATAATTATCTAGTAAGCAATAATTACATCACAATAAAAAAGTAATTATCATATAAATATTCATACCAAGATAGAATATACTACCTTACCAAGGAGGTGCACTCATGAGAAGAAAGAGTTAAAGCCAACAATTTTTAGCCTCCTTCGACCAACCTAGTGTCCATTAACACAAGTCCTTCAGTTTGTAACCAAGTTCAAAATAGTCTTATAATTGCTACCATATTCTAGCTAACCATACTAAAATTACCACAAAAGAGTTTTCAGCACAAATACATGGAAAGAATAGGGGGATTAAAATCCCAAGAGTTGAGCCAAAAAAATGAATTTTGATCACTTACTATGAATCCAAAAAATCCCCCTCACAATAAGTTGAGCCCAATATATTCAAGTGTGCCAATTTAATTTTGCTACAATAAAATTAACAATTCAATATGACAAAAAAAATACCAAGGACCTACTCTTTCTTTTTCCTACACACAAAATCCCACTTAACTAAGCTTGAAAGGAAAATTATCAATATTGTAGCCTTGAGGACATGCTCAATCCTTTAAAAAGGGTATGCGATATGAATAGAGATTTTTTATTTAAGAGAAAGAGGGTTGACCTCATTAATATTGTAAATCCCATTAATTAAAGTAGTGGATTATTTGATGCCGTATTTGAGTCACGAGTCACTTTTTTAAGTTAATAATGAGAACTCCCAAATGTCCTTGAATTCCATAATGCCTTTTCTGAATAAAGATCTTTCTATGAAAATTTGAATTCAAGATAAGAGGCTTCTTATATATGTAAATCAATCTATTCTACCAAATTGATGAAGATTAAAAGACCATCCCATAATTAATATCTTTTCCTTATTACTCGAGATGATGAAATATACTTATTGGTAAGCTACCTAAAGTAATCAAAGATATGAAGCTACAAATCAGTCACAAGCTAGGCAACTGAGGGAGAAACTGAAAATATTCATATCTACATATTAAGAAGAAAAGTCTTTGTCATTTTTGTCAAAGAGGGAGACATCCTAAAGGGAGACAAACATAGGGAGACAAATAGAAATAAAGGGTGACAATCTAGAAAGGGAAAAAGAAGATACATACATTGAAACATGAAATACCTAGTTAGAGGGAGATAATGTCAAAGAAGATATAAGAAGTGATTCAGAGGGAGTCATAAGGATGAATTGATTGATTGTCTATTAATCATAATAGAATTTTGTAACCTATACAGAAGATGAAAGTTGTTGATAGATGAAGAGATTTCAATACAAGGAATTATTTTCTTTTTGGTACTATTGTTGGTTGTACTGATTAATTTTTGTTTGTCATCAATGCCAAAGAGGTAGATTGTTGAAAATAGCTTGATACAAGTATGCATATTTGTTTCAATCATTATTTTGTCACTAATGTCAAACCTTCTACTTGCTAGTAAGATAATTGCTTAGATAATTTGAGTACTATCATTTTTTTGATTGATGAAGAGGATTTGATTAAATGAGGTAACAATAGCACCTAGAGGAAAGGTTGAGTTATGATATGGAAAAGAGGTATAAGGATCAATTAAGACTGTGATATTATAGTGCATTGATTATTTACTTAAGGTTGCAAAGATTGGATACACTAACAAAGTCTAGAAGGACAAGACAGAAGAATTGAGTTTTCCAAGCTTGACCAAGTAGACAGTAGGTGTGGAGAAAAGATAGTGCAAGTTGAGTAGAAAATTAGTTGGAGCTAAGAAAAGTCGAATTTCAATGTATTCCAGGTGATGCAGTATAAGTTGAGTAAAGTTTAGTTGATGTCAAGCACTAGTAAACTTTAGTTCATGCCTAGTGTTTTAATAGTGGATGTTGAGCAATGCAGTTTGTGTTGAGCATCACAAGCAAGTTAATACCAAGTGTCAACATTATGAGAAAGATCATGAATTTGATGAATCTAATCCAACAAGTTTGATTTGTTGGATTATGTGAACCGTGTGGAAGATAAGTTTGATGAGCTAGTGGCACAAAATTCAAGATAAATCATTTTAAGGTGAATTTAAAGAGGATTAAAGGAGAAGTTTCTTGAAGGGAATAAAATAGAAAGATGGGTAGATTCATTGAATCCTACCTAATCCAACCTAACCCTACAATAGATGATGGGGGATGAATAGTAAAATATCTAATTTCTCTTTATAAAGGGCTACAAGGCATGAAATAATAGTTGACATGTACAAGAACCCAAGAAAGATAAGGAGTCTAGGGTGTTGTTTCGTACGGTGCCAAACTATAGAGTTTGCAATTGGCATGCAAAGTAAGAATACTTAAGGGTATGGATGCTTAAAGGGTGAACGAGCTATTAGAGATGAAGTGTGTGAAAGCCAAGTAGAATGGAGGATTGAAATAGAGATCTATAATTTACAAAGTGTGTTGTAAGTTGTTATTAGATCAAGCTTTACTATTACTTTCTAATGATCGTACTAGTCTAGGATAAATCCTTTGGATTAAGGTTTACCTAATAGTCATTTGTAAATCTTTTAACTAGGTGACATTCCAAGTGAATGATCTAAAGTCCTTTAACAAGGCTCACTCCTAATAGGATGATTGAAATCTTCTAACCAAGTCACATTTAACAGTGTGCATTATAACCTTTAACATGGTTGGCCTTTCATAGAGTATCACTTTAGAAGAGTGAGAAATAGTAGCATGTAACTAGTGGTTTTTTCCAAATTGAGTTTTCACATAAAATCATTATGTCAAATGTGTTATTGAATCTATTATGTTTCATGCTTACATTTCTGCAAAGTTGATTTGATAGTAACCTACAAGTTCAAGTGATTGTATGATCTAATGGATGCATACATGATGAATATGTTATATTGATATGGGTTCACTAAATTGTGAAAAGTTTTATTTGTACATCTAGAACTTGGATAACTAATTCACCCTCCCTCTTAGTTAATCTAAATAATTCCAACATCATGGTGTTGATATTCCAAGAAGTGCATGAATTTGATTTGTGATAGTGCTAAGTGGTGGCATTTTCCCAAATTCAAAGCCTCTAACATTTTCTCTTTGTAAATTTTCCATGATAGTTTTATACCAAAAAGTAAACACACTTCTATAAACCCTTATTCCCAAATAATCCTATGAAGAGAGAGACTTGAGAGGTGGCTTATAGCTCTCTATCTATGATGTGCAAAGGTGAGAAATGGTAGTATGTTCACTCTCAAATGAACCAAGCTACACAAACCTTGAAAGTTTCCATAGAACAAGAGATTCAAATATAAGGGCAAGAATGCTAGTATCCAA
The DNA here is from genome assembly GCA_028749045.1 of Cupressus sempervirens. NCBI lineage: Eukaryota > Viridiplantae > Streptophyta > Pinopsida > Cupressales > Cupressaceae > Cupressus > Cupressus sempervirens. The sequence goes on from CM053787.1 coordinate 941,574,910, forward strand.
GAATCAAAGATGAATGCAATGCAATGCAAACTAAACTAAGATGGTATGCAAGATGCAAGCTAACATGAATGAGAGTATTAAAAATCCTCCTATTTAGATTATGTGATATAAGAAACAACATAAAGGAAACTAAGATAAATGAAAATGAGAGAATACAATTGAAAGTATGTTGATGCAAGATGAATGCTCCAAGTCCTTTAAAGCTCCAAAGTTGCCAAGAAATCTTGTAGCATAATGTTAGTACAAAATCATGATATAAGAGAATGAGGAGAGTGACTATAGTTTAGATTAAGAGGCAAGAGAGACCTAATGAAGGGTGGAGGATGCATCTTGAGTGATCCATGTGCACAAGAATCTCATCTAAGAAAGATCAAGGGTTGACTTTAAGTGAAAAAATATGTGTGGAGAAGAATTAAAGGTATTTTTAAAATAAAGATTCCTCTCATATAGAAAATTGTGCTCCTCATGAGAGACAAAAAGTCTTTTTCTTTTTAAAATTGGAATAATTTTTTTCATATGCACACCTAGGATAAGTAGGATTTGGGAAATTTATTTAATTAAAAGGGAGAAACTTCTTTCAATTAAATAAAATAATTAGGATAAAATTGTCAAACAATAGGTTATAATCAAATAAATAGAAAAGTGTTGATTTGATCAAAGATAAGCGATGCATAAATTATGCAAAAATTCTAGAAAGGGGGGATCATAGTCTAGATCATTTTTAGATTATTATATTTTTCTCTCTTTGACTAATGTGTGATCATTATGAGAGCACATTATATCAAAGAATGAAGAAACCAAGAAAGCAATAGATAGATAAATATGACTATAAAGAACAAAGCACAAAGAGATAGCAAATCCTAATGACATGGTTAGTTAGTAGCATAACTAGGCATCATGAGAGAGATAAAAAATATCAATACCCAACATGAGCATTGATATGTCAAGCCAAGTAGCCAAAGCAAGAAGATAGATCTAGAGTAAATAGATAGTTGTAGCAAAAAATGAAGTTTGCAACAATGATGGAATACTCTTGCCCCCTTGAAATTGAAATAGAAATGAGAAAGAGGAGATACAAATATGAGATATATTTGATCAAATCAAGCAATGATAACTTTAAGAAACCCCTCCCAAAAAAAAGCCTAAAGTGCTGGTGAGTCCAACATTTTGTGGGTAGGAAAATTTTAATGCCGAGAATGATTTTTTTGTTCCATGTAAGGAAATAAAATATTAAATATTGGTGATTTTTTTCTTGCCCTAGCAAAAATTATTTTAAATATGAAAAATTAATATTTTTTTTTGTTGCCATATAAATAAATAATGGTTATTTTTTCCCTTGCCAAAAATGAATTAATAATCTCAGAGGTGAATTAATTGTTTTGTAAGAAAATAAATAATTATGGACTTAGCTAATCTTTTAGTGGTAAACTAAAAAAATGTTTAATCTAAAAGTAAATTTGCACATGTATTAGCTAGTGACTATACTGACTACTAAGTAATCACTTCAAGTTTCAACTTGTGTATTGTCTTGGTCTATTATTAATAATGTCTTAATGTCGTTACATCAGTGTCACTATTACCAAGTCAGCTACAGTCACTTTCCTATTGTTAATAGTAAATATAATAGTTCTATTGATCATTAATTAATTAGAGATCAATGATATAAGATGCATTCCGAGGCCACTTGCTTGAAAAGACCTTGAGCCACATGAACTTCTCTAGAATGGAGACATGTGAAAAGTTTTGCATAGTACTCTCTCACTAGAATTTACTCAATGTTAGGCACTTTCGACTGTCTAACATTAATGCCAATACATTTTGGCATTTTGCACACTTGAAAATTAATAGGAATATGACAAAAAAGATATGAAAGATCATGAGTGCCAAAGAATTTAATGCAACTGCATTAAATTGCCTCTTCAATTCCTCTTTTATTATCATTTCTCGAGTAAAAGCACAAACCTGTGTCACCTTTTCTGATATCTTGTACCATTTCGGCCAGAACACTTTCGACCGTAACGGTTTCGACCGTAACAGATCCGGCCGTACACACGTGGTGGTTTCATGCGCCTACATGGCGTGTACCGTTCTGACTGAAACCGGTTCGGTCGAAAGGGTTACGGTCGAAACCCAGAAAGGGAATAAAACTTCGCGCAAACCTCTAGCGACTATCATTGTTACTGTTGCGGTTTATGAATGTTTGGAGAGTGGATTAAGGGTTTCGACCATAACTGGTTGGTGGTTTTTCCCTCCCTATTTTTTAATAGTTTTTAAACGTATTTTTTTATTAGTAGATGTTAATCGTACTTAAAATAGTTGTTTTTTACGTATTTTGTGAGTGGAATGCTTTAAATTATTTATTTTTTAATATGTTTAAATTATTTTAATTATTTTAGATTATTTAAGAATGGTATTTAAATTAATTTGTTAGCAAAAATGTAGTTAAACATGAGATAAAAATGTAGAAAAACATTAATTAAAAGTGTAGAAAAACATTAGGTTAAAATATACAAAAACATTAGGTTAAAATATACCTTCTAACATAACCTTATATTAACTACAATCATAACCCATACCACATTCTAACCATAACACAGGCCCTCTACTAACCGAATGAACCACACTTAGATATTGATGATGTTCATTTTAACAACTAGTTATTGTTAGGTAATAATGATTCTTACATTACCAAATGACACATAACGACCTCATGATACATTTCTAAGTATTTTTATCCATATATATGTTAAGGGGACCTAGGGGCTCCTACTAGGTCATTACGTCTGTTATAGGTTGTAATAGGTATTCATATGTTTACTAGCACATAATAGGTATTGTCAGGTAATAATGAGTCTTACATTACCAAACAACACATTACTTGATCACTTATGTCAACTGTGTTTTTCAATACCTTATCCATACATGTGTGTCTTAAGGGGACATAGGAGTCGTAATAGGTCATACTATTTTTTATAGGTTAGATAATAAATCTTAATATGTATTATTAGGATATAATAGGTCTTATTAGGTAATGATGATTCTTACATTACCATATGACACATAATGACCTCATGATACATTTTTAGGTATTTTTATCCATATATATGTTAAGGGGACCTAGGGACTCCTACTAGGTCATTACATTTGTTATAGGTTGTAATAGGTATTCATATGTTTACTAGCACATAATAGGTATTGTCAGGTAATAATGAGTCTTACATTACCAAACAACACATTACTTGATCACTTATGTCAACTGCGTTTTTCAATACCTTATCCATACATGTGTGTCTTAAGGGGACATAGGAGTCGTAATAGGTCATACTATTTTTTATAGGTTAGATAATAAATCTTAATATGTATTATTAGTATATAATAGGTCTTATTAGGTAATGATGATTCTTACATTACCATATGACACATAACGACCTCATGATACATTTTTAGGTATTTTTATCCATATATATGTTAAGGGGACCTAGGGACTCCTACTAGGTCATTACGTCTGTTATAGGTTGTAATAAGTACATTCATATGTTTACGAGCACATAATAGGTATTTTCAGGTAATAATAAGTCTTACATTACCAAACAACACATTACTTGATCACTTATGTCAACTGCGTTTTTCAATACCTTATCCATACATGTGTGTCTTAAGGGGACATAGGAGTCATAATAGGTCATACTATTTTTTATAGGTTCTAATAAATCTTAATATGTATTATTAGGATATAATAGGTCTTATTAGGTAATGATGATTCTTACATTACCAAATGACACATAACGACCTCATGATACATTTTTAGGTATTTTTATCCATATATATGTTAAGGGGACCTAGGGACTCCTACTAGGTCATTACATCTGTTATAGGTTGTAATAGGTATTCATATGTTTACTAGCACATAATAGGTATTCTTAGGTAATGATGAGTCTTACATTACCAAACAACACATTACTTGATCACTTACGTCAACTGCATTTTTCAATACGTTATCCATACATGTGTGTCTTAAGGGGACATAGGAGTCGTAATAGGACCTCATGATACATTTCTAGGTATTTTTATCCATATATATGTTAAGGGGACCTAGGGACTCCTACTAGGTCATTACGTCTATTATAGGTTGTAATAGGTATTCATATGTTTAAACTAGCACATAATAGACTGACCTTACTATCAACCTTAATAAAACTATATCCCATTTACTTTATTAACATTCTTAACTCTAATTCAAACTAGTAAATTAAGTCATGAGTTCTAAATTTTAAATTAACATTTGCTAACTAAACTTAGTTACTTATCTAGTAACAAATTTTTCTATCCCTATGTCCTAACTCTCATCTACACTCTGGGCCATAATCATCAAAGCATTTACATCAAAATTTAGATTTTAGTCAAGAATTATATTTTTTTATTGCATGTATGTAAATGTGTGCACTTAGTTATCATTTAATCAAGAAATTTTATTTTATTTTTATTGCATATACATGTACATGTACGAATATTTATTTTTCACATTTGCATGAGCACGTTACAATGTACATTAGATATGGTCTCTAAGATAATTTGTTTTAAAATACATATGTATGTTACATGATTGCTCATTTAGCACCATACATTTAATGTTGTGTATTTATATGTACACGTGTTTCAAATTAAATTTAACTTTTAATTATTTTAATTTAAATAGACTTGTATGTTTATATTTGTATATATATGCATGTGCAGATCTCTAGATATTTATCACTCAGATTGTAGCTTCACATTCATATTCTCATATTTATTTTCATATATACACTATGGCATCCGGTTCTGGGGATCGTGCTCCTACATCCTTAGGGGATGCCAGTGTTCGTGGTGGGGGTTAGAGTGTTGAGTCTGGTACAGCACATAGAGCGACCTCCACCCATGATAGACAACAGTTATTTAGAGATACAATGGCGAGATTATCTCGTGCTATGTAGGTTTTGGATAGCTCACTTTCCTCTTCTACCACCCTCCCTAATAGGGAGAAGGTTATAGCGATATGAGAGGAGTTATTTCGTATAATTCAGACAGTTGAATCATACAACACTTTTGATGATATGAGCATTGAGACATTTTATTCTTCTTTATCTCACAGTGTCACTGGCACTGTGAAGTACACACAGATTGATACTGAGGTTTCCACCGGCATGGTAAAAACCATGTTTCCATCTTATGCACATCGTCGCAGAGTCAGAGGCTACTCTACGACGAAGTGTACTGATCCACTTGTTGCACCATTGATGTATCCTCGTTGGTTGGCTACTCATCATAGATGGCCATAAAAGGATGAGTTCCCCCTATATTTTTGCAAACAATTGTTTGCAGAATTTCATCTACACTATGATGTTGACTATACAGATTATCCACGGCATGTTGGACAGGGTCAGGGGAGACTTTCTGATAGATTTAGACTCGCAGACACTCCTGCGCCCGTTAACAAACGGGCAATGGTGGGTCCAAACCTTTTGGTTATGCCGAGAGGTCCACAGATGGCTACTGCAGGTGAGAGTGTTCCTGATGACACAATTAGGACACAAATTTTTTCGATCATCGCCATCGTCGCCACACAGTTACACGAGATTTCTTCTGATTGATGTAGTCAATATATGCTACGGTCTCGAGGTACCACTCCCACAGATGCATCATCTAGCACACCTGTTGATGATGATTATGGAGTTGCAGACATACCTTCTCCTGTAGACATTTCTGCAGTCTTAGAGGTGGATGCATTGCATCGTTTGGCATCATATTTAGCATCTAATCTTTTAGATGCATATCGAGCATTATCTACACTCTCAGGGATTCCACTTCGTGACATGAGCTCTCAGATTAGACATATTTTTTCACATACAACAGTCCCAAAGGATTCACAAAGGCAGGAGGACATTCCTGCACCTTCTACTACTCCTACTGCTACACAGGCCCAGGCTACAGCACCAACCCCAGCTACTTAGGACCCTACAACACCCCCCCCTACTCAGGATCTCAGTGGCACCATACAGCCTAGTCTATTTACTTCCATGCTTTCAGATCAGGGCCGCACTATTGACTTGGATGTTGATACTATTTTTTCATTACATGATTCAGATATCAGTCAGATCGGCAGAGCATTACATAATGCTACGGTAAATATCTCTATATGTTTAGATTTATTTTTATTATAGTAAATAATATGTCTATATGTTTAAATTAATGTATATGTGTGTGTTTGTGTATGTGTTATAGGGTTTGACTGATATTATGTTACGTTTTGCTGATCTGCAGACAGTGCCGACAGATCCTACACGTCGTGAGTCCCAGGTATGTTACAATATATATATATATATATATATATATATATATATATATATATATATATATATGATTTATATACATGTAGATCTTGATATAATTTGTCTGTACACATAATTAAATGGCTCACTTGTTATCATTTGACACAGGGTTCAGATGCAGCTGATAGACCCTTTTGGGGACAAGGCCCAGGATCAGGAGGGGGGATGTAGCTGATTAGATCATATGTGGCATTTTATTTTACTATACACATGTTATGTCTAGATACATATTTATATGGACAGTTTGATGTTTTATATGTTATTTCCATATGCATACATTTTATATTCAGACACTTTGATGTCTTATATGTTATTTTCAGATACATGGTTTATATGGACACTTTGATGTTTTATATGTTATTTCTAGATACATGTTTATATCATGGACACTAAATGATGTTTTATATGTTATTTCGAGATACATGCTTATATGGAGATTTTGATGTTTTATATATGTTATTTCCAGACATTTGATCTACATGATCTATTTTTATACATTTAATATGGGTACATTATATTCTCCAAATATATGCACATGTATGTTATTGATCTTTTAATGTAGACGTCTATTTTATTGATCTTTTGATGTCTTCATCTTTTATGTAACTTATGTATGTGTTATGCACATGTTTCTATATGTTATTCATATTTTCAATATTCAAGTTTACATGTATATGTATAGTTATTCATCTTAATGCCTTAATCTAAGTGTAATTAACTATATAATTTTAATGGTCAATGTACATAACAATATAACATATATTTAATGAAATGTCTTAATTAACTGTATAATTAACTATATTTGGTCTAATTATATTTAATGTAGATCATGTATTAACTATATTTAATGACATGCCTTAATTAACTATAATTAACTATATTTAACCTAATTAACTATAACTAACTATATTTAATCCTATTAACTATATTTAATCTAATTATATTTAATATCTTACTAATTAACTCTATTTAATGACTTAATTAGTTACTCTATTTAATGACATGTCTTAATTAACTATAATTAACTATATTTAACCTAATTAACTATAACTAACTATATTTAATCTAATTATATTTAACTATAATTAACAACATTTAATTAATAAAATATAATGTACATGTAATTATATGTAACATAGTTCATATAACATATACATGTAATCTTAACATAACGATTATATACAAACATAAAGAATGTATCATATAAGAACATATAAAGATTATATGTACACATACAAATACTAAAAAGGTTGTCTTAAGGGGAGGTCCTAAGAGACCTGGTCTTAAATGAGATATCCATGTCGAATTTAAATAAAAATAACAATACATGTCTAATTTTGCATATGCAAGATAAATGATCCAATGTACAAAAATTTATATAAAACAAATATCCTATCAATATTAAATATGAAAGTATAAGAGCTATACAGGCATAACTCAACTAGAGCTCCACAATAAGTACATAGGTAAACTAGAGCTCCACAAACAATGTATTGTTAGGATCCTCTCTACTTTTTATTATCTCTAGAAGTTTTTCATGTTCTTCAATAGGCAATTTCCACTTTTGATTTCCACGACGTCCTTTTCTTTGTACTGCTTCAAATTGTAATTTGGTTGCTATAACATGGTTGCTATAGTGTAAAACCTTTTCTCCAGGCTTGTATTCAATAAATTCAATACCACTACCAATTACCCTTGTTTGTTGATAATATGTTCCTTCAATAACAACTGATCCAATTGGATATGATTGTTCATCAGCATCTATAGTTCCTTCTAGAAACTTGTGTTTTGCTTTTGTGCATCTTAAAAGATAATAGTCCACATTTTTTGCATTATCTGGTAAGGCTTGAATTGCAAAAATATCTCCTGCATGTATATAAAAAGAGAAATATAAATTAATTTTAAAAAAATATACATGTTTATTAATTTATATATATGTATATATGCACACAAACCTGCCACAACTAAATCAGAAATGCACTCATAATCAGCTGAATATACAGGATCATGAATGTCAATGTCAATGTCAACATCTTCAAAAGGAGGCTTTCTAACTATCTCCTTCAAATCCCAATGTGAAACATATCCATTCTCAATATTTTCACATGCACTCACTACATTGTCCTTAATGCAATCATCACAAAAACATGTTTTCTCTCTTACTTTAAGTACTGGAGGTTTATGGTTTCCTGTAGTCATCACTTGATGTAAACTTCTAATTCCAGGAATCGTTTGACAATTGTAAGGATTAGATCGATCTATATCTGTTACAAATACAAAAACTAATTGTCATATTTCAAAATAAATATTTAATTAAAAACTCAACTTAATTTGAAAAAGACATTAAAAATAAATATAATTTAGTTCACCTTTCACCTCCCAAAAGTAACGCTTATTATATTCAGTATCTCGAGTAGCAAAATGAACTTTGCACCATTCAACAATATGATTTGCGCTCTCTATCCTATTCCCTGTATGTACATAAAATATGCATGTATATATAAAATTTAAAATATATGCTATTAGAGTATTAAACATGTAAATTTAAAAAATGCATATATTTACCTGCAAGTTCATGTTGTCGAAGTGCACGTTTTATACATGCTCCTGCTCCATCATGCTCCCCTTTTCCGTGTCCACTTTCAAAGAAATTCCATAAAAACTTAACATTGGTTCTAGCATATTGCATTTCTAACCAATTAAATGCTTTTGCAGATTTGAATTGTCCTGTGAACGTGAAACATGATAAGTATCTACAATTATCCAAGTACATATATTAAATAGAAATAGACATGTCCAAATAAATACAAGTTAAAATAAAGTTAAATAAATGTGTAATTATTTGGTGTATACTAACCTACACATCCATCAGACCAAATCCAGTGCTCTGAAACATTTATTCCACGATTTTTGAGATCTTTAGAGAACATTGCAAAACAATGAGCCACATAACTCCTGTCATGAACTTTATCATCGCTAATATAGAAATGAACCTCTTTGATGATGATGCGTTCATTTTCATCCAATCTTTCTATCTGATCCACCTCAAATTGTGCATGTCTATAGGTCACTTGCACAAATATTACAACTTGTTCAGAATGATAATATTGGCTTTGGAGCTCTGTATGAGGTGCAAATGTATAATTCTTAGAAAAATCTACAATTGAAAGTATACAACCAGGTGGAAAACAATTTTTGTAATCACGAAACTGTTTAGCTTGCCATCGTGCACCATGACAATGTTGGATATGTGGATATATCAATGGACGGAACTTGGCCATGAACTCATCATAATGCAATTCACTCTCCTTCAATACAATTTTTCTAGATTCATCCCCTCTATTATTTTGGTATGTCTCATATTCATATCTCATCCATGAAACTGATGTGGATTCATTAATATTTTCAACTTGCATAATTTGAAAAAATTTGTGTAAATCTGCACAAACTTCACACTGATTTTTGATGCATTGCACTTTGAATTCATCTGAATCTTCTAATTTATCACATAATATGAACCTCACAAATTGTGTTGTACTGCTAGGGATGACCAAATTAGGATCAAGTATTGCCATAACTTTTTTAAATGATTGCAAGTGTAGACCAAATTCAACATGATTTCTACAACAACAAGTTTCTCGCATCTAATTTATGCGTACAAAGGAAGGACGTAAACTCTCAAACATTCTTTGACATATTTTGACATTTGAAAATTCTTGTTTGAATGCTTCAAAAAGTTCACTTTGAGTTATATCTATGAAATGTTTTGGATGTTCAATTTTGTCCCCTGTTTCTTGATCTTTAATTTGTATAGTATCACGCCTGTTGGAAGAAACACAAGAATGTGTGGTCCAAAATTCAATAACTTGTCTTTTTACTTCTTCAGAAATCCTGTCTTTTCGAGGAACTCTACAAATAGTCACCCAGTTATTCTCAATGTTATCATCTAGCATATTTCTCCTCTTGATGTATCTCTGGACAGTTCTTCTAGATATATGTAGTACATCAGAAATTGCACGTACCTGTTTTCTATGTGTCAATTTTCTACTAGATATAGTAGTCATCAATGCTCTATATGCATTACTCAAATCACCTCCTCGAGTTGTGTTGTCAATTTTGTTATAAGCATTTTGCAAATTTTCAACTATTGTTTTATTAATATTATGAGCATGGCTTTTCCTGTTATCAACACCCAACAACTCTAAGACAGGTCTCATATCTCTTCTCCTAAATAACTTGACAAATAATTGTGCTTGTCCAAATATACTTTTATCCTTGAAATATTCATCCCACATGTTCTGACAATGCTTTTTGATAGTGTTGTCATTTATCATATCTTTAGATGGAATTTGGTTAAAAAGTAGTTCTTCATCCAAATCCATCAAATTTTTTATGCTTTCTAATTTGTCTCTATCAATAGAACTACCAATTTCTTCCTCTTCATTACTTTCATTTTCTTCATGAATCTCATCATGTTCAAGAATTTTAGTAGGTTGGTTTTGAGCATGTTTTGTATGGCCTTTCATTTTGTCATCTCTTTTTCTATCATATTTCCTTGATCTTTTCCTTTTACTACCCATTGAATAATTCAACCTATAGAACAAAAAATTAAAAAATTAGATTTTACTAAATATCAGCTAATGGTTCAATATATAATACATAAAAATAAAAATAATTAGAAGAGAAAAAAAGCACCTTCAAATTATTTGATCTTTTGCAATATTGATTAAATCCGCAAAACAGTTGTTGAAAATTGCTTCAAAATTAATTGTTTTTTGCAAATCTTCTTTCAATTTTCGCTGTCCCTGTATATTTAATTATTTAAAAAAGATAAAACAATATTTTTTTATATCAAAAAGTCACACTAACCGCTAGCGGTTTCTCAAGCCGACTAGGGGTTTCGGCCGAAACAGTTACGGCCGAAACAATTCCGACCGTAACTGTCTATGTGGCAGCCTATGTGGCAGCCAAATAAGCAAAAATTAGAACTTCTGTAAACATCTCACTTTGAAGGCCAATTTGACCTACTAAATTGAAGTATTTTTTAAAACTTAAAATATACTTTAGTATTTCTCGGAGTCACAATTATGATTGTATAATTTTTTTAAACTTTTGATTATGAATAATATGTTATAATTTAAAAATATTACAAGTAGGTATCTTAAGATTCAGGAAGATGTCTATTAAAAAATAAGAAAAAATTAGTAAATCATGTTAAATTTTTTTTTTTTTTTTTAATGGTGCACTAGAGGAGAGAGTCTTCTTCAAGAATATGTAATTTAAAAAAAAAAAATGTAGATTTGATGGAAAATGTTTGACGGAAGAAAAAAACTATCTATTTCTGATAACTTTGACTTTGACCAGTTATAACTTCAAAAGTATTAGCCAAATTTTAATTTTAATTTTTCGGTGCACCAGGTATACATGTTAACTCTAACATATTCCAAAATCAAACCAAAATATGAAGATTTGTATATATTTGTTTGACGGGAAAAAAACTCTATATTTTTAGTATTTTTAAAAAATTAAAAAATACACTTTAAAAATTCAAAAATAAATAAAATTTTCACTCAATTTAAAAAAAAAAAAAATTATAGACATAAACTTCATCCAATTTTACACATTTCATTAGTTTACATCATCTTCAAATTCTAAGCACAAATGCCACTTTTATTTCGTTAAAGTTGAAGACTTTAAATTCTGATATCACTTCTCCTTTATAAAAGGTGACACAGGTTTGTGCTTTTACCCTCTCAAATTTTTCAATCTAAATTTGGTTTGCAGAGTCTCTTGAATCTTAGTCAAGGATATGCCAATTTGCCTAAAATGCACTACAATGGCTTTGTAAAAGCCCTTTTTGGATAGGATTCTAGACGATGTCCTTGCCATGGTTTGCAAGCCAAATGCTTAAAGTACTTTTATCTGTCATGCTATATTCATGATCCTTGGCCATGAATTATTAAAAAATGATAAGAGGTACCGTTTGTCCATGAATATTACCTCCTATTTCCTTGCATCTCTTCTCGACCTTGGAGGTAGTCAAATAAACATTTTGATGCTTCTATGTAATGTTTTTAAGAAAATTTTTTTAGAAGATGATGTCAAAATTCTTGTATTGGCCGAGCAGGTACTGGGGCTAGGCATTGGCATCCCTTTTGTAGATGTGGTAGACAAGTGTTGGGAGATAGGCATAGGGTGCATTATACATAAGCATCATTTCATGCTCGACATGAATAAACGACAATTGACTCACCATCAGAAGTTGGCGCGACTTAGAAGGGATTTTCTATGGAAGTGGTTGTTGTTGGATGATGTCAGCAAGACTAACTTCACATGGCTAGATGAGTTTAGCAACACCATCTTCTCCAACAGATTCCTCATAAAGGAACTTGAAGAACGTTATGATTGAAGGCTTCAAGCCCTCGACACCTCAGCCCACTGATGCTTCCAACCTCCTTGGTTCCTTGGTTCCATGTTTCCTGAATCTTCACCTATTTCCTTAACCGTTGTGGCGTTGCTCTAGGGAAAAAAATATTTTTAAGATATTTATTTTTTCTTTGGATTGGACCTTGCCCTTTAATGTAAATTATGAAATAATAAAATCAGGTTGATTTAATCAGTTATTTTGAATATCTATTCTTTGTACAAACTTCAATGTACATTCTAAAATATTATCAATGAAAACAATAGTTTTTGGCTTCTCAAATCATTGTTCCAACTTCTTGTTAGTCTATGACTTTGTTTTTGGCATCTCGATTCTCAATGCATTATTGAAATGTTAGTCTGCAACTTTGTTTAAAATAATTAACTATTAATAGTTATAAAGTTAGAACTCATAAAGAAAAAAATGGGTTTCAACAACCCCTTTATAATTTCATATAATATACTTGATTAACGATTTATAGTAAAAAGTTATTCCATTGAAAATAATCCAATTAAATATTTTGTAATTTTTAAAACTATTTTTCTTTAATCTGGTTGGTTAAAACAAATAGAGCGATAAGAGCAGATTGCAAGGAAAACTAAAAATTATAACCTTAACAAAGTTAAATAAAATTTTGATAATTTATGTGTCAATTTTTTATTTCATACCTATCTTGTCACCTAACTTTTTTTCATTATGAAATATTTTAAATGATGATTCATGAAAAATAGTTTATAAACAATTATCACAATTTTCAATATATATTAATAATTTATAGATAATTAAACTATATTACAACTTAATTTTGAAACTAAAAAGTAAATGTGAATCAAAATATAGCATTTGAAGTTATATTTTTTGAATTTGAATTATTTTATTTACATTAAACTATTGTCATTATTATTTCATATCTTACACCAATTTATTTTATAAAATTCAATATATTTTCAATGAATTTTTCATATCATCTTTACAATAAAAAATTTAAACTTTATGATAGAAAAGAAAATCATTTTTATAATAGAAAAGAAAATCCTTTATTTATATTATATCATAACTATTACAATAATTATTACATAAAAGATTATATATATATGTATATATATATTACAATTTCTTTAACAATATTTATTTCAATATTTTTCTCTACATTAATTAATATGCTAGTTAATTTCTTTTCAATGACAGCTCTATTTTGGGCCAAATTTTAAATGATTGAAGTTAAATTCCATTTCTAATTTTCTACCCAAAATCAAGACATGTGTACTTGAAGATTCTACTTGAAATCTCAATTGTTGACTAAAAGAAAGATCGACGACCTGAGATGAATTTTGAGCCAATTTGGAGAATATTTTTTCATGTGCTTAGATTCATCCGAAATTGTGACACATGGCTAGTCATTGCAAAGCTTAATTAAGTATCAGGACTTAGTTAATCTTTTTAATAATTATGTTTATAAACAATTACCACAATTATAAATATATGTTAATAATTTATAGATAATTAAACTATATTATATTTTAATTTTGAAACTAAATAATAAATATGAATAAAAATATAGCATTTGTTATTATATTTTTAAATTTTAATTATTTTATTTGAATTAAACTATTGTCATTATAATTATTATTAGTACTTGTTGGTAAGCTTACGGCTAAATACTATTGTGATACATTTTGGATTTTAGACTTTAACTAGTGATTAAATTTGTTTCATATTTTTATGAGTAAGAATAAATCATTGTAATTTCTTTTATCAAACTAATATATTACATAGCACAGATGTAAAAAATTTAACTTTAAAATTTTTATAAAATATTTTTCAAGTTATGATTGGATGGATTCATTAATTTCATTTAGCAAATTAGCTCTTATATTGGCCGAATATAAGGGCTAAATATTTCATTTTCAATGTGATTCATTAACGTTAATATTTTTATTTTTTTAATGTAAGTGCATTGTTTTATATTTTATATTTTAATAATGTATTTTTTACAAATTATAATACAATATTACATATATTATACAATCATTTAAGATTTATTATTATAAAAATACTATTATTTTTATATTATAATTATTTATTATATAACAGAACATATAACATAATTATTTATAATATAATATAATATAATATAATTATAACCATATGATATATATGCAATAGAACATATATATCAATGATTATATTTATGAATAAAATTTAAATTTGAATTAACATCATTACAGAAAAATATAATTATATAACATTTTTATTAATTAAAATAGTTTATATAATATAATAAATTTATTAAATTTAAATTAGATTTATATAAAAACTAAAGGCAAGTACTAAGCCACTATGTGGCACTTGTTTCATATCTTGCACAAATTTTATTTTATAAAATTTAATATATCTTCATTGAATTTTTCATATCATCTCTACAATAAAAAGTTTATGATAGAAAAGAAAATCATTTATATAATAGAAAAGAAAATCTTTTATTTATATTATATTATAACTATTATAATAATTATTAAAAATTATATTTTTTATATATTAAATTAATCTGAAATCAGGACACGTGTACTCGAAGATTCTACCCGAAATCCTGACCGTTGACTAAAAGAAAGATTGACAACTCGAGATGAATTTTAGGATGATTTGGGGAATGCTTTCCCATGTGCCTAGATTCATCTGAAATTGTGACACCTGTCCAGTCATTGCAAAGCTTAATTAAGTGTTAGGACTTGGTTAATATTATTAATAATTATGTTTAGTCTTTTAAAAAATTATTACTCAATCCTAATTCGATGATGCTGCGATTGTTAAGTTATAGCAATGGCCTGGGATGAATTTTGGGTCCACTATCACTATTGTCAAGAAACATCCAGAATTGTGACACATGTCACGATTCTAGATGTTTCTTGACAACAATGATGGCAAATCCAAAATTTACGTGAAAATCATATCAATAATTAAGTTCAATTTTTATTACTTAATTTATTTTAAATGAACATTGAACAAATCTCAAAATTCAAATGTATATTAATGTAATAAATTTTTACTTTTTATTATTATAGTTATGTACAAAACTACATCATTGAGTCTTTATGTCGTTTACATGTACATTGTACATACTATTAATAAAGTACCTAAAACCATTAATTACTTAATACTTTTGTTTTAACTTTTAACTATTAACCCTTTATGTTTTTAGAGTATGAAGTTGAAAGTTGTGCAAGTCGAGAGTTTGATATGATAGGGTTTTCAAATTTCAACTTTTCAAAGACTAAAAAAATTCCATTTTGTGTTCTAAAGACCGAATTCTGAAAGTGTGAAACTTGAGTATCAGAGGACAACACCAATTATCAAATCTCAATTCCAGGTATTTAATTTTTTTAAAAAAATTCTCATTACAATTTGCAGCAATAGAAATCTTGATTTTAATTTTTTTAGGTTTACACTTTACAATTTTTTTTAATAGGGCTTGAAGAAGAATTTTATGTAATAACTAGTAGCAAGCATGGGCAAAACAAGGTCAAAAACTTCCCCTATGAGTGCAAGCATAAAAAAAAATCAAAAGAAAGACATTAAAGAACTCAGGCAAGTGCTAGAAACCCCAGGTTTCATCGATGAATGTCATAATATTTTATATCCCGTTATACATGGAGATTTTGGAATCATGGAAATTAGGTATTCATTGTTTAATTAGTGAAGAGATTAATAGAAGGGGAGAAATTATTACAAATATAACAACAATATTCGTGCACATACAAATAAACTAGCTACTTTGGTTACTAGATTAGTAAACCTTGTTGTACCCGAAGTATTCCCTTGCCCTAAAATTGTAATGCTATGCACTTAGAATAATGATGAAAATAGAAAGGCAATTGTAAACCAAAACACTCAGGAGGAAATTTTATTCATAACTGAGAGTGATTTTTTCACTCTGTTAGACCTATGGCTAGGGTTTAAACCAGAAAGCGTTAACGAGCGCATTGACTTGGATAAACTAGCATAGGCTTATGACAAACTAGAAAGAATTTTTCAAGATTCATATATTAAGGGTTTAATAAACTCAGGGTCCTCTACTAGTGTTACACTGGACATAGACCATAGACCTCCTTATTAGTATGATATTTTTGTGCCATAGGTTCAGAATACTATTTCTTTGTTATCACTTTATCTTGGATTAGATAGTAACAAGGAAGTGGGGGCCAATGTTCTTGAAATGATTTATAATATCCATTGTCAAGGTCAGTCAGTTGAGAAGGTAGATTTAAGATATAATTTTGTTTAGCACATTGTTGAATCTATGCAACAACAATTACTAATAATTAAACAAAGTACAACTACAGGCAAGACGAAGATATTTAGGTTCACAAGTTACTTGTGCTACCTTCTTTTAGCAAAGCATCACCCAATATCTTAGATAGAGAACAACAAGCTTGATATTGAGGTATATAAGTTTGATGAGAAAACCCAGAAGAAAATAGAGACTCCAAGTCCAGTATATGAGTGGACACATTAGATGAGGATGACTGATAACAATAAAAACTACAACCATTTTGTAGACTTCTTTTTGACACCTATTTACCAACAAATCATAGACACTATGATGCCTAGATTGTCTATGTCTTCTAAAGATTGCATTCAACTGGAAGTTAGATTCAATTGGTTGACTGGTTCTTCATGGAAGAGTACACTTTCTTAAGGTTTTACGATTTAGTGATTGAACCCTGTAAACTTCCAATGCATGTTACAGAAAGGGTTTTTGCACTAGACTATGTATAGCAGATGGAGAGTGTAGATGAAATTTTCACTGGACAACAAAAGAAAACAATATTTCCTTCCTTTCCTTTTGCAATTGGAGGCCTCACATTTGAGAGAAAGGCTTTCAAAGTGGCAAATAAATTGGTAACTTTTTTTGGCTTTGATTTTGTTAGTCACTAGAATTATGATCCATTGAACATAATAAAAACAAGACTTATTGCCAATGGGAACTCTGTGAGAAAATATCAACATCAAGAGATGCCATTGATAGAAAAGTTAAAAAACAAAGATTTGTGGGATGAGGTTAAGAAAGAGATGGAGAAACATGCAACAAAGAATAATATTTCAATGCAAGAATTGTCATCCCAAATTATAAAATTGCATATATCATAGTCACACTAATCAAAGCATCTAACATACTTAAATTTCTACAAGAAAGCATCTCAACCTTCTAAGAGGTCTATGCTGAAAGAAATTAAAGAGGCATGCACAGCTAAATTGTGGTGTCAAACCAAGATGACTAATTTTTAGAAAAGGAGACAAAATTTGGGTGAACCAATGACATTAGCAAGTTTTGAGAAAATTGAGGAGGATGGGCTTTTCAACAATTATTGGAATAAAGAGCATCCAATCGTACTATATGATTTTGGTAGTTCCAGTGACATTTATATTGAAAGACAGAAGGATCTTAAGTCTAATGCCAACATTCAAGGTATTTAAGATTCTAGGTCAACTGGGGCCAGACATATTGTTAATCTTCAAATAAGTGATTCTAATAAATAAACATATGGTAAAGGGGAAACTATGATACAATCAATGGGTTATGTAGGTATAGGGCCCATTGGTGCAAGTGGTGAAGGGATTTGGAATGTAGTTCCAATACCTAACCCACCCAAAAGAGGAAGTAAACCAATCATTGGACTCTCTAATGAGATTGATGATAATTCATCTAGAAAGGGAATAAAAGCATTATACTTCTGCTTCTGAAGGTCATCCCAACACATTATTTGTTAAATCTTCAAATCCAATTGTAGTTGATCCCACTAGCACTAGCATGGATGAACCTTGTGCAAAAATCAAAAAGTTGTGAAAATTACACTGCAAGAAATGTCATTGGTTACTTCACCAATGTATGCACTAGTAGCCTCTAGACATTTTCCCATATTTTGCACTTCCATTGCTTTCCCAATGAAATCTTCAATGGAACCTTTTACTGCAGATCAATTCTCCCGTAATTGCTGGTGTAACTCATATATTTCAGCATTCTTGATATTCAGACAGTTGTCCTTTGTTTTCCAAGTTAGCATAAATTTTTCAACTCCATCTATAGTTTCCTTATTGTAAACTTTACCAACATGCTTTTCTATGGTATCAAGTTTAAGCTGCAACCTCTTCTCCTTCTTTGTTATTCTGTACAAATCTTACATCTACATTCTATAGGAGGTTCACCATTAATTGGATTGGCCATTGGTTCAATTAACTAGTACTTTTCCACCCATTCTAACTAAAAATTAATTTTGGACAGATCCCAGTGAGATTGACCTTTCTTTGATTTCAATTTTCTTTTCCCCTTTTGTGCATGAATGTGATTTATGGAATCACTTTTGATTTTCTCACCCGCCTAGTCTAGGACTAACTCCAACTCTATAATATCAGCTTGTGATTCCTTACTCAAGGGAAGTGCCTCCAAATTGGGTTCAAGTTTTTCCTCAATTGAGATATCAGGTTCACCAACTTGAACTTCTTCAATATGGTATGAGTCTCAAACTTGTGATGAATCTCCTTTTTCAATAAACACTGGAGATCTAACTTTTTAATCTTGTAGGTTACCAACATTTCCACCACCAAAATATGCCACTATGGTTCTATGTTTTGGTAATGGTGGCCTCTCTTCACTTTCAAGGATCCTACTGAAACCCCTATTACCCCTCTTGTTTGACATTGCAAGTTGACAAAGGCTGCAAAAAATAAATCAACTTAGTTGTTGAACAAAAGACTCAAATAGTGATGACTCAAAGACTGTGAGCAGTGACAATAGACTACTTAGACTACATATAATAAAAATAATATGATTCATTCTCCAAAAAAGGGTACTACTACTATAGTAATATAGTCTATGGTACTACCCAATATCATTTACAAACCTATAGGCTATCTTAGAATGTGAGATGTCTAGTCACCAGTGGACACTAGACATTAAAACTAAAAAAGTAACCAGTACCACTATATCAGTATGGTAGTACCACTTTTGACATAAAAAAAATTAAAAACCACTTGCCTTTTATGAAAGCCAGGGTCCATGAGTCAATGGGCAATGCACTCAGCACTCTAAAATTTTGACAACAATAAGAAATGCTAGTCTCTAGGCCAAAAAAGAAAAAATTATGTGGAATAATAATATCTTATAGTCTAATCTAGGTTATTACATGGTATTAACAAGTGGGAATGTCAAATGCAGTGCAAAATGCACCTTCCTATGCAAGCCCACAGTAGGAAAAAGTTGGCTAAATAGGGCTAGTGGTCGACACACATCAAGAAACTGGTAGGTGACACCCAACCCAAGGGAAATTATTTGGTTGTAGTAATGGCGTAAGAATGTGGTCCAATAAGAAACAACATGCAAAGGATGGAAAAATGTATATTGCATTGGCAATTGGACTGATATTTTTAACCAATCATGTGATAACTAATGGGTGACTACCATGGGCATTGGACCCAAATTTGATAAATATCTAATGATGTGGTTGACCTACATTGCATGCACTATTTTTCAAATGATTATTGACCTATGAGACAAAATCACCAAAAGGAAAAGATTCATCATTGAAGTAATCTCTAAAATCAAGATAAAACAAAGTCCATGATGATATATAAGAAATTAAGAACAAAGAGTGACCACCAAGCAATGAAGATATGCCCCAATTTGATTAAGTGTGACCAAGAAAGGTGAAGCATTAGAATTAGGTCAAAGAAAGAATAATGGTGAAATGGAATGAAGGAGAAGAGTGGAAGAGAGTATAAATGATGAAAAAATGAAGAAACAATAGCTTCCCTAGGAATATTCATAGATTAAGCCTAAAAAAAAAGCCAATTATAGAGAAGAAGGGGGAATTTTAAAATATAATTTTGACTAGCAAGATGAACCCAAATTTTGATTTCAATCTTGAAAATGGATCCACAACATCAAAATTAAGTAGGGGTGCAATTTCATGCAAATTTGAGGAGTTCAAATATTACATCAAAATAGGGTTAAATGTTAAATAAGGGGCCCAAGGGATCATTTTCAAATCATTTGTCATATTTGATTTTTAGAACTCAGAACATAGAGATAGAGATAGAGATAGAGAGAGAGCGAGAGAGAGAGAGAGAGAGAGAGAGAGAGAGAGAGAGAGAGAGAGAGAGAGAGAGATTATTATGGTCCAGAGGAGAGTTTTAGTCAAGAGAGTCTAATCCAAGTGCAACCAACTCCACAATTGGCTTCCACAATATGGTCCACCAGTAAGTATCCTATATCCAAGCATTTGTTTTGAAGTATTTTGAGCATTTTAGCATGTTTTTATAGGGTTTCAGTATGGTTTACAAAATATATTTAATGATACTTTATAAAGTATCATATGATAGTTACATGAAGTCCATCATATGATATTTATGGCACCCAAATTGTATTGTATATATGTTATGAGCATTATCATATTGGACCCACTTATTTATTTTATGATACTAGAAGAAAGTATTGTATGGGTATAGATGAAATTATTATACAATAATTTTTTTATTGGTACTTAGTGAATTTTGTGTAAAATTTTCCTCATTTGTTGACTTTAGGACTTAGTTGCTTACTCGATTTGTGATATTTTTAGTTTCTTTCTGATTCTCATCTAATAGATATTGATGTGTTTGTGTATTTTTTTATGTAGGAGGTGTTTCCAACATTATTGAATAAGGCACCTAAGGTGGTGGGGCTGATATTTGTACCCCAATTAGATCATGTTGAGAGATCTATATAGATGACCATGGGTTTACAAGGTTTATTTTAGTTGCCCCATATCTAGGAAAACTATGGCCTATTGACAACATTAGCAGAGAGGTGGCATAGTGAGCATAAGACCTTTAATCTACCCACTAGAGAGGCCACCATCACACTTGAGGATGTGTACCGCATCCTTTGGGTTCCATGTCACAGAGATCATGTGAGTTGGTAGAGCATTTATTGTTATCATGTTTACTTAGCAATATTGATATTAGTGTTGACATATAAATCTTATGTGCCACAAGTGTACTTTGATCAGTCCCCAGTGGATGGGAGAGCCACACTATAAGAGGTGTTCAAATATTTCACTATCCTAGATAGATACATAGGCTAGGAAATAATGATAGCATAGTATGGAGACTAATTTTTGGTAGCATGTATCGTATGCTCTCTAATAAAAAAGGAACTTATTACTAACAAGAGTAAAAAAGGGTTCCCATGCAAGTAGGGGAGATTGGTAATGGATTTGATGAGGAGGACCGGATGGATGGCATGGGGCCCTACCATACAGGAAAATATATACCACAAGCTTCATGAGATCATGTATAAGGAAGGGAGGATCTGAGAGTGTAGGGTCATTTTGGTGCAAGTATGGGCATGGGACCATATTGTACTGATGTAATTGAAAGTGTAGCCACAAGAGAGGGGGTATCCATTCATATATAGATATTGTAGGTTTATAGAATAACCACATAGTGGGGATGTTGCCTTTTATAGGAGGATACTAGATGAATTGACCTACTTCAAGTGGATGTCATACATTGGGTGTGATAACTAGAAAGAGGCATAAGAGGAGCTAGATTATATGTTTTGTAGTAGACCACTATTATGAAGACATCCTGGGATAGTGGAGAGGTTTCTTAATAGCTATGCATGGAGGCATTTTGGGTGGAGGTAGTGTTTCCATACAAATATGACCACTTATTCTAGGTTGTGAATGGATGAGGATATAGGTTGGTTACCTATGTTGAGTTATGTAGAACATTTATAGAAGATACAAGGATTATAGTGAATAGTGTGGGATTATCTCCAATAGTGATAAATATAGGGGTCTCCCCAGATTATGCTAGAGAGATGAGGAGATGGTCATTCCCATGGTTTATGATATGTGATGCCCTACCAAGAGATGATGGCAGAGGTGGGGATGATGATGATGATGGAGGAGATAAAGGAGATGAGAGGAGAGGTGGGAGAGGGAGAGACACACCTAGAAAATATAGAGATCCATCTAGCAACCACACTAGATCAACTATCAAAGATAGAGTGGATGAGATAGAGGAGGAGGAACCTATAATGGGGGAGATACTAGTTAGATAGCCTCAAGTAGAGAGGGAGAGAGAACACAAGAACAAGTGCCACCTCACTACTACATTTATGCCTAAGTTGTGATGGCAAGCCATCATAATTATGATGGTAACCCATTGCTCAATTGAAATCAAGAAGAATTAGCTCCCACTAGATGAGTGTTGGACTTTTGCTATCACAAGTTGTGATAGAAAGGGTGACCATCACAATTGTGACAACTACAGGTCTCACAAATTGAGCTAACATATTGGAAAACCATTCATTTTCACCATCACAATTACAACAGAAATCTTTCAAAAACACTAGCACAATTTCAACGTCTCTATGACAGAAATGTTATGGGTCCCATGGCAAACCATCAAAAATGTTCATTGCAATTGAGATGGGCATGTAGCAAGAATGTTGTAGGATCGATGGTTAGCTATCAAAATTTGTTGTCATAATTATGATGACGTGTTGTATTAATAAATAAAAATTGGCAATAATTGTTGAATAGCTATGATGAAATCATAGGTTAATATTGTCATGCAGTCATAGGTTAATATTGAGCTCGAGTTGGTTTCTAGAATAGTTTAATATTCTCTACTAATCAAGGTCATCCATGTGAAGGTGGAAGCTCATTTGGCCCCATCCCCTCTCCCCTAACATCTAAATTTCTCATTAACATATAAAATCTTTAAGAAAGGATCAATGTTAAAGTAAAAAAAAGGTTACAGACCTGCGAAAGTGACATCATTTTCCCATCTTCTGGTGCATGCCATTTTTTTGTTGCATACAAAATAATATTTTTCCATTCTAAATTGAGAATGCATGTGTAACTATATTTAAATGTGTGGACAATAGTTGGAGCTAATAAAACACAACATTTAATACATCTATTAAGTTTTTAAAATTATATACATACATACATACATACATTTGTATATGCAATTTTATCACCTTGGAAAATTGTATTTGATCCTGCTAGCTAGGAGCATTTGATTGTTCATTTTATTGTACCTAATCTAATGACAATTCTATAAGAATTTGTAATTAATCTAGCTAATCAAAAACTAGACCAAATTAACAACAATAGAAGATACTTAGGATCCTTGCAAAGAGAGTGTTCCAATACATGCAATATGGTTACATCCTTGGCTTCCATTGTTGGGCCACCGTATGGAGCCTATATATGCAACCATTCATTATAAATTGGGGAATACACTGCATGCCTAGCATTCAAGTGATGTATATGCAATTTTATCACCTTGAGAAACTGTATTTGATCCTACTAGTTGGGAACAACTGATTGTTCATTTTATTGTACCTAATATGATGATAGTTCTATAGGAATTTGTATCCAACCCAACTAATCAGCAACTAGACCAAATTCACATTAGCAGTAGATACTTGGGATCCTCATAGGGAGAGTATGCTAATACATCTATGGTTACATCCTTGGCTTCTATTGTTAGGCTAGCATACAAAGCCTTTATATCCAACCATTCATTATAAATTGGGCATTGTGCTTCATGCCCGACATTCAAGTGATGCATTTGCATATGCAATTTTATCATCTTGGAAAACTGTATTTGATCTTGCTAGCTGGGAATAGATGATTGTTCATTTTATTATACCTAATATGATGAAAATTGCATAGGAATTTGTAATCAACCCAACTAATCAATAACCAGAGCAAATTAATAGCAGCACTAGATACTTGGGGTCCTCACAGGGAGAGTGTGCCAATACATTCATGGTTACATCATTGGCTTCCATTGTTGGGCCAACATACGGAGCCTTTATATCCAACCATTCATTATAAATTGGGGAATGTGCTTCATGCATGGAATTCAAGTGATGCATTTGCATATGCAATTTTATCTCCTTGGAAAATTGTAGTTGATTCTACTAGTTGGGAATAGTTGATTGTTTGTTTTATTGTACCTAATTTGATGACAGTTCTATAGGAATTTGTAATCAACCTAGCTAATCAGCAACTAGACCAAATTAACTAGGTTATAGCTCAGGCATGTGCTATTTCCATTTATCATGTGGTTACAATGTTGGAGGTAGCATTTATTATTTATTTAGGATATGAAGGAAGAGCAGTGATGTTGGAAAACATAAAAAATTAATAATGCAAAGTCACCTTGAGGAACTTGTGTATGCTCTTGGGAAACATGTCATAAAAAATGTTCATCATAACCTTTTTTGCTTCTACATTTTTTTGCATGGAGCCTTCACACACCTAGTGCTCACAAATGTCTACGTAAGAATGTATGCGAACATGCAATGCACTGCTAGGTGGTGAAATATGTAGAAAAGCATATAATCCTTCATCACACAAGGTCTTTCGCTTGATGTACTCATTCATTAAGTTAAGCACCCAAGTTTGTATTTCAAATCATGATTTATCTATTTTGGGCTTAAGAACTTGTACAAAAACCTAGAAAGAGTACCTAAGAAGAGATGGATCTCACATTCATTCATTAATAAAATATAGCATTCATTCATTATCACATGAAGTGAAAAACAATTATGAGCATCCATAAAATAATCTCATAATGTCCAAAGCTAACATCTAACATTAGTTCATCCTTTAACATTCATTAACAATAGTACATTAACACATAACATTCAATAACATGTGAAATAAGGTATTTAAACATGTTGCAACCAATTATGATTTAATTTTGGATCACCTACCTAATGAGTTTGGAATATTTTTTCTCGCCAAAAATCATAAAATGTAAGATCAACTATGCCAAAAAGAGTGCAAAAAGATGATTATCGTACACCAATCATATTTTTTAGCTCTTTTGGCACAATCATTCTTACAATTTTTTGGCTCAATCTCCAACTGGTCAGTATGTGTTTTGAAAAAACTATTCCTGGACTGTGAGTCAGGAAAAAGAGAAATATCAAACTTGATAAAGATGTACATAAATGCAATTAATTTTTTAACTTCACTTTTATAGACTTACAAAAAATTATTGTTACAAGTGATAAATTTATATACCTTTGATTCAGAGAGCACAAATAATGGAAATGAAGTATTGTAGAAGGTGCAGGCTCAATTGTCTCCCCCCCCGCCGCCCCATGTGGATGGCACTACTAAGTAGAGAATAGTTACATCCATATATATATATATATATATAGTTATGTGCTACCTAACTATGTCCAAGGCATCTCCACACTGGAGGCATACTTCACCTACCAAGTTTCCTACATATCTATATCCATGAGATCAAGACCCTTGATCTACTAACCCTAACAAATATTTAGTTGTGGTTTATAATTGTTTTGGTGTAGCTATATTCCTATAACCATTGGTGATCTTTACTCATCCAATACATCTCGTCACCATCATACACCCACTCGGATGAATTAGGTGGTTATCTATAATTACAATACTATAATGCCCTTGTGCAACCTTTGTGATCTATGTGCCCTTTGTAGCACTACAAAATTTGTAGTCAATTGTGACAGCAATTTACAATGGTAGTGTAATTTGTGATGTTCAAGCCCAAATGTAGTAGTACTTGCTCTATGATTTTCTTCAAGGGGGGAAGAGGTACCTATGTAAATGTTCTTTTCTTTTCCTTCTTAACATGTATCTCTTTGTATTCCCCCCAGCAGGTGATTAGAGAAGCTTCTCTTTATGTATATGTATGTGTATATATACATACACACACACATATGTGTGTGCCTATGTATGTATGTATATAGAGATATCTCTATTTATATGCATACATACATACATAGACACACATATGTGTGTTTATGCACGTATATATATACATATATACATATACATATGTATATATGTATATACATACATACATGCATATACAAATATCACAAGGGCACAACAATGAGATACAGAGATACACACATACATACATACATCTACATATGTCATTTTATCACCTTGGAAAATTGTATTTGATCTTTACTCAATCACCAAGAGATAATATAATTTGTAAGTATAGATTTCTACATACTTAGTTTGGCATGAATAGTTTCAATTAAATTCTTCTGAGGAGAGTGAGTCTACTCATGATGATAATGGCTCCATGTATTGGGTCTTTAGAGGAGAGAGACTTATAGAAGATTAGATGTTGTTTATTGATATGGGATGATTCTTTTGTGATGCCAATATATCCTCCTCCATATTAAATTTCTATATCATCAATTTGCTAGATACAAATCACTGAACTTGATCTTCTAAAATGGTGGGACTAAGATATAAACCTCAAACAAGGGATGTGTGTTATGGTGGGATACGAGGAAGATGGTTGTGTGAATGGCTGATTGGGCAAGTTGAAGAAAATCATGGTGTCACTTGCAAGTAGTTTCTTTAATTTGATAAGGGAATCAGCTTTGAAAGTGGGATGATCAAAATTGGCATGTCCATCATTATTCTATATGTCTCTATCTCATAATATAAAATTACCTCAAATGAAAAATGACAAATTATTAAATATATGGAAAATTAGAAGAAAATTCACCTATAATATTTTTGAAGGACAAAAATATAATAAAAATATAATTTGGTGGAAAAAGCCATGAGCTATGTTGCTCCACATTGTGGCTATTCCACTGTCCAGTAGTGGAAACTCTTCACGTTAAATATGAAGATTTTGAAATTAAAAAAGATGACTATCAAAAATCTATATTTGTGTTTTAGTGATAACAAATATACAGTCTAGTTTTAAGAAAAATAATAGTCTTAAATGTATATGATTAAATAAAATAAACAAGAGGACTAGTTGTAGCTATATAATTGTAGTATTACTGATTATGTTAAACAAAATGTTCAATAAACAAGTATGAAGTAACGTAAACGCATCATCTTCTCGATCCTATTATGACTTAATGTGAATGCATCTGACCATTAACTAAATGATATTATGCATGAGATATTTACTCAATCAGTAAGAGATAATATAATCTGTAAGTATAGATTTTTGCATACTTAGTTTGGTATGAATAAATTAGATTGAATGCAAGGATAATTGCTTGTGTGAATTCAAGACATGAATGATTAATTTAATTTAGTGCAAGTACTATGCAAGTGTGTATGTATGCATGTAAAACAAATCACATAGTAAACTAATTTACATACATACATGCACATATGCATACAATCATCATAATCAGTTATCCTTGAATATGATCAAAGCTATTATATATGAACAAGAGATACATGTTTAGAAGGAAAAGAGAGTTTAATCTCTCAAAACATAGACATTTCAAATTCTTTCCTCATTTCTTTAGAAAATGATTTGCATAACATCTCATGTCCTCCAAATATGATATCATCCACAAATATTTCTATTAGCAATATCTTGTCATGTGGTCCTTCCTTTTCACACAAATTACTATTATCATTTGTCTTTTCAAAACCAATTCTTACAAGATATCCATGCAACCTTCCATGTCATTCTCTAGGAGCTTTCTTCAGTCCATATAGAGCTTTGTGTAATTTATGTACCATGTATCTTTTGTATGGATCAATGAAACCTTTAGGTTTTTCAATGTAGACTTTTTCTTCTAGGATTCTAGTTAAGAAAGTTGATTTTCCATCCATCTAATATACGTTGAATGCCTTTTGTGAAAAATATGCTAGTAGCATTCTGACTCCTTCAAGTCTTACAATAGGGGAAAATGTTTTTCCATAGTCAAACCTTTGCATACTATCCTTGCATTTTTCCTTGTTACTTCTCCTTTCTTATTTAAATTATTTTTGAATATCCATTTTGTTCCTATCACAGTCTTATCCTTAGGTCTAGGTACAAGAGACCAGGTATTATTCTTTTCTATTTTCTCAATTTATTTGTTCATTACCTCTATCCAATCTTCATTTTCTAAAGCATATTTTCTAGATCTAGGTTTAAATTCACTAAGCAAGAATGCACCTTTTAATTTGTTCCTTGTCAGTATGTCATTTATCTCTCCCCTAATTATTTTTTTAGGTGCATGATATCTCATGACATATTTTGCAAGTTTTGGATCTTTCTTTCTTATTTTTGAGCTTGGTTCACTTGGTTCTCCATGATCTTCTACCTTTTATTTGGGCTCCTTTGTCTGTGACTTGGGTTCCTCTGGCTAATTCAATTTTAACTTAGGTTCCACTGTCTGTGAGTCAAGTTACACTTTCTATGACTCAAGTTGCACTATATGTGACTCCAACTTGGGTTGCATTGCCTGTGACTTGGTAGATGTATTTTATTGTTTCTCTACTCTAACTGATTATGGAAAAGTCTTAGGTTCCTCCTCATAGTAAAAAAAACTTTATGTGGTCTTCACGTTCTTTGCTTCTTTTTTCTTCACTTCTTTCTACAATCTCATCAATCTTCACATGTGCACTTTCTATGACTTTTTGAGTACTAAGATTCAAACATTTGTATGCCTTACTTTTATTGGAGTACCTAGGAATATACCTTCATTTCTTTTTGCATCAAGTTTTCCTTTCCTTACATACTTCAAGATATAGCATTTGCTTCCAAATACTTTGAGATAAAAAACATTAGGATTGTCCCCATACCATAATTCATAAGGTATTTTGTCTATACCTTTCTTTAGTTAAACTTGGTTTAGTGTATGAACTATTAGGTTGATTGCTTCTCTCCAGTATTTTAGTGCAACATTTTTCTCAATCATTAGTGTTCTTGCACATTCCATGATGGATCTATTCCTTCTTTCTACTATACCATTTTTCTCTGGTGTCCTAGGTGTTGATACCTATATTTTGATTCCTCTTTACTAAGGATATTATCCAATTTCTCATATATTTTATCATTTTATGTTGTCATTAATGCCAAAGTGGGAGATTGTTGGAAAAAAATCTTCAAATTGTATGTTGTCATTGATGTTACACAAATGTCAATATTAATTGAGCAATGAAGAACTTGTAGTATTAACTAAGCATATTCAGTCTTGACTGAGTAGTCAAGTAATAAAGGGCATTCAATGTTAACCTAGCAATCAGGAAATGAAGGATATCCAATCCCCAGTATTAATCGAGTGATTAGGAATCAAATGACTTCCAGTATTAACCAAGTGATCAATCCTAGTTTTGACTGAGTCTTACTAGAATTCATTGAATTCATTTGAGATGAATTCATGTCCTCTATATGATCTCAGGCATTTTAGATTCTTTCCTATTTCTTTCTCAACTCTAGCCAAATACCATTTGAACTTTTGAAAAGCACCAAATTTATCTTTTAATAACATTACACTCATTATCTTAGAATAGTCATCAACAAATAGAATGAAATACATGTCTACACAATAGCTTTCTATACCTATTGGTCCACAAAATTTATATGAACTTGTTCTAAAACTTCTTTAGAATTGAAAGACTTACTTCTAAAAAACCTTTTTCTCATCTTTCCAATTTGACATTGTTTACACAAGCCCATCTTAGGTTTCTTCAAATTTTGTATGCCTCTTTTTTTCTTTATTATGGTAACTAGGTTATCAAAGTTAAAATGACACATCATTTTATGCCATAGCCAACTTTCCTCTATTTGTCCTAATGTTAGGTTTCTTCAAATTTTGTATGCCTCTTACTCTTTTGTTCTTTATTATGGTAACTAGGTTATCAAAGTTAAAATGATACATCATTTTATTCCATAGCCAACTTTCCTCTATTTGTGCTAATAAACATGTATTTTACTGAGATCTAGGTAAAACAAATTATATTATTTCTGATTTCTAGTTCCAACTAGGTTTCCTTTACCATCCAATAGCTTAGATTTTTCATTCATGAATTCTTCCTTATATCCTATATTGTTCAATTGTGCCAAACTAAGTAGATTGTGTCTTAATCCTTCAACCCAGTAGGCATTGTCACATTTGATTCCTTCAGTTAATGCTATGAATTCTTTTCCTTTTACATAACATGGTTCACTATTTCCAAACCTAACACTTCCACCATCATAGCATTCTAAATGTTCAAACTTAGTTTTCTCACTAGTCATGTGATGAGAACAACCACTATCTATGATCCATGTATCATTTTAGTTAACATGAGAAATAAGTGTTGTCTTTTCATTTTCCTCATTATCAAATTCATCCTTAATAGCAATATAAACTACTTCTTCTTCATTATCATCACTATTACAATATTTAGAAATGTAACAAGATTTCTTACCTTTGTCTTGTAGTCCTTGTGGTTCCTAAAGTCATTCTTTCCTTTGAACCAATTATATCTTTTCTCATCTTTATCTCTTTGTTTGGAAATCTTGTAGCAATATGACCAACCTCTTCACATGAGAAACAAGTCAATGGAATTCTACCTCTAAATTTTCCTTTCCCTTTTGATACTCATTTTGCAAGCATGGCTTCAATGACTTCAAGGTCTTCATCTATTTTATCTTCTTCTTCACTATCAACCTATTTTCCTTTTGACTTTCCTCATTTGCTACCAAGAGTTAGTTTAGCTTTGAATGCATATTCAAATTTTCTACAATTAGGAGCATATTTATCAAAGTCATCCAATTCAAAAGTAGACAATCTTCTCACAAGTGCATCCAAGATTTTTTTTTTTTTTTGGATCACATCTCATCTCTTGAATTTCTAAAACTCTAACTGCATAAATAGGAAGAAGAGTTCTTAGTACCTTGTTGACCATTTTCTCATTAGTTATTGTTCCTCCTATAGCTTTAACTATACTCACACTTTCTTTGATTCTTTCACTATATTGGACAATGTTTTCACCTTCTTTTATTTTTGTTCAATCAAACTTGCCTCTTAAAATGTATGCCTTGGATCTTTGCACATTTTTATCACCTACATAGGATTTCTATAGTTTTCCCACATTTCAAGTGCAGTAGGAAAATCTTTAACCTCATCAAATTTAGAATAGTTAAGAGATGAAGCTATATCAATCATAATTGTATTGTGATCCTTTTCCTCTTTCATATGTTCCATAGTCATTGGTTTAGGTGGTGGCACATATTTTTTTTCCAAGTAGAATAGAAAAATATCTCCAATGAGTGATAGGTGTAGCTTCATCAATTCCTGCGATGCTGAAATTTTTTCTTTGTTAAGCTTGGAAATCTCTCTTCGTTATGACATCTTGATCTTTAGCTTAGGTCTTTGAAACTTTTCCTGTAGCACCAAATTCTCTGATGCCAATTGTTGGAAATGAAGATAGTAATTGAGAGGGTAGGGGTGAATTAGTTACTACAAAAATAATTCCTTGTGCCTAGATGTAAAATCAAAAACTTAACTATAATGCAATTCTTTGTCCATCTTAGTTAAAACTAAGTACTTGTTGTAACTCAATTAAGAAAGAAGTCTTATGAATATTAATTTTTTTTAACCTTTAGTAAATTAGTTGTAGAAACATAAAGTATAAAGAAAAGAACATGAATAGTGATAACGCCAAGATTTAACTTGGAAACCCGATTTGGAAAACCACCATGTAACTAGTTACAATATTTTTCACTCTTCTAAAGTGATCCTTGTTAGGAGCCAACCCTGTTAAAGGTTACAATACATAATTTTAAGTATGTCCCTATTAGAGGATTTAGATCACCCTATTAAGTGTGGCTTGGTTAGAGATCTTCAAACACTTTAATCTTGAAATGTCACCTTGTTAAAGGATTTATAATATGATTGTTAAGTCAACTTTGTTAAGAGATTTCTTCACTTCTACAATGGTTAGAAGATAACAATAATTTGACCTGATTTATGAAGTAACTTTTTTTGCAGGTTCAAATCTTTATTTTGGCTTGATCTTTGGATCCTTACTAATCAGAATGTTCTTTATGTCTTATCTTCTACACTTTCCTACTCTATATTTTCCTTTAATCACATATCCACCTCATTCCATGTATTCCACTCACATCTTCTCCTCACTACTTGACTTTTCTCATATATCATAATTTATGAGTATTCATCTTGAGTACCCTTTCAAATAACAATTAAACATACAAATAGTTAGCATCAATGAACTAATTAATAAACAAGTGAATTTTTCTGACACTCAGTCAATACTGAGATTGATTATTTGGTTAACAATAGAATTTCTTTGATGCCTGACCACTCAGTTAATACTAGAGGTTGGATATCCTTCATTACTTGACTACTTGGTTACCTTCATTTCCCAACTACTCAGTCAACATTGAATATGCTTTTTTAATAATGAAAGTTTGTCATTTCTCGATTAATACTAACATTAGTGTAACATCAATGAAAACATACAATTTGAAAAATTGTCTCCAACCCTTTCTTATTGTAGCTAGTAAACATTCATTATTTATAGGCTCTCATATGACCAAAAGATCCTTTCATCATTCATCTAGGACTTCAAGCTCATGTATTCTTATTGCTCTGCAATCTTAATCAATAATTATCCCTTTCAAGGAGACTCGTGAGAAAGAAATTACAACTTGTAATGGTAGAACAACCTTAGAAGCATAGACTAGAGAAAAGAGTGTAAACCTAGTAGATGTGTGTATGTTAGTTCCATGAATCCATCTATGAAAAATGTTTGGACTCTGAACTCATGAAGTTTTTAGTGTTAGGTTCTATGTCTTGAGATGTTGGGTATTGTGTGTTTATGGTATTCTTAGGGTTAGGTTGTGTACTAGCTCTTCTACTATGTGGATACGGATAAATTTCCTTTTTCTATTATTGAGATGTGTCGTTGGTGGCATGAAATGATACTATAACCTAGATGTGGAATGAAAAAGATGATAAGATGGTGGATGTAACCTATGAGGTAAAGTCTATGGTGTTTTAGTGATGAATGTACAACTTAAGATGCATGGATGTTTCTTAGGATCTAAAGATGGTGACCAAAGTAAAAAGATATACTGGTGGAGGAGGATTAATTATAAGGACATAATGCCTATAGGATCGTAATAATTATCTTGGTATCAAAGATGGATGTGGCGTGATCTATGTGGAATCTATAAGATGATGGTAGATAATCAAGTGTGGAGCCCACCCTAAAGAAAAAAGGTGATAAGGGACACAAGTGACAAGATAAAATGCCTTGGAAAAGTATGTTAGCTAAGTGATTGTCATAGTGATATGATGGATACAAGATATCAGATATGTGGCTACTAGGATGATAATACAAATGACAAGATGTGAATCAAAATGAAATTGTACATTTTCAATACCCTGTTTCTCAATTCAATCTATTCTAATTATTTTTTGATTGGTTGTTTTTTTCCTATGTTCTGCTTCTATTTCTCTATATATAGGGAATGGCTTAAACCCTAACTTTTTTGAACTTGGGATCTGATCATTTTAACATTAGGACTCAACTTCACTATATTTCTAGTAAGACAACATTAATAGTAGGTAGTGTCTACAATAAGTATACCCTAGATTAGGTTGGACAAAAGGTCTCTCTAGAAAAATCCTAGGTTTTTTGTGAAAGGATTGGCTAACAACCTTTTGGTACTCAATGATAAATATCCCAGTAGAAAATAATCTCTCAAAAAGATAATTAAATGATATGGGTTGACTAATAGTTTAACTCAAAAAAAATCCTAGGGTTGTTGTGAATGAACTTGTTAAGAACCTTTTGGTACTCAAAGTTAAAATTTTCAATAATAAATGGTATATGTGAACAAACAGAGACAGACAAGAAATTGGTCTCTTCTAGAAAAAGATTTTGGAAAATAAAATAGAAATAGAAATTGTTTATGTTTTACAAATATTTTTCACGAGGTTGTATCACAATATAGACACTTTAGAAACACACTATCATTAAAGTCAAAATTGGATAAAATTCCATGGATATTATGGTATCTACTAAAGTGGTTTTTAATAAGATCCATGGAATCCCTTCAATAAATTTGTATGTGTGTGACTCATTAAAGAGCCTATTTGGCCATGGTGAAAATGTAGGAAAATTTTCCTACCTTAGACTACCATCAACACACATTGTCTGAGCTTGGGAGGCTAAGAAAAATATTACCTTACTTCTTTTTATATACCATCTGAAGGAATTTTACTGGTTTGATCTCTCTCCAATGGGGATGTCCATTCCCCAAAGGACAAAACTCTCTAGAAGTGCTCCTTAAGTTGTTGTGGATGATCTTGCTAACAACTTTCAATACATGCATTGCTTAATTACTTGGATTCTAAGATGCAAGAAAGAAAATGTGCCTAGTAAATTTTTGTAGAGAAATACACCAATCATATTTTTCTTTCCAAATTTAATATTAAGTTTTCTATCTAAAAAAAAGACACACGTGATTAGGATTCAATGTTTATTTTTTCCAAATTAAAATGTGTGTGTTCTTAAGAAATCATTTGGTCAACTTAATAAATAGAATTTCCAAAGCTTGAAAGAGGAGGGAATAACAATATCTTTATCCTTTAGTCATTTAGTTATTGTGCATTCCTTTTAAGCCCAAAGTGAAGTGTGCAATTTGCAACATTCTTTAAACTTTATGCATTCAAGATTGTGTGACTTTGTTTAAGCCCAAAACTAAGTGTTCAATATTTTGTTCATTTTTCCTTATCACTCAAGATTAGATAATGTGATGGCATACACTGTTAATTTTATAGCTCCCAAATGAAATGTGAATTAAATTTTTTAATTAAACTAATAGAAATGACATAGTAAAAACACTCTACATAGTGAAAAACTATTATAAATAGGGAATACTGAGAGGAGGTGAATCAGTATTCTATAAAAAATTTCCCAATTATGGATATCTATTGGTGTAAATATGTATTTACTATTTACACTTACTTAAGTTTACTTATGTTAATGCATTATTTAACTATTTTTCATTATTTTATTATTTTATTTTGTGAAACACTAGAGTTTACATCATTCACTGAGTTGTCATGTAGACAACACAGTTATTCACACTCCCTTTTTAGCACATGTTGTCTACAACACTGATTTGCATGTTACACTCTTGTAGGCTTATCCTCTCATCATCACACTTACTTTCATGCTTAATGGAGGATAACCCATATCTAGTGGACATGTGCCTAGTTGTATGATTTATCATGATGTTGATTCTGAGGCATTCTAGATGTATCTCAGAGGCCTTTCTATATAGGCACTCCTAGTGTACTCTCAAGGAATATTGAATGAATATATCATCATTCTGATCATACTCTCTCTTTCTAGTCTATAGTTGTGCTTGTGTTTGAGTTCTTAGTTCTTGGGTTAATTTTTCCCTAAGGAAAATTCTTACATGGTATCAAAGCTTGGAGATTTTTTCATCACATAGTCGTTTGAGACCATTGTTGCTTTAGCACTTCAGCCCGAATCTAGAGTACTATAGAAATTGGGAGCATCTAGAGCTAGATTTGACCTTGCCATTGTGTTTAAATGTTGATTCAATGAAGATTGACTATAAACTTGGCTACCTTAGCCCAAAGTTGACTATTAGGCAAAAAAAAATTGCAAATTGGCACTTGGAGGCCCCGATTTGCAACACGGATATGATCTTTAGATCTGTAATTTTCTAATTCATATATGGTATTTTTATTTAAATCTCTACATTATTTTTTCGATTTGGGTATTTCAAAAAAAAAATTGCCCTATGGGCAGGTAGCAAAGATTTTTTTTTGCAAGTATCAGGCTATTAGATCCTGACCCTGTGAATATTTTGTGGCATTTATTATTGAGTGAATATTCAAATTTAGCAAGTTTGCACACACATATCCGACAATTGCATAGACCTTTCCAAATACAAAAACTAGCGGCCCACACTCAACTTTGGCTGAGCTCACAAACCGGTGCCCTTGCAATTTTATTTAACAATTGTGAGCTCCTTATTTTATTTCACTTGGAGGAATACAACATGGTCGATGTGGAATTAAAATCCCAGTATCACCTACCATAAAACATATCTAGTGCCTCTTTTTCATTTTTTGGCTAAAAACTAGAATTGACAACAAGCATATTCCAACCCTGGCCTTTTTCATTTTTATGGCGGCTGTCTTTGTGATCCCAGCGACATTGGTGATCTTCGACCCGTGCATTTGGTGATCTTGACGACACATTTTTTCTAGCCATGCATCCAAATTTTGGCCTCCCCCATGCACGCTGCTACAAACTTAGTCTAGTTCTTGACCACCATTGGTACATTATGACTGGTGTTAATCTTTTTCGACGACAACTATTTGAAACCCCTCCACATAGACTACCCAAACCCACCATGTAAGCTTTACTACCATCTTAATTGTGCAAGTGACACATGTACCTATACAGTCAACTTCTGCCTACCAACTTGGCTCTGACGCAACATACCATGTCAGTTGACACCTATACACATGGAACCGTACATTGCACTTAGGCTTCTAACCAGACACGTCAACACACATCACCTACCTAGCCAAGCTAGCCTACTATACCCATGTCATTGGACATGTGTCATCATCATACTATGCCATGTTAGTTTTTGTACAAACATATGACTAACATGTCAAATTTCCATACTGCCACGTCAGCTAAGGGGGTTTTTTTGCCAACATCATCATTTCATAGGAAAAAATTTGACGGTCATCTGACCATCATTCCCAGGCCTTTTATAACTGTTGTGATAGTTGTTTTATCATCAAATTTATGATAGTAGTTTCTTGCCTAGACCTCACTCTAGATTGCTTTTTGATTTGGTAGCCTAACTTTGTGAGTCCATAACTTGGTCATCTGGACTTCGATTTAAGTGCTATTTTTTTTGAAATTGGGTAAAATTTCCTATACTCTCTAGTAGTGGTGTTTTTTTCTAGTTTTGGTGTAAGGATTTTTCAAAATTGCATTTGTTGGCAACTGTACCTGCTTAATCCTACATTTTACAACTTCAAATGCTTTGTACGAGCTCATCCGGTCACTAATTCAAGTTTTATTTTTTTTAAAGTGCATTATTTTTCATCTACTTTCTAGATCTATAGTTAGATTCTATGGTTGTATGGACAAAAATCTCACTTTCAAAACTAGGATTTTTCTGCATTGTTAAGCTTTGATTACTTTTCAAAATTGTTGTACATCTGAGCTATAGTGCTTAGTGATAGATTTGGGCCTCAAAAGGAAGTTGTAAAAGTAAAATCAAAAAGTCCACTTTGTTCATTTTGACAAATGGCCCATTATACACGCACTACTTATAAAGTGCCAAAAGCATCTTTTTTTGGGGGGGTCTTTTGATTGAGTGAAAAGAGGGGGTGTGTACTATGTTCTTATGTCTCTCTTTTGTGCTCTTTTCATTTTCTACATCATGGGTTTATTTGAATGTCCACCTCTAACTTCACGCAATCATTCTACATGGAAACATATTGCATGGAGTAGATTAATGGAATAAGGTTACAATCTTTATGTTAATGGTACAATTACCAAACCTTTTGATGCTAAAGAACTCATTGAATGGAGAAAAAAAGACCAACAAGCTTTAGGAATGATTAAGAGTTCTGTACATAGAGATCTCTTCTTTCACATTGTTAGTTGTATAGAATCCACTAGCATTCAGTCTGCACAAGATAAATGTTGCAGCTATGAGGATTAGAACTCTCAAGACCATGGCAAGATGCATAATAAAAGCCAAGTCTCTTGATCCTACAATTGAAGTTGAAGCCATTAGCAGTGCTACTCACATACTTAATAGGTCTCCTCATAATGCCTTAGATAGTAAAACTTCTTTTGAGGCATGGTGTGATAGAAAACCAATTGTGGGTCACTTCAAAGTCTTTAGTTGTCTAGCATGGGCAAACCTATCTTCTAGGGGATGCAAGGCACCAACACTAGCTAGGCCTTGTACTTTCATCAGTTATGAAGATAATGCTAATGCATATAGACTTATGGATCCAGAGACTCATGAGATTTTTGTGGAGAAGGATGTTCATTTTGAGGAAAGTTCACCTAGCTTATCCTCTAATCCTCTTCGCACATCATACACAATGGAAACTGATAATGACACTAGTGATAGTGCTTCAACAAATTTAGACACATGGGGTTCTATCGACAATTGTAGTGAGAGGTCACGTCATTAGTATAGTCCACATGCTTACATTGCCACAGTGAAAGGTCCAACACAACATGGTCCAGCTCCAGCTTCAATTGATGACTACATGGTAGACATTGCAGGTTTGTTCGTGGAGTCACACATTACAAATTTGGGAGACAACCTTGATGATTTACATCTTCTCTTTGATGAAGATGATCCTTCTATAGTTGTTGCGAGGGCTCACTCTGACCCTCATATCCATTCTCTACATGATCAATCTTTACAAATTGGCATGATTATGGATCCTTACGAATAGCAGTTGTCAGAAGTCTCTTTGTCAGTTGAGGAGATAGATGGTTCATTGGAACAAGTTCAACAGACATCCTTGTCAGATCTACATTCATTCTTTTAAGCACAGTTGGAAGGGGCAAACATCAGCATCAACACAGGGATACTTGAGCAGGTTTTAGGGACAGCATACATCTCCAGGATTGTACCTTTTCCATTATTTCTTCCAAAGGGAAGGAACATCATTTTTCACTCTTGGACCAACTTCTTCCTTGGAGAAGCACTCACTGGTCAACATTCTTCATTTGGGGGGGGGACTACCTTGTCTCTCTTCCTCTTCTTTCTTATAGGGGGTGGGGGACTTTTTCCTTTTATGAGGTCTAGTTCTTCTCATTCTTCACTTTTGTATATACTGGATGTATGTCCTAATGGGGGGGTCTTGATTACTCCATCCATCCATGCATCCCTATTTATCTCTCTTTTTGGGGGAGGGTTTTTCCCGTGAGGTTTTCCCTCTTTCTCCGCTTTATGAGAGATTGCATTTCATTATGTACATGGGTACCTAACAGGGCCTAGTAGTTGGGACCCCTCATGCATCTTCATCCTAGTTTTCATAAGCTTAAGGGCATTCCCCTAAGTTGCACTTAAGGGGGGGTGTTGGTGTAAATACATATTTACTATTTACACTTACTTAAGTTTACTTAGGTTAATGAATTATTTTATTATTTTATTTTGTGAAACACTGGAGTTTGCATCATCCATTGAGTTGTCATGTAGACAACTTAGTTATTTGCACTCCCTTTTTAGCACATGCTGTCTACAACACTGATTTGTGTGTTACACCCTTGTAGGCTTATCATCTCATCATCAAACTTATTCCATGCTTA
Source organism: Cupressus sempervirens (assembly GCA_028749045.1). Classification (NCBI taxonomy): domain Eukaryota; kingdom Viridiplantae; phylum Streptophyta; class Pinopsida; order Cupressales; family Cupressaceae; genus Cupressus; species Cupressus sempervirens. The sequence continues at coordinate 941,614,881 of CM053787.1, forward strand.
AAAGAGGATAACCCATATCTAGTGGATATGTGCTTGGTTGTATGACTTATCATGATGCTAATTTTGAGGCATTCTAGATGTATCTTAGAGGCCTTTATATACAGACACTCCTAGTGTACTCTCAAGGCATATTGAATGAATATATCGTCATTCTGATCATACTCTCTTTTTTTGGTCTATAGTTGTGCTTGTGTTTGAGTTCTTAGTTCTTGGGTGAATTTTGCCCTAAGGAAAATTCTTACAATATCAATATAAAAATTTAACTTGCATATAAGATCAAACTGAAAAGTAAACGTAACCATTACATAATACAACTCATAACATCATTTTTTGTTAACTAGGGAAACCTTGGTCAAGGGAAAACCTTAGTATGGATGGTACCCACAAAATGATTCACTAATCAAAAGTATCTTGTGAAATATATTGAACCTATTAGGAGTCTATTACATATGTATAGTGTGTTTTTCCTTGTTAGAGGACTAGACCTTGTTAGAAGTCTCAACCCTATCAGGAGTTGGTATTACAATACAAAAGTATGCTAGAAGAGCCCACTGCTCAAACAAGAAATAATATCTTTACAATTCTATCAAGAAGATAGATACAAAAACCTTTTATACATTGTTGATATCTTCAATATCTAATTTATCCTTATAGCTCTTTGTCCAAAATTGATCATACATTTATATTTTTCTATACTAGAATCAAATTTGTATCAATATTGATCATAGATATTTTGTATTCAAACATTATAACTTTACATTACAATGCCACACTTTGCTAAAAATAAAGTTCTTCCTTTATACCAAAATATTTCATCTAGTTGTCCTTGTTACTTAATACTTAGTTAAATCTATTGAATCATCTTATGTCACATGTGGTTAAGATCTAGGATGTCATCACAACACTTTTAAGTCATATTTTTGGTAAACCAAAATACCTTTACTCTCCCTTTATCTTTGTTTTGTTTATTCAATCACATACCTAGTAAACTAGTTATAACTCTAGTCGTACACATCCAAAAATTAAGCATTGTTACCAATGTGTTCTTCAATATTCATAAATCACCTAAGAGTGCATGTTCTCAAGTCCCTCCAATGAACCATACCCAAAAAATAAAGATGATTATCTAGTGTTTTGTTGATCTATACTTAGACAATGTTCTAAGTCTTAGTATGGAAAACTTCATATTCTCTTTTTCCCTCTTTGTACAAGCTATATGTTTCCATATATGAAAACCCTAAAAAAACTCCTTAGCCAAATTTCCAACATAAACACATAAAAAAATTGTGTTCCCTCAAGTCAAATATGTGTTCTTGTTGTCATAGGTTTTATTTCTCACATCTTTGGGAATTGTGCTAGAAATTGGTAACATAAAATAGTGGAAAATAATAGGCACTCATAGACAAATTTTCCATAAATTGTTCTAGCAGGGGAAAACTACATTCATGTGATCCAAAGTTGCATTTCCACAAGGACAAGAATGTGAAAAACTTCAAATATCAGAACATATAAGATTTGATATGTGATTAAAAATAGCTTCATGTCATCATTTTCACATGTAGAGGACCACATTCCCACATGTTTGTATGCTTGTTATTGCATTTGCAAGATCATGAATATCGAACTATTTTTTTTCTCAATGTGCAAAATTTGATTTGTGTATTGGCTTAATTTGGGTTACTTTTTGTGTGTTTAACTTGCAAAACACAAAAAAATGATGTGAGGCCTCACCCCGAGCCATCATAACATAGTTGATATATTATTATTTTGATACTCATGACTTGATACGTCAAAACACTATTAGATACACTAAACATTATTATGTTATCTTATGTTGTGTGATGTTTTACTTTCAGATGTTTGATTACATTATTTGATGTTTTATGAACATGTATATTGATAAAGTAATGTAGAAAGTGAATGCAGAATTAACACTTTGAGTATGTAATTTTAATGATTAAGAATATGAGTAGAACGAGATAAACAACTGGTTATTTGAAAAATGGATGTTTTAAGTTATGTGATTTCCCTAATACGTTATATATATGCATGTGATTTTCTTGAGCTATTGATGTGTGCAATGAGTGTGCATGATATTTTAGTCAGGAATCTAATGAAGAAACGAAATTGAACCCTATGTAATATTTGTGGAAACCAGGGTTAAATCTGATGAAAGATGCAAACACTGTTGTTTGTATTTTATTTGTGTCATGGATTGAATGAATGTATCATTTTGTAATCATTAAGTGTTAATGTTTTGTAATACTAATTTTTCAGTGTCGCTTGACACTCATGAATTGTATATGCATTCCAACCTGATAGTTAGGGTTAACTAAGTAACCTAAAGATCTAAGTTGAACTAGGTTAGTGACCTTTTTGCTAATCAGTTAGTAATCGAGGTTAATTACCCTAATTAGAATTAGTGAGTAATCTGCATTTTTGAAGGTTGTCAAAAAATCCTAAAAATTCCTAGCTTTTGAAGCTAGTTAGTATTTTTACATAAAGCTTTAAAAGTTAATTAGTATGGTTTTTTTTAATATTAGTATATGTTAATATTAAAAATTGTTTTAAGTGTTAGTTAAGTTAGTAATTGTTAATTTAGGATTATTATTAATAAAGTGTTAGTTTAGTAAGTTATATATATATATATATATATATATATATATATATATATATATATATATATAAAGTTGTTTAAATTTTAGTTAAGTTTTATGTTATGTAATTTAATTTAAATGTTTTAACATTAGTATATTTTACTTTTGTTAATTTTAGTTTTAGTTTTAGTTTAGGTGTTAGTATTAGTTAGTATTAGTTTAAATATTGATTTTAGTATTAGTTTAAAGTTAATTAATATGTTTTTAAATATAAGTTATTTAGTAATGTTAATAATTATATTTATTTTAATGTCAGTAATAATAATAATAATTAGTATATTTTAATACTAGATTTTAGTTTTTTTTTTTTAATATGTCAAAATAATTAGATCTTTATTTATTTTAGATGTTATCTAAATGATTTAAATGTATTGTTCATTAATAGTTTAAAAGTAATTAAGAATGATAGTGTGTTAAATCTTTTAATTAATTGAAAATAGATTGTTTAATTTAATTATTTGATCTAATAATGAAAGTTTAATTAAATGATCTATTTCTACATGTTATTTTCAAAACTGAGACGTAGTTTTAAGGTTATGTTAGGGGAACCTATTGTTGTCTTTTATGTACCTATGCCTTAACTTGTGAAACAAACATATCAAACTTAGTGGATTTAATTAATTTTAAAAAAAAAAAATTGTGTGTTTTTGCCCCTATATTTTGGGCATGACATTTTGGTATCAGAGCCCATGTTCAACACTAGAACCTAAAACCATTATGCTTCTAAAACTTAATCTAAACTTTAAATTGTGTAGGATGCCTCCCATCACACGAAGCAACCAACAAGGTAAAGGTTGTAGGGTGAGAGGTGGTAGAGTGAAATAGGAGGATGGAGCACCACCTCCACCACCACCACCATGGAAATTGAACCAGGACATTTTAGATGCCCTTCACACATTGATTGGTGTAGTCCAACAGAGGCTACCACCTGTAGTATAGCCAAGGCAACAGATTCCCAAAGTGGAAGTAGAGAGACCCAAAGGAGGCAGGGTCGGTGGCAGAGAGAGGAGTAGGAGTCTCCCACCGAGGTAGGTAGAGGGACAGGGCAAACATGAGGGTGAGTTGATACATCAAAGAGGACCACCATTCGACAGACCTCCTAGACATGTAGGAGATGATATCAGAGAGTTGATATGACTCCAACCACCATTCTAATTGGTTCCACTGAGGGGATAGTAGTAGAGACTTGGTTACAGAGTCTACAATGGTGCTTTGGATTACATCCTTATGGGAGTAATCTGAAGGCACGTTTAGCAGTCCTCTAGCTAAGGGGAGATGACTCCAATTGGTGGCATCAAGAGGAGACTATAGGAGGAGTGAGGATGGATAACCTCACATGGGAGTCATTCTTGGAGAGATTCTAGGACAGGTACCTATTCGAGCACTGCAGACATAAGCAGATAGAGGAATTTCATTCTCTATATCAGAGGGGTCTCACAGTAGCTCAGTATGAGAGCAGGTTTCTTGAGCTCCTTCCATATGTTGAATACATGAAGGATGAGAAACTATGAGTACATCACTTCATCATGGGCCTGAATTTATCACTCCAGGGTCTAGTTTTTTTGGCCTTCCCTACCACCTCCAGACAGGTAGTTGAGATAGCACTAGTTGCTGAGGATACTTGGGCTAGATAGGAGTCACGGGATTGGTCTCAGAACTGAAACTCCACCCAGCAGAAACCCCCTTGGAAAGGGAGTTAGAACTATACAATAGGGTCCTCTAAAGGCCAACAGTCTTAGCAATAGAAACCATAGCAGCAATAGCAGAAACCTTCAAAGGGTTATCAAGGCTCCAAGCCTAAACAGTGGCAGTCATAGGGTCCCAAGCAAGATCAGAAGGTATAGGCCCCATAGTCACAATCAGTGAAGACTCAACAGTCTTCCAAGGGTGGATACAGTGGATCTAGTAGGTTAGGAGGCCCACAATAGTCTGGATCACAAGGTGTACGATCCTATACTCGAGGACCATGTTACACTTTTGGTGGCATGGGTCATATAGCTAAAGAGTGTGCATAGGGATAGTCATCCAATGGTCAGAGAGGGGCCTTTTTAGAGCTGATAGTTGGTCATATGGGAAGATCCCATAGAGTTTTTGCAGTGGTTGAAAACTGCCAAGTTGAGCATCAAGCCACAATTATCGAGGCTACAATATAATACAAGGTAGTATGGTTGCTATTTTATTTGATTTTGGAGCTATAGACTCTTTTATATCTCCATATGTAGTGGAGCATTGTGGGCTAGTGGCAGTTAGATAGGATGTCAGTTGGGAAGTAGAGTTAGCCTCAAGAGCTAGAGTGTCAATTTGTTCCATGGTGCATAATTGCTAGATTCAGATTGGAGACATGACCACGATGTCTGATCTATGTATTAACCCTCTAGGTTATGATTTTGTCCTTGGCATGGATTGGATTTATGCCCACAGCACCAATATGGATTGTCGATAGAAGAGAGTGGAATGTGTGGATGAAGATGGGATCTCTAGAGTGATCTTCAGAGTAAAAAGACTAGTATCCATTCGTATGATTTCCACTATGAAACTTAGATGATGCATGTGAAAGGGATGTTAATTGTTCACTATCACTATTAGTGATAGAGAGGAAGATTCAGAGGGAGAGCCATCCCTTGACAATTTTCCAATCCTACAAGAGTTTGCAGATGTGTTTCCTTTAGAGCTCCCTGGTACGCCTTCGCCGAGAGCAATGGATTTTCACATTGATCTTGTGCTAGGAGTTAAGCCAGTATCAAGAGCACCGTACAAGATGACTACTCATGAGCTCAGTGAACTAAAGACTCAGTTGGAGGAACTCTTAGAGAAAGGGCATATTTGACCTAGTGCATCACCTTGGGGTGCACCAACGATCTTCGTAAAGAAGAAAGATGAATAACTAAAGTTGTGTATTGATTATCCGTAGTTGAACAAAATAACCATCAAGAATCGATATCCTCTTCCTAGAATTGATGATCTCTTTGATCAGTTACAAGTTGCCCAAGTATTTTCAAAGATTGATCTAAAGTTAGGCTATCATTAGTTGAAGATTGTGGATAGTGATATCCCCAAGACAGCATTCCGTACGAGGTATGGTCACTACGAGTTCACTGTGGTACCATTTGGCTTCACGAATGCTCCACCTGTATTCATGAGCCTCATGAATGGAGTGTTTTGTACCTTTTTGAATAAGTTTGTGGTCTTTTTGCTTGATCACATTCTTATTTATTCTCATGATGAGAAGGAACATGAAGAGCACCTGAGACAAGTATTGCAGAAGTTGAGAGAGAACCATTTGTTTGATAGCTTGTTGAAGTGTGCATTCTATAGACCTGAGATACATTATTTTGATCATGTCATTTTAGGCGATGGTGTCTTAGTAGACCCGTCGAAGATTAGGGCCATCATGGATTGGCCAACACCCACCAATGTCACTAAAGTGAGGAGCTTTATGGGACTAGCAAGATATTACCAACACTTCATTGCAGGATTCTCTAGGTTGGCACACCCAATCACATCTCTTCAAAAAAAGGGGAAGAAATATGAGTAGATGGAGAAGTGTGATAGAGCCTTTCAAGAGCTGAAGAGAGTCCTCACAAGTGCACCAATTCTCATAGTACCAAATCCTTTTGCAAATTTTTTGGTGTGCACCGATGCATCTTTGGATGGTATAGGGGCAATCCTTATGTAAGATGGACGACCTATTTCCTTCTAGTCTAGGAAGTTGAAGACTCATGAACTCAATTACCCTACTCATGACCTAGAGCCTGCGGCAGTGGTTCATGCTTTAGTGAGGTGGAAACACTTCCTTCTAAGTCATAGATTCAAACTTCATTTTGACCACCAGAGGTTGCAGTACATATTTACTTAGTTGAACCTTAATGCTAGGCAAAGAAGGTGGATGGAGTTCCTTTGTGAGTACGATTTTGATGTTCATTACATCAAGGGAAAGGAGAATGTGGTTGTAGATGCTTTAAGTAGAAGATGCCATGAGCTTTCATTTGTGACTACTTGCACTGACTTGAGAGAGTGGATCCTACATCACTTGCTTGCAAATGAGCTCTATGCAAAAGTTAGTCAGATAGTGCATTCTTAGAGACCCTTGGAGGGGAAGTATTTAGAGTATTTCTTGGAGTCTAATGGAATTTTGTGTCATATAGGACGTATGTATGTACCTTCCATTAGGGGTTTGGATGAGCTCATTGTACTTAAGGCTCACAAAGTACCTTATGCAACACACCCTAGTGTTAAGAAGTTACATGCAGATCTGAGACAATTGTATCACTAGCCAAGCATGAGAGTGTAGATTGCTAGCATTGTTGTGAGATGCCTTGAATGTTATAGGGTGAAGGCAAAGCATTGTCATCCCAGTGGGCTTCTTCAGCCTCATGAGATTGTAGATTAGAAGTGGGATGCTATATCTATGGATTTTATTGTTGGTCTCCCCATGTCATCTTGCCACCATGATGCCATTTTTGTGACAGTTGACATGTTCACCAAGGTTGCCCACTTCTCGCCTATGCATACTACATGCATAGCTCAAGACATAGCTTAGGTGTTTTTGTGGGACATTATTAGACTTCATGGCATTCCTCGTAAGATCATTTCCGATAGAGACTCATTGTTCACTTCATCTTTTTGGATAGAGTTGTAAGTAGCATTGGGCACTACGCTCAATTTTAGTATAGCTTACCATCCTCAGATCGATGGTCAAACCGAGTGAGTGAATCAAGTTTTGGAGGACATGCTACATATGTACATGATGGACCATCATGTCAAATGGGAGGAATACTTACATCTTGTCAAGTTTGCATATAAAAATGGGCACCAATCCTCCATATGTATGCCACCTTATGAAGCCTTGTATGGAAGACCTTGTAGAATGCCCTTGATTTGGGGTAAGATTGAGGATTGAGTCTCTATTGGTCCTCAATTAGTATAGGAGATGGAACAGTAGGTGACCTTGATTAAACAACGCCTAAGAAAGGCACAAGATAGGGTGAAAAAGTATGCAAATGCATAGATGATAGATCGAGAGTATTATGTTGGTGATAGAGTTTTCTTGAGGGCGCGACCACACAAGAGTTTGATTTGATTCGAAAAGGGCTCTAAGTTGGCACCCCAGTTCATTGGACCATTCGAGATCCTAGAGAGGATAGGACCAGTTGCATACCATTTAGCTTTGTCACCTAGCCTGTCACGCATCCACGATGTGTTTCACATTTTAGTACTTAGAGGATACATTTATGATGAGTCTCATATTATAGATTGGGATGCTTTGCAGGTGGAGTCGGACGAGCAGTGAGCACTACAGCCTATTTGTATTATTGCCCAATAGACCCTAGCTCTTCGAGGCTAAGAACTGGACTAGGTTAGGGCCTAGTGGGATTGTTATGATAAGGTCATGGCTTCATGGGAGGATGCAACATAGATTCTATCTCAGTACCCATATCTTTTTTATGAACTCCAGGAGGAAGTTCATGCCTAGTGGGGGAGGATGTGAGGCCTCACCTTGACCCATTATAGCATAGTTGATATGTTATTATTTTGATACTCATGACTTGATATGTTGAGACACTATCAGATACTCTAAACATTATTATGTTATCTTATGTTGTGTGATGTTTTACTTTCAGATGTTTGATTACATTATTTGATGTTTTATGAACATGTATACTAATAAAGTAATGTAGAAAGTGAAATCAGTTTAACACTTTGAGTATGTAATTTTAATGATTAAGAATATGAGTAGAATGAGATAAATAACTGGTTATTTAAAAAATGGATGTTTTAAGTTATGTGATTTCCTTGATACGTTATATATATGCATGTGATTTTCTTGAGCTATTGATGTGTGCAATGAGTGTGCCAGATAATTTAGTTGAAAAATCTAATGGAGAAACGAAATTGAACCCTATGTATTATTTGTGGAAACTATGGTTAGATCTAATGAAAAATGAAAACCCTGTTGTTCATATTTTATTTGTGTCATGGATTGAATGAATGTATCATTTTGTAATCATTAAGTGTTGATGTTTTGTAACAGTAATTTTTCAGTGTCACTTGACACTCATGAATTGTATATGCATTCTAGCATGATAGTTAGTGAAATGTCCCTTTACTCATGAATTTTTATGATATTTCCAACCTCTAATCAGATCTTTAAGATCAAACAACCAATATTTCAAAGATCCACCAATTTCTCAATAAACCCCAAATCGGGTATGCCAGAAATAGTGCCAAAAGCTTCACAGCTTCACCTATTATTAATAAATCTGAAAGTGGACATTTTTATAGAAATTTGAGCAGCATAACAACCTATAAAATAAAATTTCTAGATCTATATAACATGCACACAATAGCTTCCAAACGGAGGACAAAAATAATGCTCATCGGGCTCCCGAAAATAGCACAAAATAGCACGGAATCATCATAAAAACTTAATAATCTATCATAGAAGTATAATCATATCCAAATACATATTTTCAGCTCTATTTTAATATTTAAAAGTTTGATATACAGCAGCAACCCAAACTGATATGAAATACTCAACTAGAAACACCAAACTCTTACAAAATATACACCCAAAAACTCACAAATCTACACTGTTCAGCACAAAGGAAAACTCTACATGAGCATGCACATGGAATGGCTTCAAAATCCCATCCTTAGCCTTCTTGAAAACCTACAAACTCCCGTTCTTGGGTCTCCCTAGTAACCTGCAAACTCCTGTTCTTGGGTCTCCTTCTCCATAGGTTTGGTAGCCTCTGAAGAATAACAAAGAAATGAGCAAAAATCAAGTTCTGGAATCAGCCCAAAATGCCTCCAGACCCCTTAAAAGAGGGCATAACCCTAACTCACGTCCAAGAGGGGTTAATAAAATATATTTTAATAATAATCTTCATTTATTAGTCCATTAGCTTCCAAATATTATCCCTTTTTTTCAAAACTTCACCTTTTTGGGCCTGCCTGTCTTAGCAAAGATTATTATTTTTAATTATTTAAAAAAGGGACATAACAAGTCCTCCCCTCCCAAACATTGCTTGTCCTCAAGAAATGGCTAAACAATAAACCAATCAATCCACCTGGATCCCAAATGTAGTCATGAACTATACTACTACCAATTAACACAGGCTCTTGCAATATCCTCTGCAATATAACCAAGAGGAATCCATAATCAAACTGACAATTATAGCTCAACCAAACTCCAAAATCACAACTTCCACAGTCAGAAACCCACGAGACACAAACTCTTAGAACATCAAAACCCAAGTAAAGTGGACTACCAACACAGTAAATACCATCAATGCATTCCACTGGCCTATATGGAATGCACAATCCAACTCTGCAACAATGGTGAATGCTCCCGAATGAAACTGTACCAAGTATGGAGAATCCACACACTATACAATGCCTGCAGTCAACACAACTCTGTAGATCACTGACCACTATCTCATAACCATAACTACCATGCACCCTTGATGGTGAAAAGCCATCACAAGATAAACAGCAAGAATTGGAACCCAAACCAAATTTTCCTACCATCAAATCCTCAACACAAGGATCAAATGCTAACTGATGTACATACCTTGCAATATAATGTTGATTAAAAAAACCAACCTCATTCAACAGCTCACCATGAACAAGTGATACAACCCACTGTGACTGATCACCAGCTAAGTCAGGAGATGTCATAGCCAAAGGAGTAGAATCAATAACAACACCTGCTGAAGCATCACTCTAAAACTCCTGCTCTAAGTCATGTATTATCAAGCTATCAATTGTAGAACCTATCGCCATGTCATGCCCATCACAACTCTCATCCTGAGGCGTTAAACTATCCCATAACTGATGATAAGCACTAGGAACCAAAGTACATCTCTATATCATCATCTCATCAACATGGTCATCAAAGGTAAATTGATGAGCATACCTTACAATGTAATGCTGATAGAATGCGCCAATCTCAGTCAGTGGCTCAAACTACAATCTAGATGTAACTAACTGCAATCGATCACTAACCAAGTTGGAACTGACTATTACCTCCAAAGACATCGCCAAGGGAGTAGTATTACTAGCAGGAACCATGCCAACTA